>JAPWIX010000014.1:2400000-3000000 GCA_028751805.1 Podosphaera xanthii
GCAATAACTCATTCGACACAGAGATAGCAAGACGATTTGTCTACAAGATTTAGGGGAAGATATACCCACCTTGTTTAGCTTAGCAAGTCGGGCCACAATCGCAGTTGGGAAACACTTTGGGTGATAGCCATTTTCTAAATATGCCTGGAAAAGGTGATATACTAGGGCCAAAATGATAGGCCAAGCGAGACGTAGAATACTGGTTGGAATTTGATTTTTCCCGGGAGAGGTGTTACCAGCTCCTAGGATAGCGTTAGTAACTTCTGATACAGTAATCTCGGAGAATGGGAGAACATTATTTGATAAGGAGTATTTCAGAGTCTGTCGTCTATATGATGGAACCAAGCTGGTTATAATGAATTCAATTGATTAATTAACTATACAAAGGAAAGCTACGTTAGACTTAGATTAAATATTTATTTATTTATTAATTTATTTATTTATTTACTTATTTTTACAGGTCTACCGGGCTATATCAAAGGCTACAGCCCCATCCCTAGGGGGACACGGTGACTATTATATTCTACATTCTTTTCCATCCTATGCGAAGCCATCAAGCCTATACACAAACTAGATAAGTTACTGTGAGCGCTGTGCAGCATATCCCTCACAAAGGTTGGTTAATTGGCACGGATTGGGCAGATTTCTGTCAGAAACCTACTCCTCTCCAATATAACAGAAAAATGCTTAGCACCACGGGAGGAGCCGAGGAGAAAATCTAGTGTGCCCAAACTTTGACGGTGGCCATTAGAGGCCAATCTTATTCGAACGAGAGGGCAAAAAACTAAATGGGTGACTGACTTGTTACCTCCACAAGAGCAGGTCACAAGGGCATCACCATGTTGGAACCCATTGTGGTATGCACGGAAATCGCCATGTCCGGTTCTGCATTGAATGAGATACCCAAGATTCCGGCGGGGAAGACGGAGCTCCTCGGGGGGCTTTTTAGGAAACGGCATCCCCAATTCACAATATGTGGACGGCGCTTGGTTTTGCCACCATGCAGAAGTCAGGTCCCAAATGTGCTTTTTGGTCTTTACGCGGGCTCCAGCGAGAGATGCGGCGGGAGGAGCCGGTTGGCGGGCCGCCTCTCCAGCCAGCTTGTCTGCTAGCTCATTCCCAGAGATGCCGACGTGGCCAGGAGACCACGTCACGTTAACCTTACCAGGAGCCGCAATTGATGATATTCTCCTGGTGGGCCACTTGGAGGCGAGATGTCGAAAATCAAGAATTTCTTGCTGCGAGGTTTTCGAGGGTGATACATCAAGAAGACGTCGAGCTGCCTCTTGGTTGTCTAAGATGACGTGGATGTTGGTAGCCAAGTGGATAGTGGGAGCCGCTGTAGCAGCCTTAAGCCCTGCAAGGGCGCCGATAACTTCGGAGTCATAAACCTCAAAGTCGGGGCCTAGCGGAATTTTTACTTTTGCTAGGGTGATTCCCTTGTGGATAACGACGGCACCTGCCCCAGCAGATCCATCTTTTTGTTTGGAGCCGTCCGAGAAGACAAGGATGTCCCAAGGAGGTAACTAGCTAATACGTCGGGAAGAAGCTTCGAGGGAGAGATCAGTCCGGGTAAGGATTGGAGAGGCTCTATACGAGGACGGTACGAGCCGAGGGCGGGGAAAAGGGGAAATGAGCAGTAATTTTTCCGTTAGACGGGTGTGGGCGCGGGGCTCCTTAGATCTTTTAGCAACAGGATGAAAGTCGTCGGCGGCGGCTAGTTTAATGGCAGAGTTGAGGCGCGTCTCCTCAAGAAGAATGTGTGCAGGTTTGAGCCAAACCTCTCTTAATAGCGCTGCAATCGGAGTAGTTTTGTATACCGGAAGAATTGCTCTAGCCAAATTGACCAGAGCTCGAGACACCGTGGCTACTAGGTTTTGAGACCGGGTAGAAGTGAGGCGGCCGCAGCGGTTGTAGGTATGGCCACGCCACCAAACCTTAGCGCCGTACAGAAGCACAGGGAGGGCCGCAGCCAGGGCTGCAGTGCGCAGAAAGGATGTGGGTACACCACGGTTAGTATTCCCAAGCTGCCGTATGTGGGCACTGACCCGTTGCGTCTTGGCGCTCCATTCTTGCACATGTCTTTTAAAAGAGAGCTTCGTGTCAAGGAAGACGCCTAGCCACCTCAAAGTTGGATTGGCGGTCATTAAGACGCCGTTGATAGCTACCGGAGAAGGAGGCTGGCGGGATCTATGAAGATATAGTAGCTCTGTCTTGCTTTCTGCCAGAGAGAGTCCATTCTGACCGCACCAGCGGGTGATGCTCTCAATCCTATTGCCAGTCAAACGAGAAGTATCGACCAGAGATTTTGCGACCGAAAGGATGGCCACGTTGTCAACGTAGCCAAAAGTAGGAAACCCGAGTTTGAATAAGGGTCCGAGGAAGAGAAGAAAAAGTATAGGGGATGCGGGGGACCCTTGAGGCAGTCCGCGCGGAATATCCAAGAAGTCGCCGACGTAGTCGTCCACTCTGAGGCGGGCTTTTCTATGAGAGGCGAAGGATGCGGCCCAATTAGCATATGCTGAAGGCCATCCCTGTTCGCGAAGCCGGACGAAGAGGTGGCCAGGTTGGATACTATCGAAAGCACTTTAAATACCGAGGGTGGCGAGAGTGCACACCTGCTTTGCCTCCCATGCTTTTTCGACATCGTGAACTAGACATTCAACGAGATCCATGGCGGATCTTCCAGGAAGTGCTCCGAATTACGTTGGGGAGATAACTCGATTCGACAAGGCCCAGAAAGCAAGGCGTCTTGCGATGAGGCGTTCCAGCCCTTTGCCGAGAGCTGGGAGAAGGGAGATTAGTCTCCAGTTAGTGGGGTTGGAGAGGTCATCCTTGTGTGGCTTAGGAATAATCACCACTTCGGCGCGGCGGAAGATACTGGGATGGTGACCATGAGCCAGACAAAGACTGTAAAGGTGGACAATCCACGAGCGCCATGAATCAACCCCCCAAACGAGGCGGAGAGCTGAGACCGATAATTGATCATGACCCGGGGTTGTTGATGAAACTTCCAGAAGACAGTTACGTACCTCATCTTCACCTACGGAGAGAGGTGCGGGGATCGCTCGCAGTGAGCATGTAGGGGTGTTCAAGGGGACATCCAGTTGGCTAGTTGCGCGGGCAAGCTTAGTGCGAAAGAAAATGTCTGCACGCTCAGTCGGGGTGCTGTATGTGACACCCTGAAAAAGAATTGGAGGGGGACCAAATCAACTAGATATCTTGCGCCAACCGACAACTTGATGGGCCTCCAGAATCGAAGACACGTTGTCTAATTTGGCTCGCATATGTTCCCGTTTGGCTCGTCTAACAGCTTTCCGGAAGTTTTTATGAGCCACGCTAATGAGGTCTTGGTCCCCGCTGTGGCGTGATTCAAGATATTGGCGGCGGTAGTCTGAGCATTCGTGATTCCAATAATCTTTGCATGGGACACACGCGGGCCTTGGCGGGTTAGCTGAAAGTAAGATTGCCGAGAGAGTGGCGATGCCTGATATAGTCACCGTGTCTAAGAGCTGAGGTGAAGGGTCTTCAAGAGGAAAGCTGGGAGGTGCGGTAGCGGAGAGCGCCTGGCGAAATACTTCGGCATTCTCGCTGTTAAAGTTGGGCAGTTTTAGCGGTGGATGGCGCCTTTGAGATGGCGAGAGCTGAACGAAGCCGGCGATTGTCTCGTGGTCAGAAGTTGAATGTGCCTCCGAAGCTACACGGGCTGAGAGTCCTTCCATGTTCGTGAGTACAAGGTCAAGGACATGGCCGGCACGATGGGTGGGAGCTCCGTAAGGCACTGTCGACCTCAGTGAATGAACGTCAATCAATTCGATGAGGGTGATGACGCTGGACGAACGGGACACGTTGGGCTCCCACAGTTCATGGTGAAGATTGAAGTCTCCCACAATTATTGTGTTTGGTTTAACCGGCCATTGTAGGAGTGTGCATAGGCTCTCGGGCATGGGAGCTTGAGGCTGTCGGTAAATGTTGATGATCTCTATGAGGGGAGAGCTCTGGAGACGGAGGGCAATAACATCGGGTGAGAGACCAGAATCTAACTGAACAGATCGGAGGTTGGACTTTTTGCGGACATAGGTCAGAACGCGCGGGCGCGCATTTTTCCAGTCCCGGTTAGGAGGAGTGAAGGTGACGTATGCAGGATGAGACTTGGTCACATTCTTGAGATTTATTGTTTTTGTCCAAGGCTCTTGAACAAAGATCACATCATATTTTCCCTGAAATACAGCTTGTAAGAGAATGAGGTGAGAAGATCCACCACGCCCAACGTTTGCTTGAAGGAAACGGAGGCGAGGCGGGGTGGTGCTCCTGAAATAAGCTCTACTGCTCATGAGAAGTACTGTTGGAGGCTAGGCTGTTGACATGCTCGTCTAGGTCTATTTCCATAGATCCATCCGAAGAAGATGTTAATGACGTGAACCGGTTTTGGGTGGATGCAGGTGCACGTTGGGAAGAGGAGGAGGCTTCAGTGGAAGGAGTTGGCGCGCTGGAGCTGCCTTCTAAGGTAGCGGTAGCACTAGCGGCAGCAGCCTCTGCGCGGCGTTCCTTTCGAAGGTTAATACGGTTACGAGATCGGAGTTCCGCAATCGTCTTTTCTGAAGGATTGATGAGTTTGCCCTTGAAGGGGCGGGGGCGGAGAAGGCACTTATGGTCGTCTGCGGAATGTGGCCCGAGGCAGTTGATGCATCGGCGTTGGTGGCAGCACTCACCACGGTGGCGAAGAGCGCCGCAAAAGGCGCACAAAGCTTGAGTGCGGCACCGAGAGGAAGGATGGAAGCCAAAGCACGCGTCGCACTGAACTACCTTTGGATTAGGAATGTAGCGTCGAGAAGGGGCGCTGTCAACAATCCGAAAAGTCGGCACCTCTTTTGGGAAGAAGATGACTGCTGTGTGCAGAGGATCATGCCAATCTTCATGCAACGACCAGTGGGCGCCAGATGGAGCGACGCCTGTCTGAGCCTGGGCAATGCTTTTGACATCATCAAGTGTGGTGGGGACCACGTTGGAGACCGGGATCCAGATAGTGCACGGGATACGCTTGACAACGTACCCGATGCGGTCCTCAATTTGAATGAGGGATCCAGAGAGAGACGCCTTTATCGAGTCAGCGTTATCCAACGCCAGTTTCCGCGATGTGTCGGACGAAAATGAGATGATGAATCCATTTGAGCTGCGAGAAACGGAGACTATGCCATCCTTGAGCCCAGGAACAATGCGAATGAAAGCAGCCTTGACTGAAGCTGCGTCTGCTCTGAGAAGTGAAGCTTCCTCCGAGAGACGAAAGATGGCTTTGAGGCCCGTAGTAGATGCAGCCTGTTTAGGAGCTGGCGTGTAAAAAGGACGGTGTTTAGCGTTGGGAGGGGCCGAGGATGACGCATGAGTAGGGAGATTGGTGGCAGGAGGGGCGGCGGCGGTCGCTGCCCAGCTTTGAGGTTGCTTTGACATGGGAACGGGAGGTCGTGATGGTAAATTTTGACTGGGCTTGGGAAGGGGACTCGCCGTCTTGGGTTGTCTTAGAGTATCGTGTCGCATAGGGTGCCCAGAGGCAACCGCAAGTAGAAACGCGTCCATTTGCTCGCGCACGAAGATTTTGATGAGAGGATCAGCCTCTTCAACGGCTGACCAGAACTTGTTGTGAAAATTTTGAACCCAGGTAGCTTGACCCTTTGCCACACGTTGGACAAGTTCGAGCTCATCAGCGACGCGCTGGGCCAAGGGAGGTGGGTGTTGCGATTTGGCCATCGCGAGCGCAATGTCCAAACAAAGATGCTCTTAATCTGCATTGAATTAGAAGGAGGGTTGTGTATATGAATGTATTGGGCATATGTCACAACTATGACTTAGATTAAATATAATATATACATGTCTGTACGCATTAACGTGTCCACACGTGATAATACAGTTGCTTAGGTAACCACCTAAGCCCAGTCCAACAGTCCAACGGTCGAACTGTAACGGTCTATACCTGAATGATTGGTCAGGATGTTGCAGGCAATTATCCTCATTTTTCCCTTCACTTGATGTTCCAAAGGACAGTCTGGCGCGAGGGGATTTTTAAGTAGGAGCAAAAATTCCCTTTTGACTTGTGCCACTTCGTAATATTGCATCCGCTCTTCGCATTCATGACTTCGGAACTCTTTTCTGAAACAAGGCTACCTTTACGTTCTTAGTTACTGGTGAGATATATATTGTAATTATATATATCAGTGGGAAAGTATTTACAGATTGTAGCAGAGCGATGGAACTGATTAGGCTTTGGAAATCACGTACAATGAAGAAAGTCAAGTTGTGGGCTTTCAGTTGTAGAATTCAATCGTTGGGGCAGGAGCTACGTCTCAGAGTGTTTTATGTCCCGAGTTTCCTAGTCTAGATCTGAGTCACGGACTACCTAATTGTAAGGGATTATCCGCTTGTTGATCGCTGGTCTAGATCAGGATAGCTAAATCATATCTTGTCTATGGGAGTTAGCCTTTGGTATTGTAATGTACATCCTCAATAGGATCGTATTTGGTTGGACCGTATGCTCCCCACTGAATTATAACTCAGCCAATATTAACTAGATTTTCTGTTACCCACGGCCCCAAATAAACATTTACTTTGCGGAAAGCATTTCTGTCAGTTTGAGAAGCAGTTCCGCTCGTATCTTTTCCCGGAATTCAGCTTCTGCTTCATTACAGCTCTGGTTCCACCAGGGCTGTCCCTTATTGTGACGTAGCGAGCGCTTTGCCGAACATGAGAATGAATCCAATAGAATTTGGATTATATCTTCGGCTCTTGTACCTAGACTCAGAGCTGATTTGTCCTATAGGTTGAGCATTCCTTCCACATGCATGCGGAGGAAGGCCAAAAATTTCTCTCTGTCAATTGTGGCAAAGCAAAGTACAGTTGTGGGCGAAAGACCTGGTATACCACAGGCAACTGATACGAGGAGTGGAGTATGATCCTAGGTCACTTCCAAATCTTGCTGGACTGTTGCAATAGTTCCAGTTGCTCTTAATTGGCAAGATTCAAAGCATAGGTCGAGGAAATTTCCACGAATGAGTCGGCCTGTCAACATCAGAAATAATGAGATATTCTTTGATTCAACTTAGTGAATGAAGCTTTCAGATTAAGTAGAGGGCGATTCTGGGTAAGTTGTGTGCTACGATAGGTGGTTGAGATTAAACTCACTAGCCAAGATTGCTTTCGGAGGTAGAAGAACTTGGATTAGTGCAATTAGCCGAGATACTCAGGCGCCTGGGTCTATAGCTCCGGGAGGAGCGTTGTCTACATTTATAACTGACAAGGACGGGTAGTCCGCAGTTTCGATGGATAGAAAGAGAATTTCTCCCGCCCCTACATCCATTGTAGAGAGAGAGAGAGAGAGTGAGTGAGTGAGTGAGTGTGACGGTAACCGAGATGGTCTTAAGAAGTTCGATGAATTAAACTAATTTGAAGAGAAGGAAATGGGTCAGATCGTATCTAAGTATTTACAAATTTACCCGCTGACTAATCATACTTAATCCTGCTTAGGTAACCACCTAAGCCGAGCAAACCGGTAAAACAGTAAAATTACCCCCCTACTTGCTTACATCCTTTTATTTCTCTTCCTTGATGGTGGGCCATTGTTGGTTTCAGCCGATCCCCATTTAGATTCCCATTTGTCTAGTGCAGCCGTGTCTTGCAGATTAATCAGAGAAGTCCATTCTGGTAGCGGCTGCCCTTTCCATTTTACCAGAGCTTGACGTTCTCCTGTCCACGTTCTACACCTTAATATTTCGTCTATAAAATATTCATCTTCACCGTCATAATTTGAGATTGGACCAGGATCTCTGTCTTCAATTTGTTGAGACTGTAACGGATTTTCGTGCGCAGGCAGTAGCATATTTACATGGAAGCAATTGTGTATCTTCCCAGGGACGTTCAGCTCGACAACTTCTGGAGAAATAATATCGGTTATTACATACTTTGCATGTTGCTATGCCAATTTTTTTGAGGGCTGACTGTTGAACTTTATATTTCGCAATAAAAGCCACACTTTATCCCCGATAACATAACTAGGTGCTGGTTGCCTGTGTTTGTTGGCTTGGTCTTTAGTTCGCTCTTGTATAGCCGCCATCGCTGCCTGCATGAATGTGGTTGTATTAACCAATCTTTCCACGAAATATTCGGCTCTCTGCTTCCCAGTGGACGTCGATACTCTTGAATCTTGAATATTAGTCTGCACTGGACTAACATGGTATCCGTGTGTTGCAAAAAATGGACTAATGCCACCCAGAGACATTACATTTCTGTTATTTATTGCTAATTGCGCTGCTGGTAGACATACCGCCCAATCATACTGTGAATAAGTGACATATGCTCTTAGGTACTTTTGTACTTCTTGGTTCGCCCTCTCAGTGGCGCCATCAGTTTGAGGATGGTAAGCCGTACTCAATCTCTGTTCCATTCCTACTAGCTCGCACAGGTGTTTCCAAAATTTACTTGTCCAATTAGGCCCACGATCACTCGTGAGATACTTTGGAAATCCATGGAATCTCCAATGGCAAGCTATGAATTGTTCTGCACACTTCTCTGCGTCTATTTTTGTCATGGCTTCTAATGTAACCAATTTTAATAATCTATCTGTTATCACCATAATATTTGTCGCACCATTTGATTCCAGGAGATCTACCATAAAATCAATTGATAATTCTTGATGAAACCTATCTGGTACGGGTAGAGGCTTTAGAAGACCTTGCTTTTGTCACGGAACGGCCCGCTGAAGCTAGTCGTTTCGGCTTGAATTCATTTAGTTCTTTTGCATAAATTTTATTCACATATTGTCTTTAATTAATTGGCGTGAGTTTTCATGCATTTTGTCGATCTTCATCAATGGCTTCAATGACGTTGATAAATTATTTTGCCGATCGTCACTAATTACTTAATATTGTTATTATTGTTGGACTTTTCCTGTTGATCGTTATTAACAACGATTGAACTCCAGGCATTGCATAGTTCTATGGAATTCTATTTCAATCGACGGTATTTTGGTGTTCTACAATATTCGCTGGCGTTCGATGGGATGGGGTTCTATTAACCAGTACTAGGGAATGTACTAGGTAGACTCATGTATAAATAGTGGTTAGGCCTTATAGTTGAAAGCTCTCCAGCTTTCAGTCTTGTATTTATTCTACGCATCTAGTCTAGTCAGGATTCAAGAAGTCAGGTTATCCACATCTACACTTGTCATTTGTTACAAAAGCTTACGTGACATTATCTGGTATCGTCAGTGTCCCAGAGTTCCAGGTATTCAGTATTTCAAGAGATTGTTCACCAAGATCAAGCCCAAGCTAAACCATCAAGATCCAAGTACAAGGAGTCACGACAGCTTTTCATGTCGCCAGATGGATGATTGACCACAGACGTGGCAATTTCTGCAGAAACGTTTTACCGCTTTACTAATTCCAGGCCAGAAATAAGTTCGTACCACTTGAGCTAGCGTTGCATCTCTTCCAGGGTGCCCGGAAACCACCGAATCGTGTGTGTTCTGTATCAGCGCTGTGGTTAACGGCTCATACATTGGTATCCAGACTCGTTCCTGGTAGCGGAGAATACCTGTTCCCTCATCAAAGCTGCATGCTGCGATAATGGCTTTCAGTGGCTTAGGTTCTTCAGATCCTTCTACTTGTACTTTTAGGTCCTTCGGCCAGGCGCGATCACCATTGTGCACAGCCTCAATTATACGCCCAAAGCTGGGGTCTTTTTGAAGTGCTTCATTCCACAACAATTGCAAATCTTGGTTTGCGAATATTTCGTTGCCTTCTGCAACCTTTAAGCCTCTGATTTCTATTCTTTTATGGCGACAGGATTTAAAACTTGTCGCTCACGACTTAAAAGGTGAGGATCTCCTTTGGGCTTATCCTGATCTCTTTGAGAAAGAGCTTCCGCTCGTTCGTTTTCTATACCCTTTCTATGCTAGAGATGATACCGGAACCTTGATAACAACTCTGCCCAATGGATTTGTCTTTCCGTTAACCTTCTTGTAGTTAAGAAGTACTTCAAGTTCATGTGGTCACTTATAATTGTAAAAGGCTGCGCCAGGCCTTTTAATTCTGCGTCCCATTCTTTTATACTGGCGATAATTGCCAAAAGCTCTTTGTCATGAATTTCATAATTCATTTCGGCTCCAGTTAATTTACGGGAGTAGTACGCCACTGGTTTCCATATTGATTCATCTTGCTTTTGTAGCAAACAGCCACCCAAGGCATACCCAGAGCAATCTGCTTCGAGCATAG
The DNA here is from genome assembly GCA_028751805.1 of Podosphaera xanthii. Lineage (NCBI taxonomy): Eukaryota > Fungi > Ascomycota > Leotiomycetes > Helotiales > Erysiphaceae > Podosphaera > Podosphaera xanthii. The sequence continues at coordinate 2,410,260 of JAPWIX010000014.1, forward strand.
TTTCTCGATCAGGGTTCCATTGAGCAAGGGCTAGTTCTGCTACAAACTTTGACTTCAGAGTTTCGAACGCTTGACTCTCTTCCAAGTCCCACTTCCATGGAGTGCCTTTTCCTGTCAACGACGTCAGGGGTGCGCAAATCTTCGAGTACCTATCGATGAATCTACGATAGAAATTCGCAAAACCAAGAAGGCTTCTTAGTCCTTTCGTTGTAGTTGGCGCTTCCCATTCCGAAATAGCCCTGATTTTCTCCGGATCCATCCTGACAGAAGGAACCGTACCCTCACTAGATATAATAAATCCAAGATATTTTGTTCTTTTGACGCTAAATTCACATTTATCAATATCTAGGCCAAGTCCAACCTTGGTCAACTTATCTAGCACTATTCGGACATGGTGCTCATGCTCTTTCTGATTCCCATTAGTGTACACCAATATATTATCGACATAAGCCGAGCAGAAGTCGTCTTGGTAATCTCGCAGAGTTTCGTTAATGTACCTCTGAAACGAGGCCGGGGCTCCATTGAGACCAAACGGCATGACTAGCCATTCAAACAGCCCGAACCGGGTGCGAAAAGCGGTTTTCCACTCGTCACCTTCTTTAATTCTTAACTTGTGAAAGGCTGCACGGACATCCAATTTCGTAAACCACTTGGCTTTGCTCAGTTTAGAGAGAGTCTCTTTGATCAATGGTAGTGGATAACGATCTGCTTTCGATATCGCATTTAGCGCTCGATAGTCCACACAGAATCGCAGCCCTCCTCCAGGTTTCTTAACAAACAAGACCGGTGCCCCTGCAGGAGAACTGCTTGCACGAATGTAATTCTTATCTAGAAGTTCGGTTAAGGTTTTCCTTAATTCTAAAAGTTCATCCCTTGACATGCCATATAGGGGACCCCATGGTATTTCCTTGTCTAGTTCTAGCTTAATTTCGTGGTCACAGCCCAATCGATGTGGCGGCAGTTCATCTGTAAGTTTTTTCTTGAATAAATCGGAGATGTCTTTGTACTGAGCCGGGAGTCTCTCCAAACTAGTAGTTGATTTCTTCAAAGGAGCGAGTGCCTTTTGAATATCCGCCAACGAAACTGCAAACAATTGCGTTGACTTTCCATTAGTTGATCGTCGAACTCTTCTCACCGTCGTGAGGAATACTCCTGCGGATAAGCCTGAAATGTTGAAGTTAGGGTGCACTGTACCCATCCCTTCCACTTCTTGGTATCTAGTTTTCAACCCTTTTTCCCATACGCGCAGAGGTTGACCATTTATAATAGCTTCACAAATATCCTTACAATGTCTCTTTGCGTGGTACACCACGTCTTCTCTCTCCATCCATGGCTTCCCAAGTATCATTTCATGAGAAAGATGAGGTATAATATATGCATATAACGTCTTTCGGTATCCATCTATATCAAATTCCATTTTGGTAATCTCAGTGATGTATTCATTCCCCTTCTCATCACCGGTGGTCGCTCTAGTGAGTTTACGAGGGGCTATGCTTATTCTAGGAAGACCAGCTTTGCGCACTGTGAAGTTACTAACTGCAGCAAGGCATTCACAACCATTATCAATCAGAGTAGATACGGGATAGGTTCTATTAATTAAACTTTCTATAATAAATGAATTCCCATCCATTTTCCCTGCTGCTTCTACGTCATCATTGGTCTGTACCTTTGCTTTGGTTATGCAAACTTCATTTTCTCGCCTCTGAGAGCGACTTTTTTCAGAGGCTAACCTTTTAGCGACTCCTCCAGTGCGGCACAATCCTCTCCCGTTTCTATCTGCTACACTTGCATGGATGTTGACTTGACTGCGGTCTCTGGACGCTCAGGAGGCAGAAAATGGCACAAAGTGATATGGTGACTTTTATTCCCACAGCGGATACAAAGTCCTTCTTTTCTCCTTCGTTCGAGTTCTTTACTTGGTACCCATTTGGCGCGAATTTTGAAGACCCCAGTCATTTTCACATCACCATCCGCATCTTTTTGATGAGTCACTGGATTTTGCGGCGGTCGGTATGCTGATATAGGAGGAGCAATACTGCTCAGAATTTTACCTACGGCAATACCACGTGTTCCGTCATCGAAGACTCCAATGTCACCAATGGAATACGCCTTTGTCTTAAAGCGGCCCACTTCTTCGATCTCAGCGCCTACAGTAGAAAGATACTCAATAAAATCAAGAAACTTATTTGGCTTTGCTCTTACAACAAGGTAGTCAAGGGTCGTCTTGTTGAGTGCGTTACGGAACTGGTAAACCTTATTCTGGTCTTCTCCAGACGAACTTGGACTCCGCGCCAGCAACAATTGGAATCGAGGCAGGAAAGATGCTAAGTTCTCGTCCTTAAATTGTCTGCATGCATAAAATAAAGATGCTGCCACCTGTTCAGCATTCCGATCCCTGAAGGTATCGTCCATGACTTGTAAAAACCCAAGAGCATCATCAATCTGTCTGTGACGGCTGATAAACCGATATTTTCCTGTAGCATATGATGGTCATATGCACAGACTAATGCAGCCCTATCCGGGTATGCTAGCTTCCCGTCAAGCGATCGGCAGGGTAGGACGCTTGGACTCAGCTTGGCGGAACTTGCCTATGTTTCATGTTGCAAGGGGTATTACATGCCATGGTGTTATTGTAGCATTGAGAGCCTGGTGGCAATTCATCGGAAGTGTTATAAGTAGATGCTACCTGGGCAGATGTAATTCCTCTCTTCATAGATAAATATAAACTACTTTACGATATACAGTGCTTCTGCCTCAATATCCCGAACCGTGACATATATTTATCTATCTCATAACTTTATTTTCAGTTCAGTTCAGATTTCGGAGCAACAGCGGCTCTGAAATAGTCAGCTTCAGTTCAATTCAGATTTCGGGGCAACAGCGGCTCTGAAATAATCAGCTTCAGTTCAATTCAGATTTCGGGGCAACAGCGGCTCTGAAATAATCAGCTCAAGTTCAATTCAGATTCCGGAGCCACAGCGGCTTCAAAATATTCAGCAGCATCGCAAGTTAGTGTTTGGATTCATAAGAGATTGGGTATAGGCGAATATCAATCAGAATCCTATCAGGTATATTAAGAATGCCATTTTCTCAAGGTAAAACCGCCGACGGGCTGCCGAAAATTGATGGTGTAGTTTTTGTTGCCAAATGGAAGACAAGAGATCAACTTGCTAGATTTAGGAAGGAAAAACGTTGCTTCCGTTGTGAGAGAAAGGGATGCCATACAAGTTTTTGTCCTCTGTTACCAGCACGGAGACAAGCACCCCAGAATTTGGTTACACAGGACGCCAGGGACAAACCAGATAAGTTAGAATCAGAAAATATTTCAAGGACCCCCAATTACAGTAACTCTCAAGTCCCAAAAGAAGGTGCGCGTGAAGAGGAAAATATGAATACAACCCCATTTCTGGTTAATGCGCTTTTGAACGATACGAAAATGGTGCAAGCACTTGTTGATAATGGGTGTCTATGTTCAGGCATAATCGATGAAGGTCTAACCGCAAAACTAAAGCTCCCTCGTTCCTCAATATCTCCCAGGGTTTTGGAGACCGCAGAAGACTCGTCGATAAATAAGCCGATAGTTGATTCGATTACATACTTGTCACTGGATTTGGATGGATATGTTACGCCAAAATTGTGGCTATACGTGGTCCCAAATAGCGCACACGATTTAATACTCGGAAAGAAATGGTTGGAAGACCAGGATGCAGTGATATATTCAATAGAGCAGAGACTTGAGTTACGGAAGAGTGGTGGCTCTATCTTCAGTTCTCGAAAGTGGCGGCAAAATCTGGGAAACATCGCCCGTCCTCGTTGTACTCCGGTGAAGGCGATGGTTGCAATGATTGAATCAGTTCCAGTTTGTAAGGCTACGCTAGAAGATATCAGCAAAGCATTACGTCCCAAGCCTAAATTAACATTAGGACAAGCTAGGGAACGTTTACCAGAGCAAGTAAAAGACTTCGCACATTTATTTGCGGATAGTAGTGGTGCTGACGTGCTACCTCCCGTAAGAGGCAGTCTAGATCATGCGATTAATCTCAAGCAAGAGAATGGGAAACCGATGACACCACCATGGGGACCGCTGTACAATATGTCGCGCGAAGAACTGCTAGTTCTGCAGAAGACTTTAACTGATCTTCTTAATAAGGGATGGATAAAGCCGAGCTCCTCGCCAGCAGCAGCACCTGTTTTATTTGCAAAGAAGCCAAGCGGAGGACTGCGTTTTTGTGTTGACTATCGAGGATTAAACGCAATTACGATACCAGATAGGTACCCTATTCCCTTATTCAAAGAGACCTTACGGCAATTGTCCAAGGCAAAGTGGTTTACGAAGCTAGATGTGAAATCAGCTTTTCATCGTATAAGAATTCGAGAAGGAGATGAGTGGCTTACAGCGTTCCGATGTCGGCTTGGGCTATTTGAATGGCTAGTCACACCATTTGGACTGGTCAACGCACCAGCCACATTTCAGAGATATGTGAATGAGCACTTGCGAGAACACTTAGACCTTGACGCCACTGCTTACATGGACGATATTTTGGCGTATACTGATGGAAGTGTAGAAAATCATTGGAAAACAGTCCGGAGTATTCTTGAGAAGATGGATAACGCTGGACTTTACCTAGACATTGATAAATGCGAATTCCTGTGTCAAGAAGTGAAATATCTCGGGTTCATTGTTAGGGCCGGGGAAAGTGTGACGGTAGATCCAGTCAAAGTTAAAGCAATCCTAGAGTGGAAGGACCCGTCATCGGTTAAAGGCGTGCAATCATTTCTTGGATTTGCAAATTTCTACCGTTGTTTCATTGATGGATTCTCTGATATCGCGGCGCCCTTGATAAATTTGACGAAAAAGCAGACATTGTGGCGATGGGGAGCGGCCGAAAAAGAAGCTTTCGAAAAATTAAAGAGGATTTTCGCATCAGAGCCGGTGCTGGCGCAATGGGATCCTGAACGCGATACAGTAATGGAAGCTGACTGCTCAGGATACGCATTAGGCGGATGCTTATCTCAGCTAGACGACCGAGACAGGATGCGGCCAGTGGCCTATTTTTCAAGACGACTAAACGGCGCTGAGGCTAACTATCCTATTCATGATAAGGAAATGTTAGCAATTGTTGCATGTTTGCAGGAATGGCAGGCAGAATTACGATCAGTTAGTAAACCTTTTTCACTATATTGAGTGATCATAGGAATCTGAATTATTTTGCGTCCAAACGTTTGCTTAACGAGCGCCAAGCAAGATACAATGACGTATTGCAGCAGTTCAACTTCTTACTCAAATGGCGCGCTGGAAGCGCTTGTGAAAGACCAGACGCGCTTTCGCGTCGTGACCAAGATAAGCCTAGAGGGCTAAGCGATGAGCGAACAGCCGGCAGGGTAATGCAGTTACTGCCCAAAGTGATTACGAACCCAGTGGATGTGCAGGTAGAAAAAACGGCAGGTAGTGTAAAAGAATATCCAGCTACTCAAGCACGAGTTTTTGAGGAAGATGAGATGCAAGCTTTGTGGATACAAGGAGTAGAAAAGGATACGGATTGGAGAAGAGCACGTGACTCGGTCCAGGCTGGAGAGAGGGGATTCCCACCAGATTTAGCTCAGAAGTTAAAGGCCAACATTGCTGAGTGTACGGTAGCCGCAGATGGCATTTTACGTGGTAGAGAGAACCGCATCTGGGTGCCGGATTTTGAGCCTTTGAGAACGGCTATTATGCAGAGAATACACGACAGCAATTTGGCAGGTCATCCGGGTAGAGATACAATGATAGGAATGCTTCTACGCCGATGGTTCTGGCCGAAACTCAGAGAATCGGTAAGGCGTTTTATCCGAAATTGTGATGTTTGCGGCAGGACTACTGTGTGGCGAGAGGCGAAGGCGGGATTTCTTCGCTCATTACCGATTCCGGAACGAATTGGGTGTGAGCTAACAATTGATTTTATCACCGATCTTCCCGAATCAAAGGGCTGCAAGAACGTAATGGTTATCACTGATCGTTTATCCAAGGATATCTTCTTGTTCGGGGCAAGCTCAATGAAATCTAAGGATTGCGCAGAATTGTTTGTGGATCGTTACTATCGATACTTCGGGTTTCCACGATTTCTTACAAGCGATAGGGGAAGTGACTGGCTAAGTCATTTTTGGAAAACGTTTTGCAAATTGACAGGCATTACTCAACGATTGACAACTGCATATCACCCTCAGTCCAATGCAAGTGAGCGGGCAAATCAGGAGCTATATAAATATTTACGATCATTTGTTTGCTACGCACAGGATAATTGGATGGAATTGCTCCCCCTAGCCCAATTAGCATTGAATTCGAGACCAAGCTCTGCTATTGGTGGACTGAGTCCATTCTTCCTCCGAAATGGCTATGATTTAGATCCGCTAATAGAACCAATTCAGGACAGTGAAGCTAGGCTCCGGCATCCAGGGACTATTGAAGGCAAAAAATATGTACAACGACTACGAGATGCTCAAGAATTCGCACAAGCAGCCATGGCCTCGGCACAGCAGCGAAATGAGGGTAACGCTAATCAATTTCATCGACAGCCAGATCGGTTTCAAGTGGGAGACAAGGTATGGTTAGACTTGCGCAACGTCAAAACGCCCCAGCTGTCAAAGAAGTTAGCGTGGCAGCATGCTAAATATGAAGTGACGAATGTACCAGACGCCTTGACTGTTGAACTGAATGTTCCGGGCAACATCCACAAAAGATTTCATGTTGAGCTGGTAAAAAGAGCAGGAAATGACCCTTATCCAAGCCAAATACGGGATGATGCGCAGAATCCGCCAGTCCTTGATGAGTTAGGAGAGACGGAATACGAAGTAGAATCAATTCTTCGAGCACGAACAGTAAAAAGGGGACGTGGTACATTCAGACAGGCAATGGTAAAATGGGTTGGTTGGAAAAGTCCTTCTTGGGAGCCTATTGATAATATTAAAGATACTACAGCTTTAGATGATTTTGAGGAAAAATATGGCCCAATTGAAACCAACGATGGTCCCGCAGAATCAGAAACTGGCATGTTCGTTGGCCCTGCCGAGTCATCAACGGTTCAAAAAAGACGGCAAAGAAGAAAAGCTAAAGGGGACCACGGCAACCTCCGGAAGAAGAGAGGGCAATGTGACGGCTGATAAGCCGATATTTTCCTGTAGCATATGATGGTCATCATATGCACAGACTAATGCAGCCCTATCCGGGTATGCTAGCTTCCCGTCAAGCGATCGGCAGGGTAGGACGCTTGGACTCAGCTTGGCGGAACTTGCCTATGTTTCATGTTGCAAGGGGTATTACATGCCATGGTGTTATTGTAGCATTGAGAGCCTGGTGGCAATTCATCGGAAGTGTTATAAGTAGATGCTACCTGGGCAGATGTAATTCCTCTCTTCATAGATAAATATAAACTACTTTACGATATACAGTGCTTCTGCCTCAATATCCCGAACCGTGACACTGTCCACCGGTCATTCGATCCTGAAACTGCCCTCACACCATGACCTTTGCATTCCCTGTTACAGCTTGACTATAAAGAGACGAGAAGAAGTCAGCCAGGCTGAGGAGACCTCTTTCGACTACATCTCGATTGTAAATATACTGGAGCAGGCTGTGAGTAGCGGCCTACTGGGTTTGGTCTTTATGGTCGTATGGCTCGGGCCATTTCAAGGGCTTAACTTTAGTATTTGGACTTGCGTTAAATGATTGCGGGTGTGCTGGTATGGGTTTGCCAGCCTTAGATGGGTTAAAATTTTGCAGTGTTGGGAGTTGGTTTTCCTGGTTTGGTCCTTGCACAACTCCTGGCAACTGCCCCATTTCTCTACGCAAACGATCCAATTCCATTCTATTCTCAGATTCACGAGTTTGCATATCTTCCATCATTTTTCTCATCGTTCTATTCGATTCCATTATTTCGATCAATATGGCGTTAATGTTCGGTTGACCAGTTTGAGTAGAGCCCTCTCCTGAATAAGACATTTCGGAATCTTTATCCCCACTCATTCTGGGTTCTTCCACGGTTTGGAATGATCTATCGCTATTACTGCTACCCTCAGTAGATGTGCTACTTTCCTCACTTGTGTCAGGAGGAGGCGGTCCAAATACTGTCATACACTGTAAAAGATGAGCCCTAAGCCACGAATTTTAGTGGTTTGCTTATTAACAGGCAGTTAGATTTGAGATTAGTTTAATAATGTGACGGTAACCGAGAAAGTCTTAAGAAGTTCGATGAATTAAACTAATCTGAAGAGAAAGAAAAGGGTGTTGTGCTGACTCGGTTATGACTCAAGGATATCTGGAGTTTGAAGCTTATTGATAACGTGCCAAGTGACAGAGTTGCTGAAACTAATGAGTCATGTATAACATCTTTTTTTATACAATAATAGAACTCGCATTGTAGTTTCATAGTAGGCATCGGATATTTGATATTGGAGGAAAGATGTATATAGATACTGCCATAGTCAGAGCAGCAAGAACAATAGTCTCCATCGTGACCATCAAGACGATATTCCATCCACTATACGCATTCAGTATAACCATTAATATCGTACTTATCATTCATTCACAACATTGATTATTCCATCGAAGGACAGCACCATCACTAGACAAGTCGGCAACCACTCCACATCCCCATTTAACTTTATAACAGGTTAGGAGCCCGGCGTTTCCATTGCGACATCTAAAGCTGTGCCTTCCATCCACCAAAAACATCGTTTCAAGTATCTGTCATGGACATGCAATTAACCCATCGGGTGGTTCTCAAAGATAGAGTTTCCTTCGCAAACTGGAGGGCGGATCTTAAGGTCGAATTCTCACGAATTGATGTCCGAGGACATGGATTCCACAACGTAAGAGGCATAGATTCCGTACCTGAACCAACAAGCCCAGAGGAAATAATATTCGAGAATGATCAAATGCAGCAAAAGACGTTAAATGCGTCTCAACATGCTCCAGTACATGAAATGATCTCAAAATTGAGGGCATCCACAGACACCTGGAATTTAGCCGCCAAAACTCAATCACCATCATCGCTGAACAAATTATCTCTCATTAACATAGTCGTGGCAGCCGCTCACTTCAAATGTAATCCGAATGACAGGTGCACAAAATGCAAGCACAAGCATCGGAATAAATATTGTTTCGTACAACATCCGGAAAAGGTGCCGCCCAGCTGGATGAAAATAGGTTCTGAAAGAGAAGATGATGGTGCAATATAATTAAAAAAAAAAAAAAAAAGTAAATAGCGATCCCTTTTGTTCGTCCATCAATGAAATCGCCATTCGATAGCGACAACGACGACAATATCATCATCGCACAAAAAAAAAGTTTAAAAAAAAAAATTAAATCGGATTCCTATATACATTCTTTCACTCCTTCATTATGTCAATTAGTCCGCCAGATACAATGTTGCGCATCAATGGTATCAAATAATCTAATTCAAATTCATCAATCCTGAATCAGAATACTTTAAACCCACATCATCAAGGGCCATCGGAAGTATTAAAATAGCTTATGAGTACAGCAATAATAACCTCATCTCGCATTGGATGGTGAACAGTACACACCATCAGGGGGAGTGTTGTGCTGACTCGGTTATGACTCAAGGATATCTGGAGTTTGAAGCTTATTGATAACGTGCCAAGTGACAGAGTTGCTGAAACTAATGAGTCATGTATAACATCTTTTTTTATACAATAATAGAACTCGCATTGTAGTTTCATAGTAGGCATCGGATATTTGATATTGGAGGAAAGATGTATATAGATACTGCCATAGTCAGAGCAGCAAGAACAATAGTCTCCATCGTGACCATCAAGACGATATTCCATCCACTATACGCATTCAGTATAACCATTAATATCGTACTTATCATTCATTCACAACATTGATTATTCCATCGAAGGACAGCACCATCACTAGACAAGTCGGCAACCACTCCACATCCCCATTCAACTTATAACAAAGGGTCAGATCGTATCTAAGTATTTACAAATTTACCCGCTGACTAATCATACTTAATCCTGCTTAGGTAACCACCTAAGCCGAGCAAACTGGTAAAACCGTAACAGTGAGTGAGTTAAATTATTATATTTTCTCGTGTAGGTCAACGCTCTAGGGCGAATGACCAGTTATCAACTGGAGTGAAGCACTCGAACGAAAGAGGCCTGCATGTGATTCTCCTAATAATTTTTCTAGAGATGTATGGCTCTTAGATCAGCAAGACGTCAAGACGGTTGGTGAAGACATTTTGAAGTGCGATTTGCTGTGCAGAAGAGCTGCGACCAATGTTTACTGAGAGTTTGTTTACTGAATTTGGTGTGTTATTCATTCTATTGTCGTTATCTTGACGGCTGTCTTGTGTCAGAATTCTGAATCTACCCGATTCTGTTGATAGAGGCGTGGGAGAAGGTGAGATAGAATTCTATGATTTTTAAGCGTTTGGTGTCCTTTGAACGTCAACAGATACTATATCAGCTGCTTGGCTGCCGATTTTTCCGTGGTGGGCGGCTCTGAGTCAAAGTGTTGCTGCAGCAGCGGATTGCCTCATTGCGAAAATTTGTTGCTTAGATGGAGAAGAGTTGTCCCTTCTGGGTCGAACAATGTTGGAAACTCTGCGAGACGAGTTTCAGATATTGGAACATCGAGATCAATTAGACGTTTGAGCCTAGTTGGGAAGATTTGGTACAAAGGATGATGGTTCATGCTGTCTGGGACACCTTATGTTTTATCATTAACTGATGGGGGTGTATCAACTTCACTAGCGCCTACAGCTCTCACAGTATTTTTGTATATACCTTATGGTTACTTTGACTTCTATACTAGAATAAGGAAAAACTGATTATATTCATTTTACACACGAAGCTCAGAGATACTGTGATATACATCCTTAGAGAGATTTTTGCCTCAGAGAATCGTGATACAGTAATCATCTTAACAAACAAGACATTCTAAAGAGTCAGCAAGGTGTGGCCCGTGACAGTTTGTACATTTCGGAGGGCACACGTGGATTACTTTCGGATTGCAGGTCGTGTGTCCACTTTCCACATGCTGGGTTGAGCCACAGATCCTGCAACAGGAGGATGGCACACAAGCTCGTTTTTTGTGCCACCCAAAATATTTCCCGCATCGGGAAGTTCTCATTCTTTGCAGTGGGAGCTTTGCTGGGACCCGCACACCAAAAAGAGGGAGTGATTTTGAAAGATTTAAGTCTTCCGGAATCAAAGCTATCCAGCTTTTCTGGTGATAGAACTTACAGTTAGTCGAGCCTCTTGATTCGAGAACTCTTGTCGGGGCAACTTTTGCCAAATCTATCAGAGCGAAATCTATTTCAAAGTGTGTGAATAACACGACTGACTAAAATATATATCATGTGATCACTTAGGTATCTGTTGTGCTGACTCGGGTATGACTCAAGGATATCTGGAGTTTGAAGCTTATGGATAACGTGCCAAGTGACAGATTTGCTGAAACTAATGAGTCATGTATAACATCTTCTTCTTTTATAAAGTAATAGAACTCGCATTACAATTTCAGAGTGAGCATCGGGTCTTGATCTTGGAGGAAAGATGTATATAGATACTGCCATAGTCAGAGCAGCAAGAATAATAGTCTGCATCGTGACCATGAAGGCGATATTCCATCCACTATACGTATTCAGTATACCCATTTATATTGTACCTACCACTTATTCACATCAATACCTACTCCATCAAAAGACAGCACCATCACTAGACAAGTTGCCAAACACTCCACATCCCCATTAACCCATAACGGTATCGCCTAAGCTAGCTTCTTCTCTCAACCCGTAGTATTAAGGTTCTTCTCGACCACAGTCATCAAAAGTAATCAAATACGAAAGCCAGGCGAGATTAATATCCCTGTTCATATCTCCAGTCTTGGAGACCTGGATAAATTCGAGACTAGTCATTTCATTGATAAACTAGTGTTCCATAATCTTGGTTACTGGTAGTATAACAGCTAAAGACGAAGGCGTAGAACTATCTGCTCAAATAATTTCGATGACGGTGAGCGGGAGCCGGCTTCCTAGAAGAGCAACATGCACATCATCTATCTTAGCCGGCACGAAAACCTTCCGGCCTCCTGAACAAGCAAGAGAGGTATGTTATAAGGATGGGGGCTTGTGGATAGCACCAGGTTGTTATACCTGGTTGAGATAGTCACAAATAATATAAGAATTTTAACTTATCACAAATAAGAGAGGGAACAGAGTGGCACAAATAAGAGTCTGTAAATCCGAAGTGTGGAGTTGTTGATTACTCCCACCCAGTCACAGAGTGCTAACTATGTAATCTATAATAATCTAGCGCTAAGAGTTCTAGTGATTTGGTTGTATACGGACTAGCGTATTCTATTGTTTAGAGTCTTAACTATTGGGAGACTGGTGTATCTGTGCATATTGCTTTGAGTGCACAGCCCTATCTCTAAACTGCTAGTAGCACTTAATTTCAACAAGGTACTCTTCTCGTCTATATTATGTGTCAGAAATGCCTCTACGGTATCATATAAATCTGGAGATAAACTTGTTATAGTGTCCTTTATTCTGGTCAGATCTTTTAGCCGAGTAGCGATGCATCTATGTCGTGTCTCATACAGGATAATATCCTTTCGCCAGACACCCACACCTGTCCTCTCTCTTCCCCCCTGTCTACATACCGCTTGTGACATTCTGTATACATTTCGCCGCCTTGTGTACTTCAAGCTCGCCACTGCCTGTGTACTGCAGAGCAATAACATGCTTGCCTTCAAGTCATCACTACAGATGGTCAAGAGAGTGCATATGAATCTGGGCTCTGGTTAATGGCTTTGATTATATCACGTGAAGCTCAGAAGTTGACTTGATCTAATTTGTAAGGAACAAATTAGACACAGGAGACCGCCTCTTTCGCACGTTGAAAATATTTCATGGCTTCACGCTTCATGGCGTTTATGACACCCATTCCGTCTGGGTATACTTGGTCTGTGGCATACATAATCAATGGAGCTTGTTCTTCCTGATTAAAGATAGCTGGTCAATCACAAGGATTAAGCACCACCCGTCAATTACTTATCTGACGCTCACTGTGATATTTCTGCCAAAAAAAACTTAAGCTCGAAAGTATCAATAATACCGTTCAAACACGCAGCCACAATTCTTATCTCCCCTTTACCTCTATCTTACTGCCAGCTAGGAGCTACAGTGTGTTAGAAAGTGTGACACAAGTCAATCAATTACTAGGCTGTAGCCTGTAGCTAGCATGCCATCTAAAATACCACATTGGTATGAGTACGGATCTTTAGTACAACTCACCAATGAAATCTGGTGGCGGGCAGGCTCGGAAGTAACGCAACGCACGCAAGAAGTCGAAGTCTCTGGAAACCGTGCATAAGGTTTCACTATGACTCAGTGTTTGATCAGGGAACTCAAGATAAATGACAAGTACCTGCTTAGTAGTATTCGGTCAGGGAACTCAAGATGAATGAGACGTACCTGCTTAGTAGTATTCGGTCAGGGAACTCAAGATGAATGAGACGTACCTGCTTAGTAATAACGTAGTGAGGGAACTCAGCGCATAAGTACCGCTGAGATGTACTACCAATAACACAACACACTTTTTGACAGACAACTATTCTCATACTCCAATATTATTCTTGTGATTTATTACTCAAGAGATTGACACCTCTAATCGCTAAACTTCCACCATTTATTCTAACACAGTGCATTTCAATTTAGAAGGTTGATTTTGGATTGAGCACATCAATTCAAGGTCACACTGCATTTTGAGAGAAATTTGTTCATTAATTACTACGACCAGATTGTGTTAGAGATAAATTGTGTATACAGTTCAATGTGTGGCAAAGTAGTTAACAGAATAGAGACAAGCACCTCTCGAACAAGAGCTTTAAAATACTTCAGTAGATCAGTTGTAAAGGAGAATCACACATGTAATAAGGGATTCACACAAATCTTTGGAGCCCAATTTCAGTTGATTAAATTAAGATTTATGGTGATCGCAGAGCGTAAAGTTCAGCGTACCTTGGAGAGCTCACCTATCCGGTATGAGAAAAGGGTCCTATGGTGACGGTCGCTTAGACTCACTAGTATATTCTTCTCTTCTCTATAATATACTCTATTACAGGGGTAAGTAGTGTAGCCCTACATTCTGTGTAATTTACATGGGCTATCCCTGACATTCCGACTTTAGCGCTACAAAAATGGCTAGACTAAGGCAATAAGGCAACCGAGGCATTCCTTCTTCCTTGAACCTTCTCTCTTATCTTCGATAGTTGCACAGCATCCTCGTACCACACTAAATCGGTTGACACGACATATCGAATAACCTATATCCTCACGATAAACTGCGAAGAAAAATGAGCACCCCAGCATCTCCCACTACTCCAAGATCACGGAGCCAGCTTTCTAGGGATCAGCGAGTCCAGATATACACGTTACGTGGCCTTGGTTTTACTCATCTCGCCATCGGTAATCAACTCGGTATCACCGAAAGAAGGGTACAATATGCCCTTGCAAGGCAATGTCTGATGCCCAAAAAGCGAAATGGCCGACCCCACGCCTTGAACGCTCAGCAGGAAGTTGAGCTTGAAGAGTTTGTCACGTCTTCAAGTGAGGCCCGCCAGATGAGCCACCTGGAGCTTGCTGCTAAGTTTTCCCACTGGAATTGTGGCCAAATCGCAATCAAAAGTGCTCTTGAGAGAAGAGGATTCAAGCGTTGCATTGCTCAAGCGAAGCCTACTCTAACGCCTGCACATATGAGGAAAAGATTAGAGTGGGCGGAAGAACACTCTTCTTGGACACCTGAACAGTGGTCCCAAATTCTTTGGTCTGATGAGACTTGGGTCACTGGTGAACGTCACACAAGAGTATGGGTTTCGAGGAAGGTGAGTCCAGATCTCAGCCATGTATCAACTGCATTAATCTAATTTTTAGCCCGAGGAGACATATTATCACACTTGCCTGGTTCGAAAAGGTCCTCGAAAGCGTGGTTGGATGTTCTGGGGCTCCTTTTATGGGAACCAGAAGGGCCCTGCCCTCTTCTGGAGTAGGGATTGGGGACTATAAAAGCGGAGAGTTACTGCCAGAGGATTGTTCCTTTAATCCACGCGGCAACACAACCAATTGACTCTCACGGCCCTCTTCTCTTTATGCAGGATGGTGCTCCTGCCCATTCTGCACAACGTACGAAAAGAGAGCTGTCATCAAGGGGGGTAGATTTCATAGTCTGGCCGTCATATTCCCCAGACCTGAATCCAATTGAGTCAGTGTGGGATATGATGAAATCCCATATTGAAGAGCACCACCCAGAATTTGATTCTGGTAATCCATCTGAGGAAGTGCTCCGTAATGCAGTCCTAGAGGCATGGGAGTCAATTTCTCAGGAGCAACTGGCTACGCTTGTAGAGAGCATGCCAGAAAGGTGCCAGGCAGTCATCAGAGCAAGAGGAGATTCGATTCCTTATTAATGATGCTTAATTATTGGTAAAAATGTATTTAATACTTGATAAAAGCTAGCACTTTTGAATAGAATATCATCATTTCAACGAGTTACAGGGATCTCCTACACTTCTTTTATCACGCAAAATTTCCCATATAAATAAGGTTCAGCTATTGTCGGATTTGGTATGGTCAAAATATTGCAGCCAATGGCATATTGTATAATCCCTGTCAGATCTTGGCATTCAGGGGTTTCCTTCACTATTTACCCCTGCAATAGAGTATTGCTTTATTTATGGACACTCAGGGATTAATGGTGACACGCTGGTTGGTCAGGAGGCCAGGAGGCGACGTCATTTAGCTGACCGCCCGAAAATGGCAGAACACGGACGGCAATGGACAGAGATGATTGGTCAGGGACGGAGAACAGTGGTACGTGCGGCTGACAAACACCCATCAGACTAAATGTGGATATCCTTTGAGAATCCGACAATGCTCATTGGGTGATCGTGAAATAATGCGCTAGGGCGACAAAATCCGCAAGAATGAAGCAGTACAATTAGTCGACGCAGCGTTTTTTAGCTGACTAAGACCCATCAGACTAAATGTGGATACCATTTGAGAATCCGCGAATGCTCATTTATCGCCACTAGCGTCTTGATTCACTCTAAGAGAAAACTTTCAACATGTAGCACGATCGGATGATTTTATAAATCTCCTTAACATCCACCGCCAAATATCGCCGTCGTCGATTATTCCACCAACACCAATTGGTACGTCGTATATGACGTTGATTGCTGACAATTATATAGGAAAAGAGAATTACACATGGCTTCAGGTAAGGAAAAAGCTCCATTCTGACAAATCCACAGGTTGTCGTCGCAGCAGGAATAATCCCGAAATCAGGTACGTCGTCTATTTTCTATCGCTAACAATCGTGCAGGAAACCATTGGAGACTTCAGGTAAGTACGAGCGGTCCCATTCTTGAATTCTGACCTTTATACAGGTTATCGCATCAGAAAAATTATTGGCATTGAATCAGGTACATCCCGAGATCAAGCTGTCAATATATCTCAGGCTCTAAAATCAAAATCATCAGCTGAAGCTTCAATTGTAAAAAACATCGTCACTAAAATCGCTCTACTGACAAATTTAGGTCGTCGCTGCCCTTCACACTTTGATAACTCTCAGGTACGTCTCATAACAGCTTACAAAAGTAATATTAACCGTCTCAGAATTATTAGTCACAAATCCGTTAAATATCTGACACTAGCATCTTCGCCATCCATCAGAATACGCCATCGATGACTAATCTGAATTTGTTTCAGGTTTGAATCCAAAGACTGAGAAGAACTCTATTAACAAGCTTCAGAATTGAATTCATTGTTGCATCAAACATCAGAAAGTATCAATTAGAAACAGACTACTGACTTTCATCAGTCTACAGTTTTTGAACAGATTATATTACTACCAGGTTGGTTTCAACTGGAGATCCAAAACAGTCACTAACGAGCTTCAGAAGAAAGTCACTCGCAACACAGACGAGTCCAAACATAGCTTCAAGACGAAGCCAATCCCATTTTCTATTTAAAAACGAAGAGAAAACTCAACAGGCAACAGATTCGTGTTCATCTAAAGAGACACTTAAACCAATATGCTAGAGATGTATAAGGAAACGAAGGATCTAATTCAAACCAACCCATCTTGATATCAATTTTTAACACATAAACAGGACACATACGCCGCTAAAAAACTACATGCAACTGCGATAAGTTCAAAAGCCACGTTGAAACTGTCACTAAAAGATCTTCTAAGAGACACCAGTCGCATTCTTCCAGAGGAACATCTCATCCAAGGTATTGTGACAAACATCTTGGTCGAAGATATCGAAAAAACATCAAGCCAAGCTTCATTTGAAAACTACCTTCGAGACGTATTACTTACAGGTTATAAGTAGGAAATAAGCACACATTCCTAAACGGACTCGATAGGTTACCCTTGATGCCTCAACTATACAAAGAACCATCTCCTGGAGGACACACTTTCTACTTTCACTAATTTCGGCCTTTGTAAGCACATTCGTAGTGACATCTCGCAATGACTATCGAGCTCGACATACTGACGAAAAAGCGTAGTAGACATGCCACAGCGTAAAACCAACTTCCCGAAGTATTGGGTATGAAGCTAACAATTAAGGGTGAAGTGAGTGAAAATGTCAACGTAGCTAAAAATAACATATTGATTTGTAAACTTGAAAACGATGAAATTGTAGAGTATAAAATGTGGTAATTTAACATATGAATTTTAAAATAAAAATAAATTAATGTTCATATGCTGCTAAATATGAATATTAAAATAATTGTTTCATGCAAATACACAAAAGTACTGTATCTGAATATATCAAAAATGCATAAATCTGAAAACATAACACTTATCTAAAAAATAGTACGCCTAAAGTCTTGTGAAATGCACTAATTTATGCTAATGTAACGATGGCAACATTCGTCTTCGGTTGAATTGGTCTCCTAGAAAACATACTTTATTCGGTTAAAATATTAACATGGGTATCTCAGATAAAATATTATAAATTATACAAATTCAATTTCAAATTATGCTGACATAATTTAAATCTAAGCATAAATATGACCATGGATACCCTTGATCATTGAATGTTTAATGCCAATTGAGTCCTAGGGGTATCCATGATACTCTCATGATAGGGTATTGTTCGTTGATCCGCTTCTTATAGGGTACAGGGGTTAAAGCGGGGATAAAGTGGAGATAAAGTGGTGATATTCCAGGTTACCTCACGATAGATCCACAGTATCCCTGTTAGCTTCAAATTTTAAAATCTTATGGCCTAAGGCATAAGAGATATGCATCTGTATATGAAGTCCAACGCCCACCTTCATGCCTGCACCTTTCTTCACTCGCGCACACCTGAGGTCGTTTCGTTTAAATCATTGTCAGCTATTTACTATTATTTTGCTCAACGGCATACTTTTATTTCATTCATCTATCTAATTTTTACTTCATGTGAGTGCATCTGAACCTTAAGTCAACTACTTTAGAAGATTTTAATTTACTGTACTAGATTGCCGCAAAGATGGATTCACCTCAACAACCTTCTCCATCATCAGCATCTCCTACTTATGCAAAACGCCTAACACAAACTCAACGTATTCAAGTAAGTCTGAAATCTACAAATTGATAAGGTTAAGAGAGTAACATGTGCAGGTTAGAACCTTGGCCAGTGAGGGACACAGTTACGTCAAAATCTCTCAACGCCTTGGGATTACATGGCGACAGGTACAATACACCATGAGCGTTGAAAATACCGAACCTCAGTACTCCAGTGGTAGGCCACCTATTCTAAGTAGTTCCCAGGTCGATGAAATAGAATTTTTCGTCTGTTTATCATCGGAAAATCGTCGGATGTCATTTTTCCAACTTGCACATTTTATATTTCGGCACTTTGGTGTGAGCGAGAATGTGATCCGACGTGAACTGGCAAAGAGGGGATATGCACGCAGGATTGCACGATTAAAACCTCCTATCTCTTCAGTCAACAAACTGAAGAGATATGAGTTTGCCAGAATACATCTCCACTGGCGGAAGGAACATTGGATGAGAGTCCTCTGGTCCGACGAGACTTGGGCTATGAATGGTCGGCAAAGTGATCGTTGGGTCACAAGAAAGGTCAGTAGTCCCTTAAAGGCTCCTAAGATTTAGAGTTCCCTTGAGCTAAGTTTAAGTCAAAGATTGGGGAAGAGTACGAAGATACCTGTGTCCTAGCCAAGACGCGGAGGAGAGTTGGGTGGATGTTCTGGGGATCTTTCTTTGGACGACAGAAGGGGCCTTGCCTGATTTGGGAGAAGGAGTGGGGCCATATCACTGCGGCCAGTTACTGCGAGAGGATAGTGCCTCTCATAGAGAGTGCGGTCTTTCGGGAACCAGGACTAGATGTGATGCAGGACAACGCCCCTCCTCACAAGTCGAGGCAAACTATGCGTGAGTTTGAAAGGAGGAATATTTCTCTAATGGAGTGGCCGCCATATTCTCCTGATTTAAATCCGATATAAACTTTGTGGAGTTATATGAAAGCGTACATGGAGCGTCTTTATCCAGCGTTGGATCAAGGGGGGCAGTGGAGTCAAGGGCATCTTCGTCAAATAGTGAACGAGGCGTGGGATCTGGGGTTTAATGGGGATGACTTGGAGAAACTGATAGATTCGATGCCCCGAAGAATCAGAGCCGTTTACGAAGCTGAAGGCGGATATGTAAATTATTAGCTAGATAGAAGTATAATTTATTTATGAAATGTATTAATGAATTAAAAAGTGAATAGAGGGCTATAATGGACCAAAAAAGCAAAACCAACGAATATTTCGTTGTGAAATTTTTGCCATACAAATTTAAAGTTTAGGTGGGGAGATCTACTTATCGTCATGCTAATTCAAGTTAGTAAAAGCCTATATACCCTGTAAAAGTCGAATTTTAGCGCCTATACACGATTAATACCGTAGTATCAGAGTAGAATTTTGAGAAAACCATTAGATTCGTGTAGGGATATCCCTGACAGAAAGTTGAATACAAATAATTCACAAGTTGAGTTAACGTTCATAAGTTCAGACTTTTTGCCTAGATTTAACCACGGGCTACCCTCAAATATTAATATTTATGACCCTACACGTGTAGGGATACGCCTAGCATGGCCATTTTTGAACTCCGAATCAATGTAGAGGTATCCCTATTTCGATACATTCATATGCAAAGAATCCATCATGGATATCCCTGACGATGGCTTTTTTCAAAAATTAATACATCGAGGGATATCCCAGTGTGAATGATGTTTTATGCAAAACAGTGATAGGAATATCCTTGAAAACATTACTTAATATGCAGAAAAGCTGAAATAGATATCCTTGACACAGTCGAATTCCAATCATAAATGTTGCATACACATCCATGGTGAGATATTTTTCTAGGTATTAAATCTTGAGGGATAACCCCAGATAGAACATGTTGAATGTTTCAAGGTAAGTTGGAGGAGCCCTGACATGTAAAATCTTCATTTTCAAATTCCAGCATGGCTATCCCAGAAAAGTTGTGGTTTCTAATCAGAAATTTAAACAGTTGTGTCCCTTACGCGAATTATATCTTATGCATCGACGCAACCATGGGTATGACACTAGGAAATTTATAATTGTATAAAATTCATCTATTTCTTCCTAATCCTTCGCCGAATCGGAGACAGAACACTGATACTCCGTTAAACCCGAAAATCTAATGTGCGTTACTGCTGCATCTTGGAATGCATACGCCCATCGAACATTTGATATACACAGTTGCTCATAACAAGGTTAGAGGAAAGTTTTGTCGCGACGTGTTGTCGTTATCATGGGTGTCAAGTGTAGGATTCATCTACAGATGTAATTAATTGCGAAATTGTCAATGCGATAATTCGACCATTAGAGTAAAAGGCGATGAGGATGAATATGCATAACAAGGGAGTTTGAGCGATGTTCCGCCCCCTACGAATAGTAAGCAGGGCTTTTATCAGCGGAATACACTCACAGGGATATATGGTTAAGGATCCAACAACGCGGCAGATCTCCACTCACGATATCATACGACGCAGCATTATTAAGAGCGATGCATTATGTTTAAGCTAAGTTCCGCCCCATGCTAATAGTAAGCATTGCTGGCATAAGCGCAATAAAATCACAGGGATATTATGCTGTGGGGCCCTAACTCAGCAGATCCTCTTATAGTCTATGTATTACAGCTGAAGCGGTACTGGGGATCAAGGATAATTCATTTCCATGCTAATTTGATCTGGAGGTGTATTAGGTCGAAGATGAAAATGGTTTCTTTTTTTGCGAACCCGTCATCGCAATAGGTGGACTTACAGAGATGCACTACTCTGGATCCGTCTGCGCGTCTTGTAGAATCACACTTTTGGAATTCGGAAAACCCATTACGACGTCATTACGCCACAACTACTAAATATGGCAGTTTGTAGATCGAGTCTTTTAAAATTGATTTATTAATTCTCACCTTCGATACGTAGCATGAACGCACGCCGTGAGAATGAGTTAGGAAAAATGAGCATATGTGGTTAAAGAGCTAAGGCTCGATAAATAGTTGTCGTGTTGCAAAATTGCTCCATTCCGCCTGCCTTTCTAAACATGTAGTTTGTGGTTTTTTAATTACGGGTGACACATTGATTGCTCCTTACAACGTGAGTCAGGAACCCAATATTCGGATTCTTTCAACATAAAAATCGAATTTTTTTCACTGAGATAATTTGTCATAGTACACAGTTGCCCTATTCTACAGGCGCGATCATACGGGTCAGTTTGTTATTCATGGTTATAAGATGGCGATGAATTGATTAGATGCCACTTGGCAAGGCATACTCCACATGTGTTACTGTTGAAAATGTGCCTAATCTTTTTTTTTTTAATTACAAATCATATATTAGTTAGCAAAAAGATCATGAAACTTTATTAATATCTTTTTTTCGTTTGTATTATTTGAAAATTCTTATGTAATGATAGCGTATCGCTTATTTTTGCACGCTAGCAAGTCTGCACCCGCACGAACTAGAAATATTTCTGATCATACCTACCGCCCCTCACCGCAAACTTTCACTTATTACAAACACATCTCATTCACATTTACCATCACGCACTTTCTAAGAGGCACGCAACACACACACCTTTTTCAGCCCTTCGAGCACTCTCGCCTCACTCCTCATGTCTAACCTTCCCCCCGCCCGCCTTCCCACCCCCCACCACCCCTACATGCCTCCGCCCCGATGGGTGGAGAGGGGTCGCTGACAGAGATGCTACTGTCAACTACCTCCGCCGCCGATACCAGGAACAATGAAGCCACGCTCATGTTCCAGACCATTGCCTGCGTCCTTGATGATGCACTTAGTGAAAATAATGCTCTTCCTCAGCATCTCCAAAAGCCTTTTCGGAATTTTATCGCTGATCTCAGTTCTGTGGCCCGCCGACACTTCGAATGTCATGTCAGAGGCTCCCAAAGACCCTCGATTCCGTATTCTGCCACAAGTACTGTACAAGCTTCAACTGTACAGTCTGTAAATCAAAAGAGTTCAATTGATGGTCCTTCCACATACTCTAAATCGTACGCAAATATAGCTATGACCCCTGCTTCAAAGAAACAATCACAAGCTTCCCCAAACACTTTAAGAGCTCAAGTTCAAACTAGACCCAAAGCTCAGCCTAAAAGCAGACCTGAAGATAATTGTCTTTTAGTCCGGGTCAGCCCAAATCATCCTGCTCTAAGCTCTTCCCCCTATGCCATAATGCTAGATCTCAATGCCTTTTTA
Organism: Podosphaera xanthii; assembly: GCA_028751805.1. Classification (NCBI taxonomy): domain Eukaryota; kingdom Fungi; phylum Ascomycota; class Leotiomycetes; order Helotiales; family Erysiphaceae; genus Podosphaera; species Podosphaera xanthii. The sequence goes on from JAPWIX010000014.1 coordinate 2,433,070, forward strand.
AAGGAGAAACTGGTAAGAGAGGTACAATCTACCAAAACTAGATTTGCAATCTGTCCAGTATCCACCGAAGCACAAGAAAAACTGATCGCTCGAATGAGTGAAATTGAAGCTTCTCTCTGTGCCCAAGGCCAATGCAAGGTCGAGAAACCTGGACAGCACGTAGCCTACCAACTTTCTGGCGTACCCCGATCTTATGCTGTCTTTAACAGTAGCACAGTGGAATTGAAACAAATTGATGCATCTGCCGTTGCAGATGCTCTGACAGATCTCACAAATGTCCTGTCTATAAATGTCCTAGAGTCTCGAGGCTCTGACAATTCTGATTTCTCTCCTAAGAAAAACTGGATTGTCCTATATCCCAAAGGTCCAATGTTATCTAAGATTCTCCCTCTATTTGGTGTCCGTATTCCAGCTAAACTCTTGCCTCCAAGATCCAGAACACCACAATGCGGACTGTGCTTTGGCTGGCACAACGAGCGATCGTGCTCTTGCTTCCCTCGCTGTAGGATATGCTCTTTCACAAAACATTCAGAAAGTGGACATAAATCATGTGACCCAAGTAGAACCCACTTTTGTCCGCCAAAGTGTGTGAATTGCCACGGTCCCCATCCAGCAGACTCTCTTGAGTGTCTAATTAGACCTAGAAAAGATAACACATTACTTACTAGAACGCAAATCGCTGAGATCAGGAAAGCTGCAGCTGCAGCCAGACTACGTTTGAAAGCTGCCCACTGTGGAATTTTGGATAGTCAACCCAAGATAGCTCCTACAGAAAGCTACACATCAAGCCAAACTCTTCCTCAAACCCCCCTTCAAACTAGAAGTCTTTTTGCGGAGTCACCTCCAATTACAGGTGGAAAATATGCCGTTTTAGCTTCAGAAAGCTGTCTAGATAACTCTACTGCAATGAACGATGACTAAAAGCTCTATGATTAAAACACTCTCCATCAACGTTGGTCGCTGTCATAAGCGGTATGTAGACAGCGAGGCTGGAGACAGGGGTCAAGAGGTGGGTGTCAGGCTAAAGGTTGCCATCCTACATGATACACGAGATAGATGCATCACCACTCGGCTAAAAGGCCAGACCAGAATCATAGAACACTATGACCTGGCAATCTCCATATATACATTATACAGTAGAGGTTTTCCTGACAGTCGCTCTTCATCTGCTCACCAAATCGCCCTTCAAACAGCGTTTACCTCACAAATAGATATCTTGCTGGTTCAAGAACCCTACATCTCCAGAAATACTAGCCGGAGAATCACGGGCAAGCATCCATTGTTTGAATGTTACACGCCAGTCAATGACTGGACCATCCGACCTCGTGTACTAACCTACACAAGGAAGGACATCAATCTTACCTTCGCTCAATTTTGCCCAAATTCTCCAGCACAGTACGGCAAAGAAGACGTTTTATTTCTTACTGTCAAAGGCCCAGATAGACTCTGCATGCACATAATCAACGTTTATAATGCTCCCCCTGGGTCCACAAATCCAGGGGCTGGCGTATCGCTTCTTCTTTCACTCAGGGACACTTATTTCTTTCCCAAGACAATTCTGGCAGGAGACTTCAATCTCCACCATCCAAACTGGAACCCATCATATCATGGCTCACCCTCAGCACAGGGACTGGATCTAATTAGCTGGCTCGAAGCTAATGACCTGTTCCTTTTATCTGAGGTCGATGTACCGACCCATAATCACGGAAACGTTCTTGACCTTTGCTTTGCCTCCAGCCCGCTACAAGCTGGTGATGCTTCTGCGACCGTCCAGCATGACCTTGATGTCAGTTCAGACCACCTTCCTTTGCTCATCAAAATTCCCTGTCAAGCACGGAACCAGCCCCCTACCCCTAGACTCAGATTCGCTACGATTAATCCCGAAACATTTCTTTCGCTACTTCATACTAATATAATTGCCCTAAACTTGCTCTCTGAAAAATCTAGGGCAACTCTAGACGAAAGGGCTGAGGAACTCACGCAAATTCTCCTCAATTGTTATTCAGGCTCAGCTAAACGGTCTCTCCCACACAATCGAGGACAACCGTGGTGGGACCAGAGCTGCAGAGAAGCAAGGAAAAAGTACAAGGAAAAGGCTCAAGCTGGCAATGTCACAAAAGAAGACAGGAAAGAATTTCGCAAAGTTACACGTTGGGCTAAGGCTCTCTTCTTCCAGAAAATCACCGACCAGGCAGCCAATTCGAAAGATGTCTTTAGTATAGCAAAGTGGCACAAATCAAAGGACGAATTCCGAACCCCTGCTCTCGTAGATCCAAATTCTCCAGACTCACCACCCGCCCAGTCAACTGAAGATAAGAGAGATCTGCTGGTAAGATATCTGCTAAGCAATCAGTCGGAAGTACAGGATATTCCTCTGTCTGCACCTTCTGTAGCAAAACCCACTCTCCCCTTCCCCGAGCTGATTATGAACGAGATTACCAATGCTATCCTTGGAGCTGGCAACACTACCCCTGGAAAAGACCAAATACCGACAGCAGTCCTGCGCCTGGCTTGGCCAGTCATCTCAGATCTAGTTCGAGATCTCTTTCAAGCATGTATAGACGTGGGACATCACCCTAAATGCTTTAGGATTGCAATCGTAGCCATAATTGGTAAGCCCAACAAGGTAGATAGGTCTTCTCCAAGGTCTTACAGACCTATCGCGCTACTGTCCGTACTGGGCAAAGGACTAGAAAGGCTGGTAGCAAAACGAATGTCATGGATAGCTATTAAATATAAAGTGCTCGCTCGTCAGCAGTTTGGAGCGCTGCCTTTACGTTCCAGTGTGGACCTCACTACTTCTCTCACTCATGATATAGAAAGCGCACTAACAAAGGGCTTGACTGCCACCGTCGCCACACTTGATATTAAAGGGGCTTTTGATTCCGTTCTTCCAGGTAGGCTCGTCAGAAGGCTTAGGGAACAAGGTTGGCCAACTCGGCTATGTAACTGGATATCTTCATTTGCAACTGAACGCGAAGTCTGTCTGCGGCTAGACGGGGAAATTGGAAATCCCAGGCCAATAAACTGTGGACTTCCACAAGGCTCCCCAATTTCTCCGATACTTTTTATGCTTTACATCTCCCCCCTATTCAAGCTTGAAGGCCTAAAGAAGGCTTTTGGGTATGCAGATGATTTTGCAATTATAATGATATCTCCGACATTGGAAGAAAATTCGGAAAAAATAAGTACTGCAACCAATCAGGCGTTAAACTGGGGTGATACAGAAGGTGTAACTTTTGATCCAGGTAAATCAGAGCTACTCCACTTCTCGAGAAAGCATAGAGATAAGAATGTTAGTCCGCCGGTCCATACAAATAGCTTTACTATTTCCGAAAATAACCAAAGACCTTACCTAAAATGGTTGGGAATACACTTCGACAAGAAGCTTTCGTTCAAATACCACGTGCAGATACAGGCTGCAAAAGCCATTAAAGTAGCCCATGCCCTCCGATGCCTGGGAAATACAATACTAGGTGTCTCGCCAAGACTCTCTAGACAAGCTGCTTTTGCGTGTGTCCTACCTATTGTCCACTTTGGAGCTGAGACTTGGTGGCCCGGCAAGCACAGAATTAAGAGCGGAAAAGAAGTGAGCAACAAAGTCGGCACACATCTGAATATCATAGACAAAGTATACCTAGCCGTGGCAAAGTCAATCCTTCCAGTCTTCCGGACCTCTCCCTCCTCATCTCTTTTAAGAGAAACCGGACTCTCACCCGCTGAGATAACACTTAACAATATATCTCAAAGAGCAGCTTTGCGTATACGCCGACTCGATCGTTATCACCCTCTAGCTCTGCGTGAGAAAATCTCACTCTTACAGCCTGCCCTGTCCCGCTTTTCCAGGTCATGTAGAAGCATTCCGGACTCAGAGAATTTTGATCCTCTGGTTAATCCTCCCTGAGTCATCAAGGAAACAAAACAAGAAGCTCACATCCGCATTTGTGGTCCGTCAGGTCCAATAAACACAAGAGCTCAAAGATTTTCCAATTTTCTGAGCACAGTTCCTAGGAACGATATCCTGATATACTCAGACGGGTCGAAACTACCTGACGGTAATTCAGGAGGTGGATTTGTTATTTTTCAGTGTGGACTCCAAGTTCGCTCGGAAGCTTTCCCTCTCGGAAAATTTAGAGATTCTTATGACGCCGAAGCTCATGTAGCTCTCCAAGGACTCCGTGCAGCTACCACGCTCCCTACAGCTCGCTTTGCAAATAATTTATGGCTATTTTTAGAAAACGCAGATGTTGCTGGGACAATCCTGACCTCAAAGCCCTCAAAATCATCCAATCAACATTCTTAAGCTTCTTTGAAACAGCAAAGATTTGGAAAACTAGAACGAGGCTCCCCCATATTGAAGAGGGGCAGATTCATATAAACTGGGTTCCCGGCCACGCAGGTATTGAAGGCAATGAACTAGCTGATTCTAACGCAAAAAGAGGAGCATCTATGCCATTCCTAGGACTACCTGAATATTCTCTTACCTGTCTGGCACAATGGCACTCCACACAGCTGAAACAAGCCCGAATTAGTTGGTGGAGCAGCCATATTCCGGCTTCATACGCCCGGCTAGAAATAAGCACTGCGCCACACTTTCCAAAGGAACTTCTCTTGGGCCGAAAGGCTCTGGGTTACTTAATCGCAGCTAGAACGGGACATGGAGACTTTGCGGCTTACCATAATCGTTTTAACCACGAAGAAGCTAAATTAAATTGTCTTTGCGGGTCACCTAAAACACCAACTCACTTTTTATTTTGTCGAATCCTCCGGCGCCGAAGGGGCCGCCCTATAGGGCATATTAGACAACTCATCCCGGACCTACTCGGTACACCTGAAGGGGCTATAATTCTAACCGGATGGTTAGGACAGACTCATTTCTTTGAAGAAATTTGCCCTCGTTGAGGAGAATCTATCTTTTTCTTTCTTTTGTTTTATGTCTGTGGAGTACGATCGGGGCAAGGGTGGAGCAGACGGAGTGGACTGACTTATCATCAGTCACGAGTTTGGGGAAGTCTCGTAAACTATATTGCTCTTGGGCACACCTATCTTCTGTCTGCGGTTTCACATAACGCGGTACAGCATTGTAATTAAATCTTCGATTAGCTTAAGCTTAGTTCAGTCCTAGGGCTTCGGCTCTAGCGTCCTATATCCCAGTTGGGATAGATAGCACGTGCTCTGGGGCACATGATTATCACCCCAGACGTTAAATAATAACAACAACAACAACAACATATCTCATTTCTATCGATGTCACCACAAATTCTCAACCATCAACAGGTAAGTCTGTACTTGAGTAAAATACCTAACTAACAAGTTTATTGACAGTACACAACACACAATTTACATCGAACCTGTATCAACGACCTCAACTCGACTGTCTTCTGTCTATGCAAAACATACATGCTTCGCTGGCTACGTGTATTAGATACAAGATGAGACCCATCAACGACATGTCGAGATAAGCAATTCCAAGCTACACAGACAGCCCACAAACGCTGCAAGGAAACTTTGCTCCTAAAGAAAAAAACACGTTCTGTCAAAAAACTACAAATCATAACCATTACTTCCTCATCCTACATGCGGTAGCTTCATGCAATTGGAATTAATACTTCAGACGTACACTATAAGAGACATTATCGGACGCTAATAAATTCATACATGAAAAGAAAAATGTTCTATGAAAATAGAACAGTATCGTCAGGGTTGTCTTCAAAAAGAAGCATTCTTCATCCACGATCACCTACAATTCAGCTAACATCTACCACAATTGATTCAAGGAAGACTATGTCACTACACTACTACTGGAGGCACATGACGCACAAGCTCAGCTACTATTGCTTCACTGACGTGAATCTTATTGACTTTTCCCAACCTGAAGATGTCTGAGGAATTCCAATTCATTAGTGCGAGATCCATGTACTGCAGATGCATGTTAAGTACCAAACCTAACCGGTTCTCTCCCTCCTACAAATTCAAGGATCTTACCCCTCCTATATCAATTACGCCTACAGGTTATTGCTTGATTTCATCTTTGACAGACACTGAAGGGCTGTATTCGACTCATAAGACCTGAACATAGCTTTCACAACGTCAGTTGATAATACCTGTACGGAAAAGAACACACGACCCTAAACATCATGCGACATGAACTGTGGTCACGCCCTTCACTTGACATCTCAAGTTCAGGAAATAGACTAACCTTACCCTGATGATTAAATAACCTGGATTCAGGCCTAACATGCGTATCTGCCGTCATTTTGAAAAACAGTCCGACTTCCACTTAAGTTTGGCCCAAGCAAATATACCCCTCTTCCCAAGTAACAGATAGAAGTCAGAAACTCCACACTTCTCATCTGATTCTTACAGAGGCAACATCATGTCCATTTCATATGAATCATGACAACCTTAATCTGAAACAACCATCTTGTTCCTTTTGCTTCACGTAAACTGATTAGTACTCACCCCTAACTTGACGAATTGTTTCATACTTTTGATGGAGAAGAACTAACGGCTCTCATGAAGACAGTAAGACATGTATTTAAGCCATTCTCTTCAATTGACATCTTTAGGTGACAAGATTAACTAACTGACACCATCTACATGTTTTCGGACGTATCCCAAAGATTCATCTGTTCCATTCCTCATCTTGAGAATAAACCAACTTTTACTTTAGTTTGGCTCAAAAAATTTACACGCCTTTCCCGAGTACCAGGTGGAAGTTACATACTCCACGCTTCTCATCTGACTCTTAAAAGGTCATAATATCTCCTTTCATTCCATGTGAATCACGCTAACTGCCCAAATTTAAAACGGCCAACATTATTCCCTCCATCTTATATGAATCACGCAAACAACCACACATTAAATATCCCTAGCATCTGCCGCTCCAATCCAAGTGTATAAATCAGCCTATCGTAATTTCATAAAACTACTTCACCTTTTGATTCATATGACCAGGAAACCATACATCTACAGCACAACACATCCAGACATAGTCCAAGTCCCACTTCCGAAGCGACGCGAGGAACCCTGCCCCGGAGCGAAGCGCAGGGCCGCAGGGCCAGGACCTAGTGTATACATGCATCATAACTGTCACGGTCCCTATCAGCACTGTGTAATTTCCTTTTGTTCATAAGTTATGTTTTGTTTTGTTAAATTAATATTATTATTATAATATATTATTCGACCTTATAAGATTGTCTGGGCATTGTTGAGGTTTTCGGAGTTCTGTTGTGTTGTGTTTGCTTTTGGGTTACAGAATTCTCTGGGGAAGGAATTTGGGAATTTGGGCTTTCAATGATGCGAGTCCCTAGATCTGTGTATAAATAGGTTGTGCTGCGCATGGCTAGAAATTCGTGCCACGTCTTATTAATATTTACTCTACCTTGATTAGTAATCAAACACTTATCCACATTTACTCAATTCTCGCCTTAAACCTACCAACACCCCGTGACATTACGTCGCACCAATTATTACCAATTATCAATTCCTCCAACCATGTCACAAAATGTCTTCGCCACATATGAGGAATTTATTGAACATATCAATCAGGTTGATGAGGAAGCTCGAGGCTCCCTTATGAAACATCTATTTGATCAAGTAGTACAGCTTCAAGCTGATAAAAAAATTATATCTGACCAATTATCATCATGCCGCAGGCAGATATTGGAGTTAAATGTCTTGAACACAAAATTTCGAGAAGAAGTATCTGACGCCCAGCAAGCATCTGCCGAACATCTTCAGGCATCTGCGGTGAGTAATTATAAACTTTCCGAATCTGAACTTCGGGTTGAAGAACTCTTATCTGGGAATCTAGACTCATCCGACCCGTACCTGCACACAGGTTGGGGTAAATCCGAACTTTTCCGAATTGATGACAGATTCACTGGTGAAGACAGGACACTATACCCGTCTTTCCAGCGACAAGTTCGGATAGCACTGGCTCGAAATAGGGACAGGTATTTGTCATTCCAGTCTCAAATACTATTGATATACCAGAATCTAGGACCGGCGCCTAAGACCTTCTTGGACTGATATCTCTCCGACAATGGAGACTTCAAATTCGAGTCCCTTGATGCCGTCTGGGAAGTCCTAGATATCAGCTACAAAAACGTCAATGAAGAAGAAGCACGCGACGCCTTGAATATCCTAGAGCAGGGCAATAGGTCTTTTGGATGGTTCTAGGCAGAATTTCAGTGACTTTATAATCTGTCTGGTATAACTGACGAAAAGTTTTTAATTTCTTTGATGAGAACTGGTGTCTCTGAATTAAGGGCCAGGATAAGCCAACAACAAGACATCCATAAGAATTATACTTTCGATGAATATGTATCATTATGCAAGGACTGCATCGTCAGGCTAAATCTTGAGAAATCGGGTAGGCCCAAGTCTCAAAATCTGACCACACCATTAACTAATCTGACCCCTCGGGGAACTCATCCGGCCCCTCCACAACCGACGGTCAAGTTACCAGTTGTGCCTAGCGGTGCAAATATGGTACCGTTGGGGGTGATCCCATGGTCTTGGACCAATCCGACATGTCGCACATAGGCCCTGATGGGCATATAACCCCGGAGGAAAGACAGCGTCGTTTCCGTTTAAAACTATGTATGCGATGTGGTAGACCAGGCCATAGAGCCGAGAATTGTAGAATTAAGGGAAAGGGCGCGTAGAAAGCTGTCCGGGAACTATACTTGGATGACGAAGAAATTAACGGAGATTGCTCAGGGGAGGGTTCTTGTCTTTAAACTCTTGAACCGTTGTTATAGCCGCAACAATGGTTATAAAAATCTGTATCAAAAATCTGACCTTTTTATTTCGAAATTATCCAATGAACATTTCCAAAATTCTAAAGCCTTAGTTTTACCTTGTTCCCTTGTTGGAAATAACGTGAATATCAAAACTCACGCCTTCATTGACTCTGGAGGAAATGATTTTGGATTCATAGATACAGCATTTGCGCAAAAGAACTGACTACCATTGATCCTATTATCTGTACCCCGCGTGCTTCGAGTAGTGGATGGTAAGAAAATCATCATCTGGCATGGTAACCCACACGGTAACGGCAACATTGGTAATTAGGGACCACCAGGAAGTTGCAAAGTTATTCGTAACTAGATTAGGCCAGTACCCGCTAATCCTAGGTTATGGTTGGCTGTCTCGTCATAATCCATTCATCAATTGGTCAAGCAACTTAGTTCGCTTCGACTCTCCCTACTGCCTCGATACATGTCGTAAAACAAGTTTGCATACACTCTCAGTTAATACGCTCGACCAGGCTCTCATGGCCGAAGAATCTCTGGAACTTCTGGGTAAGCTCCCTCACTGACTTCATTGCCAACTTCCTTCCTTCTCTAAATTAGACTCCCGAATTCTGCCCCCTCACCGACCCACTGATCACAGAGTTATTCTTAAAAAAGGTGCTCAACCTCCGTTTGGTAGGTTGGATGGTATGTCACGGGAGGAGCTGGTAGCTCTCCGGGAATGGCTTCATGATAACCTCTCGAAAGGTTTCATTCGCCCCAGTTCATCTTTGGCTGCGTCTCTTGTCTTATTTGTCAAAAAATCCGATGGAAGACTCCGTCTTTGCATGGACTACCGGGCTTTGAATGCCGTTACTGTAAAAAATTGCTACCCAATTGTTGTTTGGAAGTAGTGGTAGCAGCAAGTGGTAAGACTTGAGAGAGATAATTTCACAGAGAAGACAGATTGGCACAAGAAGGAGTCTGTTAATCGTAAGTGAGGAGTTGTTTATTATTCCCACTTAGACACAGCTACTTATAATATCTATCTAAAGAAAAAGGAAATCTAGTGATTTGTATTAATATGGTTTAGCGTATTTTACCAACCTCGCAACTTATAGGAAGATTAGTATGTGTAGATCTCGTTGAGTGCACACAGCTATCTTATCCAAAGTTGGATGTACCAATTTCAACACTCTCTATAGCCAAATATTTTACCAAACTTGACGTGATATCTGCCTTTAACCGTATCCGGATTGCGAAAGAAGATGAATGGAAGACCGCCTTCCGTACCCGATATGGTCTTTTCGAATCCCTTGTTATGCCATTTGGTCTGACTAATGCTCCAAGTACATTCCAAAGCTATATCAACAGCACGCTTCAGGAATACCTTGACAATTTCTGTACAGCGTACCTAGACGACGTACTAGTATACAGTGCATCAGAAGAGGAGCACCGCCATCATGTGAATCTTGTTTTGGAGAAACTCCGGGAAGCTGGACTCCTACTTGACATCAACAAGTGTAAATTCGAAGCCTCCGAAGTCAAATATCTTGGCTTAATAATCTCAAGAAAGGGAATCGAAATGGATCTTCAGAAAATTGAATGCGTCAAGTTCTGGAAGACTCCATCTTGTATTAAGGATATCCAGGCCTTTCTAGGATTTGCAAATTTTTACCAAAGCTTCATCAAATCCTTCTCCCAAATTGCCCTCCCACTGACTGAACTAACAAAAAAAGAGGTCCCTTGGCTATGGTTACAAAAATGTAATAATGCTTTCTTGTCTCTAAAGAGTTCTTTTATTTGGGCTCCTATTCTCAAACATTTTGACCCCGATCGCCGATGTTATGTCGAGGTTGATTCCAGCAATTGGGCCCACGGCGGCATTTTATCCCAGTATGACGACAACAATATACTTTATCTGATTGCATACTTCTCGGAACGGCTAAGCCCGGCTCAAATCAACTACGAGATTTATGACGAAGAACTTCTGGCCGTCATAACAGCATTCGAACACTGGCGTCCCGAACTGCAAGGAACAATTGAACCCATATCTGTCATTTCCGACCACAAGAATCTAGAATACTTCATGAAAACCAAAACACTGAATAGAAGGCAAGCACGGTGGTCAGAATTTCTCTCAAGATTTAATTTCGTGATCTCCTACCGCCCAGGAAAATTAGGAGCAAAACCCGACGCACTTACTCGCCGATCAGAAGATCTTCTGTTGGGACAAGAAGATGAGCGTATCCACCAGCAGTGTCAAATCGTTCTCAAACCCCACAACTTTGATCCAGAAATTGTTCAACGTGTGGGATCATCTCTTAACCTAGCTTCCATGCCCCTCCATACCCCGACAATTTCAGAAATGATCGAGAACCTGATTACTCAAGGTTATCAGGAGGACACGGCGCTTCAACATCATATCCGAACCCTCAAAGGGCCTGGCCCATACCGCTCAAAACATCTTGACCTATCCTGCTGTAGTATCAGGGGTGAGCGCCTTTACTTTGACAATCTTATATACATTCCTGATCTCGCAGAACTTAAACTTATGTTGATTAAGAATTGTCACGACAGCCCTAGTGGGGGACATCATGGCCGCAACAAAGTGTTCGCGGAACTTACTCGGGACTATTGGTGGCCTAGTATGCTGCAAACAATCACGCAATATACTAACAACTGTCATATTTGTAAACGAATAACCCCGTCTCGTTTGAAATACCAGGGATTACTTAAACAACTTCCAGTACCTGAGCGCCGCTGGCGCGACCTCTCTGTGGACTTTTTCAGACCATTACCTGAATCAGAGGGCTATGACTGCATCATGGTTATCTGCTGTAGACTTACTAAGGCCCGACACTTTATTCCCTGTAATACTACTACTGATGCGGCCGGCATGGCCAAGCTGTTTTACCATCACATCTGGAAACACCATGGATTCCCTGAATCAATCGTCTTAGACAGGGGGCCACAATTTGTTGCAAAATTCTGGAATGCAATTTGCGAGTAAACAGATACTAAAATATTGTTGTCCACTGCTTGGCATCCGGAAACTGATGGCCAAACGGAACGGTTCAATGGTATTTTGGAATGCTACCTTTGTGCTTATTGTAACTATCAGCAAGATGATTGGGTACAATGGTTACCCTCAGCAGAATTTAATTCGAATAACTCAGAATCTGAAACCACGAAGGTTACCCCGTTCTTCGCCAATTTGGCCCAACATCCCAGGACGGCGATAACCCCCCCCGGCGATCAAAATCCACCATGCTTATCTGAATATCTCAATGCGCAACAAGATCTTTCCAATCGTTTTGTCAAGCAAATGAACAATCTGAATAAGTTCCTTCGCGAAAACATGAAGGTTTCTCAGGCCTTTTACGAAAAACATGCGAATCGGAATCGGTCTATCCCCCTGGCTTACAAAGTCGGAGATCGAGTGTTCGTTATAGCCAAGAATATTCGAACTAAAAGACCATATAAAAAATTGGATTGGAAAAATCTAGGTCCGTTCACGGTGACTAAAGTAGTTAGCAGTCACAGTTATCAATTACAGCTGCCTGACAATCTGAAATCTGTTCACCCTGTATTTCACTCTAGTCTTCTTCGTCCAGACCCAAACAACCCGATTCCAGGCCAGACTAATGATCCGAACCCTTCTGTGGAAATTGACCACTGGGGCGAAGATTTGTATGAAGTCGACGCTATCGTGGGATCGAGGCGTCTCAAGTATCGTGGTTTTGAATACAGGATCAAGTACACTGGCCAATTTGAAACCTCCTGGCATCTCTTATCAGATATCGTCAGCGGTAATCTCACTGAATCTCTCGAAGCCTATAACAAAAAGTTCCCATGTCGCGTTAAGCCTATAGCAAGGGAACTGGAGAGTACCACAGAAGTTGCGCGAATCAACTTCATCAAGAATCCAGCTGGCGATCTACTCTAGGGCTGATGAGACCTCAGCCTTCAGAAGGGGGTGTAGAAATTTGAAAGGGATTAGCAACAGTTTGTTAAGACTGATTAGGCACTTATCACGATCTTGCAGATTTTGGAATGTAAGAGGCTGTTAATCGTAAGCTGTGGAGTTCTTTATTACTCCAGCTTAGAAAACAGATCGCTAAAATATATAATATCTATCTAAAGAAACAGAAATCTAGTGATTTGTGTTAATACGGTTTAGCGTATTTACCAGCCTCACAACTTTATGGAAAGATTAGTACGTGCAGATCTACGTGAGTGCAAACAACTATCACATCCAAAGTTGGACGTTACTTGTTTCATGATAGCAATCATTTCAACAGGGGGAGCTACTGTCACGGTCTCTATCAGCACTGTGTAATTTCCTTTTGTTCATAAATTATGTTTTGTTTTGTTAAATTAATATTATTATTATAATATATTATTCGACCTTATAAGATTGTCTGAGCATTGTTGAGGTTTTCGGAGTTCTGTTGTGTTGTGTTTGCTTTTGGGTTACAGAATTCTCTGGGGAAGGAATTTGGGAATTTGGGCTTTCAATGATGCGAGTCCCTAGGTCTGTGTACAAATAGGTTGTGCTGCGCATGACTAGAAATTCGTGCCACGTCTTATTAATATTTACTTTACCTTGATTAGTAATCAAACACTTATCCACATTTACTCAATTCTCGCCTTAAACCTACCTCATCCCATGACAATGACGCCAAGATGACACATCAGCATCCTTTAGTCGACAATATACTTTGATGGTCGGAAGCCCTTGTTAGAGCTTGGGTCATACTCACAAGTAGAAGACTTCCAATATTTGTGGAGGGTTGATCAATGTATTTCTATCGTGAAAGAGTAAACTCCGGATATAATGATCTATGTAAAGAATATTCTTTTCCTCTTTTTCTCAGATGTGCGGTCTTATATATAATGACTAGTATCCAACCATTATAGCTCTTACACTTGTGCCGTGATTTTTGTATGATAATATCAGGGTGCTTGTTGTTGTTGCCTGTGCCGAGTAACAAGTGATGCCTCCAATATCACTGTAGACAATTAGCGGAAACTAGGCTCATACGAGACAATCATTACGCGTCGTATTAACAAGGTTAAAGGCAAACTCTCGCATTCCTACGCGTACTTCGTCGCTATCAAATATTGCACAATAATCAAGCTAGAATATAGACCCTCTAGAATCATGATTTGTAGAGGCATTACCTCATGTTGTGCTGGCTGGGCTGAGATTATGAGTGTCACAGGCCTGAGGCCTGACTTTCATTAGGCTAAGGCCTATTTATGTCACAGGCCAATGCCTGGTAATTTTAAGGCTGGTGCCTAAGGCAAAAAGAATACTCTTTACTAAGCAGCTCCAAGCTGAAACTTCTCCGACACGCAAATTTCCCCAAACATTTACGGTAACATATGTTGATTTTACAGTTTTGTTTGCAATGAAGAGTGAGACGTGACGAGACACTGGTTGTCTGCACAAAGGACACCAAAGCATCATAAGATGTTAGAGGCGAATGCAGAGATTGTAGATCATGCGATTTTGATTTAGATTATGCAAAGAAAGTGAGGAAATGTTGAACATTAGGAATAGATATATGATGTTTGCTCTCGGTTTTCTTTGCTTCTTCACTTCAAGATCTTCTTTTGTATCTAGCTCTAGATATTCTGCGAATAGCAATTATCTTTCGACCCTTACAGGTGCTTTGCCCGGCAGATCTGCCATGGACCTCGTAGAATGTCTTGTTCATAATGTAGAAAAAGCATAGAAGACAAAGCAAGTATGCACTCTTGCCGCCCTCGATTTTCAGAGTGCTTTTGATAGTATTCTGCCTGGTCGTCTCTCCTCCCGCCTTCGCGAACAGGGATGGCCTGAACCATATGTTAAATAGGCTGCTTCTTTTGCTTCATATAGGAAAGCCCGCCTCCGAGTAGAAAGTTTTGTCGGCAATTTCTTGGAGATTCCACGTGGCTTGCCGCAGGGTTCCCCTGCTTCCCCTATACTTTTCCTCCTTTTCCTCGAGCCTCTGTTCAAACTCGGGTTTCCCACATTTGGATACGTTGATGACGTGGCAATCCTTTCAGTTGCTAAGAACCTAGTCAATACTTCACGTCTTACCATCAACAGGGTTGGGTCCATCACCCAATGGTGTGATAGAAATAGACTCTCTCTAGCTGACAATAAGATGGAGATACTTCATCTTCACAGATCCCGCCAATCTCCTCCGCCAATAATTATCGACGGTGCTTTAAGACCCGCAAACTCGAATCTAAAGTGGTTGGGCGTTTTTCTTGATACCAAGCTCTCTTTCAAAAAACATGTTCATGAATGGAGCGCCAAAGCGCAACGGGTTAGCGCTCATATTCGACAACTTGGGAATACCAACCGTGGTGTTCCTACTGCTCTTCTTCGCTCCGCAGCCTTGGCTGCAGCGTTACTGGCCCTTCTGTACGGCGCTGAGGTTTGGTGGCGCGGGCTAACCTATAACCGTCGTGGCCGCTCTACTTCTACCAGATCTCAACATCTTGTTGACATAGTATCCCGAGCTCAGCTCTCCCTTGCCAGAGCAATCCTCCCGGTATACAAAACCACTCCTACTGCGGCACTCTTAAGAGAGGTTTGGCTTAAACCAACACACATTCTACTTGAAGAAACGCGCCTCCGCTCTGCTACTGGGCTAGCCGCCGCTGACTCGTTTTGTTACGGCGTGCAACAAGTTGAGTATAATCGCCGTCTGCGAGGTACGGATGACGTGGGGCGGTAGACTTAGGTCGGAACAAGACGAACGAAACAAGACAAATGGATCAAGACGAAAGGATGCAAGCAAGTAATGCAAGAAGATAGATTGAGAAGCTGGAGATCTAAGTCCCAGATCCAGCCTCATTATATATATACAGGTTACACCTAATTACATAGTCTTTCCGGAATCAAGATACAAGCTCAAACTAACCTAATTACATAGTCTTTCCGGAATCAAGATACAAGCTCAAACTAACCTAACACTGTAGCCTTCGTATCATCCGCATCTGACTCTTTCCGTGAGTCGCGTAAATAAGTCATGCCCGACTTTCCTAGTCAGTCGCGTAACTGCCTCGTGTCGTGGACCCTTGCCCCTAATATTGGACATCTGACTCTGAGCTCTTGGCAGCCATGACACTATTCCCTCTCTTCGGTGCGCGAAGTTCCTACGAGCGAAGATATTTTTTAAATGGGTATTTCGAGTAGAATTTATCAAGCGCTTCCAGATCTTTTACAAATTCGTAAGGCTCCCAGGTGGGAACGGGATCGCCCAGATATTTCACTAAGAAGGGCTTCGAACCTCGAGGCTTCGCATCCAGTATTTCCTCGACAACGTATTCGAATTCACCATCAACTATGATTGGCGGTGGAGGAGGATTGATCTGTCCCGGAAGTGGGTCCGTCGCGAAGGGCTCGAGTAGTGAGACATGGAATACCGGGTGTACTTTCATCGTGGAGGGAAGCTTTAACCTATATGCATGCGAAGAAATTTTTTTTGATATTTTAAACGGTCCCAATCTTTTGTGGTCCAGCTTATTCGATGGTCTTGTCGTTGAGATATGTTTTCGAAGAAGCCATACTTTATCTCCTACTTTGAATACTGGTGGAGGTATACGTGACAGGTTTGCGTTTTGTGCCGCTACATCTTGTGCATATCTGATTTCTGAGCGGATAATATCTTCAAGGTTTTTAATATATTGTTGGAATTCTTTGATTTCCACCGATTTGTTGCGGAATTCTGAACGAGTGATAATCCGGTAACGGGGGTTGTATCCATAATTTGCGAAAAATGGAGAGACTTTGGTTGAAGATGAAACAGTGTTATTATAAGAAAATTCCGCCATTGAAAGATAGCTATGCCAATCATCTTGTTGGTAGTTACAATAGGCACGGAGATATTGTTCTAAAAGAGCGTTCACTTGTTCTGTTTGTCCGTCTGTCTGGGGATGAAAGGCGGTGCTAAAATGGAGTTCAATCGAGAGACAAGCTGCCATTTCTCGGGCTAAGGTCGAAGTAAAAACTGGATCGCGGTCCGAGACGATGGACTCAGGAAGGCCGTGCAAACGAAAAACATTATCTCGAAGAAGGATAGCCAAGTTTGAAGCAGAGCAAGTTGTTGTAGTTGGGATGAAGTGGCTCATTTTGGTCAGTCGATCGACGACTACTAGTAAAGCATCGAACCCAGCAGATACCGGGAGGCCGGTAACAAAATCCATGGAGATAGATTGCCATCGTTTTTGCGGTATTTCCAAGGGCTTTAGGTAACCATAGGGAGCATGTCTAATTGGCTTAATCCTTGCGCAAGTGTCGCAGTTTCGTATGAAGCGTTCGATTGTTGCCCTTAATTTGGGCCACCAAAATCACGCGAGACAAGTTCAAAAGTTTTGGCTCTGCCCGGGTGTCCCGCGGCAGGGTGATCATGAGAAATTGAAATAATTTTAGTACGGAGAGGTTCCGGAACATAAATCATTTCCGAGACAAGCAGGAGTCCGTCGTTGTTGACGCGACAAGAACCAAGGTCCACTTGAGAATGGCGAGTTGAAGATGATTTGAGTGCCTTAATAATATCTTGACCAAACGAATCCGAGGCGAGCAAACTTTGGAACTCCTTAACTAAAGAGTCATTTAATTTGAGTGTTGGGATTTCCTCCTCAACCTCTGAAGACAAACAAGAAAACAAATTTAGTACTAGTGTCGAAATAGAAGGGTCGGCGAATTTGTTAGGATTAATAATGAGGTTTTGCTCTTTTGACCTACTACTTATAGCGAGGTCTTCTGATCGACGAGTCAATGCATCAGCTCTAGAATTTTTGCACCCTGGACGAAATTCTAAACGAAAATCTATTTCCGCTAACTCAAGGGCCCATCGAGCTTGCCTTCCATTTAATATACGTTTTGTTGTGAAGGCCGTTAGGTTTTGATGGTCCGTGATTATTTGTACTGGAGAAGTTAGGTTGGAAACGTATTGTCGATATTCCCTAAGGCTTTCCACAATAGCGAGGAGTTCTTTATCCCCTACTGTATAATTAAGTTCAGCTGGAGACATTGTTCGTGAGAAATATGCAATAGGGTGAAGTTTTTTTACGGAGTTTAGAC
Source organism: Podosphaera xanthii (assembly GCA_028751805.1). Lineage (NCBI taxonomy): Eukaryota > Fungi > Ascomycota > Leotiomycetes > Helotiales > Erysiphaceae > Podosphaera > Podosphaera xanthii. The sequence continues at coordinate 2,450,902 of JAPWIX010000014.1, forward strand.
CCGAGTGGTATTGAGAAAGCACCGCCGAGATGACCTTGTCTGATGCATCAGTTTCAAGGACTGTGTCTAGTAAGGGGTCGAAGTGACGCAGTATAGGCTCAGAGATAAAAGCGGTTTTTAACAAATCAAAGGCTGATTGACATGCCGAGGTCCAGAGAAAGGGGCTGTCCTTACGGGTCAATGCAAATAAGGGGCTTGCAATTTTCGAGTAATCTTTGATGAACCTTCGGTAGAAATTGGCGAAAACCCAGGAAAGATTGCACGCCACGGACGTTTGTTGGAGGCTTCCATTCTTTAATAGTTTGGACTTTTGTAGGGTCCATAGACAGACCTTGTGGCGATACGACGAACCCCAGAAAGGTTGTCGATTTAACGCCGAATTCGCATTTTTCAGGTTTACAAAAAAGGTCGTATTGTTGCAATTTTTGCAAGACTTTTCGAACATGATCCTCGTGTTGAGCCGCGGTCTTGGAGTAAATTAGAATGTCGTCCAAATAAACGACTACAAAGATATCTAGGTACTCTCGTAAGACGTCGTTGAGGAACTGTTGACATGTTGCTGGAGCGTTAGTCAAGCCGAATTGCATAACCTTATATTGATAAAGCCCATAACGTGTACGGAACGCAGTCTTAGGCTCATCGCCAGGTTTGATTCGAATTTGGTTGTACGCACCTCTCAAATCAAGACGTGTAAAGATGTTAGCGTCGAGTAGTTGTCGAAGGGAGTCGTCGATTCGGGGCAGGGGATATACATTTTTCCTTGTTATGGCATTTAGTGCTCGATAATCGACACAGAATCGCAACCCACCCCCTGGTTTCTTAACGAATAGGACCGGAGATGCAAATGATGAAGTCGACGGCTCGATGAATCCTTTTTCAAGGTTTTCTTTCAGGTACTGTCTTAAGGCTTCTAGTTCCGCGTTCGACATGGAGTACAGGGGCCCTAAAGGAAGTTTCTGGGTTGTGTCGGTCGGAATTTCGTGATCTATGTAACGATGTGGGGGGAGAATCTCTGCTTTCTTCGACGAGAATACGGACAGGAACCCGTGAAATTGTGGGGGGATTTTTTGGCGCAGGTCGGCAGATTCTTCAGATTCCAGGTTCTGTCTTTCTTCCGAATATTCACCAACTTCCTTGATTGAAACAGAGAAAATTTGGCTGTCCCAGCGCTTGCTAAATTTTAGTAGAGCTGAGATTGACAGCGGGGTAACATTCTCCGGCGAGGGCATTGTAGAGGTGTTGATTGAATATGTTGAGACTGGAGATGAAACTAGACATGTCTCCTGGCAGAAGGGTGAGGTGAAGGAGACGATATTATTGCTCCATTTAATTTCCGGGTCGTGTTTTGAGAGCCATGACTTGCCTAGGATAACATGATATCGGGCAATTCGAGTTACTTGGAACGTTAAGTTTTCGGAATGAGAACCTAGTTGAAGTTGTAAGTCAATTTCATGGGTAATGTGGCCTGAAGATGATTGTCTTCCGTCCACAACTCGGACAGTTTCCGGAGAGAGTTTCTTTCGAGCTCTTAATCGATTTCTTTTGATGAACGACTCATCGATAAAGGAAGTGGATGCTCCCGAGTCTATCATGGTATGAGCAGGAATATTTTGCTGAAGGAGAGCGGTAATTGCCAACGGTTTCTCATTACCGAGGTCGAGAGTATGGATTACCGGAGGTGGATGGTTATATCTCTGAGATTGGGAAATTAAATTATCAAAAGCTTGAGGTTCTTCTACATCTAGAACAGCAAAGAAATTCGAAGATGATATTGCGACACGACGAGGAGTATTTAAAAAGTTTGAGAAGGAAGATAAGCTAGGGAAAGGTCGCTTTTTCTCTAGCAAAACTAATTTTTGACTGATCTATGGAAGTGATATTGGATACATCCCTATCTAAAATTTCCGCGTTAGACACAGTTGATTTTGGCCTCAATGAGCGTGCTTCCAGGACGTGACAGTTAGCAACCCGATGACCTGGTCTCCCACAGTACCCGCACAAATTATTAGCTCTGCGATACGCTTTACGCGCAGCTTTCCCTGCCTCCGAGTTGTCGAGCTCCATGGGATCCCCACCTGAGTTTTCTGAGAAGGGTTGCTGCACGGTGAGAGTGGGCTTAAATTTGGGGAGAGGATTAAACGTTTGATTTGACTCCGGCGAGTTGCTTGATTTCTTCTCCCGGATTCGAGCGAAAATTTCATTGTCCAGTGTGATGCATTCTGCTGCAAATTCAGGGAAGGTGACCGGCATTTTCTTTCCAACCAACGCATCTTTAAGAACCTCCTTCAGCCCTTTCCGAAAATGATGGATTTGGACCTTAGGTTCGGCCCAGCCAAGCAAAGAAAAAAGGGAGACAATTTTCGCGTAATACGCCGCGCACGAAGCCTCTTGCCGAAGTGCTTCTAACTGCCGCTCGGATGTTGCGTAGGCGTCTGGATCGTCAAATGCAGCACGGAGAGATTGCAAGAATTCTGCAAATGTGGTAAACGAAACGTTGCCGGTTGTCTGGTCAACATGGGGCTCAAACCAAACGTAGGCGTTTCCGGTAAGATATGATCCAGCATACAGGATCTTAGATTCCTCAGAGGAGAAGGCGTTCGAGTTTGCACGGAACTGGAGTTGAAGCTTGGTGACAAAGCTTCCAAATTGAGACCTCGTTCCATCAAATTTTTCCGGGGCACTAGGATTTGGGGGACTAGGAGTGTGAACTATTTGAGTAGGTGGAGATGGTTGAGAAATGATTTGCGATGGAGGTGGTGTCGAGGGTTTGCTCGCCATCAGGGCCAGCCCTTGGCCCAAGCATATTACGTTATCAATTACTTCGGATTGTATGGCCGTTGCTGACGCAGGATAAATACCTTCGTAATCAATAGGGTTATTTCCTACGCTGGACTTTCCTGCTGCATGAGCGATGTTGAGACAATGCCGAATAGGTGCAGGGATATCTGCAGGAAGGGCGAATTTTAAGGGAGTTGAATGGGTGATTATCTGATCCCAATTTTTACTGATGAGCTGCCATGATGGGTCTCTTGGTAAGGCCGCGTTATCTAGATCCATTCTTGACCCCGACATCACGATTTAGAGCTTCTCAAAATGTTACGGCGTGCAACAAGTTGAGTATAATCGCCGTCTGCGAGGTACGGATGACGTGGGGCGGTAGACTTAGGTCGGAACAAGACGAACGAAACAAGACAAATGGATCAAGACGAAAGGATGCAAGCAAGTAATGCAAGAAGATAGATTGAGAAGCTGGAGATCTAAGTCCCAGATCCAGCCTCATTATATATATACAGGTTACACCTAATTACATAGTCTTTCCGGAATCAAGATACAAGCTCAAACTAACCTAACACTGTAGCCTTCGTATCATCCGCATCTGACTCTTTCCGTGAGTCGCGTAAATAAGTCATGCCCGACTTTCCTAGTCAGTCGCGTAACTGCCTCGTGTCGTGGACCCTTGCCCCTAATATTGGACATCTGACTCTGAGCTCTTGGCAGCCATGACACGTTTCATCCTCTGGCCAGAAGATCCAACGATCCCCGCGCTCATACCTGTCTCACTGAAATACTACAGCTAGTTTCTTCCTTCCCTAGTCCTCGGCTTGTATCCCCCTCCTACAGAACTCATCAGGTACTTACTCGATCCGACTTGTCAGCTGAAGAATTTTCAAGGCGTATCAGAAATCTACCGCTATGGGACATCCTCGTCTTTTCAGATGGCTCAAAGCAAAAAGATGGATCTGCCGGAGCAGAGGCCGTCATTCTCCACAAAGATACTACTGTAGCAGAAGTGAGAGTTCCTCTGGGCTTTGACTATGAGGTATACGACTCCGAGATAGTTGGTGCTCTTGCAGGGCTTAAGGCTGCCATAGCAGCTCCCTCTACCCACCTTGCTACCAATATACATGTAATTTTAGACAATCAAGAAGCAGCACGACGTCTTTTAGATTTGTCACCCTCCAAGACCTCGCAGAAGGAGATTCTGGAACTCCAGCATCTCGCCTCACAGTGGCCAACAAGGAGAATCCTACCAATAGCAGCACCTGGTAAGGTCTACGTGATGTGGTCTCCTGACCACCTGGGCATTCCTGGCAATGATCGAGCTGATAAGCTGGCAGGTAAAGCTTCCCGCCAAACAGCTCTGCCTGGCGCATCTCTTGCTGGTATCCAAGCAAAAATAAAAAGGCAGATATGAGACCTAACGTCTGCCTGGTGGCAAAGTCATGCTCCCTCTACATATAGTGAACCAGGTATGCCATTTCCCAAGAAACCCCCCGAGGAGCTTCGGCTCCCCCGCCGTAATCTTGGGTATCTTATTCAATGCCGAACTGGACACGGGGACTTTCGCGTATATCACGATAGATTCCATCACAAAGATGCCCTTATGACTTGCTCCTGCGGGGGTAACAAGTCAAGCATCCACTTCGCTTTTTGCCCTCTTGTTTGAGGAAAACTGGCCGCCGCCGGTCATCGTCGAAGCTTGGATACACTGGATTTCCTCCTCGGCACTGCACACGGTGCTAAACGTTTCTCATTTATACTGAAAATGAAAGGTTTCCTCTCGGATATTTGCCCAATCTATGCCGCATGACGCTATTTGACGTGAGAGATAAGCTGTACAGCGCTCACAGTAAACATAACGAGATTGTTTTTATAAGCCTTCTGGCTCATCAAAGAATGTAGTGTATGTTGTAGATTATGATAGTCACCGTGTCTCCTTAGGGATGGGGTGGTAGCTTTAGCAGTAACCCGGTAGACCAAAAAAAACAATTAAGTTTAAATAAAATAAATAAAGCGTATAAATAAGTTTTCTATTTTCCTATTTCGGCGCCTGGAGGCCCACGTAGGTATTTTCGGAAGATACGTATTCTTTGTTATAGAACGACTCATTTTGACTTTAGGGACACTCATAATCAGATTTCATTTGCAGATACCACTACGAGAATAACGCCTTACGACATGTACTCTCTTCCGTGAATACCCACCACAGGGAAAAGCGTGAAAACCCCATAGTTATCTGAGCATGCTTTCGTCATTCTATGAATACAGTATCACTGCGAGAAATATGGAGTGCGGGTCTCGCTGGATTTGAACCAGCTTTCTCCTGTCTCAAGTGGGGCATGTGTCCAAGCTACCCGGACTCTACTTGGGAGAACAGCCCGGACAGTGTACCACTGCACCATCCGACCCTACATAAAGCGTATACATTTACTTGGAAAATAATATCCCCGAAGTTTCTCTAATGGAGATCGTTACTTGAATACCGGCAAATGTTTGACGAGGGGATTGACAAATATGTACAGAATGCATAGGAGGATTAGATGGTGCAGTGGTACACTGTCCGGGCCATTCACCCGAGTCTGGATAGCTTGGACATATGCCCCACTTGAGACAGGAGAAAGCTGGTTCGAATCCAGCAAGACCCTCACACCACTTCTCTCGCGGTGATACTATATTCGTAGAATGAAGAAAGCATGCTCAGATAGCCACAGGTTTTTCCCGCTTTTCCCTGTGGTGGGTATTCACGGAAGAGGGTACATGTCGTAAGGCGTTATTCTCGTAGTGGTATCTGCAAATGAAATCTGAGTATGGGTGTTCCATACTTCAAATTGAGTTATTCTGCGAAACATACATATCTTTCGTAATCATTCACGTCATAGCCCTAGGCTGCATGCGCAAAATTAATTTAAAAAAAATTAAAAAATGATGTACAGGGGCTCGATTTGAGGGAGGCGCATAAACCACATTTTGTCATAAAATTACTGTTTGCTTACGTTTGAAGGCTGTAAACTAATTACAAAGTTGACCTGCCAGATGCTAAAGATATCGCGGTTGTGATGGTTTTATTTTCATACACATTTAATAAATTGGTTGGTTTTGATGTGGATTTTCTGTAGTTTGTCATGATCGTTGTGCCGAGAAACAATCGAATGTTAAGAAGTCCGCGAATTTGATTTTTACTAACATTGGTACATGTACTGGTAATTATGATATGATTAACCCTCGGACCTTGGTATCTGTGGCCCCTACGACTACAGGAAGTAGGTACTATTACTACCAGTACTACTTTAGCCTCTGTTCAAACCCATAGGGGATACTGTAAAGTTTTATTGATAATATTTATTGAAGTATTGGCTCTGACGTTTACAATACTTGCCCCTACAATTTATTTTGAATTCTGGGATAAGTTTTGCGAATTATAATTGGTGTAACTCCATTAAATCTTGACAATATGTATACCGGGACCCACTATCGAGTTAGAGAGGGACGACGGTATCTCCAATAGTTCAAGTCAATTAAGAATATCTTTTTCCCACCGATTAAGGCCAACAAACTATATACAATAGAACCCCTCTTAGCTTATAGTGGATTCCGGCATAATTACTGAAGAGATTCATAGAAATTTTACCGTTTATATTTGCAATACTTAGCCCTGCACCCAAAATGACCTGTAAGGGTAAGTGTTGCAAATATAAAAGTCCAAGTTACAATGAATCTTTTCAACATTTATGCCTAGACCCACTATTAGCTAAGAGGGGTTCTACTGTACCAACAGACGTATATTCTGGAGACTTATATTTAATGGATAGCTATTTAGCGCCTGTTCAATGCGCATTCCAGGTATATGAGTCAATACGTTGAAAAAAATCTGTTCACTAACTCCTTTTAGTATCAGGAGGGGAAAAAAGGATTCTGTTGTCTTTCATCATCAGCAACGTTTGATTACCAAAGGATTAAGGGAGAGTTTATCCTTGAATTGGCCACATACATGTACATGTACCCAGGAAAAGTGACGAGTGGATGTGATGGAGACGACCGATCATGCTTCATCGATTGATTGATTTCAACGTCGCTGCAGTTTAACAGATAGATAACTGTTTTTTGACAAGCCCCGGTCAAACCACAGTTACAGGAGCTCCCGGATATGGGGATTGGCAAGACGACCCATACTTCAATTTCAATAGATCTTCATTGTGAAAACTCCAGTAGAGTATACCTAAGCAAGGACCGAGATCGTACACGCGCTATAGTACTCATACCAGAACCAAACCCAGAACCAGAAGTACAAAGTTGGGATCGAAATGTCTCACTGCACTGCGTGTTTCCCGTCACCTTAAATAAAAACAGATACAAAGTATTCGTGAGTTTCGCTCATCAAATACTCCAGAACTGACATGTACAGGCGGAAAGACCATCAACTCACCTCCATATCCAGATATTTGGAGACGAAGAATGATCGATAAGGTAATCAAGTAGGGGGGACGGGACAAGGAGGTCCTGCCAGATCAACAACCGATGGAATGTTTAACAAACTTCAGCCAACTTTGAGTAACTTGTGCAGCCACAGGGAAAAATTTCGCAATCTTACACAGCCTTGTTCCCGGAAGTAACACGCCATCAAATTCTAGTCAGAACCGGTAAGGAGCGGGCTTCGGAGTCTTCTCAGTCTCCGCTTAATACATTTAGAACTGAAGTTATTCAGAATTATCCAAAGACATAACTTTATGCTTATTTGTTCAATTACTTGGTGACGTCGTACTTTTCCTCTGTTATGATTCTTGCATTCAATAAAAATCATATATCTATATCTACATATATTAATCTAGATTATCTCGTGAAGAAATATTCAGAAATTAGCATTCATTTGGCGGAGGATATCGAGCTCAGTAATTCATTCGTCATCGCTCTTAGGTATTGATCTTCCTCATAGCATCCAACTTTTGATCGCGGGATCCTCCAACTGGACTCGAATTATTAAATTTTGGCTGACCAGATTACAAATCTATATTTTTCAACCATGTCTCTAAGGGTTCTAATCTCAGGCGCTGGTATCGCAGGCCCTGTATGCGCATATTGGCTTAAACGGCTCTCATCCTCTCAAATCAAAACGACTATTGTGGAGCGCTACAACGGGCTCAGAAAGGAAGGACAGCAGATCGATATTCGGGGCGCTGGCGTTCAAGTCATAAGACGTATGGGGGTGGAGGAAGCTATCCGTTCCCAAACTACGCGTGAGGAAGGCTTGGCCTTTGTTAATGCATCGGGAAAACAATTCGCCGAATTTCCAGTGATGGAGGGAGTAGAGGGTTTCACGTCGGAAATTGAAATTGTGAGGGAGAAGCTGGTGAAAGTATTCTATGATGCGACAAAAGATAGCACTGAATATGTTTTCGGAACCTCGATTCAACAATTAAACCAAGATGATGACAAGGCTACAGTTACATTTGAAAATGGGGTAACGAGAGACTTCGATTTGGTTATTGGAGCCGATGGCATGTGGTCAAAGACACGAAAACTCGCTTTTACTGACTTAGACGAGCCGATAAAGAAACTAGGACAAATTGTTTCCTTTTTTTCTATTCCTTATGAAAGGTGATTCTTCTGCTACTTTTCAAACGACGTTAACTAATTTATCAGTCGAGACGGCAAATATTCTAAATGGCACAATGCTGAAGGCGGACGAAGCCTTCTCCTCCGTCCGGATAATGCTGGCTGTACTCGTGCTTTCATGTCTATCATGACAACCGAGTTAAAGGGCTTTCACAAGCTCTCCATTTCGGAACAAAAGGCGAAACTCGGCGAGCTCTTCATCGATTGTGGCTGGGAAGCTGAACGAATTATAAAAGGCATGAACCAAGCCGATGATTTCTATCTTCAAGAAACTGCACAAGTTAAAATGCCGAGCTGGAGTCGTGGCCGTGTTGCACTACTTGGCGATGCCGGGTATTGCCCTTCGCTTATCTCGGGCTTAGGAACGACAAGCGCAATTATTGGCGCTTATATTCTCGCTGGCGAAATTGCACGATATGGAAAAGACTTCCGAACCGCGTACCAGACATACGAGAAGAAGATGCGACCTTTCGTCACCAAGGCTCAAAAACTGCCACCGGGAGCCCCCGGAATCATGAATCCACAGACTAAATTGGGTATCCGACTAGTTAATTCCTTCATCTCTTTCGCTGCCATGACCCGATTTTTCGACCTTATTGGAAAGTTTTCGAGCCAACCTGGACAATTTGATGATTTTCCAATTTACGAGTAACGACCAAAACCAGATAGAATTCTTCCAATGGTTAAGATGATGATTTAAGGTACAATTTCGAAGCATTCGGGCCGCTACTTTCTCCCAGAGCTAGTTTCCATCAAACTTCTGCCAAGCGCTTGCGTGGCCATCCTACTTATTTAATGAAGCGTGCAGTTATGCTTTGGAACACATTATACAGACCAAATTATGGGATTTGGATGGAGTTTAATGATTAATATTTGACGGAAACTAAAGGTAATACTAAAAACTAAACATCGGTAAATCGTTAAAGGATAATTTGTGGATGGACCTACAGAGTCCCTACAAGTTGTGTAATTCTCGTACTTCAGTATTTTCTGCATGATAACCAGGGCAGATCTCATCGTGAGGCGATGCCATCCTGTTAATTGGATCATGTTGTACTCCTGTCTCACGAGTAGTCTACTATTGTAAGTTAGTTTCGCCTACAGTAAATTTTCAAGAACGATCTAAACCTAGTAACGTTGACCGTATGTGTACAGTATTGCGGGGGTACAGATAAGTAGCAGTTGAAGTCAATTTTATGCATCTCTGTTCCGTAATTGCTCGCCGCGGCGCACACAATTAACTTTACATACCAACGATTTGCAGGATCGAGCGACTATAGATTTACCGTAACGTAATTCACAGCATACGGCGATGAAGGGTTACCACCAATGCAACTGAGTCTTGTCATTGCTCCGTGTCTACCTACTGGGTCGAATAGTGCAGTGGTATTCCATCCAGGCTGTTCTCCTAAGTTTAGTTTGGGCATCTAGTATACATGCCTCACTTCAGACAAGAGAAAGCTGATCCCAGACTAACTGCACCTACACACCATATTTTCTCGCCATAATATCGTAGTTATAGCATGACGAAAGCACACTGAGATAACCATGGGGTTTTCACGCTTTCCCCCTTCGTAGGCATTTTCGGAAGAAGTTGCGTATCGTGAGATGTTATCCTCAAGTAGTACATATATCCGCAAATAAAATTTAATTATCACTGATCCAAACGTCAACTTGAGTCGTTCAACGAAAAATGTATTTCTTCGTAATCATGTGTGTCATCAACCCGGTCTGCATACACTGATATGAGCATAACTTTCATACCTGATCCTATCCAAATTTGTGTGAAACTAGGTATAAATCTCACACTTATTTCGCAGTGCACAAAATTAACTTGAAAAGTCCACGTAATAGCCATTTGTGTACAGTATCTTGGCTTTTAACATTGCTCGTAGCTGAAGCATGTTTTGTTCGTCGTGGCAAGCAATTACAGGGCAATGACGCATTAAATTAACTTCAAGCACTAGCAATATTCAGGCCAGGCACAGTACATGTATATAGAAGTACATGTTCCATACATGCACTTCAGTACAAGGCTGTACTTTGTTCCTAGTCCTACACAAATTTGTATGGGACGAGAAACGAAGAAGTGCAACCCTGTACCGAGGTGCTGGTTTCCTGATTCCCTTGAAAGTTCGAATTCCCACATCAACACTTGTTGCGTCGCTGCAATTCTCCTAATGCCTTGTCTCAACTTCCTTCAAGATGAATTACTCCGTAGTTGGTCACACTATGGTTGTGAATATAGATCTAGTCCACCTCCTGGTAGTACATATAATCTTTGTTGGGATGCGGTCTCATAGATGCTGGTAGAATTGATTTGATCTGCGTTTACCATTGCGCTACAGTTCCGGTATCCACGAGTTTATGATGATGGCACATTGACGATTAAAATTTGTAACTTATATAATTCATGTAGATATACATGTACAGCTCTACAGTCTCTACTCATACAAGAATAATAAATGTAAAAATTAGAATTAGTTTTGTACTGCGATCAGCTGTACTGGGTACCAAAGTGTAACAAAATTGATTGTAAATTTTACATTCGTTGTCCCTGCATGGGCGTAGAGCAAACTTCATACAGTGTCTCAGCCATAAAGATTGTTAGTTGCTGGCGTTTATAATTTGATATCAGGATAGAAGCGTTTGCAGGGCAAGGACGTCACAAAGCAACCAAAGCTTCAATCAATGTCTAGAGCTGAGAAACTTTACACCAGAATCGGCAATGTACAGGCGTCATAGATCTACGAAGGGCCTGTCAAAGTACAGTAGAGCCCCTCATAGCTAATAGTGGGTCCCGGTATAATTACTGAAGAGATTCAGAGAAATTTTACCGTTTATACTTGCAATACTTCCCCCTTCAACCAAAATGACCTGTAAGGGTAAGTGTTGCAAATATAAAAGTCCAAGTTACAATGAATATTTTCAACACTTATACCGGGACCTACTATCGAGTTAGAGAGGGACGACTGTAGATTTTATAAATTTTTCTCTGCCCCACGCTTGCGAGTTAGTCCTCGCCAAGTCCATTTACACATTCAATCTCACTGACTCTCCATTTTTCTGATTTGAATAGCGCAAGATCCGAATAGTGCCTCTCCTAGCTACCTTACAGTTAATGAGGACGTATAGAGTTCCTTCCCCGGCAGACTCTACTCAATCAGTCTCAACATCTTCCTCACAAGAACTCCTGTCTTTTACATCATCCAAATTAGGGTAGGCAATTTTACAGATGTCTGACCCTATGGATACTTCCGGTGGTCAAAATATGAATACGTCATTGTCGCTTTCTCAATGACAAACTATTCCGCTCTCGGCTTTGATATATGTCAGCAATGCTCCTGTTAAAAAGCTACCAGAGGATCCACCAGTTACAAAAAAGAAAGCCTCGACTTGGCCCGAATGGGATGGCTACAAAAAGCTATACTCAACAATTATTTTACAACCGGCGGCAAAGATCGAAGCTGATTTGAATTTATGAGGGGGAAATAAATCCGTATGTATGGATATGAACGTTGAAGTTGGGGGATGTAAACAACGTTTACATTTGAGGGCTTCAATATCATTGATTTGAATAATCCAGGATAACTCAGGAAAGTAAAGATATCTTATCTGACTGCTCTACGGACACAGGCTTGCTTACGAACATCAGTTCTAGTTTCTAGATAGTACTAGACAACTTGATAGCGATGGCAATCTAGTAACGTGTACACGATTCCAGAATATTCTATCCCTAAACATGATCGGCGGTGTAATTTCCCTCACGCTTAATTATGCATCAGCATCCCTGCACTATCCTGCGTGTCACACTAAATCGGAATTTACCTGGTTGGATGTGATTAACGCTTACTTCAACAATGAAGAACACCATACCTAAGAACCTGAGGAGCCGCGCCTCACATTGGTTTTTCATCGGGGGTCCAAATGGGGACTGGGACTACGAGCCTTATATTGATTGTATCAAGAATGACTTTGAGGATTAGATTTTAATCCGTACCGCTAGCTCCCAATTGGCAATGATGAGACTGGGTCAACACCAAAATTTTGCATCTTACCTCAACGATTTCCAACACACTTTAGCTCTGGCCAATGGGATTAATTAGGATGACCGAATTAATAAAAATGATCTCTATCTAGGCATCAACGAAAGATTTACCGCCCTACTAGTGTCAGTCACGCTTTCAGATACCAACTACATACTCTATGCAAAACAGGTACGGATCATGGCCGGTAATCTTGATTCCCGAAAGGACTATGTCCCCAGGCATGGAACCAAGTACACAAAGGCTTGGTACATCAGTAACTTAGGTCCACCTCCGGCGAACTCTAATTCCAACAACTAAGTATCCGCAAACGGGCTACAACATGCAACATCAATAGTTTTAGATACCGATGGTATTACACCATGGACAGGCAATGATGGTATAAGTACTGCACAGCTATCAAAAATAATAAATGCAGTAAATTCCCACAAAACTGGTACGGGTAAGAGTGAGAATAGGAAACCTCCCGCTCTACGGAGATCACTAGAGAATTTTAAGGCTCTTCGTGTAGTCGGTAAGTGCACGTGTTGCGAAGTAAAGGGTTATGACAAGAGACGCCCTAACTTTACCTCGGCTTAGAGGTCCACAGCGATGAGCGCCGTGCTAACTAAATAAATCCGAGTTAAAAACTAAGTTACATGATAATATTGATGATGTATTTTCGGAATACGAGTAAACCCCAGAAGTCGGGCTCAGGGTCGCAGATTTACAGCTGAAGATACTAGCAAGAATGTAAAAAGTTAAGATGATTCACCTGGTCTAATAGATGTAATGTTTAATGAGAGTTTTTACATTGACTCACTAATAGATACGGGCTGTTCATGTGACTCTGCTTTCAATCGCTCACTCGTCAGACGCCGTAGCTTACCGCAAATTCCGATCTGAACTAGGTGACTTAAAGTTGCCGAGAAAGATTCAAAGCGGCGAGTTGTAGACAGGCCTAACTGCGAAGAGACTGATCTAGACGGCAGACATGAAAAAATTTGGGGAGATGTCATCGAAGGCCTGGCGTACGATATGATACTAGGAGATCCTTGGATGAGAGCGAACGTTGTGGTCTATATTTCACTTAGAGGTTTTATTCGATTTGGTCCATCTGAGGGGCTCATAGTAAAGGCCGAAGATTGGACAAAAGACATCAGCCAAAGTAAACAATTGACGTTAATTGTCTCAAAATAAAATCGGGTGGTATTCGAAAAATTTTTGGGTCTTGCTTTGCAGCAACAGCAAACGAAGCTCATAATCAAAAGGAATATGCGACGGAGCTATTCATTGCGTCGATATCTGATATCAATAAAGCTCTTGAAGCCAAAAAAGAAGTTGACTCCTCAGGAAATTTAGGCTAGCCCGCCACTGTAGGCTCGTAGTAACGCACAACTCTTCACCGAGGATAAGAACCATGCATTGTCACCTAATTGACCAGGCGGTAACAACAAAATTGAACTTCTCAAAGATCACTAAGGAAGGGAAAAGGAAATTCCGACTGGCCCTCTATGCAGCATGTTGCGAGCAGTGCTACTTGTACTAAGAAAGCTTTACAAAATCATCTTGATCAGAATTGTATTCGGGCAAGTTCATCTGTCGGAGGAGCTCTGGTTCTGTTTACGAAAAAAATTGGTGGTGGGTTACGATTTTGTGTTGACTTTTGAGCATTAAACGTAATAACAGAAAAAGATAGATACCCGATCCTTCGTATCAAAGAAATTTTGAGACAACTATCTAAAGCAACATGGGTCTCGAAAGTGGATGTTCATGCCCTTTTTCATAAGTTTAGAATACGCGAGGGTGACTGAAAGAAAACTATATTCTGCACGCGCTCTGGATCTTTTGAATTGTTGATTGCACTGTTTGGTCTAACAGATGCCCCAAGCGCCTTTTAATGTAATGGGCTATGCCCTATTGACTGTGGCTGGGCTAAGTTACTTGGCCTATCCGAGTCACGTTATGTGGCGTATTGGTATTGTATGGCCTATGTTATGCATATGCATGGTCATCCAAAAGCAGTGCGACCAGCATAATTATATAATCTTGAATATAAAGAAAAGATATCATGTAAATTATGATTCTGTTGCAATGATAAGTCGAATAGATAGAAATTGATCTGATTGTTCTTTTTCTCTATCTGATGTTCCCAATGTATATACATTATATCGCTCGTAGTTGACCAAGTAGAAATCGTAAATAGACTGAAACACCAAGCATTCATGACAGAAAATATAAACCTGAGACATAAAAAATCTTGCCGTACTCAGTAGCTTTAAACACCAAGAAATACCAAAACCAGCAGAAACATCAACTAGAATCAAGAACACTAATATCAAAACCAATAAAGATGACAAAATATAATCCCGTACCGTCTTGAGACATCAACTGTGACATTTTGACTAGTGTTCCGATAACTTTTGTATCTAGTCATGTAACTCTTTGATGACTACTAGTCAGGTAGCTAGTCATACACACCCCCTCAGGGAAAGTTCGATATATTATAGCAAAAAAAAATACGGATAGAACTGACCCTGTACTTCGTGATCTAGCTTTTATCTTCGTCAATCAATCGGTCCTTGATATCCATCATACCTAGTTGGTTAAGAAAAGCAGAGTGTTTTTGTGGTCCTAACTCTTTAGTGAAGCCATCGGCTACCATTTCATTGGTTGAGATCCATTCAACTTTGATCTTTCCAGCCTGAACCTCTTGACGTAGCCACATTTGGTGTATATCAATATGCTTAAGTTTTGTTACTAATCTTGGTGATTCGGACCTAATTAGCCGTATAGTTTGTTGGTTATCCAAGGAGATAATAGCGTCTTGGTTGAGGTCTAGTTGGATAAACTCAAATAATCTAATCCACCACATATATTCTTTCACCATCATGGATACAGCGAGTAGTTCTGACTCCGTGCTCGAAGTGGTGACGGTTCGCTGTTTTGTTGACTTATGGTGGACTATGCCTCCAAATAAAACCAAGGCAAATCCACAAGAACTATGTCTTGTCTCAGTATCATCCGCAAATGAGGCGTCACTAAAAGACATGAATGCCCTCTTTGTAGCTCCAGAATCTCGATCTTTAAATCTACCATCATAACATATAGCTAATGTTGATATACCCACAAGATATTGCAATAAATGATCTGCAGCTAGTAAGTGATTATGACCTGGATTATTCAGATATCTTGCTAGTAAGGATACAGCTCTTGCAACGTCAGCCCTAGTCGTCACTGCTGCGAAGTTAATTTTTCCAATCTTTTGCTGATAACCTTTGATTTGTGCCGCTGTTGCTGTACCGTCGTAAATCCAAAGAGGTGTACAAGGCAATGGTGTCTTTGGCGGATTAACCACCTTAGCTAGATTAAAAGTATTTTGAAATGAATTAATATGTGCATCTTGTGAAATCCATAAACGCCTTGTTGTCCTATCCCTGACAATTCGAATACCCAGAAAGTGAGTTGCAGGACCTAAAACTCTTATTTCGAAAGCTTTCATTAGTTCCTTCTCAAATATGTCCATCCTCCACTAGTCTTTATTATGATATATACCCATTATATCGTCAACATAAAATATTAGGGTCAACCAGTCGTTAGTTACTATGCAGTTTACTCCAGGCACTTGAAATAAACCCTGCTCCATTAGGAATTGAATCAACTCATCATACCAATACAGTGCCGAAAATTTAAAGCCATATAAAGCTTTCTTGAGACTTAGTATCTGCTTAATGCCGTTTCGCTCTCGCTCAAATCCTTTGGGTGTTGGACAATATATTGTATCTCTTATGGGTGCATTAACAAATGCGTTAACTGCATCAAATTGTCTTGTTTCCAAGTCATATGCCGCCGTAACAGCCATCATTGCTCTAAAACTCTGACTCGCTAATGTTGCTGCATAAGTATCATCTTCTGTATATTGAAGATCTCCTCTGGCGCAAAGTCGAGCCTTAAACTTGACTAGATATCCATCTACGTCGAATTTATAGTCAAATATCCAAATTAAGGGGATTAAGTTAGTATCCTTAATATCATCAATGTGTTCCCAGGTACCTTTCGACTCGAAAGTGCGGTATTCCTTTTCAGCTGCAGCTTTAAACTCCGCCGCAAACCTATATCTTAACATTTGATTCCATCCTTTAGGTTGAGGTGGAAGATTATCTCGGTGATGTCGGATTCCAGTTTCCATTTTAGCAGTGCTGAATGAAAGAAAGTACTGGTGTAATGAATTTTGGGTCAGTTCAACAAACTGCCCTCCATGACGTGTCCTTCTTGTTCCTGATATGATATTTTCTGGGTTAATATCCTTACATATTCCAGTTTTTCTTTTGGTACTTTTACTTGTTGAATTTTTCGCTTCTCCTGCTTTATATACGTCGTCATCTGAAATTATCTGTTCCTAGTCCAAATCTATTGGTATATCAAATGATGTTAAGTCGTCAGCATTTAAATTTAAATGACGATTATTTTCTGCCGATTCCAAATTCTATTCTAGTGCCTGGACAGTTTCCTCGATTCCAGGCTTTTTGATAGCAATAGCATCTAGTTCATGCGGATCATAAACATTACCCGAATCTATGAGTACATCTCTAGTGTTAATCACTTTATCCAGACTGGGAATCCAAACCTTATAAATATTGGTTGATTCCCATCCAACCAAGTATCCTATATGAGCTCGTGCAGTTAATTTATCAAGCTTTGGAATGTTGTGTTTAAGTGCGTAAACTTTACTTCCCAAAATATCTAAATGAGAGAAGATTGGTTTGTACCCATAAACACTTTCGAAAGGTGTTTTTCATCCTAACTTCTTGCTTGGAGTCCTGTTCATTATATACCCAACTGTCACTATAAGTTGAGGCCATAGACTCTGGGGTAAGTTTGCTTCAATAGCAAAGGCTCTTGCTTTTACGACCATCCATCTTCCGCTTATTTCAGCATGTCCATTCTGAGCTGGGGTGTAAGGTGCTGTTCGTTCAACTTTAATCCCTTCGTGGAGTGCTAAGTTATCCAGCTCTTTCTGAAGTGATGTTTCTCCGTCCAAATGAAGAAATCTAATTCTAAACCCCATAGATTTTATGAGTTCTACCACCCTTTTTGTATTAGTTAATGAATCTGATTTATTGACCATGGTAAATATCATATTGAATTGAGTATATGGGCATTGAAAATGAATAATTTGAGAGTGTGAATTATACCCTCTCCTCATCGGTATTAAGTCCACAGTCACTCTCTCGAATGGTTTCGATGCTGGATGTTCTTTGTCTGAAGACCTAGAAATAATTTCATGTGATTTGGTTAGTGCACATGTTTGACAGTCTTTTGTTCTAGGAGCTTTATCACCCAAGACTTCAATATCTCCATCTCTTGCAGCCTCACTAATATGATCGATGACCTCCCGAGATGGGTGGCCAAGAGCCCTATGAAGAAATGACTTTGTGAATGCTCTCTTTGTTTTTCCTGTTTTTGAAGAAATCGACCCTTCGTTAGCCGACAAGACAGATTTGACGCATTCTTTCACTGGAGTTAAATTTGAGTTAAAAATAATATGTTTTCCGCCTTTGAATAACTTGCAGAATCCACTGCCATGTGCTCTTTCAAGTCTTAACGGAGACCTCGAAGACCAATGAACCCCTCCTTCTGTTATGAGTGGCAATGAGACCAGGTTAGTCATAAATCCTGGTACTAATGCAGTTCTTTTCAATATTATAGATGCATAGCCATCATCTGTAATTACTTTTATCTTTGTTGAACCCCATGCTTCAATTGGATACTCTGTTTTTCCTGCGATGATTGTATGTCCATTAGTTTCCTCTGATGTCCTAGTAAACTCATGTTTACTCTCATCATTGCAGATATGTATGTCTGTTCCTCCATCAAGCACCCAGAAGTCTTTTAGGTGATAAGACCTTGAGTCCACCATGAGCGAAGCAGTTACTTCTTGGTGTTCCTTGGAGTGTAAAGCTATAAAAGTTCCCAACGTTGAATTATTCCGTCGACTAGTATCCTGGGAAGAACAGCCTGAATTTTTGGACAACGCCTCAGATGGTGTCGAATTCTTAGTATATCCAAATTTCTTATCAACAAGTTTCCGAATATTCTGTCTATATGGCAGAGACAGAGTCTTGTTGATTTTATCGAATATTTCCTTCTTGTACACCCATCCTTCTGGAGCTGGTAGGTTTTTAAAATTAATATAGAAACAGGCTTCAAAGTCGTGTTGTGCTCCACAGAGGCAAGTTCTTTTCCCATCAGGTGTCCTGTTTTTATGTGCCCCTGAAGAAGGCTCCTCCTCTTGATGACTTGCTGAAAATACACTTGAAGAATTGCTTCCTCCAGTTTCCGTGGCTGATGCGGGAGTAAGTATCTCTGCCAATTTCAAGTTATGTCTAAACTTTTCAATCAGTTTATGTAGATCCGGCACAGCCCCCCCATCACTTATGGCTTCATCAATGATCACCAGTTTTGTAGTTGCCCATGCTAAATCAATTTGACGTATTGCATGTAAAAAATCCAACTAAGCTTGTGGCGAAATAACATGGGGTAAATTAAGTTCTTTGGCATCCGCGTAAACCAGTTCCCACTGATCTAACCAAGCGTAGGTACCTCTATCCGAAGGTCTCTCCTTCAATTTATTCCATTGCATGATCACCTGTTGTCTCCGAGCTTGATCCGAAGGCCGATATCTCTGATTCAGATATAATAAAATATTAGCAACCGTGCTTTTTCCTTTTAACTGGGGTAAAAGTTTTTCTGATATCGATCCTAAAACTTTTCCTTGAATCATATTTAATTCTCTCTCAATCTCGCCAAAATCTGCTTTAGCTTCTCTCCGTGATAACATCATCATCTTATATTCTTCCATCTCCGGACCAGCCGTTAACTGTGAAATTCTCTGAACGCCGTCCCTAACATCGGATGGAAGTGGCATTCGAGGCATAGATCCTATTGGTGTAGCGGCTATCTCTTGTGAAGTTCGGGCAGGTATAATATACTTCCATACCTTTCTCGATGCCATCTCTATGGTATATATTCATTCCAAATAGTTTTCGCTACCCTGTAGAATTATAACCCCACTAGATGGGTTTGCAGTTGTCGTTTGGTACATGGTGAATTGACAATATTTTAAAACCAAGAATTGTTATGTCAAGGTGTTGATGTTGAATAGAAAAATAATTGAAAGATTGAGACAAGTTGAAGGTAAACTTATAGAATGATAATGATAATCAATAGCAGTACAAGCTAGACCGGGCTCATAACTATATAATCTTGAATATAAAGAAAAGATATCATGTAAATTATGATTCTGTTGCAATGATAAGTCGAATAGATAGAAATTGATCTGATTGTTCTTTTTCTCTATCTGATGTTCCCAATGTATATACATTATATCGCTCGTAGTTGACCAAGTAGAAATCGTAAATAGACTGAAACACCAAGCATTCATGACAGAAAATATAAACCTGAGACATAAAAAATCTTGCCGTACTCAGTAGCTTTAAACACCAAGAAATACCAAAACCAGCAGAAACATCAACTAGAATCAAGAACACTAATATCAAAACCAATAACTGTTTTACTAGGTATATGATGGGGTACGTACACTAGCGCAGAGTAACTAAAAGGATTCGGATGCTTGAGTAGAACAGGCAAATGCGCGTATGGCAGGAATGTAAGATTGAATTGAAAGATGATGAGAATGGATATCTAACGGAAGTGGCGAATCTAAGCCTACTTATACTTCTAAAATCATCCGTGCGCCAACAGAGCAAACAATGCAAACATCAAGTCTTGTGGGACCCACACCTTGCCTAACTAGTCCCAACACTTCATCCTAGCCTCGGTGGTGTCACCTCATCTGCTGCTTATGCAGCCTTGCCATGTCTACTATGCTCCTAGGCACAACAATAACGATGACAAAATATAATCCCGTACTGTCTTGAGACATCAACTGTGACATCTTGACTAGTGTTCCGATAACTTTTGTATCTAGTCATGTAACTCTTTGATGACTACTAGTCAGGTAGCTAGTCATACAATAATTAGCGATAAATAGGGGATCCTTGCTATCACTACTAGAACTCTTGAGAAGGTTCTAGAAGAGCATGCTGGTTGATTCTATGTTAAGCAGCCTAAGTGAGTAAGAGGAAGGAATGGAACCTTCTAGACAAGAGAGGGATCTAATAAATAGCGGCGCTTGCAGCGTTGTAGTCTCTCCTCCTCATAGATTCAATATAAACTTATTTTGTGGTATTGCTTTCGTGCAGTGACAGTTTGCCTTAATACTTTAAATTAATAGGGGTATAAATATTGTGTTAGGGAAATTCCTTGGAGATTTCTGCTTGACATTTTTTAGATGATGTCTTAATCTGTACGACTTGAGATGTCACAGACCACTAGGCAAAGATTAATATGGCTCTCAATAAGCTTGGAGAAACAGGTCTCAAAATGAATCCTCACAAAGGTTAATTTGGGGATAAGGAGTCAAGATACTCGGGTTATATTATATCGCTAGAGGAAGGAATCAATGTCTACCCGGAAAAAATTAATCCTATAAAGAGCTGGCAAGGGCGGGTTAGTACTAGGGGTGTTTGAAGCTCTATCAGATTTGTTATTTTTTACAAGGACCTCGTACCAAACTTTGGAAGAGTAACAGCATCATTACTAATGCTAAAAAAAAGAATACCCTTTTCAAATGGAAACAACTCTAGCTGCATGCTTCTGATGAAATCAAATAACGCTTCATCGAATCGCCGATACTCGCTACGTAGGATGATCAGAGAGAAACAGTTTTTGAAGTAGACAGTTCTGGTTATGTGCTTGGAGGCTGTTTATCGCAAAAGACTAAAAAGGAAAACTCAGACCTATTGCATATCGATCAAAAAAAAATATAATCAGCAGAAGTTAAGTATAAAATACATGATAAAAAAGATGCTGTTATGAAACGGACTGCTAGTCATTATCTGCCCACGTGCTCGCTTAACTCGCACATATAAATACCTTTGTGTAGATAGATCTTGTCTCTTCAGCTTTACTAAACCTCTAAACCACGAGTTCTTGCCTGCCTTGTGATGGCCACCTCATTTCATGACAGATGCTAGCAATGATTTGTCGAATAGAGGAATGGCGAGGGTTGATAAGTGGACTAAGTAAACCTTTCATAATCTTATCAGACCACAAAAACCTGAAACATTTTGTGATGATACGCACTCTAAATCAATGCCAAATGCGTTAGTCACAGTTCTTATCTGATCTCGACTTTAAGTTGCAATTTCGCCCAGGTATGTAATCAGGAAGACCATATGCTTTATCAAGGCGCGAGCAAGATATGCCAAAAGATTCAGACGATTACAGAATAGATCTTAGGGGGTTGCAGTTGATCATAAAAACTTGACTGTTAGCAGACAATAAAATTTCTAGATCCAAAAAAGTTAGAGACAGCACAGAGCATATTCCAAATGGTGAGTGTATGTTTTTGTCAAAGATAATTCAGTTATATTATTATGTATGGGATGCTAGACGAGATTTCTCTATATACAAATGCTAAGAGGCTAACCTTACGCTACTGGCTCTAGAGGCTTTCATGCTGATTCTTAACACACCCCTTCAGCTAGAAAGTCTCTGATGTTAATTTCGTCTAGTGATAATTCCCATTCATCTTCGTGATTGCAAGTAAAATTTAACCCTGAATATCATATTCCTCCATATGAAGCATCTTAACAAATTCCTTGTGCGCAACAGCTGAGAGAGGTTTGGTTAGGCCATCTGCAGCCATCTCTTTAGTTGAAATATAATTGAGATCGACTGAACCTTTTGCAACATGACTTCGAATAAAATGATGCTTTATGTCAATATGCTTGGTGCGATGGTGCAACTCAGGATTCTCTGAAAGTGATATGGAGCTTTGGTTGTCGCAATATACTCGGGTCTTAACTATGTCATTTCCCTTGTACTGCATCTGTCCCATTATCTGTTGAATCCAGAGTAATTCTTGAACACATGCGCTTAAGGCATAATACTCAGCTTCAGTTGAAGAGAGCGAAACACTGCTTTGGCGCTTGGTTGACCCAGATACAATGCCGCCAGCCAGGAAAAATACGCTACCCCCTGTGCTGATTCTACTGATGCGACATCCTCCCCAGTCAGAGTCTGTAAAAGAATGTAGTTTACTCTGACGAACTCCTAGCGTGCCATCGTACACAATGTAAAGGTTGATAGTACCAGCAAGATAGTGAAAAACACGATTGGCAGCTTTCATGTGCTGAGGAGATGGATTGGTGAGAAATCGAGAGAGCGCTGAACATTGATATGCAATGTCAGGTCGAGTGTGTACAGCAAGATAAAGTAAGGAGCCTATTTTGGATTGGTATTCAGAGATTTCAAAAGCAGAAGCAGTTCCCTCATATTTTACCATGTGGACATCACTACCTGGAGCTGATGGACAGTCGACTGTACCGTGATTTTCCAAGCTGAACCGTTGGAGGATCTGCTTAATGTAAGCATCCTGACATAAATAAATTCGCTTTAATGGGCGATCTCTGATAATTCGAACGCCGAGAAAGTAGTTAGCCGCTCCGAGATCTTCCAAATCGAATTTTTTGCGTAAGCTTTCCTTGAGTTTGTCAATCTTGGAACGATCCTTTCCAATAATGAGGAAATCATCGACGTATATCACTACTATAATTCCAGAGTCTTTCTGTCGGAAGATACAATTATCAGATTTGAGTGGTTCAAGACCAACTTCAGACAGCTTCAATCGGAGGTGATTTTGCCAAAGGCGCGGCGCTTGCTTTAATCCATACAAGGCCTTCAAGAGCTTGCATACTGGGTCATCTAATTCCTCTGAATCAGGTTCTTTCCACAAGGGAGGTAGCTCGACGTATATGTCGTCATTAGTTTTGCTGTTTAGAAATGCAGTTACGGCGTCCATCTGATCAATTTCGAGGTCAAACATCGCAGCCATAGCAATTGCAATTTTCCATGACACACTGCGACATACACCAGCGTAGGTTTGAGTATAATCCCGTCCATACAACTGTTCAAATCCCCTAACAACCCAGCGAATCTTTCTCTTCAATATTGCCCCCTCTTTATCCCTCTTGGTCTTCATTACCACCTTTCCAGATAACACCTTCTTGTCCTTCGGTACATCACTTCTTTCCAAATAAGTCCACGTCTTTTTGTCTCTCAGAGAATTGTACTCTTTCCTAAAGGCCTGTCGCCAATCAGAGCTATCTGGCCCATTCAGTGCTTCAGACACACTTCGGGGATCTCTAGTTGAAGATGTAGCTGCTAGAAACGAGGCGAATGCAATAGTTTCATCGGGAGATGGCTGAGGAGGAACAATTGATCTACCAGATCGTGTAACTCGAGAAACACGTTCGTAGGTTTTTCGATTTCTAGAAGGCGGACTTACCTCTTCAGTGAGGTTCTCTTGATTGGGGTTATCTTCAGTACGGCCCTCTTCGATTGGATTTTCATATCCGTGAGCCAGCTCCTCAAATGGAGTCAGCCATTCGATATCCGTATTGTTAGATTCTTCGGAAACTTCGTTATCATGAGCACTGCTAGATTCACCCCTGTTTTCGAAGAATTTTAGCTCTTCTTGATTAGCAGGTGATTGAGATTGTGGCGAAGTAATGTGGCCATCCTCATCAAACCGAACATTTGATGAACGTATGACAGTATGGCGAGAAGGGATATAGACTCGAAAAATATGAGAGCCTTCATACCCCACTAAAATGCCTATTTCTGCTCGTGCATCTAGTTTGTGAGATAATACCCGTTTCTCCACAGGAATTTGTACATAGACTTTACAGCCTAGCACACGCAGGTGGGAAAGATCTGGGATCTCGTTGTTACCCAGAGTAAGGCGATTCAGAGCTTGGTATGGAGTCTCATCATTTAGGGCAGAGTTGGCAACGCGGTTGACAATAAATATTTGCGTTCTCATGATCTCTGGCCAAAGAAATTGAGGAATTTTCTGATCTATGATAACAGCCCGAGTTCGTGCGCCCAAAATTCCTATAGAGCGTTCACTTTGCCCATCCTGCTCAGGATTGTAAGGTGTGGTAAGTTCCACTATTTGGCCTAACGAGCTTGCCATAAGTCCCATTTGCTTGGGTGAGTATTCCTTTCCCCCATCTAACCTCCAACGTTTGATAGTGCAGTTATACTGAGTGCGGGAGAGTGCCTCAAACTTCTGAACAGCTTCAAATACATTCTTTTTCTCTTTGTGGAATATCCCCCACCTATATCGGGTTGCGGCATCGGTGAAAATTGTTGCGTAGTTTATTTTGGACCACGATTCATCAACAAGTATTCGGCCACTAGGCTTGATCATAACTACGTCGACAGAAATTTGGTCAAACGGAGAGAGGTTTCGAGGAGTCACATCTTTCCGAACGTGTCTTAGAGGTCGAGACAATTTGCATGCCTCGCAGAGAATGGTTTTATCTTCGCCATTGAGATTGGCGGCTGTGTCAGTGACATATTCTATACCTTTGGTAACTTTCTCGGTAAGTTTGACGTTCTTTAGACCGAGATGTCCTAAACGGCGATGCCAGAGTGGGAGCGTTGGCTTGGCCTGATGTAAAGCGGCTGGGTACGCGAATACTCTTGGATTTTCAATGATGAAAAGTTTATCGTCCACCGTTGCAATTTCGACATTATTCGAATCAAAAATTGAGCCCTGATTGCCGACATAACCCCCTTGAGCGTAGAGTTTGCGACCACTAAAGAGATTCATTGGGCAACAGGGTAGGTATAATACATCTGTGAGACGTACAATTCGTGTCTTGCCTGAACTGAGCTTGCAATGCAGGGTGACAGTGCCTATGCCGAGAGGTCGGATAGGCCCCATTGCGGTGCCAATCATTGGTAAGGATTCCTGCTGTAGAAATGAGTCAAACAGCTTTTTGTCTCTGCAGATGTGGCGATCAGCACCAGTGTCAACAATCCAACGAAGGGAATCAACTGATGATACACACGCTGATTGCAGGGATACGGGTAGAACAAAAGAGTTTGCCCTAGAGGAAATTGCAGAGGTGTTCACTATGCCAGCAAAGCTTGATGGCTTGTCGTCGTCACTATCTCCACCTATGTGATACTCATTTTTCCCTTTCTTATTATTTTGCAGAGTTTTCTTTGATTTAAAATCCACCCATTTCTTCTTGTTCCTCTTTTCCCATGATAACTTAGCGTCCTCGTTCTTTGGATCTTCGAAACATTTTTCTGTCGTATGGCGGGCTTGAGGATTACCGCAACATCTGCAGTGATGGAGGTTGCCTCTACTTTCACTGTTATTGTGTGATTTACCCTTACCCTTTCCTTTTCCGGTCGTAGATCCAACCATTGCCAAATCTGAGTTAGTCCTGCCTTGATCTCCTCTTGCCTCGTCGACAAGTTCAGCGATGAGAGTGGATAAACTGATACCAGGGTTTGATCTAATATTTGATCGCTGTCTCTCAGCCCAAATTGGATACTGGTCCTTTACTGCCATGACAAACATCGTCGGATGCCATTTTCTTACGTCTGTGAGGTCAAGAGTGATTAATTTTTCACAGGATTTTTGGAAATGGTTAATAAAAGTTTCGAGATTTGGGAAGTCGAAAACTGTTTGTCGGACGTAATCTTTAATAGCAGAGTACTCAAGCACTGTGCCTGACCCTTCGTACTGAGACTTAAGTTTTGCCCACATATCTTTGGCAGTTCTCTCAGTGGCAATAACGGCCATTGGGCCTGGGTGCAGATTATATTCAATGGCTTGCCTCATCTTTGCTTCCTGGGCTACCCATTCTTTCCAAGTTTTCAATTTCTGCTGCTCCTCCTTATCAACAACATTTATGGAGAATTCGTCGATTCTTGGAGGGCCTGCTGGAGCCTTGGGATGATAATATTTATGCAGATCAAATTGATCTGCGATTGCCTCGATTGCCCTAACCCACTGAGCGTAATTCTCCTCCCCTTTTAGCTTCTGCGAGCTTGGTAGGATTAGACTACTTGCCGGGGCTGATGAAATCGTGAATAATGAAAATTTCAACTTGATTTGGTGGTCGAGTTGACGACTGAATTGTTTTAGAGGGAAGTTTATCTGGAAGAATTGGAAATAGAATTAATAGAGACAAATTGGTCTCATAATCTGTCAAAGATAATTCAGTTATATTATTATGTGTGGGATGCTAGACGAGATTTCTCTATATACAAATGCCAAGAGGCTAACCTTACGCTACTGGCTCTAGAGGCTTTCATGCTGATTCTTAACAGTTTTCAATTGAACTACTTCAAAATTTATGGGATATAGCATTGCAGGAAGATGAAAAAGCTCATACATTATATGATACTTTGGGATAAGGTTACAGAAGTCTTCCACCGGAATTTGAAGATTTCAAAATTTTCTTAGTCCAACATTACTTTGATACGAGAGGCACACTCAAATTTAGAGACTGGGTTTAGGCTAGTAATTATGCGTCAAGGACGAAGCACCAAAACGATAAATAAGAATGGCATGACGGCCAAATATTGGCTCTTTTCTAATCTGATTTCGAAAGTAGGTCAAGAAGAACTACTCATATAACTAGCTGCTCCTCCTACTGCATATATAATTATGTAACTGAAAGGTCGATTACAAATCCACTTTCATGTTAGATGTAGGAATTTTGAATCAACTATGAATGAAAGCCCAGGAGAGATGGTCCATCCAAGGCTTGGGACTAGCATAACGTTTGATTGATTCCTAAACATACGAAGGTGCAGCCCGTAATATTATGAACCGCTTTAAACAGCAGTAACTCGCCAAACATACAATTCTCACCTAACAGGTCACCCACGACGAGATAGTACGCTAGCAATTCTGAGTCGAAACTTATCTGGCCCGGAATTTCAAGAAGTGTGAGAAGATTTTGCAGGAACTTTGACGCTTGTGGTCGTAGTAATATATGGAACAAGCGTCAAAAAGGACTTCTGCACCTATTTCCGATACCAGATAGATTAAATAGTGAGCTTGAAATAGATTTCATGACTGATCTACTGGTCAAAATATCAGATGACCCAAGCTATATGATGGTTGTCGTTGACAGATTAAAGGGTAATGTTTTGCTAGGAGAAATGATAAGTATGAAAGCCGAGGACTGCCCCAAGGTATTCCTTAAATGGCATGTTCGTCATCATGGTTTCCCATGATACCTAACATCAGATAGAGGATCAAATTAGGCGAGGGACTTTTGGAAAGAATTATTTCGTCAAACAGGAGTAGAGCAACTATTATTAACAGCATTTCACCCCCAAACTGATGGCCCAACAGAACGGATGAACTAAGAGATCCTTGCGTATCTAAGAGCATTCGTCTCAAACACAAAATTCGACTTGAAAGAACTCCTGCCTTGCGCTATGCTTATGATTAATAATAGAACTGTGTCTACAATTTGAATGAGTCCATTTGTTGCAGATCATTGGCATCATATTGAGCCGATTCAACAAGTGGATCCAATCGAAAGGCCTTCGGCACCAGCTTAGAGCACGAGGATTTGTGAAATGAATTCGTGCGGCAGAGCGATTGGTTCAAGCAGCAATAGCCTCTACACTGCAACAAATGAAGGAATATGCTTACAAGAAGCGTAATGCAGTAGAAATATTTCAAGTGGGAGATAAAGTGTGGCTTAACCTGAAAAATATACAAACGCCTCAATTATTGAAGAAACTTTCGTGGACAAATGCAAAATACCAGTTGTTAAGGTAATCAACTCTTACTGTGTTGAATGAAATACATTGTCAGGTATTTGGTCGAGGTTTCACGTCGATTTCCTGCAAAGAGCTGCAACATACCCACTGCCTTCGCAAGTAATAGATGACCTCTAACCTGATTTAATTGAGCAGAAAATTCAAGATATCCAAAGCAACACTATTAGTGATCACGCAAATGAACAAATAATGGAAAGAATTTTATGTCCAGAAAATAGAAAGGTTGGCAAAGGCCATCAAAGACTGCTACTGGTGAAATGGGAAGGATTTATGGAAGCTACATGAAAACCTTGAAAAAGTTTGGAGACTCAGGTGCTTGACATATTTGAGGCTAAGTTCGGTTCCACTGATAATGTAGGTGAGGATATGGGAGCAATAGCTTGTCAAGAGTTGAGGCATAGAGTTATGTGAGGACAATGCATTTAGAAATGATACCCACGGAGTAACGGCGTTAAGATATTTATCAATACATATTTCTTTTGTCACGTACGCAAAACATATATATAAATTGTATCTGTAAACTTATCTCTTTAGCTTTATTTTGACTTTTAATTGAGTTCTTGTCTTATTTCTTGTTTCCTGACATAGCTGGGCCTCGAAAGATCACGAGACGAGCGTTGATGGTAAAATCAAGACAAACACCACGAATAAATGAGGTACAACCTTTCATTATTGGAGGTAGTAATATCACAGGTTGTTGCCTTCTTGGGGTAGTACCGGATGTATCCGGCCTCATTTAGACGCAGATTGTGTTGTAAAACACAAGAGTTTGATGTTCAGGTTTCATCTGTATGACTCGGTTTTTCTTTTGTTCCCAATATAGATTGAAACAACGTTTCCCGAAACTCGCTGCTCGAGAGATGTTTTGGGTATGTTGTTGAGAACAAACCAAAACTTGGTGCTCGGAAGATGTTCTTGGGCATGTTATTATGCATTAGTTATAAAATCTGTTCTACTATAAGTATTACGGTGTGTAATGGAAAAAAGGGAATAAGGGTTTCTAATATAATATTACTGAACACATTTTATCTGATTATTCTTTATATCTAACAGATTATGAGACTGATGCTCTAAGCAACTGAATTGCAATTGATCTATTTTTATATATTCATTATCAGAGTTATGATTTTGAGAAAGTATCTTGTTATAATTATGAGCTTACAAAGGGGAATTATCTTTAGAGGTGATATCACAGTTGACTGGACTAAATGTGATACTCTAGATCTGGACGTCAGAATGCTTGGTGTAGAGGACTGTGTTCTTTCTAGGTTGGCCAGAGCTCAGCTAAATACACTAAGTGTCATGAGCGGCATGTAGACAGCTGACAAGTGCAAGAACAAGATCCATGATGTCAGGCTATGGATGCTGTCCTACATAATACACGAGATAGATGCATTACCACTTGGCTAAAAGACCAGACCAGAATCATAGAACAATATGATCTGGCAATCTCCATATATATATTATACAGTAGAGGCTTTCCTGACAAATCTTGAGCAGCCACTAGGAAAAACTAGGAAAAGTTAAGATACAAACAACCCAAAAATAAATAATACGAGTATTTCGTAAATATCGCATGCGATGTGAGATAGGACCTAACAACGGACAAGCACATGCTAGCGAGGATATTGATTAACCATGGTGTTAAGCTCAACAGGAAAAAATAGAAATGACAGTGGCGCTAGCGTTCTAGAACATCAAACTCTTAATTTTCCAACGACATAATAAGTATCTGCTTAGAATAATATAGGCAGAGCCCGATAGCCTTCCA
The DNA here is from genome assembly GCA_028751805.1 of Podosphaera xanthii. Lineage (NCBI taxonomy): Eukaryota > Fungi > Ascomycota > Leotiomycetes > Helotiales > Erysiphaceae > Podosphaera > Podosphaera xanthii. The sequence goes on from JAPWIX010000014.1 coordinate 2,480,824, forward strand.
GCCAGCCCGGATTACCTGTTGAGATAGGCCATCCTCTCTAGCTTTGTTATAAGATACATTATTTTAGAATTGGTTAATATTGATCCGGTCCGGACCGTAATTCTACACCAGATCAACGCACTATGCGACTCGGCATCCGGATATCTGATTCATTAATAATCTGTACCAATCAGATAATCACTGGGTATGGTCTCGGATAGTTCTATCTGTAATGGAGGTATACACGTTCACCCCCTTTATCATCCTCTTATCATCCTTTGGAAATCCTACAATGATCTCTTTGATTATTAACATTAATCATCCTTCAGGATCTTATGATAGTTTCTACCATATTCATCTGGAGTTAGAAGATTGGATATAGAATGGACCTGGGCAAAGATGTATATATACCACTTGATAAACTCCTAAGTAATTAATTAATTTAATACAAAAATATATCTTACTTCTGAAAACTCTACACATTTTGTGCTCTTTATTAATTAGGGCTGCATCACCCAGTGCTGAAAGAGCTGTGATTTCACTCCGCTATTCGTGTCACAGGCTGCGCCTTACTTGTAGCAGATAAACGTATGAAGGCAAATTGTAATAAAAACTTGGACCTCACTGGCCACTAAGACAACGACAATGATCCTCAAGACCAAAATGAATAGAGTAATAATGTATGATACGAAGAACCTCCAGTTCTCGTTGCCCGTTCTCCAGAATTTTCCTACCCTTTATATATACCTCCTGTGTAGACCTGACCACCTCTATTCATCTAGTCAGTCAATATTATCCCATTCCTCCGCTCCAGGCGGCCACTCGTGACACGTTCTATATCAGATCACCCCCTTGAATCTGCTCATACTAACTACTTTTTTTACTCTCATCCTGATACCATCATACCACAAACTTTATTCTCTATGAAAGGTCAAAGGATAGGGATAATACAATTAAGAGCTGTAGATTCATATCTGTATTAATGTCTGATTTATCACTATTATATCTGGGTTACAAATAAATCCTTTATAGTTTATTGTACTTGCCACTATCCCACTTTTTCATGGACTTGACTGTAGTTATTTTTAATAAGGGAGGGCGCTTCATTAGAAGTCAGAGTCCGTCCTTTCCTCCAATCAATGAAATATAGTTCTTGCGGGTTATTCCATATCTTTCTCAGACGCGTTCTTTACCCCCCATAAACTCCTGTGGTCTTGTGAACGGTTGTAACTTCAACCAAACTTCTTGCTTCAACCTCACATCTAGGCGACCTTAGGGGTTTCAAAATATCTCCCTTACCCTGGTCGCTTTCCTACTCCAGGCATAACATAGTGTTGTTAAACCTCGGGTGGTCTATTTTAAGACAGTATACAGTAGTTCAGTGATCCTGTATTAACGTTAAAGGTTATCTTATAATTGTTGCTATTGTAGTTGTTTTACATTTCTAATACAAATGCTTGTTTAGATACACTTCTCAATCACGTGAATAAATTCCCATAAACCCAACGTCATAGCTCTAATGAAATAATGCATAACTCAAACTATGTTACACATAGTTGGTATCTAGATATTGCTAGTATAGTAATATATCAACACTGGCAACAACTGGAAGAGATGTTGTAAGTCAACCTATTACTACTAAGTCTCACTCTTCCCTTTCAACCCACTTATTACTCTCTAAATCCACCCAATTAGTGTCGACTAATTTTTGGAGGGCTTGTGAAAAATTCTTTGACTTTGTAAGGGCATCAGCTGGGTTATTCTTGCCCACTATCCATTTCATTTCTGTTATCTCTCTATTTTCATATGCTTTACGTAAGCTCATAATGTCTATCATAAGCCGTTTTTCTTGCACTGTATTTAACCTCGTGAAGCAATCAAATATTGTGCGAGAGTTGGTGCAGATAACAAGGGGAATTGGCTTTGCTGGCCGTAAAATTGAATTGATTGACATATTTAATGCAGATCCTTGATCATATCTGTCACGATAGTGGGCTTTGCGTGACTCGACAGAATCTGGCTAAGGCTCGAGGATTGGAAGGTCTGGAGGTCTAAAGATCTAGAGGTCTGGAGGTCTAAGGTCTAAAGGTCTGAAGGGTAATTTAAGAAGCTAACAAGTAAATTCTGAAGGTCTAATAAATGACAAAGAACAAAGCGTTGAGACTCTAGGGTACAAGATAGAACTATGATATATACAATTTGAGATGAGCTACCTGTAGTGAAAATGTCAAATATTTGCCATCGTATCTCGAAATAAATACGAATGAGATAAATAGTGACCCAATATAGAAAAACGTCTGACCGTATCTGAACACGCGAAGAAACCCCGAAACCCCGAAACTCCAATACTCCGATACTACGATACTCGGAACTGCAAACTGCGAACACGAGGGATCAGACACCTAGGTATCTGACAATATCCGAGAGAAATAGCATACAATTCTGAGGCTGAAACAGATTTTGTAACCCTTTTGCATTTAATTGATTGCCAGTGTAAAGAGTTTGCATTTCCTTTAACGTCAACAAGTGCGATAACGTATCCGAGTTGGGAGGAGAAGTCTGGGTTTGTTGCAAAGGAACTATCCGTAAAAACAACTAATTTTAGGGTTTTAATATCGAGAGGAATAAATTTTTGACCTCGAGAATCATTATTTTTCTGCCACATTAGGCGCTTGTTCAGTTTATCAATATCATTTGGTTGAGGGTCTATTATCTGAGCAGCAAAACACAGATTGAATGCGGCTTCAGGCTGGCACATTGTTGCAATATATGCCCCACGGGCTCTTTGAGCGGCATATGTGTTTTTACCTATGGCTGGTTTAATTTTGTCACATTGAACTTTTTGCGACAGCAATATGTTATTCTTATTCTTTTTAATTAAGCCTCCACTGAAATTGAGGGTGTAACTTTCTGAAAGTTGCTCTCTTTCTTTACAAAGGAAGGTCATAGTATTTTGTTCTAGTTCTGCGAATGGGAGGTTTGCTAGAAAGAGTGTATCATCAGTCTGGAGACCAGAGAGTCCGAAAGGAGCGGTTGTAGTTTTATCAATATCAGCGACTTTATTCTTGTATAGAAGACATAGATCATGTGTTGAGGGAGTCATTTTCAGAGTTTGTGTGTGGTGTCCATGGTACGTTATATACCAATGGTTGCCAGATTCTGCTAGTCCATGAAGGGGCTTTTCAATTTTTAGCACTTTGTTCTTCTCTAATCCAAGTTCGAGTGGCGGACGGACGAAAATTTTAGGGTATATAGGTGTTGTCGCCTGCACGTGTGCCTATGATATGTCTCGTAGGTAAAGATCCAGATTAGGACGCATTGTTGCAATTGCAAGTATAATTCTTTGGCTAGCGCGCTGTAAAGTAGGGGATTGAGTTAGTATTTCCTCTATTCCAGAGTCATTATAACCCTGATGTCATAAGCAGTATGTAGACAGCGTGGGGAGAGAGAAGGGACAAGAGGTGGGTGTCAGGCTGAAGGTTGCTATCCTACATGATACACGAGATAGATGCATCACCACTCGGCTAAAAGGCCAGATCAGAATCATAGAATACTATGCTCTTGCAATCTCCAAATATATATTATACAGCAGAGGCTTTCCTAACACCTGAATGACTAGGCGTGCATTGGCAAAAGCCATGGGTGTGCCCTCGTTTTTGATCTTATTGACCCACTTTGAACCAAAGATTCTAATATTTTGCGGGACTTCTTTAATGTCACAAATTGAAAATACTTGTTTTTCTTGCAAGTTGTTTAGCTCCTTTCGTCTTGCTTCAGCAATCTGTGTTCCCCATGGTTGAGCAGGGATAATTAGCAAAGGACTACCTTCCCTAATAAAAATGACCGAATCATTGAATCGTGCAGGTAGTCAACGCACACGTTCCGGGTTGCGTCGTTTAGTCAATTTTGGCTCGGATGTTGGTTCTTCTACTTCATTAGCTGGTTGGTAGTTTTCAACAAGGAATGGTATAATAGATGTGATTCGAATTTCGGTAGGCCCACTGAGGAGTTTAATTTGGCATGTATCTCCTTCGATACTGAGTAACTTGAATGGCCCTTCCCAGCGTTTGGAGCCATGGTTATCCCTCCACACTAAGACATCAGAATTTATTGGCAGATCTTTGATGTGCTCTACATTTGGTCCATTTCGTTGACGTAATGCCTCTGTAATTTGTCGGTTCAAGCGGATCTTAGAAGCTTCAGCCTTCGCACGCTTTATTACTGTGGCACGTTTTGCAATAGAGGGCTGTGGAGGATCAGAAAATCTCATGCGTGGATAGCAGCCGAATACGAGTAGAGTAGGTATTAGCCCTCCAGGCCCAGCGATATCATTTATTGCCTTGAAAGCCATTTAAAGGATGGATTCTTTGCTTAGCTCTGGGATATCTTCACGGAGGCATTCTTAAGCACGACGAACTGGCATATGGTATCTTTCGACAATACCAATAGAGTGATGAGCCTCTACCGGTGCGCATTTTGTCCGGATAGAGAGTGAATTGGCATATTGCTTGAATTCTTGAGGGGTGAAATTAGTGCCTGAGTCGTGTAGAAGGATATCTGGTGGTCCACTATAAGTATCTATCCAACAATGACGGAGTGCATTCCAGATTGACTGTGAAGACATGTTTGATAGCCATCTACCAGCTTGAAAGCCTGTGGCTTCATCAACGACGTGTAAAACTGGAGAAGCTTGTGATTAGTTTGGGGGCTGGTAATGTACATAACATCAACAAAAACAGAGTGATTAAAATCTAGGGATTCGTCTTTAAGGGAAAATTTGAAGCGTCGTGGTGATCTGCCGTGTTTTTGACAAACAGTGCAGAATTTTGTAAGTTTTTCAACCAAACTACGGTTGACATTATGGTGGCCGCTCTTCTCGAGTACAGTAAAAAGTCTATTTGAAGATGTCGAAGCTAGGATAAACTAATTACCGAACACCGGAATATCGTTTTTACAGTGATTGGTCTTACCCTAGTTCATTTTACTTATTTGTTTTTTTCCAAAACATAAACTCTTATTAGCCAGGGGCTTCAACATGGTATATAAGAAAACAGATCTTTAGATGTTAGAAATATAGTTACTTTTACGGAATTCTTTAGTTCACTGACAGTAATTTCACCTTACCTGCTACAGGACAGGTCTCGGTTATCCTGACAGTTAAGAGCCACAATCTATCATTGCGTTGCTAACGTCTATCATTAGTCGCTATCAGTGATCTATTAGTTGATTCAGTTCATAAACATGCCTACCTTAAAAGCTGGCTCTCTTACGCGAGACACGTATTTGGATTGGTTCGATATGATACAAGGTGAAGCGATTCACCATGGAGTATGGAAGTATATCGACCCCACAACGAATATTTCACACGTCGAGCCTCAGAAGCCAAAGCCAAGTGATTACAAAAATGTAGCAGTTAAGTTAGCTGATTTAGACGAAGATGACAAAATTATGTTCAGGGAGGACTATGCTCAGTACCGTGTCGATGTTCAACTGTATAGACAAGAATTTAATTTGATCGGTGAATTACGGTCAAAAATTATAAGTTCTCTTCAGGAAAGCCATCAAAAACTTATCTTTGGTTACATGAGCTGTCGAGAGGTCTTAAGACAAATTAAGGATCGACTTGAGCCCGCAGAAGACCTTCAGCAATTACAACTCATTGACGAATACGCAAAACTGCGAACGGCACCCATAAAAAGAAACGTTGAAGTATGGTTAATGGAGTGGGAACGCTTTGATATCGTTGCCAAACGAATGAAAATTGCCGACTTCAGTGATTATAAGTTTATTCAAGATTTCCTGTCCAGCTCAAAGACACTCTTGCCTACTTGGGTTGTTAGCAAAAGAATGGAAATAATAAAAGCTTCCAATAAAACTCATCTTAAGTTTCTGGATGTCCTATCTGAATTTCGCCAGTTTTGGGCTATGGAAGAATTTGAATCCAAGACTAATGTGGCTGCTTTCCCTGCAAGTCTCCAAGGATTTGAGCAACCGTGTAAACAGGAAGAAATCATGAATTATAATAACCAAGAAAATATGAAGCCAAAATATGAACCAGGTCAACCTAGGCCATGCAATTGTGGTGAAGTTCATCGAGGTGAAAATTGCTTTTATCTCGCAGAAGGCAAAGCACCACCAGGATTCCAAAGAGAAGAGAAGATTGTTAAAAAGTTTCAAAAGGCGTGCCATCGAATTCCTTTCCGTACTTTTATACGAAAATCCGATTGGACCGCGAAATGGTTGAAAGAGTACGTTAACGCAAATTGGCCTACTGGTAATCAACAGAAAGATAGTTTAAACTCGCCTCAAAATTCTCAATCAAAACGTGTCACTCTAATCACGACAATTGGCAATACGGCACTCACTACTAATTTGAGCCATCCACTATATAACGAAATTCTTCTCGACAACGGGGCTGATGGACATGTCTGTAACAATCTTGGACTTGCTTCATCAATATTAGAACATCCAGCCAGTCCAGCGTTTGTACAATCAGGCTCAGGAACTAGTCAAATTGTTGGATATGGTAGCATGGTTTTTAACGCTCATCTTGGAAATGGTGAAACTCAGGAAATTACACTCACGGATGTTGCTTTTGCTCCAAATTTTTTAACATCTGTAGTTTCTTTGAAAATGATCAAAAACAAGGGTGTTAAGTGGGAGACAGATACGAATAAATTAACGATTAATGGGAATCTTATTTGTCAGCTTTTGGACCGACATAATCATGATGTTTTCACGCTAGAATCCATACCAGCTCATGTACGCCACAACCAAATTGCTCAACTTAATTATTCAAAACTTGAAGGGCTTGATACACTTCAAATTTCCAATCAGACTGCAATGATAAATTCAACTCAGATACGCAAATCTACTGGATCTGAATATCTTTGGCACCAACGTCTTGGCCATCCCGGCCCTGAAGCTCTAAAATACATACAAAGTTCTTCAATTAAATTAGAGAAGTATGGCCCAAAAACGAACGAATGTCAAGTATGTGCGCTTAACAAAGCCACAAAAATAATTTCACGCAGACCAAATATTCGTTGCCAAAATCCTTTTGAAAATATACATTTTGACTTAGTGATATATTCACCAATTGGTTTTGATGGCTCAAGGTACATGTTGCATTTTACAGATGATATGACAAGGATGAACTATGTGTATCTTCTCACGAATAAATCTGGAACCAACCTCCTTCGACACTTTAAAAACTTTGTCTCGTACATCAAAAGACAGTATAACACTGATGTTAAAATTTTTAGATCTGACCAAGAAAGTGGTCTTGGAAACCATTTCAGTGAATGGGCAAAGGATCTTGGTATTGATATTGAGTGGTCAGCTGTGGCAACTAGTGAACAGAACGGTCAGTCAGAACGTTCTGGGGGGGTGATACAAGTGAAAGCTCGTTGTCTTGCTAACGGTGCCAATTTACCTCATGAATATTGGCCTGAATATGTCATGACAGCAGCCTATTTAATTAATCGTATACCCACAGCTACTCATAATTGGCTTTCACCATTATCTAAATTGAGGCAAACACTCAGCATCCCTGACCGTGACGAGTATAGTCATTTAAAAGCATTTGGCTGTACCGCTTACGCTCTCGATAAATCAGTTACAAAAGGCGATAAAATGAAGCCAAGGGCCAAAAAAGGCTTCCTTGTAGGGTATAATTCACGTAATATTTACAGGATATTATTGTTAGAGGAAGAGATGGTCATTGGAACTCGCGATGTCACGTTCGATGAGAGCTTATTTTTAGATGGTCAGCAGGAATCAATACCCGAGGACAATTTAATTCCGTTAATTGATTTTTCTATGGTCCCATCAAATCATGGTATTTTTTTTGATATAGAAAATCCACCTCTTCGAAATAGCGAGCCAGACAGTCTGGAAGACGATAATGATTCCAACATCAAAATGCAGACCCAACCTAGTCTTGAAAAGTTTAAAAAACTAGATGGTGAAAGTAGAGTACCAGATACCCGAAAGGCGCCTGCCAAAAACATTCATCAACCTATTGACAGGGCTGCCATAGATCCAAATAATATTATTTCAGAAAAAAGAACTCGGAAAAAGACGATGAAAGCAAGGGAACTAGACCCAGACGCACTCGTTACATTGTTAGATGTTTTCGTGATTGGTAAAGCAAAAGAAATTAAAAAACTCCATAGGTCCAATCTTCCACCTCCTCCAAAAAATTGGCGAGAACTCAAAATTCACCCTTATGCAGAATCATTCACCAATGCTATGTCTACCGAATTTGATACACTAATGGCGAAAAAGACTGTTGAATATGTCGAACGAACTAACATTATGGTGCCAATACCTCTTAAATGGGTATTTACATATAAATTCGATGATGCTGGATATCTATTAAAGTTTAAAGCTAGAATTTGTGTACGGGGTGATCTTCAACCGAAATCAAATGAGGAAAATTATGCGGCGACATTAGCATTTCAAGTATTTCGATTACTTATGGCTTTGGTCGCGTTTTTCGACCTTGAAACAATCCAAGCAGATGCCGTGAATGCTTTCTGTAATTCTCCGTTGGACGATGAGATTTATTTGTACAATCCACTTGGGTTTAACCGAAAGGGTTATGTCCTTCGACTACTTCGTGCACTTTATGGGCTTCGAAAGTCGCCCAAATTGTGGCTGAAACTTCTCTCCGGAACTCTTCAAGATATAGGTCTTTGTCAGGTACCCGGTCAACCATGCATTTTCACAGATTATAACGGCATTATTATTTTTTTCTATGTCGATGATTTAGTTATCATTTTTCCTTCTATCAAACGACCTCGAGCTCTTGAGCTATTGAATAAACTCACAAAAACATATGAATTTCGAGTTTTGGGTGAACTTGAATGGTTTTTGGGCGTTAAAGTGTCGCGAAACAGGTCATCAAAGAAGCTTTGGTTGAGCCAAGGGTCATACATCGAAAAATTATGCAAAGAATATAAATGTGAAGTTCCAGGTCGGAAAGTTAGCATACCAATGGTAAGCGATAGAATGTCGAAATATAATGGCATATCTTATCCAAGTCAAATTAGACTTTATCAACAAAAAGTAGGGTCGTTAATATATGCATCGGGAGTAACGAGGCCAGATATTTCTCGAGCGGTCAGCCACTTAGCTGAGTTTATGTCAAATCCTGGACCACAACACATGGAAGCCGTAGATCATTTGTTATTTTACCTCCACCAAACCAAGAAATTTTGCATCGAATATTCCGGCTTGTCGAGTTCAGATATTCTCCATTGTTCAGCAGATGCAGCCTTTGGAAATACGGATGAGCGTCGAAGTATTCAGGGCTTTGTTTTCAAGCTTTTTGGCGGACCTATCCACTGGAATTCAAGCAAGCAGTCAACAGTTACAACTTCATCTACCGAAGCAGAACTTCTTTCGCTCTCCAATTCAGCTAAAGAGTTATTATGGATGCAGCGTCTCTTTACGTCAATAGGATTTAAGCCTGATGAAGAAATCGAAATCGTAAACGATAATAAACAAACCCTTCGCTTGTTAACAAAAGAAGACCCCGTTATCCAAACCAAGCTGAAACATGTGGATATTTATCAGCATTGGTTACGAGAGCGTGTTCAATCAGGACAAATTAAAGTTTCTTGGGTTGGCACAAATGAAATGGTAGCTGATGGTATGACAAAAGCTCTGAATAAACAAAATCACGAGAATTTCTTACGTCTACTAAATTTAGTCGAAAGAGATATGAGCCAGGACTCATCAACTTGAATCCTGGGGGGGGTGTGTCGAAGCTAGGATAAACTAATTACCGAACACCGGAATATCGTTTTTACAGTGATTGGTCTTACCCTAGTTCATTTTACTTATTTGTTTTTTCCAAAACATAAACTCTTATTAGCCAGGGGCTTCAACATGGTATATAAGAAAACAGATCTTTAGATGTTAGAAATATAGTTACTTTTACGGAATTCTTTAGTTCACTGACAGTAATTTCACCTTACCTGCTACAGGACAGGTCTCGGTTATCCTGACAGAAGAGGGGTGACCAAAGGGGCGGTGTAACTGGCGAATCTAATAACTTGTAAGGAAACAGTCGAAAACGAAGGACGAAGAAGAAAATTTGTTAATTGCGAGTTCCTTTTCAAACAAAAATGGGTGGCCCCATCAACGAACGACCGGATATGCCTTTTTCTTTTGGATCAAGACATTTTCAACATTATTAAAGTAAACACCGAGGCGATCCATTTCTTGTAACGAGAGTAGAAAGGGATTATCTGCATTGACAACAAAGAATTCAATATATCCGAGAGGCATGTAAATTCCTATTGTACCAATCGGTTTCGTCATTCCGATACCAAATTTAATACTTGTTGATTTCCCCTTTGACGTATCAATTTCGGCACTGTGGCTATTGTGTAGACGGCGGTACGCTAAGTATTGCTTGTATCCTGCAGTTGATTTGGCAGCAGCACCAGTATCTATCAAGATACTGTGGTACTCTAGATCGTTATTACGCGTGATGGATGTGGTGAGTATCTCTTTAGTGTTATGGTCTTCGGATGAATGACGACCCACAATTGCATGCTGTACGGAAAGGTCTGCCATGGCGTGAAAAAGTTCTTTTCCATCGATTTCGCCAAAGTAAGTTTCTTGGATATCGTCTTGATGGTCTTCTGCTTCGCCTAGATCAATGTTATTAATCAGGGCCTCAATTTCTGAATCACTTAGCTCTTCTGGCTGATGATTGACACATCCTTTGGCTAAGTATTGGTCGTATTGGCGATTTGATTTGTCCTGCACACCTTTTTGCCATTTTCTACGGTGCTGTTCTCTTTCCTTGTCTGTATGATTAGAGGACCAGCAGTCATATTTTCTGCAAATAAATCACTTCTTTAATTGGCTGTTACTATTTGATGAGGAAGGTTTGAAATATCGAGAGAAGTTAGACGAGTTGTTCTGGCGTGACTAATACCTACGGTCTGTATAGAAGGATTCTGAAACTTCTGAAATATATTGGCTTGCTTTAGTGTTGTTTTTAACAGCAAAGGATGCTCGCAAGTCAGCAATTAAGCCCTCAAGGGTAGAAGCAGGCTTAAAGCAAGCTTAAAGCAAGCTAATTCGCATGCTGGGTTCTTTTTGCAAGCCTGCAATAACTTGTTGTAGAGAAACTCTTCATCCCTGTATCTCGGTGCCAAGCCCAGTTGTAGGTCGCGTAAGAAGGAGAGCATTTTCTCAAAATTTTCAGACAGGCTTTTCTCAGGTGTATTTGTTGTGCTGGCTCGGCTTAGGTGCTGGTATCAGTAATGATAATTATGCTTAGAAGAGATGGAAGTACATGGAACCTCATGGAAGTCAGCAGAAGCATCGACTCTGTTCTATAGAGAACAAAAGTGGATGCTAGAAGATTCCAGAGGTCATGATCAGGAGTAATGGGACGGTGTGCAACTATAATCTTAACGTATATAAGACATATCTTTCTCTCATCATATTATTAGGCAGATTATCAGATCATTCATTATAATACGCATACAGTATTCATTCTATATCTATTCCCACCATCAGTATACACCATCCTCTGTGTATACTGCAACAGATTCAGTAGCCAACATCCTGTCCTCCGTAAGCTTATAACTATAACAGTATTTAGTACTATAGAATCAAGTGTCATGTCCTGCCATTTTTCCAATGCTGTTCTTTGGTACTCCGGGCCCTCAAAGTTAGACTTGATTTTATTGACGGCTACGTCAAAGCTAGCCAGGTCATTAATGTTCAGAAATATAGCCTAGTAATAGTATATTTTTGCCTCGCCTTTAAGCATTATTGGGAGCCATCTGATCCATTTATCCTCAGTTAGATGTACCCTGTCACAAATATCTTTAAATATTGTTAATTTAAAGTCGAATCTATCTTGGCTGCCGGAGTAGTTTTCTTAATCTGTATACAATTTTGCCAAGTCGGCAAGCTCTCTTCCATTTTCTTGAGAGGTAGAGTTTGGGCTTATATTATGGTGTTGATTAGTAGATCTTGGTTGACGCGAGTATTGATCTCGAGGACGGCTGAATTCTCTATAACTATCATCTTTACTTTTTCTTTCAACTGATTCTTGCCTTTTAAGTAGCATATCTTTTTGATCATTGTAACCTCTATCTATGTCTTCCTGTTGATCGGACGTAGATTGGAGTGAATGCTTGGGAGAAAGTAGATTTTGATTTTCCCAATTAGGGTTATAACGTGAATCAAAAAGTAGCTTATCTGTTGCCAGTTGATCTCTAATTTCATTTTCAGACCATTCTAGAGGATTTTCTTGGTGTAGAGTTTCGAACAATTTTTGTGCAATGTTGAATCCTTGTCCTTTATGTATTAAGTCACCGCGGCGACGCAATTAATTTCTCAGTCCTGTTATATATTGGCTTGATATTAATTTGAAATCATCTAGTTCCCAGCCTTTAAAATCATCTTGAAAAATTTCCCACAAATCATCGTCTCGTAGTTCCGGGTACTTATATTTTTCGATGCTTTCTTGAACAAAAGTGTTTAACATAGTTTGCCGTTCCTTAGGATCCTTGACAGGATTCTTGTCGTTTGGGTTGTTTGAGTCTACCATTTTAATTTTAATTTTATGTCCAGGAGATAATAAATTTTATCAGTAGGCAAAGTTATAGTAGGGCTTTGTAAATAAATTAGTCTTCGCTCGACTTGACTTAATGAGAGACAATTCAAATCTGAGATTGTATGAGTCGAATTTATTTATTTATTTATTTATTTATTTATTTTTGATAGAAATTTAGGGATTGATTGTTTGGTTATGGATTATAGATCAAAGTTTGACGTGATGGACGTAGAGAAAAGAGTGTGCTTTGTAATCACCGTCAATTCTCCTTGGATGCTGGAAAAATAGAAAGGCCGCTTGATACAACGTAAATATTTCTCGTCCTATCCCTTAGCAAAAGCTTACAATCGAAGGCTGCGAGGATCAATCTTTCAAAAAGCTTTTTCTCTTCCATGGTATGCTTCTGATCTGTACGTCTACTGATCAGTGTCATTAAACCTCGGGTGGTTTATGTTAAGACAGTATACTGTAGTTCAGTGATCCTGTATTAACGTCGAAGGTTATCTTGTAATTGTTGCTATTGTAGTTATTATTATTATTATTAACATCCGCGGATAACGTGATACCCACGTGACCCTACTATACCCTGTCGGGACATAGGACGTCGGGGGGTAAACCCCGGGCTTCTATAGAGAGATTTATGTACAGGACTATGGCGCTTCCTCGTTGCCATTAAGTTATATAGCTGATGACTCTCCAATTAAACGGAGGTGAAAAAGATAAATAGTAGACGGTCTAAACCCGTGGCTCCTGACTGCTTTTGACATCCGCTGTCCCTTACGCCGCTCACACCCACAGAAGAAAACACAATTTCGACCCTTAACTCAATCATTCCTAATACTCAGTTATCCCTGCCCCTCTTTTTTTTTTTTAAGAAATGCAAATTTTGGTATAGAACCGCGTTTTAGTCAGCCGCTTATGAAAATTTTTTCCACCTTTTGCAGTGCCTAGGATAAAGGGAAGAACATCTGACAGTGGACCTGCCGGAAGTCTGGCCCGTCTTTTAGCAATGTGACAGAAGAAAAAGTGAACCGGGTCTTTGCGACGCTTGCATCAACAATGTAAATTAGCCTCAGAATGGTTGAAATTTTCGTGGTACTTTGCGAAGTCTCCATGGCCCGTTCGAGAAGCTAGTATACGGCCTAAAGTCGCCCGGGGGAGTTCTAATTCCTTGCGTCGGGCTGTGGTTGAGTTAATTAGGAGCATTTCATAGTTTCCTGTGCATGGTAAGAGTAGGCTACATAGGTTCTCCGCGGCTTGGAGCCCGGTGCGCTTTCCCCATTTCCTCAGTTGTTAGAGTTCGCAGATCATTTGGCCCATGTTTAGTTATGTTTTAGACGAGTGATTTAGCATCGGATGTCTTCCATTGTTTGGCTTCATGTATTCCGGTGTTGTATTGGGTATCGGAGGAACCCCGGCGTTTTGGAAGTTCTCCCGATGTTTCTCCTTCAGTGTGACAAGATACCTTTAGTAGTTTGAGATGTTATTCTGGATATATTGTAGGGTACTGATTGCTAGATAAGCTCCTTACGCTTAGTTTTCCGTCATCTCGAGACTATAGAATTCAAGTTAGTCACCTTCAGTCTTCAGTGTCTGTCAGCCTACAGTATTTCTCAGTCTTCAGTAACTTTCGTCTCTCGGACTTCTTTAGTTTCTAATCTCTTGTCTTTATCTCCGCTCCCTTACTCCTTTATTGGACATTCAGCATTAGTCTTCAGTCACCTTACAGTTACCCTTTCGGCCCCTATAGTCTCCATACCTCAGCCTTGCGCTTCCGCGCTTCCAATCTTCAGCCTTTCGCCGTCGAGTCACGTGCGGGTCACTACTCTGACATCAGTCCAGCTAGAGTAAGTGGGCCGTCTATACTCGCCACTTCATGTGCGCCTTGAATTGCAGCTCTGTCTGCGGCCTCATTTCCGGGAATGGAGGCGTGTCCAGGAACCCATCGTATTTTGACTTCACCTCGACTGACATGTGCGAGGCGATACCTTGCTTGCCAACGTGAATTCAGGTTTCGGGTCTCCTCAAATGTAGACTGAGATGAGCCCGAAAAAGAATGTAGGAGCCTCACAGCTACCTTGAGGTTATCCAGGCAGATCCAGAGGTTCGAAGCAAACTTAGTGAGCGGGAGTTCCAAGACGGCTTTGGCCCCCGCATCAAAAATCTCGTTACCCTTCCCCAGCGCGAGACTCCCGTTGAGAATCTGAAATCCACCTTGGTATGCCACGTACCCTGCCCCCGTGGAGCCATCCATATGTTTCGAGCCGTCCGAGTATAGAACGATATCATGAGTAGGAATGGTCTGTAGAAACGCAAGGAATCTTTCATTGGCCCGCTCTTTTGTGTCACCATTAGGTCCTCCAACCCGGGCGAGCGCGGCTTCTCGACTTTCACGTGTCATCCAAGGTGGGTTGACAATGGGATTTATTTGCTTGGAATCTGGGAGAGCAAGTACATGTCGAGCAAAGCGGAAGGTCGCTTGTTGCGAAGACAAAACTCGATTAGCGCGCCGCAGCAGGGGATGCCTCGGATCAAGTCGTCGTAGGCGAATCGCGGCAGCTATCGCACAACTGTTGAGCGCGATCTCCGGCGGGGCTATGCCTGATTCACGATGTAAGGCTGCAGTCGGGGTAGTGCGATAGACGGGAAGAATGGCTCGCGCAGCTGCAAGTGTAACTTTTGTCAGCTGCTGAAGAACGCTGTCCACACGGTTGGAGATACGCCCCTGGGGTCCATCTCGAAATCTTCCTGGCCACCAAGTCTCGGCTGCATAGTATGCCACGGGAAGAACGCACGATATGACAGCTCGCCGCAGAAGATGTGCAGTCACGCCACGTTCTGTGTTTCCTAGCAATGAAAGTGCCTGGCTAACCTTTTGAGCTCGGGTAGCCATTAAACGTACATGCCATTTAAAGGTGAGCTTTTTTTCGAAAAATACTCCGAGCCATCGTAAGTATGGCCAATTCAGGTTCTCGGTGACCGCGAGGGAGTCCGAAGTGATCGCTGGGGTGTTCGCCGGATCTAGGTCAGCTCGTTTGCGCGAGAAATGAATGAGTTCAGTTTTGCTGAGATCAAATGTGATCCCCTCCGTCTGGCCCCATCGGAGGACGTCTTGTAAGTCCTGGGAAAGCATTTGTGCATTAACCTGTAGAGAGGGCGAGGTCTGGAGAAGGGCTACGTCATCTGCATATCCGAATCTTGTATTTGGATTTCCCAGATGAAAAAGAGGAGATATGTACAGGGAGAACAGGATTGGAGAGGCAGGCGACCCCTGTGGAAGACCGCATGATATACTTAAAGCAGAGCCTGTAGAGCCATCCAAACGCACCTTTGCATGACGACCAGTGATAAATGAAGCTACCCAGCGGACCAGCTGGTTGGGCCAGCCTTGTTCCCGAAGCCGGTGCACAAGTCGCCCATGGAGGACTCTGTCGAAAGCACCTTTAACATCGAGGGTCAGAACTGAGGCGGTCAGACTCCGGTTCATGGCAGTTTCGACGTCGTGTGTTAGGCATGTTGTGAGGTCTACAGCTGACCGCAGTGGTAGCCCCCCAAATTGCTGTGTAGCAGTAACCTTGTAATTAATTGCAATCCAAGATATGCGGCGAGCGATAAGCCGTTCCAAGCTTTTCCCAAGAACTGAGAGCAAAGATATTGGACGGCAAGACCGAGGATTCGACTTGTCCGGTTTATTCGGCTTGCTGAGCATCACCACTATTGCGGTTTTGAAACAAGCTGGGTGATGTCCAATTTCTAGGCATTTTCGAAACAGACTTGAGATTTCAAACTCTGGATTGTGTGGATGTTTCAGCTGTAGCCGAGCTAATATTGTCTGATTAGTTGTGTTTGCTTACAAGGAGTGTTTTGTGTGCGGGTCAATGTTTGATTAGGCGTTTTGGATTAGAAAACACGTTTGCAAAAGAGTTTTGTATCAGGAGCAGCACGGAATGGTTTACATGGGCTTGATCCTGATGTCATCTGGATACTGGCTAGAGGAGGATTTCTATATGTACAAGTTATTTTCTTCGATCAAGATAGTTCAAAAAAATATACTGATTTTACATTAAATTTTCTAAGACCCTCAGAGTCTAACATGAGATTTTGTCTTTTATCAGTTCCCAACCAATTTTCATGATGGATGTTGGCGTCTCGTCCTCGCCGGAAGCTGTGTTTCCCGGGAGAAAGACAGCCTCTTTAATTTCATCGTCGGTTACTTCGGGGAAGGGCAAGGCTCTACGGCCTACGGCCGGTGTTTCGAGTGCGATATCGCCTGATTCGGGGATCCTTTGAAGAAGGTTCTAGGCCTATACTCGCCTTTTACCCTCTACTGTAACTGCAATAGGAGCATCTGGATGTAGGGGATCTTTTAGTGGTGGAGTGCGAAAGGAGCCGGTTGAGCTGTGCCATTTGACCGTACTGTAGACGTCGCTTACTGTACTCGCTTGATTGAGCTTTTCATTGAAGAAGATTCTTTTGGCCCGTCGGGTTGGGTTTCTGAGTGTTTTCTTGGCTGCTCTGATTACGTCCTGGTCATCTGTACTCCTGCGTGTATGTCGATAAGCTTGGGCAGCTGTTCCACACTCATCATTCCACCATGCATGGCCTGTTCCTTTCCTTAGCGCCTGGCGCGCCGATCCGCAGTAAGCTCGCCTAATTGTCTCGGAGATTTTTCGGGCTTTGTTGTCTAATATCTCAGTTGAGGGCCTTCGAGGAAGGTCATTAATCTCTTTTATCCCTGATTCTAAAAGAGCGAGAAAGAGCTTTGCATCAAGCGTTTCTAGTTTGAGGTAGGTCAAAGGCTCCCGAAAACGTATGTCCCAGGGAACTACGGTGACAATAGGAAGGTGGTCTGATGTTGCATCCATCTCGCAGGCAATTGCAGTCTCTACACCTAAGGAGTTAAGGGAGCTTGACACAAATGTAAGATCAAGTACATTTCCTCTAGCATGAGTTGGGGAGTCTAATTCAGTTGTCAGCGTTAAAGATTGATTTTCTGACCACCCAACTAAATTTTCTGCCCAGGGGCTAGTGGTGGTACACGATGGTTGCCAACTAGGGTGTCTAAGGTTGAAGTCCCCTGCTACAAGAAGCCTCTCCCGTGAGCCCCTAAATGAGAGGTTTACTAGAGCTTTAACTCCCTCACCTGCGTCTCTGGATCCTGGAGGGGCATTGTAGACATTTATGATTGTTAGCTTCTTCCCTGATTGATCCATTACTTCAAGGAAAAGTAGGTCCCTAGCTGCCTGATGTGATGGCCCTATAGGATACAATTGATGGGCAACTAGACCCACTCCTTTGCGGAGATAGGTGAGCACCCTAGGCCTGTTAGTCCAGTCGTCGCTAGGTGAGAAGCATTCATAGGCTGATAGTTTCTTTGAAATTCTACGTTGTCTGTCGTTGAAAGTGTATGGCTCTTGTATAAGAATGACGTCAAATTTTTGTTCATTTGCATTATTTAGCGCGATTTCGTGAGGAGTTGCGCCCTTCCCAACATTAATTTGCACTAGGCGTAGAGGTTTTGAAATTCTGCACGGTCTCCTAGAGGTCATCTGGGCAATCTGTCAAGCTTGAGAACGGATTCCCTGTTTCGATCGGGGATTTTGAGAAAGAGGTGGATGGGACTAGGACTGGTTGATTTGAGCTAGATGACACTAGATTTGCTGATATGGAAGGCGGGGCTTCTGTACCGGCAGGATTCGAACTGGGTTCCTCATCGATCTCTGTCATCTCCTGGTCTACCTGACTAGCGTGTACACGTCGATTGCATCCCATCGTGGTGCAAAGGCTAAGTCTCGATGCTGCTGAAGTGTGTCTTATTTGGGAAATTTGTTCCTTGGTCAGCTTTGTCCTGTTGCGACGAGGTCGGAGGAGACACTCTTGAGCATTGGCAGGGTGGGATCCGTGGCAATGAATGCAGCGAGGAGGGCAAGTGTAAGAGTGTGTGCTGCACGGCTGATGGTCTTTTTCGAGGTGCTCCGTTGAACCACATAGGCGGCAGCGGTAAGGCCTCGTGCAGATTCTTTCGTTAAGCCACTGAAAGCATCGTCCACACTGAACAATGTTTGTCTTCTTTGCTAGTCGATGCGCTTGTACCTCGACTCCAAATAATTGAAACTTGTGCGGAAGGGTAGTCCCTAGCGGGAATCGTGCGATATAGCGGACTGAGTACATTTGCGGTGATTTGGCGCTCCATTTAGTTTCAACCACAGCAGCTGGAGAGATTCCTTTCTCGTCCACGAACTCCTGCTGGACGTTTTCGGCCACAATAGGACAGATTGTTAGTTGATTATGTTTGTTAAGAGTAGTGTAGTTGCGTGGAACGGATTTAATGACGTACGATACAAGATTCTATGCCTTCTCAATGCCAGTTGCACCACCTATTTTACCCTCTGAGATAAAGCCTTGAAGTAGCGATTCAAGTTTGGAGGATGCAGTGTCTGATGAGGGGCGAAGTGCAAGCCCAGAGGGAACATGCTGAACTTCCTTGAGTAAGGCCCCGTTCTCCCCCAGAAGTTTACGGAAAAGGGAGAGAAGAGGGTATGCTGATAAAAGTCAGATGTTTGATTCCATGTCCAGCTGGAGAAAAATTCTATCATCAATTCGAAGGGGGTCAGGCTGACCTTGAGGCTTGGAGGGTTTGGGTGCCGTGCTCTGGGCAGTGGTTCCTTTGGCTCTACTAGCCGCGTTAGCATAAGAGCTGGGTCGAGATTGAGGACGGGTTGTTTTTGGGACCGGCGGAGGTTTTTGAAACAGGGCTGAATGATTTGCTCGGGGGACCACTCTATCGTTCTTCTTAGGCTGTGATGATACTGGATTGCCTCTCACGTGACTCTCGAAAAACTCTTGCGCGACCGATTGCAGGCGTTCCAGTAACTCCAAGTAGGTTCTGATGAGGTGCTGTGGCATCGTCGAGGCTTCCCGCGTTGCATCATCGATAGCAGATGCCACACCACCAAACATTAGGTTCGCCTCTTCAGTTCTTGTGTTTGCTGCAGTTGTTGAGAGTAGCAGTGTCTCTGTTAGAGACCGCGTGCCGCCCTCGGGAGGGTAATGCGAAGATTGAAAATTTGGCCTGCCGCCAGTTTAAGAGATGATAATAGAGGAGTGCTTGTTGGATTATTGGTATGCAGATCTGATGATTATTGTAGTTGTTTGTTTGTTTGTTTGTTTGTTTGTTTTATATTTATTGTCTGAGCTAGGGTATCTAACTTTACCCGACTGGGTAAAAGACGCCAGGTGTCACAATTGTGTCTAGCACAATTGCTTGTAGGGTGAAGATAATCGCTGGAAACGTGGTTCGTGGTTTGTGTCTATAGAGTTGATCAATGGCGTAGTCTGTGGGTACGCGGGGACGCGGGGATGCAGGGGTGATGGGGTGATGGGATGATCACGGGTAGTGCGGGTGCTAGTGGAAGCTAGCGGGCACGAAGATGAGTGAACGAGGTATTGAACCAAATGGTAATTGATTGACCGAAGACAAAGCGTGAGCGTCTAGTGAGTGGCCTAGAGCACTATTATATACATCTCAAGGAAATCTCAAACAATTGAAAGGAAAGTGCATAGTAAAGGAAATTCACTCAAGGGGACACATCAACCCTTATGATCCCAAACGCCACGGTATTCCACTCAAGAAGACACACCTCCATCCGATAATTACAATCCGAAACGCCATGATATCCAAATCAACAAGTCAAAGGTACATCATCCAGGATTAATTTGTGGTTGGGCGGACTCTGACACCAGGACTTACTGTCCTGGATGCCTGAGGCGCTTACCATCCCAAACATAAGAGGTAGGGCCTATTTACTTTAAAGGGTACAAAGGACTTCGGGAAGCCTTCTGACTGCGACCAGTTCCGCTGTTTCTCAACATAACCTATTACAAGCGACTTATTACAACCCTGTCTTGCGCCACCAACGCCCTAAGATAAATAAAACCTAACGCCAACGATACCGAAAAAGAAAATTCAATTAAGAGGTCAGCCAAGCTATTCGTCTGATTCCGGTAGTCTGGGGTAGATCTCAGAGAAAAATTTCGTATCATCCAGCCATTTAGCAAGTTTTATGGCCCCTGCACTGGTGCCAAAAAGGAAGGAGGCTGTGCCTGTGCTAGTTCTAGGTGCTTTAGGGAGCCCTTTTGGGCGCAGCCTACAATTGAGAACGTGATGTGGGGATTTGGAAGCACCGCAGCTGCAGTTAAAATGGGCATTTTCGTGGTTGAATCGCTCGTGATAAGAGGCGAAGTCTCCGTGTCCTGAGCGTGCGGCGTAGATGTGTGCTAACAGAGGTCTGGGGAGCGATAACTCCACAGGGCACTGTTCCGAAAACTCAATGTCAAGGTCTTGATAGCTCTGGGGTATATGTTGCTCCCAGTATTCTTTGAGAGCTGCTGTTCTGACTGCTTTAGCCCAGCAGTTGGCAGAGGTTAGGGAGAATGGTTGATTAGGAGGTGGGTCCATGTGCATGGCAGCTTTGGCGGCACTATCTGCCTGGTCGTTACCTATGATACCGGCATGGCCAGGGATCCAGCGAATGTGTACCTCCCCAGAGGATGTGTGAGGGAGCCGGGAGCGGTGCGGCCATTCGGTTGCTCTATTCGCGGATTTAGAAAATATTTCTTGGGAGGAGCAAACCAGGGTAGAAAGGAGGCGTGCGACGTCGAGATTGTCGAGGAGTACACACAGGTTGTTGGCGAAACGAGTGGATTGTAAGAGGAGTGCCGATTCGATCGCATGTAGGGCTGCAGTGACCTCTGCATCAGAAGTGCTTAGCAATGGGCTGAGAGGTATGTTTTTCTTGAGTACTACGCGGCCGGCTTGATATATAACTACCCCACCTCCTACCCTAGTGCTAGAGGCTGACTCGAGGCGGGCAGCGTCGGAGTATGCAATTGTGTCGTTGAATGGAATTGTACTGAGTAGTTGCCTCACTGGCTTGGTGACGCGGTTTTTACTAGCATTCCAGCCCTCCCTTTCTATCCAGGGGGGGTTGATGAGAGGGTCTATAAACTCAGTCTCAGGCAGGCTGAGGATCCAGCCCGAGAAGCAGGAAACACGTCTGCGATACTTTAGAGCCCAAGTGGCCCTGCGGCGAAGGGGATGTCTTTTATCAAGGTGATGTACTCGGCACGCGGCCATACGCGACTTCGAGTCCAAATCAATGGACGGTGGTAAGAGTCCAGCTTCGCGGAATAGAGCAGGAATTGGAGTCGTGCAATAAACAGGTAGTATTGCTCTACAGCTTGTCGAAACTACCTTGCGGAGGAGCAATACATGTCCTTCCACCCTGTTGAAGACTTTTTTATCGCGTGAATTGATTTTCGTGAGTCCTGGCTACCACATTTCCGAACCGTAGTAAGCAATGGGCAAGATGCATGCCTTTGTGGCTTGTCTTAAAAAATTGGGTTTCACCCCTCGTGTGGTGTTTCCGAGGCTGCGGAGGGCATTGGCCACCTTTAAGGCCTTATTTTTTAGGATTCTTACGTGCCATTTGAATGATAGTGTTTTATCGAAGTATACGCCTAGCCATCTGGTGTAAGGATGGACTGTGTTCTCAGTGACGAAAAACTCTCCATGGGAGATAGGGGGTGTAAATCTTGGGTTTTTATCTGCGCGACGGCGAGAGAAGTGCTGTAGTTCTGATTTTTTGGGGTCAAAAGTTATGCCCTCGTCCTGCCCCCTTTCTTGTACTTCCTTCAATGAAATTGAAAGCGTGTTGCTGTTTTCTTGCAGGGATTTTCGAGTCTCCAGAAGTGCCACGTCGTCTACGTATCCAAACCTTTTTGACGCGCAACCCATCTTAAAAATTGGTGAGACATAAAGCATGAACAGTATGAGAGAAATGGGTGATCCTTGGGGGAGACCACAATTAATTTCTTGCAATGGTCTGTTTTCTCCGTCTAACTGGATTTGGACCATACGGTTAGTGACGAATGAGCCCAGCCACTTGATGAGACATTCAGGCCAGCCTTGTTCCCGCATACGGCGTATTAGTCTGCCTGGAAGGACGGCGTTGAATGCGCCTTTGACGTCTAGTGTTAGCATACTGGCTGTGCGCCCTTCGCTTAGGGCTCTCTCGACATCATGTGTGAGGCATGTTGTGAGGTCTATTGCTGATCTTCCCGGTAGCGCCCCGAACTGTTGACTGGTGAGCACTTTCTCCTGGACCGCGGTCCATGCGATACATCATGCAAGTAGCCGCTCTAGCCCCTTTCCGAGCACCGAGAGAAGTGCGATTGGGCGGTAGGAGCGTGGAGAAGTGAGGTCATATTTGTTAGGCTTTTGGAGCATAACCCAGATTGCGTGACGGAAGCTTCTAGGGTGATGTCCTAGGGAGAGGCAGCTGTTGAATAAGGCGGTCACATGATCCTCGATGATGGGCCAAGCGTGCCAGAGAATAGTGGTCGAGACTTCATCGCTCCCAGGGCTTTTGTTTCCGGCTTTGAGTATTGAATCTCGGATTTTGTGCTTTGTTAGTGTGGGGAAAAGGATCGTACGTGCAGCTGTTGTTGGGGAGTCCATGGGGATGTCTTCCACTTGAGCCTGGTTGGTTAGAAGTTTGCCAGCTAGGATTTCTCTTTTCTCCGCTGATGTGGTTGCCATAGGCTTGTCAGGGAACCTGGGATCTTTAAGAGGGCTTGAGTGGTAAGTACCCATAGATTTGTGCCATTTTGTCATGGCAAATACGTCTTTGCCTGTGCTAGCTGTCTCAATTTTAGACATGTAGAACGATTTCTTTGCTCCCTTGATAGCCTTGCGGTACTCTTTCCTCGCTTCTGCGAGTTTGTCTCCAGTTTTGGTTATTCTTGTATGTGTCTTGTATCTTTGTCGTGCGAGCTTGCAGGATTTGTCCCACCAAGGATTCCCTTTGCCGTGGCCTAGTGCCCGGCGGGCTGCTCCTGCGTATGCGAGGTTAATGGCTTCTATTAGCTCTTCGGCTAGTCGATCGAGTGATTCCGTGCTTGAGGTAAGTTGTGGAGGTAGTAGTGAGGAGACGACAGAAGAGTCCCGGGTCTAGTGTATCACTTCTGAGTTTCTTCAGAGGTTCGACGTGTCCTGACCAGTCAATAGTGGATAGCAGTGTGGCGTGGTCTGACGATGTGTCCAAATGCCTAGCGATAGTGCACTTAGTAATAGGGATAAGGTGACCTGTCCCGAAGGCTAGGTCTAGCACGTTGCCTCGGTTGTGCGTTGCCACATCAGGAGGGGAAAGGAGAGTGAGGTTGTGTTCATCGATCCAGTCTACAAACTTTTCAGCCCCTGGGGAAGGGCTGCGGGGCCAAGACGGCTGCCATCTGATGTGATGTAGGTTTAAGTCTCCTAGGATGAGAAGGCTACCCTGGAAGGGCAGGGGAAGCGAGAAAAGCCGGGTGAGTGCGCTAGTTCCAGTAGAGCCGATAGGTGCGTTGTAGATATTGAGAATATGTAAAGGTCTACGAGTAGGTGATAGCAACCGGAGGAGCAGCAAGTCACCAGAGGAAGCCGCGTGACACTGTTCTGAGCGTAAGCCAACCCCCTTTCTAACATATGACATGACACAAGGGCGGCATTTCAACCAGTCATCAATAGGAGAAAACGTTTTGAAAGAGCGATGGTATTTAGTGATGCGTTTGGCGCGGTCGCTGAAGATGTAAGGTTCCTGTATCAGAATTACATCCGCTGAGATTAACTGCACTTCATTTAGTGCAATTTCGTGGGCTTGGGCTCCTCTGCCAACATTAACCAAAATGATAGTGAGTTTGTTACGAGGGTTCTGTTGTCGTGTGTTGGTCATTACAATTGTGTTTCGCCAGTGCTCTGCCCCTCATCGGCGAGGGCTTCGGAGGAGTTTCTGAAGCTAATCGATTTTGGGTTTGATGTGATAGCTACTACCACAGTAGTTGGCCCGACAAGAGTTGCCGCTACAGAGGTAGTCGGATTATCGCTGGATGTCGTAGGGGGGCGAGTGCCGGAAGAGCTTACACAGCCGGCTTTCGTCTGGTCCCGGATTCGTGCTTCGGAGTTGATGCGGCGGATTGTAATTAGCTGTGTCTTGGTCTTTCGTGGGCCTGAAGATTTCGGTCGGAGCTCGCAATTTTCGTCATCAGCAGGATGGGGCCCGTAACAGTGGATGCAGCGGCTGGGGCAGGTATGTTTTCCGGTGGCTGCGCAGTTATTGCCGTGCCCGTCTTCGAGATGTTGCGATGATCCGCATAGGCGGCACCTTGCAGAAGAAGCACAGGTGCGTGTGTTGTGCCAGAGCCAACACCGAGAGCATTGTACCGCTAAGTATCGTCGGGGAAGGGTACGTGTGGTTATTCGGCACCCAAAGAGGTAGAGGGTGTGTGGGAGGCGGTTATGAGTCTCAGGAAATCGCGCAATCCAAGCTGTCGATGAGGATGACGGGTTTGTCTCATTGTTGCGGGATGGAGCGATAGCAGAGGGTGTCACGCCCGCGGCAGCGGCAAGTGCTTCCTTCATTACCTCTATCGTGACTGGTTGGAGCCCGTACTGGAAGTTTTCGTCTGAATCTTCATAGATTGTGCCGTATGCCCGGGGGGCATTCTCTATTCTATACGAGGTCCATGGTGCCGCATTTTCAACTGGGGCATTTCCAAAGATCCCCACTGACGCCACCTTTTCCATGAGTTTTGATGAATCCCCATTTCTGGGGCAGAGAGCAAATCCAGTCTTTGTGGGCTGCACATTGGAGAGGATTGAGCTTTCGTTGCCGAGTTTAGCCTTGAGATGGCATTGTATTGCGTACGCCGGGAGATCCCGAAGTTTATCTCCTTCGGGTAGCCTCACAAATAGACGATCGTCTGCACGGGCACGATTTGCTGCAGTCTTTGAGGGAGATTTTGCTGGTATGGCTTTGTTTGGAGTTTGCGCGGCGAGGGATTTTGGTTTTTGACGTGCTGCGCTGGCGTAGGTTGCAGGACTGGTGGGTTGTGGGACCCGACTAGCTGAAGCGGCAGAATCTGTAGCTAACGCTGGATTCTCAGCTAGGAAGGCATCGAAGTGCCGAGTAGCGACCTTAGCAAGATCTTGACACAAGTTTCTGACGGCTTCAAATTGTACTTTAGGTAGTGAGCCGCGGCTTGCCGCAGCGCACTGGCTATCGATTGCTGCTGTGATATTGCCGAACAGTGCCTCGGCGTCTCTGGCGCGAGTTTGTACGTTATTGATACATTTAGAGAGAGTGGTTTGAATGGGACCGGAGGGTTCTTCGAATGGATCATCCAGCGGGCCGTCGTAGTCGAGCAGTCCCATTCCTGTAGGGCTGAGTCCAGGGTTGTCCCAGTCAGTGTTCTGATAAAATGAGGGGGGGTAGTAAGAGCTAGGTAGTTGTGAGGAAGGACCGGGCTCGGGGAAGAGTCGAAAGTCTGCTGGCGGTTTTGAAAAGGTCGGCTGTTGCTGTTCGGTAGGTCTGTGGGTTTCAGCATCTATCATTTCTGCGTCCCACTCAATGGGTTTCTTCCCTGAGTTTCCGGCCTCTAACGCCTTGGGAGCTTTGGAAGTATGCGCGAGGCCTTTCTTGTTAAGCAATTTTCGTGCTCGCGCCACAGCAGTTTCCTGCTCGGCTACATGGTGCTGACGCACCGCAGGCATTTTGGGAGCCTACTGGTATTTTATAAAAAGGAATTTGCTTTATGAAGGGTGTTGTTGGAAGAGTGTGTTGCCAATATGATATTATGAATGTAAGACTTGAGTGATAAACACGCTTTTGTGTCGTAAGGCGTAGTGGTATCTGTAAATAAAATCTGAGTATGAGTTGTACATGCATATTATTGTAGTTGTTATTATTATTATTATTATTTTACGTCAGCGGGGCACGTGTTAAGCACGGCCCCTACAATTCCCTACTGGGATACAGGACGCCGGGGGGTAAACCTCGGGCTTCATAAGTAAACTGAATTTACAAGACTAGGGCGCGTTAACATAGCTGCCACTAGTGAAATATAATAAGTAATAGAATATCAAGCGGATAGTTAAAGATGCATGAGTTCGGAAAACCGAGCTCAGAGGCTAACTCAGATACCTTATGTTGAAGGGCAAATCTCTGAGAAGAAACGAGACTCTTGGAGCCATTTGTTAAGAACAAGGCCACCTTTGTAGGTACCTAGGAGAAAGTTTATGACTTCAGCCGGTGGGCCAGGAGGACGCCGAGCACGACGCTTAGCTATACGGCAGAAAAAAAAGTGAAGGGGAGCTTTCCGATGTCCGCACTGACAAAGTATATTCGCTTCAGAGTGTCGGAAACGTTCGTGGTAATCCGCAAAGTCACCGTGTCCAGACCGGCAGGCTAAAATGCGGCCTAGAGTAGCCCGCGGAAGATCCAATTCCTTCGGTCTGAGCGGTGCGGTGGTTATAGATAGCTGCTGATAGAGTCCTATGCTAGGGGATAAAAGGTTCCATAGATTCTCCATCGCCCGGGAGGTGGATGCCTTGATGCGGTGTCTGATGCCAGCGGTAGTGAAGCGAGGGCTGCCTAAAAAAGGAAGGTGAGCGCCCAGTTTGGCTGCTTCATCAGCAGCTTCATTCCCCGCAATGGAGGCATGGCCAGGAACCCAGCGTATCTTAACTTCACCTATCCCAGCATGCGCGAGTCGGTAACGCGACTGCCAAGAAGAGTTTAAACCGATGAATTCGTCGAAAACAGCCTGCGAAGATCCTGAAAAAGGCGAAAGAAGATGGATGGCGACTTCGAGGTTATCCAGGCAAATCCAGAGATTTGTCGCGAACTTGGTTGTTGAGAGTCTAAGGGCTGCTTTTGCACCTTCTAGGGCTCCTCTAGCTTCGGCGTCAAAGACCTCTGCCCCTACGCCTAGGGCTAAAGATTGCTGTAAGACTTGTATGCCACCCTGGTATGCCACGAAGCCAGCACCAGCAGCTCCATTTTGTTGCTTCGATCCGTCGGAATAGACTATGATGTCCTGGGTTGGGATTGTCTGGAGAAAAGAGAGAAAGCTTTGTTTCGCAACCTCTTTAGAAGAGCCGCTTGGTCCCCCGATTCGATTTATGGCTGCATCTCGTGCCTCATATAGGGACCAGGGGGGGTGGGCAATTGGATTTATCTGTTCGCACACTGGTAGATCTAGAACTCGTCGGGC
Source organism: Podosphaera xanthii (assembly GCA_028751805.1). Classification (NCBI taxonomy): domain Eukaryota; kingdom Fungi; phylum Ascomycota; class Leotiomycetes; order Helotiales; family Erysiphaceae; genus Podosphaera; species Podosphaera xanthii. Next base: position 2,508,488 of record JAPWIX010000014.1, read on the forward strand.
AAACAGGGACGTTGGACGCTGCTGAGAAATGATGCGATTGGCTCGGCGGAGTAGTGGATGTGAAGGGTCGAGTTGGCGGAGGCGCGCAGTGGCGGAGGCTGCTCGCCTTTCGAGAGCAATTTCGGATGCGAGAAGGCCAGATTCGCGCAGTAGTACTGCGGTTGGGGTGGTGCGGTACACCGGAAGAATTGCTCGGGCACAGGCGAAGACAACTTTGTCTAGCCGCTGCAGGATGGTTTCTACGCGGTTTGAGATCCGAGAACGAGCACCTTGGCGGGATCTTCCAGGCCACCAAGTCTCGGAAGCATAATACGCGATTGGGAGTACGCAGGCTAGAGCTGAGGTCCTAACAAGATGCGGCGGGACTCCGCGAACTGTGTTCCCCAAAGAAGAGAGTGCATGGCTGACCTTGAGGGCCTTGTCAGTTAGGGCACGCACATGCCACTTGAAAGAAAGTTTTTTGTCGAATAGGACACCCAGCCATCGAGTATAGGGTAGCCTTTGGTTTTCAACAATCGTAATTGGGCCAGACACGACTACGGGGGTGTGCAAAGAATCCTGGTCTGCTCTGCGGCGGGAAAAGTGAATAAGTTCCGTTTTGCCATGGTCGAATGTTATACCCTCTTGTCTACCCCATTCGAGAATCTCCTCAAGATCTTGAGATAATAGTTCTGCGTTCGTGAGCAAGGAGGGTGAGGTCCGAAGGATTGCAACGTCGTCCGCGTACCCAAATTTTGTTTCCGAAGAGCCCATGGTGAATAAGGGAGCTAAGTAAAGCATAAACAGGATAGGAGAAGCTGGAGAGCCCTGTGGGAGACCGCAGAAGACTTCCAAACTTGGGCCGGTCGACCCATCGAGTCGAATCTTAACAGTGCGACCTGTGGAAAAGGAGATTACCCAGCGAACCAGGTGATCAGGCCAGCCTTGCTCTCTCAAACGTCTTGCAAGCCGGCCAGGAAGGACACCATCAAAAGCACCTCTTACATCCAGAGTTAGGAGGGAGGCAGTTCGTTTACTGTTGAGGGTAGACTCGACATCATGAACAAGGCAGGTGGTCAAATCGGTTGCGGAGCGTAGAGGAAGCGCCCCAAACTGTTGTGATGCGAAAACTCTGGCGTCAATGGCGATCCAGGCAAGTCGACGTGCGATGAGCCGTTCGAAACTTTTACCCAAGACCGAGAGCAATGCAATGGGGCGATAGGAGCGTGGGTTTGTTTTGTCTGGCTTGTTTGGCTTATTAAAAATGACTAAGATTGCTGATTTGAAGCAAGCTGGATGATGACCAGCTGCTAGGCAGCCGCGGAAGAGCCGGGTAACTTTGCTTTTTATGAGGTGCCAGCCTTTTTTTAAAATGGCCGTAGGATTTTCGTCTTCGCCTGCCGCAGTATTTCTAGCGCTAAATACTGCATCTCTGACTTCCAGGTCGGTGAGGTCAGGAAAAGGTAATGTCTTAAGGCCTACAGTTGGGGAATCTGACGGTATGTCACCTACTTCAGAATTAGTTTGCAAAAGGTTCCTAGCTAGAACGTCCCGCTTTTCATCGATGGTAATGGCCGGTTTAGCTTGCGGATTCAGAGGGTCTTTCAAGGGAGGGGTACGAAAAGATCCGATTGATCTATGCCACTTAGTTATACCAAAAATATCCTTGCTAGTTGCTGCGTGTTCTAGCTTCGCCTGATAGAAACGACGTTTGACACGGCGCGTTACGGTCCGTAGTGCTTTCTTCGCCGCCAATATGTCAGCTTGGATCACCGGGGTTCTTCGAGAATTGCGATACGCTTGTGCAGCTTCTCTACATTCGTCATTCCACCAAGGTTGGCCCGTCCCCCTACCGAGAGCTCGCCTAGCTGAGCCACGGTATGCGTCCCCAATTGCGGTGCAGAGATCCCACGCGGCAGCGTCGAGTAGTTCAGCTGATGGGGCTTGCGGGATGTTAGAAATCCCTGAAATTGCTGTTTCGAGTAGTGTGAGGAAAAGCTTCTCATCCAGTGTATCAAGCTTAACCCGAGCTAAATGTTCTTGGAAGCGACTATCCCATGGAATCACTGACGCGATAGGGAGATGGTCCGAAGTAGCGTCCGCCTCCTGAAAAATAGAAGATTCTGCACCATCGAGGACTAGATTGTTGGAAATAAAAGTCAGATCAAGCACATTTCCACGTAGGTGAGTTGGAGTGTCGGGTTGTGTGGTTAGAGCGAGATTGTGGTTTGCTGACCATTCCAAAAGTCCTTCTGACATCGGGCTGGTGGTGTTTTTTGACGGTTGCCAGCTAGGATGTTTCAGGTTGAAATCGCCAGCAACGAACAGTCTCTCGCGGGAGCTGCGCAGAGAAAGACCAAGAAGGGCTTTAACAGCTTCGCCTTCATCGCGTGAGCCCACTGGTGCATTGTAAACATTTAGGATGGAAATTTTCTTCCCTGATGGGGCTACCACTTCAAGAAGGAGGAGATCCCTGATAGCAGGGCACGGAGGCTCTAATGGGTATAACTGATGACCTTGCAAACCAGCACCCTTCCGGAGATAAGTCAAAACTCTAGGACGGGAGGTCCAGTCGTCAGTTGGAGAAAAACATTCGTAAGTGGAAATTCTTTTGGTGATGCGCCTCTGTCTATCGCTGAAAATATACGGTTCTTGTACGAGTATAACATCAAATTTTTGGTCGCTCGCAAAAGTGAGGGCGAGCTCGTGGGATGTTGCGCCCTTGCCAACATTTATCTGTAAAATGCGGAGAGGTCTCGTGATTCTATGCCGTCTATAGGTCATCGGAGGAATCAAGAGCGGAGTACGGATTCTCTGTGGCAACAGAGAATTGCGGAGTAGAGGGGATCCTAACGAGTTGATTCGAGCTAGCCGGTTCGAACTGCGGTGGGCCATTGAATTGAGGTACCTGATTAGTTGGCACAGATGGGGAAGGCAGATTGCTGTCAGTCATTTCCGAATCTTCAGGGGTTATTTGTGAGGAGCGACGAGAGCAGCCGACAGTGGTACAAAGGCTCATTCTTGCGGCAGCAGATGTCTTGCGAATTTGTGATATTTGCTCCTTTGTGAGCCTGCTACCATTCCGGCGTGGGCGAAGGGGGCATTCAGGGGCATCTGCTGGGTGTGGTCCATGACAATGTATGCAACGTGCAGGGCAAGGATGAGGGTGAGGAGCACACGCTTGGTGGTTTTCCACAGGATGCTCGGTTGAGCCGCATAGCCGGCAACGCGCAGCTCGAGAGCAGATGCGTTCGTTGTGCCACTGGAAGCAACGGCCGCATTGAATTATTGACGTCTTTTTTGCGAGGCGGCGTGAGATGACTTCTACGCCGAATAATTGAAATTTACTGGGAAGAACAGTGTCGAGTGGGAAACGAGTGATGAATCTCGCTGTGTGGGAGTGTGCTGCCTCCAGGCTTGTTTTAGTTTCGAAGGCTGCGACTGGGGTAACTCCTCTCTCTTCCTTGAGTTCATTGCATAGAAGTTCGCTAGTAATCGGGTACTTTGTGAGTTCGTAGTTTTCGTCCAAAGCTGTGAAAGATCGCGGGACAAAAGAGATTAGGTACGTGACCAAATTTTGTGCTTTTTCGATGCCGATCGCCCCCTTAAGCTTCCCTTCCATGATGCCATCTGAGAAGAGTGCCTCGAGTCTGGGCCCGGCAGCTTCGGAGGAAGGGCGGAAGGCAAGGCCAGAGGGGACGTGTTGAACCTCTTTGAGTAAGGCTCCATTCTCTCCAAGGAATTTGCGATAGTGTATGAGTAGTGGGTACGGTGAGAGTAGCCTTTCTGTGGCATCTTGTTCTAGACGAAGGAAAAGTCTTTCATCAGCGGGGGGGGGAAGGAATCGGTTTAGGAGCACGTTTAGCTTGTGCTGATTTACGAGGTGCAGCTTTTGCTTTTACTGAAGCCGCAGCGACTGCATACGAGTTAGGGCGCGTAACTGGAGGAATAGTAGGAGTTGGGATAGTTTGTCGCGCAGTAGGAGTATTTTGTTGGGTGCTTTGCGTAGGTGGACGTCTGTTTTGGCCATTAACAGTAGATCCCCGAACGTGACTCTCGAAGAAGCTTTGAGCGACTGCGTGTAGACGGGAGAGGAATTCTTCGTAGATACCTCTCAGATGAGGGGGAAGAACGGGAGAATTGGCCCCACGAGCAGCTTCATCGATGGCAGAGGCCACTCCACCAAACATGAGTGTCGCTTCGTTGGTACGAGTTGTGGCGGCGGTTGTCGTGAGAAGGAGGGTCTCGGTCAAAGACCGCGGGCCACCCGGAGGAGGGTGATGAGAAGGATATAGATCGGGCATTTGAAATTCAATATATCGATAAAATATGAATGATCTTAACGGCGTCAAGTCGATCGTCCACCTATCGAGTCAGATGTGTGTGGTATGATATATTGTAGTTGTTATTTTTATATTTTATTTTTATTTTACTATTTAACGTCTGTGCAGAAATAGTGTAATACTACTCCAATCCTAGCTTTGGGACAAAGGACGCTAGAGCCGGAGCCCTAGTAGTGCGGGCTTATCTAAGCATTATTTACATGATGTAGCGCGTTGTATGAAACTGCGTACATGAAAGGATATGATTGCAAATTTAATCAAAATAAGGAAATTCAGTTGCTCTGAGAGTTTAAAAATTGTATAACGGTGTCTCATGTGGACACTATTGCGGGCAGATATTTGAAAAGAATCGGGCTTCGTCAAGCCACTTTGTTAACTTTACAGCTCCCTCCGAAGTTCCAAGTAGTTCTGGGACGAGTGAACTGATGGGTCCTTTAGGGCGACCACCTCGGCGTCGTAGGATTCTACAAAAGAAGATATGCATCTGAGTTTTGGGCGATCCGCATCGGCAGAAGAGGTTGGCATTTGGATGCTTGAAACGACGGTGATACGCGGCGAAATCCCCATGGCCTGTCCTAAAAGCAATTATTTGGCCCAAGTGTCTTCTGTTTAGCAGGAGTTCTCTGGGGAAAATGGGTGCGGTCTGAATTTCAAGTTGAGTGTATGTGTTGGGTATATTATTTTCCCACCATATATCTCTTGCTATTTTCAGCTGTGTTAATTGCCACTTCTTTAAGCTTGCGTATGAGTGCTTTTGTGGTTCGAGATGTGGTATAGCTGCGCCTCTTTTTGCCTCTCGATCAGCTATCTCATTTCCTTCAATCCCAGCATGGCTAGGTACCCAGTGAATTTTGATATTTCCTTCCGGAATATGGGGCAGTTTCGGTCGACTTTTCCATTTTGTAATGGCTTTTATAGCTTCCATGTGTATTATCATGGATGAGGTGGGAGGAGTCTTCGTTAAGAACTTTGTCGCAACTTCAAGGTTGTCGGTAAAGACCCAGAGATCTCTGGAAAAACGAGTTGTGGGAAGGGCTATCGCTGCTTGTATTCCTTCTAATACAGCATGCGCCTCTGCATCTTTGGCTTCCATTAAGTTTCCTAGTGGTATGGCGCCTAGGCCAACTTTCCTTCCTAGCTGGTATATGACAAAGCCAGCGCCTACATTTCCATTTGGCAATTTGGATCCATCACAGAAAACTAAGATATCGTTCCTAGGGAGCGAGTTAAGGAACTCCCGGAAGATATCTGACCTCGAGTCGCCTCTTGTCCCCTTTGGGAAGATCTGTAAATCACTGTCAGCATCTTTGATATCCCAGGGGGGATATAATAGAGGGTCGATCTGCTCCGATTGCGGTATGTCCCGTATCGATCGGGAGAAACGTGTTAGGGGTTGAGAGCGGAGTGAATTTTTGCCTCTCAAGTACAATGGGTGACGCTCATCGAGTCTTCTTGTACGGACCGCCGTACGTCTAGCTATATTGTCGAGGGCTAACTCGGTTGGGGATATTCCTGCTTCTCTGAAGAGGGCTGGGGAAGGAGTTGTCCGGAAGACTGGAAGAATTGCTCTTGCAGCAGTCATGTATACTTTGCTAAGGATTTTCATGTGATATCCAACTCTGTTCGAAACTGAACTGTTTCCCTTACTTCTTGTCTTACCCGGCCACCAAGTCTCAGCTGCAAAGTGCGCGACAGGTAGTACACATGCTACCACAGCTTGCCTAGATAGTCTTGGAGAGGCACCCCTAATGGTGTTTCCAAGGCAGCGCAAAGCGTTGGCGACTTTCAGGGCTTTCGAGGACTGTATCGAGACGTGGTGTTTAAAATTCAGCTTCCTGTCAAAATGGACTCCTAACCACTTGAGATACGGCCTGCTAGTGTTTTCTTTGATAATAAAACTACTGGTAGAAACTATAGGGCTGTTTCTCGCGTCCTTCCGTTTTCTAGAGAAGTGCAGTAGTTCCGATTTTCCGGGGTCGAAGGTCACGCCTTCTGTTAAGCCCCATGATAAGGCCCGGTCAATATTTTCTCCGATTCTTGTTGAGTTTTCTTCGAGGGATGGCGAAATTTCCAGGATTGCTACGTCATCAGCATACCCAAATGCTTTTTGGAGGCCTTCAAGTCGAAAAAGAGAAGATATATACAGCATAAATAGAATAGGTGACACCGGTGAGCCCTGAGGTAGGCCACAGTTGATTCTTGTAGGGGGACCTAGTTGATCATCAAGTCGAATGGATACCTTGCGCAGGGTTGCAAATGAGCTGACCCATTTACACAAATATGGCGGCCAACCTTGTTCTCTAAGTTGGAGTACAAGCCTTCCTGGAAGTACAGCGTCAAAAGCCCCTTTCACATCTAGGGTGGCGATCGTTGCTGTCAGGCCCTTGGATAGAGCAGACTCTACGTCATGGGTAAGGCAAGTAGTGAGATCCACAGAGGATCGGAGCGGTAGCGCACCGAATTGTTGTCGTGCAAGAATCTTATATTTGATAGCTATCCACGAAAGCCGTCTTGCGACAAGTCTTTCAAGTCCTTTACCTAATACGGGAAGGAGAGCAATAGGCCTGTATGATCTGGGGGAAGAGAGATCTGATTTGGCTGGTTTGTTGATGATTGCAATAATGGCTGTTCGAAAGCACCGAGGGTGGTACCCTGTGTATATGCAGGCTTGGAACAGGTCTTTAACAAATTGACAAATTTGCGGCCATGCGAGCCGTAGTAAAGAGTTAGGAATTCCATCTTGTCCTGGAGTTGTATTACCGGCGGCGAAGATGGCATTTGTCACTTCCGTCATTGTAAGTTCTGGAAAGGGAAGAAGATTTCGAGGCACGGTAGGCGTGTCTAATGGGATATCCTCTACATGTGACTGATTACAGAAGAGATTACTCAATAAGACTTTTCTTTTATCTTCGGGGCTTTGAGCGGGAGGGCTATCAGGTGAAAGTGGATCAATAAGGGGAGGAGTACGGTAGACCCCCTTTGATTTATGCCACTTTGCTATGTCAAAAATGTCCCTTGCTTTGCTGGCGTCTTCAATTTTCTTTCGAAAGAAAGATCGTTTTGCGTTTTTGACTGTCCTTCTGAAGTCTTTTTTGTCCTCTGAGGTCGTGTTACCAGCTCGCAATGTTTCACGGTATCTTCGTCGTGCTTCTCTGCAGTTGTGATCCCACCAGGGTTTTCCCGTCTTAATTGGGAGAGATTTCTTCGCTGAGCCGGCATACGAGCTTTGTAGAATTTGAACAAGGTCTTCTGCTCTTTGATCGATTTCGTCGGTGGACTGGTTCCTAAGGTTTGTAAAAGTAAGGAGATGCATGCGCAGAAGGGACGTAAATGTTTTTTCCTCAATGGTTCCAAAGCGCAGCCTTGTTGAACGGGGCGGTCTTTGGCAGCTGAACGGGACATTGATGAGCAAAGGAAAGTGGTCAGATGTTACATCTAGATCTTTTTGAACATTTGCTGTGCACCCTTCTCGTAAAAGTGGGTCAGAGGCGAAGCATAGGTCAAGGACATTTCCTCTGTTATGTGTTGGCGAATCAATGCCTGAAATAAGGGTGAGCCTTTTCGTCTCTAGCCAGTTAACAAACGTCTCGGCTTGAGGTGAAGGTGAACCAATGTAAGAAGGCTGCCAATCTTTATGATGTAGGTTGAAATCACCAGCAAGTATCCAGTTTTTATGAAGTTGGAATGTTGTATTGGATAGAAGAAAGCTCACTCCAGCGCCCGGATTCGTAGATCCAGGGGGAGCATTGTACATATTGATAATTAATATACTAGGCCTTCCAGGAGCCTGTATAGTTAGGAACAGTATGTCTCGTAGCCCTTGTTCGTCTCCCGTCTCAGGGCGATCTTGAATAGAGTTGAGACCTGAATTTTTGTTTACATAAGTTAAAACCCTGGGACGGAATGACCAGTCGTCTAGGGGGGAAAAGCATTCAAATGAAGGATGGCTTCGCGTGATTTTACGAACTAAATCTCGAAAGATGTATGGTTCTTGTATTAGCAAAATATCGACGTGTAAATCAAAAGCTAACTGGAGAGCAATCTCATGCGCAGACGAGGAACGTCCCACATTTATGGACAATAATTTTAGATTAGTACTTTTGGAAGTCATTTGGAGGATCTTGATGAGCTGATATGGCTATTGTCATCATTGAGGTTACTCAAAGCTGCAAACCTGCCTAAATTTGGTACTGGAGACTCTGTAAAGGGTCTACGTGCGCTAGGGGGGGTAGATGGGGCCATGTTAACTTCTTGTATACTATCCAGAGGAGTGTTGGTCTGTTGCTTTTTTGAGATAGCGCTGCAATGCGCAGTTTTCCATCTCATCCTTGCCGCTGAGGCCGCTTGCCTTATTTTCGATATTTCCGCTTTTGAAGGCATTTTATGATCCTTTCTTGGTCTAACAAGACATTCAAGAGAGTCTGCTGGATGTGGGCCATGACAGTTCGCGCATCTTGGAGGACAGTTATGGGGTGCATCGGGGGTGCAGGAGGTATGCCCGGACTCTGTATGCTGAGTGGAGCCACAGAGTCTGCAACGGGGGGCTCTTGTACAAGCTCTCTCATTGTGCCAGCCAAAGCACCTCCCGCATTGTTGTACTTTTGTCCTCTTTGGGAGGAGCTTTGCGTGTACACGCACACCAAACAAAGGGAGTAGTTTGGAGAGCGGAGATCCTGCAGGGTAGAGTACAACCCAGTCTTTTTGAGCCGAATACTGGGTGGAAGTAGAGCCTCGAGGTTCAATGACACCTACTGGGGCCACATTAGTTAAATCTGTCAAAGCTTCAGAGATTGCTTGTGCAGTTATTTCAATTGTCTGAAGCCCAGCACCATTGAAGCCTGTATATGAGCGAGGGATACCCGTAAGTAAGTATGCCGAATTGTTTGTGGGCTTTTCAACTTTACAAGCGCCTTCAGTAGAAAGAAATGTCTGTAAGTCACTCATGCGATTAGCTAAAGTCTCCTGTGCAGGGACAGAGGTGGGGCAGATCGCGAATCCAGTTTTGGTGATCTGGATTTCTCTCACAAGCTTTTCATTCAGAAATTTGTTGATTTCTATCATGGTGGCGTATGGGGACATATTAAGACACGGATGACCAGGAGACACTCTAACCAGTAGTCTGTTATCTTGTGCGTCACCTTTTGGTTGCTTTGAAGCTTGAGCCACCACTTGTTTGGGCTTTGGTATGCGCTGTTGGGTACGCTGTTGTTTCTGTTGGATAGGCGGAGCTGCTGAAACTTCGGCGTAGGTTTTAGGGGCGGAGGGTTTCTTGGGAACTGCCACAGCTGGTGTCGTAATCACTCCTTTTTTTTTGTGAACATTAACGGGTTGTCTTACGAGAGTTAACTCAGCTTGATAAGGGCGGGAGGGGCGAGGCGCGTTGTTAATATGGTATTCGAAATGACGGCGTGCCACTGAACGTAGTTCTTCAACGAAATCGTTGAAGGGCTTTCGCAGATGTGTAGGAAGAGCAATTTCACTTGTGGCATCATCGAGGATGCAGCTTATATTTTGAAACATCAGAGTTGCCTCATCGTTCCTCTTTGTAGCGGCGGCCGTCGTTGCCAGCAGAGTCTCTGCCAACGAGTTCTCTCCACCAGCGTAGGTAGAGTTATTCACAGGTGGGGGGGGAGGAATGGAGGGGGAAAAATTGCCATGTATCGAGGTCATGGCCGGTTGGAAGGTAGAAGATTGTTGGTGATGATGAATAGTTTGGCTCTCCATCATTACTGTTGCGATTGATATTGTAGTTGTTGTTTACATTCCTAATGCTAATGCTTGTTTAGATACACTTCTCAATCACGTGAATAAATTCCCATAAACCCAACGTCATAGCTCTAATGAAATAATGCATAACTCGAATTATGTTACACATAGTTGGTATCCAGATATTGCTAGTATAGTAATATATCGACACCTACTTCGTCTGAAACTTGAGATTCCTAACCTTAATTTATCATCTAGATAAATGAAAATTTTGACGCTACATGTGTCATAAGTAGTATTCGGAAGAAAATTGGATGGATGTTTTGGGGCTCTTTTTTTGGGAGCGAAAAAGGCCCTTCCTTGATTTGGGAGAAGGAGTGGGGTAGTGTGAGAATTACAATCCAGACTCCATCATACCCAACCACATCGCCAAGTCTGAGGGAGTAGTGTGAGAAATGAGTCTCGCTTCTGAACGTACGTTATAGTTTTATTGAGCACTATTCTAAGTTTCATTGTTTATTAGATGGTCCATGTTAGTTCAGTGGCGATTAATCAACGTCACGTCTCACCTCAAAAACACGTCTCGGGTACGCGCATTAACGTGTTCTGAACATTTGTATCAGCAATGGTTCACCAGCAAAAGTATCCATCATCGACTGACGCTTCAATATCAAGCCAGTTAGGTTACAAAATCTTGAAACAGTTGGATACTTAGGACTCCAGAAGAATATATGTATCTTAGACAATTTTAGTTTTGGGAAGACAAGAAAGACTAGCTTTTACCTCTCCATTTTTATCTCTACATACCTGTGATTATACAACTTCATACTCTATTTTAACATACTTCTTGAAAAGGCTGGAACTTTTCCACTACATATTTTACCCCTGCCTTCTCACTTAGACTACCTTAAAATCACAACTTCTGACAGGTGGTATAACTGCCGATAGATATTGTCAGAGGATAGTACCTCTTATCCACGGCGTGATTTCGAGTCATCCACATATACAACTAATGCAGGACAACGCTCCACCTCATAAGGCAAGGCAAACTATAGAGGAGCTAAGGGAGAGAAATATCTCTCCGATTACATGGCCACCATATTCCCCTGACCTGAACCCCATATAGCATGTCTGGAAGTTGATGAAGGACTACATCGCATATCACTATCCTGATTTAGCTCCAGAAAATTATAGGTCGCAGGATGAGCCTCGAAGGATTGTGGCAGAAGCTTGGGACAGGGCCGTGGATGAAAAGGAGTTGTAAAAGCTAATTGAGTTAACGCCAAGCAGGATCAAAGTCGTTTATGAAGCTCAAGGTGGCCCGACAAAGTACTAGCCTCTATAACTTATTATGAACTGGATAATTAGAATAATGAATCCATAACTTATTTGAACCAAAATTTGAAGCTGTGATACATTTTGCGTGAGGAATTTCACATGCAAATTTTTAAGGTATTTTCATATATTTTCATAGATCAACTGCCAAGCTTTCCAGGTCAGGCTAGCGAAAACATATATACCCTGTCTAGACCCACATTTTGAGTGGAGCTGGGAAAACTTACCGTAGTGGCACAGTAACATAAATACAGTCGTCCCTCTCTAACTCGATAGTGGGTCCAGGTATAAGTGTTGTAAATATTCATAGGAATTCAACCATTTACATTTGCAATACTTACCCCTGCTCGCAAAATGACATGTTAGGGTAAGTGATGCAAATATAAAAGTCCAAGTTACAATGAATATTTTCAACACTTATACCAGGACCCACTATCGAGTTAGAGAGGGACGACTGTACTCTCATGATAGGGTATTGTTCGTTGATCCGCTTCTTATAGGGTACAGGGGTTAAAGCGGGGATAAAGTGGAGATAAAGTGGTGATATTCCAGGTTACCTCACGATAGATCCACAGTATCCCTGTTAGCTTCAAATTTTAAAATCTTATGGCCTAAGGCATAAGAGATATGCATCTGTATATGAAGTCCAACGCCCACCTTCATGCCTGCACCTTTCTTCACTCGCGCACACCTGAGGTCGTTTCGTTTAAATCATTGTCAGCTATTTACTATTATTTTGCTCAACGGCATACTTTTATTTCATTCATCTATCTAATTTTTACTTCATGTGAGTGCATCTGAACCTTAAGTCAACTACTTTAGAAGATTTTAATTTACTGTACTAGATTGCCGCAAAGATGGATTCACCTCAACAACCTTCTCCATCATCAGCATCTCCTACTTATGCAAAACGCCTAACACAAACTCAACGTATTCAAGTAAGTCTGAAATCTACAAATTGATAAGGTTAAGAGAGTAACATGTGCAGGTTAGAACCTTGGCCAGTGAGGGACACAGTTACGTCAAAATCTCTCAACGCCTTGGGATTACATGGCGACAGGTACAATACACCATGAGCGTTGAAAATACCGAGCCTCAGTACTCCAGTGGTAGGCCACCTAGTCTAAGTAGTTCCCAGGTCGATGAAATAGAATTTTTCGTCTGTTTATCATCGGAAAATCGTCGGATGTCATTTTTCCAACTTGCACATTTTATATTTCGGCACTTTGGTGTGAGCGAGAATGTGATCCGACGTGAACTGGCAAAGAGGGGATATGCACGCAGGATTGCACGATTAAAACCTCCTATCTCTTCAGTCAACAAACTGAAGAGATATGAGTTTGCCAGAATACATCTCCACTGGCGGAAGGAACATTGGATGAGAGTCCTCTGGTCCGACGAGACTTGGGCTATGAATGGTCGGCAAAGTGATCGTTGGGTCACAAGAAAGGTCAGTAGTCCCTTAAAGGCTCCTAAGATTTAGAGTTCCCTTGAGCTAAGTTTAAGTCAAAGATTGGGGAAGAGTACGAAGATACCTGTGTCCTAGCCAAGACGCGGAGGAGAGTTGGGTGGATGTTCTGGGGATCTTTCTTTGGACGACAGAAGGGGCCTTGCCTGATTTGGGAGAAGGAGTGGGGCCATATCACTGCGGCCAGTTACTGCGAGAGGATAGTGCCTCTCATAGAGAGTGCGGTCTTTCGGGAACCAGGACTAGATGTGATGCAGGACAACGCCCTTCCTCACAAGTCGAGGCAAACTATGCGTGAGTTTGAAAGGAGGAATATTTCTCTAATGGAGTGGCCGCCATATTCTCCTGATTTAAATCCGATAGAAACTTTGTGGAGTTATATGAAAGCGTACATGGAGCGTCTTTATCCAGCGTTGGATCAAGGGGGGCAGCGGAGTCAAGGGCATCTTCGTCAAATAGTGAACGAGGCGTGGGATCTGGGGTTTAATGGGGATGACTTGGAGAAACTGATAGATTCGATGCCCCGAAGAATCAGAGCCGTTTACGAAGCTGAAGGCGGATATGTAAATTATTAGCTAGATAGAAGTATAATTTATTTATGAAATGTATTAATGAATTAAAAAGTGAATAGAGGGCTATAATGGACCAAAAAAGCAAAACCAACGAATATTTCGTTGTGAAATTTTTGCCATACAAATTTAAAGTTTAGGTGGGGAGATCTACTTATCGTCATGCTAATTCAAGTTAGTAAAAGCCTATATACCCTGTAAAAGTCGAATTTTAGCGCCTATACACGATTAATACCGTAGTATCAGAGTATACAAAATATCCTTGTCAAATCTCTATTTCGGGGTGTGCCATGCCAAATGACGAATTATAGACCAACAATTGGCCCCTGGTTTGACGCTAATGATCCCTGCTCTGACCCCACTATGCCAAATCTACCCTAACAGTACTGTAAGCGGTAAAGTTCCCTTTTTATAGCTAACAACAGAAACACAGCCAAAACTACTCGTTTGGACTCATACTGTATCACGCAAGCTGCTTGTGAGCGGGGCCACGTTTTGATTTTTTTGACGTGGCAAGGTGATGGTCTGACGTCGACGTGATCTTGCTGAAACAATCTTGACTACCACACGTGGAGCTGTTATTTCAGGAATTTCTTGACGAGATACATGTACGTGGAAGAGCGATGATTATTCAGCGTCGGGCGCTGGTATCGCCTGAATACAGTAGAACCCCTCTTAGCTAATAGTGGGTCCCGGTATAAATGTTGAAAAGATTCATTGTAACTTGGACTTTTATATTTGCAATACTTACCCTTACAGGTCATTTTGGCTGCAGGGGTAAGTATTGCAAATATAAACGGTAAAATTTCTCTGAATCTCTTCAGTAATAATACCGGGACCCACTATTAGCTAAGAGGGTTTCTACTGTAGGCGGCACAGGTAAAGGGGGGTTATGCCCGGACGTTACGGAGCACCTAGCAGGGATAGGCGTTAGCGGGCATCGGAGATTTGGAGGGGGAATTATTTAGTGGCGCGTGTTTACCTGTTGTCTGAGGTAATTGTCTGTTCATAGAATTAAAACTCGCTTATCTTTGGCTATCGACATGACTTCGTGAGAAATGAGTATCTAACCTTCATCTAAGGACGGTATTTGACCGACATCGACGCACGCCACTCAACACACACACACACAGATCACATAACTTACATTCCGCTCACATGTGTGGCAAGTTTCTTTGCTTCCATTTTATGGCCGATAAACCTAAGCTTAAGTAATACTGTATCATCGTTGTTGGAGATTCGATTGCTCGGGAGATGAGGCATGGTTGAGGATATCCAATGCTAAAGATATTTCAGCCCAATAATTGTACGATAAGATCCCTCATCTATAAATAGCGAGAACTATGCCTGTCGGAACGATCAATTCAGTTGGGATAATTTTGGGATCAGGGTTTTTGGTATCTGCACATTGTATAAAATTTTCCTTTGTAGTTCCTTTATATCGAGTGAACTATGATCTGGAGGTAGATAGCAACTTCGTAGCTCTGGATAGAGAAGAGATATACATCATACATTTCGAAGACCAACTGAACAATTATTCATACTCTGTACTGCAATACTCTCATCACTTCAAGAGCTCATATTGACTTTTATTGAGTGGCCTTTGTCATACCAAAAATGCCGTAATAAGAGTTACCAATCTAGTCTGACCATGTATCTTTCGATAGCCCTTTGAAATTTTGAGAGTTATATAAGTTTTATATCACACCCTAAGATGATAAGGATGAGACGGAATTTTACTTACAGCCAGTCAAAATAAATATTTCAGATTCTACCTTGAAGAAATGATAAGCCTTAAACGCAAGTTCGAGTTATCAGCATCATTCACAGACAGACTCTTTCTCTCAAGCTATGCCAATAACTCAAAAAATCTCCGGGTTTAGTCGATAATCTTATCGCTCCTGATAAATGTAATCGTAAATCTGAGCCTGGCCCAAAAAAATATGCGGAGTCCGGATGAGCACACATATGCACTTTGTGTCTGCATAGATCTGCGGGTGACATGCAAGTTGTGCTCGAATTTTTCATACCAGAAGATCTCGTGGAAGGCAAAAGGAATTCATTCATAAAAGAATTCAGCACGGATGATCAGAAAGCTCGACCTCTCGTTTTGGTCAAAGATGTAACAGTCTAGATTTATTTAGCTTGTGGAAGAGCTGAGATGCGTCATTCCCGACAGAAGTTTATGCAAACGATCAATTAGACGGAGTGTAGTCAGCTTGACCCCCTTCAGTCGTAAGGGTGAGAAAACCCACACTCCCTTCGCAACGAAGTCCAAAAGTGCCATGCTTGGAAGGATATTTGAGTCCAGTTAATGAAGTGCCCACTCGGAAACCGATTGCGCACAAAAGCATCTTGATTTGACATGGTGTGGGTGAATTTTAGAGAAATGTATCTCTATTCAAGCGCAAAGGGGCAGAATTTGCCGGTAAGCCATAGACAGAACTGATCGGTAAGAGAATCAATGATCCAACTGACTATTGAATGTAAAAAAATTTCGTCTGTCAAAAGTTGGAAGAAAATCTTGCTTGATCCAAATACTCGATTTTCCAAAATCGAGGCAATCAATAGATCTCTAACCGGTGCAAAGCCCGCATCAATGACTAAAGCAAATTTTATGGCTTAGCATAATGATTCATGGGTAGCTGCCTAGGTAGAATTATTTCTTTGATGAAGGTCTATTTTAATTTGAAATTCTGAAACGTTCTGAACGGGTAAATCATTGGTTTTTTAATGATAAACTATTGGAATCCTAGGGTAGGCTTATTGTCACATGTAATTGTGATAGACCGGTATAGTAGCTCGTTGATCCGTACCATCGCACAACAGGTAAAGGAACCGTAGTATATTCGTGAGCTGCGCGAATCATGGTATATCATTGATTTGTGAGGGTGGAAATGACGAAAGAAACGACGAAATTGCACGTTGCTCAGAGAACTTCTCAGATGTTTTTCTGTGGTGTTGTTTCATGTATGTGGAACGCCTAAGCTGGCAAAGACTAAATTTACAATGCTGAAGAGACCTTCACCTAGGATAAAGCCGCTTGCTAGGACCACTACAGGAATTTCGTCTTTTTGTTTGTAGGATTTCCAGTACCAACAAACGAATCCACCCAACGCGCGTGCGAGGGTAAATGAAGGGACGTTATACATTCCTGATATTATTAGTGCTTGTCCATAATATTAAGAAAGGGGTGAATTGACCAACTGCAACGGCGATACCACCAGGCACGTATGAGTTCCATTTTCTACCGGTAGCCATAATCCGCAGTAAAGTTGTGAGGGAAAAGATGACTGCTGCACCTATAGCCCATTCCCATGCCATGTGCGGCAGGCCTTGGCCGGTCATCACCCGAGCGGTAAATATCCACACGTAGCTGGTTGGTACTGAAAACAGGTCTCCTGGTATTTGATATACACTTGTGTACAATCTATATATCAATGCACTAACAACCGCACCGACGGCACTGCCAATCATCTGACCCCAGAATTGCGCATTTGGTGCGGCACCCAATAAGTGTCCGGTTTTGAGATCCTGCAAGAGATCCCCTGCTTGAAGTGCACCAGCTTCGGATACGGCGCCAGCAATAAGGTTCATTACGACAGCATTCTTGCTAGACTGTGGAATTATAAACGCAAAAAATAATTGAGCAAGTTTAGCAATACCGGAGACTGGATTAAGATCCGTTTCACCAAGCGCACGAACTCCCATTAGAGATAGAATAAGAGCCATAATTACGGCAACCAAAGTTGGAAATATCGGGATCAATTCCCCAAATGCCACACGTATTGATCCTACACAAAGAATAACAGATAAAATACCAAAGATCCAGACAGTTTGATTATTCACGAGGTGTTGTGGCGGTGCATCGAGGCCAGTGATATCTTGATCTATGATAGTGAGGGCTCCTTGATGAATAATTCCATTATCTTCATCTCCTGGTATAGAAGAATATTCTCTGCTCATTTTGCAGCAGTTCCCGACATCAAAAAGACCTTTCCAACTGTTTGTGCGAACCTTCCTTTGAGCTTGGACAACATAAGCTACTCCATGGCCTATCACTGGAGACAAACCAAGATAGCCGAGACTAACTATCGAGTCCGCCAGCATAATTGCTAAAGATACCCACACTATCCAGCCTTTACTTCCAGTTTCCCAATCATCAACGGGGCCGGGGGCCCATTCACGCATCTTAGCTAGTGGAGAGAGGAGTCCCCATCCTATTGCAGCCCCGAGAAGCATATGCGATGTGGTAGCTGGTCCCATAATAATTCCCTGTCCAATGTAAGCTAAAGATGGATTAAAGGTCCAAAGCCATGAGTTTGCGAGTGCAGTTCCAAATATGGGTATATTTCGTACGCCCGGAAAGAAGTAAGTTGCTAGAGTAAAGATTCCTGAGATTGCGAATGATGATAAGAGTAATTTTATCTTGGCTTTCCAACTAGCATCTTTATGAGCACTTGTCTCTCTATCGTCTTCTCCGTAAGAATCAATCTCATGCTGATCATGTGCAACCGTCTGAAGACTCCCGGAAACTTTGGCGGTGGGAATTTTCAGGTGAAGTATTCCTATCATCAAAGCTGCTGCAGTCCCCGAAGGGAACTTTAGTTTTTCCCGGATTATGACCTGTTTCCTTAAAGGGACCGCAAAGACCACTCCAAAGAAACACAGCCCGAGAGACCAAAGAATAAGTTGCCATAGACTCAAAACAATTGGCCCTTGTTCTTCCGGCTTTAACATATAATTTAGTACTGGCATAACACCAACAAATCCGCAGCCAAGAGGCATTGTACCGACGCTCCCAGCAACTGATTGCACCAAGACATTTTCGATTGGCGTAAAAGGCAAGTTGAAATAACGGGAGAAAGTCTTGAAGTATGCGAAACCAACTAGAGAGCTAGGCATCGCCATCGAAGAGACCCATCCACTCTGAAGACCGAAATACATGTTAGAGAAACAGATTATAGTCCCTACGACTAATCCCACAAGAACACCTCGCATTGTGAAGCTTTTTCCATCTCTAACATCACGGTAAATAAATTCCTGAGAAGAATTGACTGCGTTGCTCTCGTGAAATGTGCTCTGATCAACTTGGTCGAACACATTTTGATGCTGAGATGTTGTAGCCGGTCTTAGAGGCGGAGATATAGATTGATAATTTTTCATAATACCACCAGGTACAAGTAACTCTCGCGTTCCTTAGCCTTGATGGTTTCTATTGAAAAAATGAACGCCTAGTAGCTATTCCACATCAATATCGAGTCAATAATAGTAGGCATATACTAAAATCACGTACTAATCGATGACTTCTAAAGTTAGATACAAGATGCACTATTCATCGACATTCGTTCGGAAAACGACACGTCCGTATTCTTCGGCAAAAGGCATAATGAAAACCTAAAATTATCCATTCAATTTCTCAATTGGTTTTCAAGCATCTGCCTGGACAAAGAGCTGAAAGGGTAAATTTAATCGATGCTCAACATCTTTGTCATAGAATATAGCCAAGATGGCCGAAATCACAGACGGCCCTAAGGGATTCCTTCATTACCTTCATTACCATCATATTCTACTGCCGCGGTAGGATTTGTCCCTCGGATCTAAGAAGTGGTACTTTTCCTGATTATCTTAACTCAATACCGTTAGAGATTATCCTAAATAGGGTTAGGGAGTTATCAATAGGGATTATTTTGTATTGTGTTTTAACCCGACCTTGGTTTTGTCGATCACGCTAATTATTGAAGCTTAACCTGATTTTGATAAATTTTTGTGATCCAAAATTTATGAAATATTACAAGTACTCTATTACAGGGATAAGAAGTGTAGCCCCACATTCTGTGTAATTTACATGGGCTATCCCTGACATTCCGAATTTAGCGCTACAAAAATGGCTAGACTAAGGCAATAAGGCAACCGAGGCATTCCTTCTTCCTTGAACCTTCTCTCTTATGTTCGATAGTTGCACAGCAACCTCGTACCACACTAAATCGGTTGACACGACATATCGAATAACCTATATCCTCACGATAAACTGCGAAGAAAAATGAGCACCCCAGCATCTCCCACTACTCCAAGATCACGGAGCCAGCTTTCTAGGGATCAGCGAGTCCAGATATACACGTTACGTGGCCTTGGTTTTACTCATCTCGCCATCGGTAATCAACTCGGTATCACCGAAAGAAGGGTACAATATGCCCTTGCAAGGCAATGTCTGGCGCCCAAAAAGCGAAATGGCCGACCCCACGCCTTGAACGCTCAGCAGGAAGTTGAGCTTGAAGAGTTTGTCACGTCTTCAAGTGAGGCCCGCCAGATGAGCCACCTGGAGCTTGCTGCTAAGTTTTCCCACTGGAATTGTGGCCAAATCGCAATCAAAAGTGCTCTTGAGAGAAGAGGGTTCAAGCGTTGCATTGCTCAAGCGAAGCCTACTCTAACGCCTGCACATATGAGGAAAAGATTAGAGTGGGCGGAAGAACACTCTTCTTGGACACCTGAACAGTGGTCCCAAATTCTTTGGTCTGATGAGACTTGGGTCACTGGTGAACGTCACACAAGAGTATGGGTTTCGAGGAAGGTGAGTCCAGATCTCAGCCATGTATCAACTGCATTAATCTAATTTTTTAGCCCGAAGAGACATATTTTCACACTTGCCTGGTTCGAAAAGGTCCTCGAAAGCGTGGCTGGATGTTCTGGGGCTCCTTTTATGGGAACCAGAAGGGCCCTGCCCTCTTCTGGAGTAGGGATTGGGGGACTATAAAAGCGGAGAGTTACTGCCAGAGGATTGTTCCTTTAATCCACGCGGCAACACAACCAATTGACTCTCACGGCCCTCTTCTCTTTATGCAGGATGGTGCTCCTGCCCATTCTGCACAACGTACGAAAAGAGAGCTGTCATCAAGGGGGGTAGATTTCATATTCTGGCCGTCATATTCCCCAGACCTGAATCCAATTGAGTCAGTGTGGGATATGATGAAATCCCATATTGAAGAGCACCACCCAGAATTTGATTCTGGTAATCCATCTGAGGAAGTGCTCCGTAATGCAGTCCTAGAGGCATGGGAGTCAATATCTCAGGAGCAACTGGCTACGCTTGTAGAGAGCATGCCAGAAAGGTGGCAGGCAGTCATCAGAGCAAGAGGAGGATCGATTCCTTATTAATGATGCTCAATTATTGGTAAAAATGTATTTAATACTTGATAAAAGCTAGCACTTTTGAATAGAATATGATCATTTCAAAGAGTTACAGGGATTTCCTACACTTCTTTTATCACGCAAAATTTCCCATACAAATAAGGTTCAGCTATTGTCGGATTTGGTATGGTCGAAATATTGCAGCCAATGGCATATTGTATAATCCCTGTTAGATCTTGGCATTCAGGGGTTTCCTTCACTATTTACCCCTGCAATAGAGTACAGTGCCACCACCCTAAAGATTGTTAGTTTGCATAAATGATAGGCATCAAAGTGGGATTTCTTGAAAATGTTTGGCTTATTAGGAAACGATCATACCTCTTTGCCGAGATATCCTGGAAACACTTTACCGTATTAGGGTCAATATACCTTGCAAATGCTCTATAGATAGGAATTTTTTCTTGGCGCCCAAATTTTGTTAAACCTTATATTACCTCAAAATGTTCTCATTATTTCGTATCTACAACTAGACAGAACTACCATACATTCCAAAATAGGACAAAGTTAATCATTGAAAATACATCGATACGAAGTAGGACCTCCTCTGCTTCTATAATAGCCTGATGTCTTGCAGGCATGCTGGCGACAAGTCGACCGAATTTGTCAGATGAGGTTGAGCCCCAGACTTCTCTTATGGCTCTTTTTAGCGTTTGCTGAGATATTTGCATTCTATTATCAAACTTCAGATATCGAACTTGAATGTTATCCTTTATTGATTTCCATGCAGACTCAATTGGGTTTAGGTTGGGAGAGAAGGGGGGCCACACGATGGGTTCTACCCCAGCTTGGAGAGAAGCTTCCATGGTATTTCGTGCAGAATGGCGAGGAGCGCCATCTTGAATCAGTAAAAGTGATACATTAGCTCCCCGTGCCGTTATTATTATAGATAAAAACCGCTAGCAGTGGATCTCCAAGTTCAATTTCCCCCAACTTGATTCCCAAACTAAAAAACTACTTTCTTGGTTCTTGTGGATAGATCCCCCAAAAATCCGGCTATTTCTTCGAACTTACCTAGAAGATTAGCACATATCGTCAGACTCCTCAACAGTTTAGACCTCATTAGTGAAAAAACCTCATTATCAGTAAGCGAACTGGCCTTTCTGGTGACCCACAAACGTGTGTACTGATCACTATTAATCCAGGATTCATCGGTCCATTGGAATTGATTCCACTGCTCGATAGTCCAACTTAAACGAGACCGAGGGGAAAGTAACCGTCGCTTTTAATTTTCTTCGCTAAGCGGAGGCTTTCTCTGAGAGACACAACGCTTATATCCCCTTCTCTTTAGATTATTCCGAATAGCTTTCTCGCCGGCGTTCCGATGAGAAAACTGCGCCGTGGCAAGTTCCAAGCGGGTCATAAAGCGACTAGCTCGTGAAATGCAAACAAAATGTTCAAGCTGATGAGCTTGAACACCACTCAGGACTGGAGGTCGGGCAGGACTCCTAGCCTCTAAAAGGTCACCAAATTCGCATGCCTACTGAAATTTTCTCGGAATTAGCCTCAATTCGTGAGCGATGCTATGATATGAAAGCCCGTTCCTTCGAAGTGTCTGACATACGACCCATTTATCTCGACTAAGGTTCTAGCGACGAGGTCTCTTCGAAGTCTGAAGGATGTAAGAATTCATTTCGATCGTTCAATGATAGGCTCTGATTTAGAGTAAAACGTAGGAAATTTAGCGGTCGGGAATTTGTAGGTGCAGAGATTGGAAGGTTAGTAGATTGTAATCGATTTTGGGAACGTAAAAGTTATTTGTGTGACGATTTGTAGATGCATTACAGTGGTCCCTCTCTTACTCGATAGTGGGTCCCGGTATAAGTGTTGAAAATATTCATTGTATCTCGGACTATTATATTTGCAACACTTACCCTTACAAGTTATTTTCCGTGCAGAGGTAAGTATTGCAAATGTAAATAGTTGAATTCCAATGAATATTTTCAACACTTATACCGGGACCCACTATAGAATTAGATAGGGACGACTGTATAGCTTTGAAGCTATTTACCCTCTGATGGGAATTTAGAGTGTTACTGCCCTATAGATTGATAGCAGAAAAACAAGCGTCGCCACTTCGCCGTAGTTCAGGCGCCTTCAGCGATGGACCTTAATGTGATGTCAAACACTAAATCAGATAGCATTACCAGCAGGTGTTCATTTTGTAGATTGAGCTTGTAAATAGAAGGGCAATGAAATACAAGATTAACGCGGGAGATGAAGACGGCGTTTCTACCTGTAAGTGGTGTTCCCTACGAACCTGGAGTTTATCTTCAGAGCCAACAGAAACACGCATTACTTGGTCACGGAGGAAAAGTCATCCAAACGAGTTTCCGGGGCGTACCCAGCTCCCGTTATGGTGGTGATGGATCAGACTAAGTTGGCCCTTTTTACCTAGATGAATTCTCACTGTTTACAGATATTCTGGCATAATACTGTCTCCCGAGGAAAAAGCACCGCTACCTGAGCGCTGGTGGTGTTGGTATAAGGAGGATATCTGGACTATGGGATATTAGGGAGATACAGATGGGGATACGCACCTCGTATGGCTCTGGTGTCTAGGCCTCGCCTGGCTGGAGTTGTAGGTTTTTTGGGGCTTTTTCCCACGTACCGGTTTCCATGGATGCTCTTTTTAAATTTCTTTTGAGCAGAAGGTTCCGTAGAAACGGTGGTTGAATTCTACGGGCAATTACTGAGCTAAATGGCTACCCGTCATGGGTCAATGTATCAATGATCTTAGGTTCGAGGTAAAAGGGGATAGGAGCACTGTAAAAGGTGTGGCCTGGGTCAAAAAAGGAGCCCTAGTGTTACAATAGTCTTGGACTCTATGTAGCACGAATAAACACCACTACAAACCTGTTCAAGGCATCCAAAGAAGCGAAAGCAGCAATGTTTGGACCCGTGGGATGAGTTTCTATTCGAGATTAGAGACTGGGATCGGCCTGTAAGAACCATTTTTCGGCATAGAATTTCGTGGTTAACTAACTTATAATTGGGACAGCCTCAACTCATTCTACGTCAAGAGCTCCAGCCTCTGAATGATTCCCAAACATCTTCAGAAGAGCTAGCTTCGAAGTCCTCAGATTCTGAAAGTGTTGAAGAACCTGATGAAGAATCTGAAGAGTAAGTGGATCAACTTGTTGAAATAGATGATGAACCAACGCCAAACTATGACGCTCCAACGTTTGCGTGCAAAACACATGGTCTAGCGGACTTGTTTGTGCAATAGCATTCCGTCGGAAATACCATTTTTGCCAAAAGACTGATACGACAAAATACCAACAATCTGACATTGTTAGATGAAACTGATGAGTGTTATAGAAGGCATACCCGAGTATCAACTTGAGTTCAATATAAGAGTCCTATTACAATTTATTATCAACCTCTGTAATTTTTAAATACCCACGTAACATAGTTTCCCATTAGATTACCGATGACTTCTTTTTTTTGTTATGATAACCTCTTACTAGGTTAAAAGAAAATAGTTCTGCATTACAATAGTATCATTTATCTTAACGTGAAGAAACTCCGATATATTACCCATGCGTCTACTTACGCGACAATTTTTGTTAAACGTAAATTGTGAGATAGGAACTACTGTATCCTTTTCAGTCTTCATGTTCACAAGTTTAGAATAAAGCCAGTCACCAAGACACATGAGAAAAGAGAGTACTGGAAGCGACTCTCAGTTTCAAAGAAATTCGATATCATTCCTAGTCAATTGAAATTCAGTAGTTTAGTCACTACACTGCTTTTGTTTTGTCTGATTTGGATACGATGTGGTAGAGCTATAACTTTAAACTGCAACCGAGGAAACATGGCGAGTGAGGCTTGTGGACAAGGCTACGAAAGTATATATTGAGGCTCTCAGACCTTGCTAGTTGGACAATCATCTTCGTATTAATCATCGCGCTTTTACTATGACGTTTAAAGATACAAGATGTGGATTCTTTGATGACAATTTCCGCGCCCTGTTTGTCACGAATTAGTGCTCCGCATAACCTAATTATTTCATCCGTTAACCCTCACTAGCTAAAACATCTTTATTTATTTATTTTTTTTGCCGAAAGCCTAAGTCACGTGCCATAACTCGCTGACTTAACGTCCCTTGGTATCCTCAAATTATTGTCTGGTTGATTGACTTTTGTATATTTAATGTCTCGAATTTATTGATCAAAAGTCAGTTGAAGAATATCTAATTGATAGATTGATTATTAAAGATTAACTTCGTCTCTCCTCCTATGATAACCACTGCCTCAGCTTTGTATTATCCCAAGATCTCAGGTCTATTCTATTCTTAACTACAATGGCAAATGCTTAAGGTGATCCGATGTTACTTGAATATCTATATCTATATCACTCGACATCGGGATACGAGTGCTAATTATATATAATTGATAATCTGGATCATAGCAGAAGCCTGGGCCTTAAAAGTACTCTCGGATATATTTGCCCCAGATCGACATAACTCGGACACAATCGACTGGAAATCAACAGTGCAAAGAACAGTCACAAAATCAACGACCGAGTCTGAATTACTCGCATTATCACTAGCTGGTTCACAGATGCGGGAATGGATACGTTTTTTTGATGGGATTTCACTAAGACTCGATTGCAAGCCAACAATCTGGTGTGATAATCAGCAAACAGTTGGTATCGCCACCAAGTCACAAGATAAGCTAAATACAAAGGTTAAACACGTTGACATCTACCAGCTTTGGATCTGTCAAGAAGTTGAATCCTCACGACTTGACATCATCTGGGTTCCCACAGGAAAAATGCCTGCTGATGGTCTTACTAAGGTACTGCCTAAACAGAAATTCAAGGAATTCATCAGACAACTCGGCTTGGTAGATATCAGTATCCGTCTGAGGAATATGTGTTGAGTAACACGGCGCTATTGCCGCACAGACCATAGGTAAAGCCGTATGTGTACATGTATTTATCTCTGCTGCTCAGCACCTAAATATATTAATGAATATTCTACATCATTACCTCAAGATATAACAGGTTATGGCCCTTGCGCTTCCGCGTTATTAATTATATCAATTTTTCATATACCTATTCATCCCCCCTTCTAACTATTATTCAATATGGGTAAGTACGGCGGCACAATTCTCACAGGGCGTGAAAATTTTACATTGTGGCAAGGAAATCTCGAGATTGAGCTAGCTGCTGCGAGACTCAAGAAGTTTCTTTGACCAGAACACTGTATAGCTCCAATAGTAAAGACTGCGGATGTTAATTTACAGACCCTTTTAGAAGAGTGGGAATATCAACATGCCCAGGCATTTAAAATCATTCTCCAAATGTAACGGCTTGTGAGCCAATATTGTCCTGTAGCCTACACTGGTCAACGTATGCAAATCCTTTAATGATCCATGGCGATCATAATTGTGGAGAACATCTGACATTGAACGTTTCATAGTGCTCTGATCTCGCCACATCTCAAACCAATGTATATTTATAAGTCACGTCACAAAATACGGGACTCAAAGTCAGGGCTAAATAGCTCGAGCGATTTGGCTTGTATATAATGATAGTTTATCATGTAATTAGATTTGATTTCCTTAGAAGATTTAATATTAATTACGATTACCTACATCATTGTCCATCTCTGCTGTATCAACCCGTTACATATATTAAATCTTCTCAAATACCGTTATCTAGTGAGCTTAATGACAGATAGAAGGGGCTGGGCCTCTTATTAACGACGACTTACGTGGTTCGAGAACGATTGCGGTTCTTGACAGACGACTTACGTGGTTCGAGGACGATTGCGGTTCTTGACAGACGACTTACGTGGTTCGAGGACGATTGCGGTTCTTGACAGACGACTTACGTGGTTCGAGGACGATTGCGGTTCTTGACAGACGACTTACGTGGTTCGAGGACGATTGCGGTTCTTGACAGACGACTTACGTGGTTCGAGGGCGATTGCGGTACTTGACAGACGACTTACGTGGTTCGAGGACGATTGCGGTTCTTGACAGACGACTTACGTGGTTCGAGGACGATTGCGGTTCTTGACAGACGACTTACGTTACTATGAGTCTAACCATGGTTAATACCAGCATGGATAAAACCCTGGAAGAGACAAAGAAGATGCGGTACCGAGCCAAATGGAAGACGCGTGACCAACTTGCTCATCTCCGGAAAAATAAAAGTTGTTTTAGATGCGAGAGAAAAGGCTGTAACACATTTATCTGCCCTCTATTACCAGCAAGAAATCCTACGGAGACGGATAGTGTGGATGTTAGGGTATTAAGTGGTGGCAAGGCAATGTATTTTCCAAAAGAGAATGATAGAAAAATATACCGAGCAAAATGGAAGACTCAAGATCAGCTGGAACGCCTTCGAAGAGATAATTGTTGCTTCAGATGTGAGAGGAAGGGATGCAAAGCCTTCATTTGCCCGTTGCTGCCTGCTAAGAGACCAGCTGGGAGAGAGGACCAACATAAAGACTCGAAAGCACCTCTTGATTTTAATCTATCGAATATTGAGACTCGGGAAGATAGCTTCGGGAAAGAAATCTCAGAAAGGGAGACGAATCGGAAGGGCCTCGGGCAGAAAGCGGTTTTGAACCAGGAGGAAAAGATGAATACCGCCCCGTTCCTAGTCAACGCGCTCATCAATGATACTAATATGGTACAGGCCTTAGTGGACAATGGTTGTTTGTGTTCTGGAATTATTGATGATACTTTGACTTCAAGGCTACACTTACCTCGTATACCAATTCATCCGCGATCTCTCGAGACAGCTGAGGAGTCATCAGACGACAAGCCGATTGTAAAGGATATCACGTATGTCTCCCTTGATCTGGATGGATATGTGACAGAAAGGCTGTGGCTTTACGTCGTTCCTCATAGTACACATCAGATGATTCTGGAAAAAAAATGGCTTGAGGACCAGGACGCAGTGATACGCTCAAAAGAGCAACGGCTAGAGCTGCGTAAGAATGGAGGGAATATTTCAAGCGTTAAAAGATGGCAACAAAGGTTCAAAGAAGTGGAAGTACCTAGAACAGCGCCAGAAGATGTTGTAGTGTCAATGATCAGAACAGTTCCAGTTTGCAGAGCATCACTCACCGATATTAACAAGGCACTCCGTACTAAATCGAAACTTACTATTGAGGAAGCTCGTAGACAGTTACCAAAACAAGTAAGAGACTTCGCACATTTGTTTGCGGATGAGGGTGGCGCTGAGGATCTACCTCCCTCACGAGGTCCTCTTGACCATGCTATAAACCTGCGCCATGAAAATGGGAAGACCTTGCAACCACCGTGGGGTCCATTATATAACATGTCTCGAGAAGAGTTGCTAGTTCTGCGAAAGACCCTAACTGATCTCATAGCTAAGGGGTGGATCCGATCGAGCAGCTCACTGTTACGGTTTGACCGCTCGACAAGACTTAGGTGATTACCTAAGCAACAATGTGATCACGCGTCGCGCGTCATAGGTTATAACTTGTAATTTAGATCGTGGTATTCTTTCTTCCCTATAGTAAAATAATCAATTGAATTCATTATTTCCAGCTAGGAAACCTTCACACTTTATTTTACTATCACTATTGCATGCCTGTTATTGAGCAAATTGTGATTTATTCACAGCTTAGGGTTAACCTTTGGTTACAGGAGAGTGGAGAGAGTTTTTATGCGCATTGAGCTACCATTCTACTCAGATAGCGACTCTGACAATCCTGCAAAGACTTGCAGCTCTACCTCATACCTTACTGCAGAAGACCGAGAAGAAATAATGGTGGACTCCAACATGACTGGTGTTCACTCTGATAACAATATTTTAGGCTCAAGTTCGCCCAATTTACCAGGCTTGCCACTACACGAAGGGCAAGCGAACGTGGAGTTGATTAAACTGCTAGGGGAAATGAGAGAAAAAGACAGGATACAGATGTTAGAAATCGAAAGCCTTCGAACAGAGGTGAGACAAATGATGTCTTGCATGAAAGGGAAATCTGGAAACGAGCTAAACGCACCGGATGATCCAAGAATAGATGCCACATATCCTCTCTCAACCATTCACACTGAAGCACCGCAACCAACGCAAAAAGTAGAACCAATTAAGTGGCCCGCTGCTTATGACCACAAAGATCGCACAGAATGGCCAACCACCTATGGTATTCTTCGATATAAATACCAACGTGATGTAGTAGAACGTAATATCTACCAGCCGTCGGACTTCTTTGTGGATTTGTATAGCCAGGCAGTCACTGGAAATGCCAAAGCCATGATTACCGGAGCATTTCAATCGATGCTGAACAATGGGAAAATTTCTGATGCATTGGGTCTTCTTAAGATAATGGATGATACATTCCGTGATCGGAACGCTGACCAAAACGCTTCCGCACTTTTACATGCGTGTAAGCAGTTCAGGGACGAGGCCTTGTCATCATTTTTGCCTAGATACCAACAACTTCTTTCGCGTAGTGTGAAGTCAACAGCCGAAGATATCCACAAGGTAACCGATTTACACAATGCTCTCAACCAGAAATCCCGGAATCATCTGATTGGCCACATTCTACCAAGCTCATTCCTTGAGTTCATTGAGAAACTCTTTGTTATCGGCTCACAGATCGAAGGAGTCGGGTTAATAAAAACGAGGACCTATATGTTGGGTCAGATGGGAATTTTTGACGATGGCACTCGAGGAATTGCCGGGGGTAATTTATTAGGGGGTTCCACAAGAGGAAACTCTCTAGTTCCGGCCCCTAATCCCGCATCTCCCAACTACTCTACCTCCGATGCGATAACCGAATACCAGGATGCAGACGGAGATGTAAGGATGTCAGGAGTTAACAAAATACGAGCTAAGTGGGTATCCAGAAAAGAGTTAGAACGTCGTAGGACAGCCGGCCTTTGTATTCGGTGTGGTAATCCCGGACACAGAACACCTAACTGTACTCAGCTCCCGCCACTTCGTCCCGAGACAGCAGTTAAGTCTGCTCATGTTGCGGGGATAATTTTAGGACATCTGATGAACTTCAAAATCTTCAAATAGAAACTGAATCGCTAAAAGATTAGCTCCTGAGAAAAGGCGTTTTCAGGGGCTTGAAAGTGGGATTTGTAAAGCGGTGGTAGAGTCGCAATCTTTTGAGGATAAAGAGGCAGAAAAAAGCATGAATGGAAAATCATTTTTAATAGACGTTTTAATTAACAACCTTTACATTGTGCCTACCTTGATTGATAGTGGATGTGACTGTCTTGCCGCCGTTAGTAACTCCCTCGTACGCAAAGCTAACCTCCCTAGGATTGAAATTGCTCCCCGAAAGCTTGCTGAAGCGACGGATAGCATTCAACAGGGAGAAATTATT
The DNA here is from genome assembly GCA_028751805.1 of Podosphaera xanthii. NCBI lineage: Eukaryota > Fungi > Ascomycota > Leotiomycetes > Helotiales > Erysiphaceae > Podosphaera > Podosphaera xanthii. The sequence goes on from JAPWIX010000014.1 coordinate 2,538,401, forward strand.
ACTGAAATGACCAAAATGATATTAGACATTGACGGATACCAAAGAACTTTGTACGCCTACATTATACCCCGACTATCTCATGGATTGATACTAGGTAAGCCATGGATGGAAAGGGAGGATGTAATTTATCATGCAAGAGATCATTGTATGGAAATTCGAGAAGCAGTAGTAGACGGACAAGCCTTGCGAGTCTGGGAAAAGAAGCTGGGTGGAGAGATCATTGAAAAGTCAATGTCCATGCCAAACATAATGTGCCTATCAGCAGGAGTATTCCTAGCAACTATCAGAAGAGCAAAAAAGGTAAACAACGAGGCGTCACCAATATTCTCTGTTACGTTAGCAGACATTCAGAAGGCGCTCGCGCCCGAAAAAAGGTCATCTGCTAGCCTTCAAAAGCTCCCTCCTCAGTATAAAAAATTTGGCGATCTATTTAAAAGAGAGTTAATCGATAAACTTCCTCCTCATCGATCTGCAAGTGACCACGAGATCAGATTGGAACCTAATAAGGAAATACCCTGGGGACCTCTTTACGGAATGTCGAGAGACGAACTATTGGTCCTGAGAAAGACATTAACAGAATTGCTTGATAAAAACTATATTCGTGCAAGCAGTTCTCCCGCTGGAGCACCCGTCCTATTTGTTAAAAAGCCTGGAGGTGGTTTAAGGTTCTGTGTCGATTACAGAGCCTTAAATTCAATATCAAAAGCTGATCGTTATCCATTGCCTCTAATCAAAGAAACGCTCGCAAGACTAAGCAAAGCAAAATGGTTCACAAAACTTGACGTTAGGGCTGCCTTCCATAAGCTACGCATCAAAGAAGGTGATGAATGGAAAACCGCCTTTCGTACTCGCTTTGGACTTTTTGAATGATTAGTTATGCCATTTGGATTAAATGGGGCACCGGCGTCGTTTCAAAGGTACATCAATAACACTCTGAGGGAATACTTAGACGATTTCTGCTCGGCCTACGTTGATGATGTACTTGTCTATACTGATGGCAGTTTGGAAGACCACGAAAGGCATGTCAACCTAGTCCTTGAAAAACTTCAGAAAGCTGGATTAGGACTAGACATCGATAAGTGCGAATTTAGTGTCAAAAAGACCAAATATTTAGGCTTTATTATATCGGCCGAAGGGCCAACATCCTCGGTTAGGATGGACCCAGCAAAAGTAAAAGCGATATCCGAATGGGAGCCCCCTACTTCAATCAAGGGACTTAGAAGTTTTCTAGGATTCGCAAATTTTTACTGGAGATTTATCAGAGAATTCTCAAAAATTTGTGCACCTTTAACCGCCCTAACAAGCAAGGGCACACCATGGAAGTGGGGACCAGAGCAGAACGAATCATTTGAAACGCTGAAAAAGAAATTTATTTCAGAGCCCGCCCTAGCGCAATGGGACCCCGATAGAGAAACTATGCTAGAGGCTGACTGTTCTGGATTTGCTCTGGGTGGCTGCCTGTTACAAAAGAACGGAAATGAGCCATGGCTGCCTGTAGCGTATCATTCTCGAAAGCTTTCAGGTGCCGAAATGAATTATGAAATCCACGATAAGGAGCTATTGGCAGTTGTTTCATGTATGAAAGAGTGGGACGCTGAATTGAGAGGTCTTGCAAAGACATTCACCATAATAAGTGATCACTTGAATCTCAAATACTTCTTAACTACTCGCAAGTTAACAGAAAGGCAAGTACGTTGGGCAGAGTTTATGTCTAGATTTAGATATAACCTCTTATATCGCCAAGGAGCACAAAATGAGCGCGCAGACGCACTGTCGCGTCGAGATCAGGATAAGCCAAAAGATGGAGATACTCGTCTTCTAAGCCGAGAAAGACAACTGTTAAACCCAATTAATATGGCAAAATTGCGACTTGCGAACCTCGAGATTGCAGAGGGCCACGAAGTTTTCGCAAATGAAGACCTCCAGTCCCTATGGAACCAAGCGCTCAGAGAAGATAAAAAATATATTCAAATCGTTGAAGCTGTGGATAGCAATCAGCGCGCATGGCCTAATGATCTAAGAGTTCAGACAGAAGGATCCGATGAGCCAAAACCACTCAAGGCAACTATTGCATCATCAGCATTCGACAGAGACAATGGACTACTACGTTATCAAGGGCGGATATGGGTACCCATGTATGAACCGTTGACAACCGCATTAATCCAGAATATACATGATGCGACTATCTCAGGGCACCCGGGTAGAGACGCAACGTTAGCTCAAGTAGCAAGGGATTATTTTTGGCCAGGAATTAGTAAAGCCGTGAAACGCTTTTGTAAAAACTGCCATATTTGCGGCCGATCATCAATTTGGAGACATCAAAAACAGGGGCTGCTCCAACCGTTACCAATCCCTGATAGATTTCATCAAGAGATTTCAATTGACTTCATGGTTGATCTACCAGAATCTAACAGGTTCACAAATATTATGGTTATAACTGATCGACTTCTAAAATCAGTCACCCTTGAAGCTATGGATAAAATGGACGCGGAGTCATGTGCTCATAGATTCTTAAATTGTCATTGGCGATTTCACGGATTCCCACAAGCTATCACCAGCGATCGCGGAACTAATTGGACAAGTAAATTTTGGAAGCGTTTATGTGAGTTAGCCGGAATGAAGCAAAGAATGAGCACTGCCTATCACCCTCAAACTGACGGCGCAACGGAGAGGGCAAACCAAGAAGTTCAGACATACTTGAGGTCATATGTAGCATACACACAACATGACTGGTCGGATTGTTTGCCCGCAGCCCAGTTAGCAATTAACAATCGAGATGTTATGTCCTTGGGTGGTATTAGCCCGTTCTTTGCATCTCATGGTTATCATCTAAGTCCGATACAAAATGTTACCTCTAGTTCATCAGTGCCCGTTTCAACAGGAAAGGAAAGAGCGGATAGCTTTGTAGAAAAATTAAATCAAACTACATCATTTATGCAAGCTGCAATGGCAGCAGCACAGCAACGTTTCAAAGAACAAGCTGATAAAAGACGACAACCGGCACCTCGTTATGTTGTAGGAGATAAAGTCTGGTTATTACTCCGCAACATCAAACTAGATGGTCAACCATCAAGGAAACTAGGGTGGCAACATGCCAAATACACTGTCACTAGGATTATATCGCCCGAAGTTGTTGAGCTGAATGTCACAGGCAAAATACATAATCGATTTCATGTCGATTTGTTGCTACCGGCGGATAATAATCCGTTACCTTCTCAAATTATCGAAGATCAAAACCCTGGTCCCATAGCAAATATTAATGATTCTGGCGACGATGAGTATTTTGTTGATGAAATATTAAGATGTAGAACGTGGAGAGGTGAACGTCAAGCACTTGTCAAGTGGAGTGGTTATCCCAAGCCAGAATGGACATCATTAACAAATATACAAGAGACAGAAGCATTGGATAAATGGGAAACTAAATGGGGCTCGGCTGAATCATGCAATGGGCCCTCATTAAAGAAGACCCGGTATCGAGAATAAAAAGGGGGGTGATGTTACGGTTTGACCGCTCGACAAGACTTAGGTGATTACCTAAGCAACAATGTGATCACGCGTCGCGCGTCATAGGTTATAACTTGTAATTTAGATCGTGGTATTCTTTCTTCCCTATAGTAAAATAATCAATTGAATTCATTATTTCCAGCTAGGAAACCTTCACACTCACCGGCTGCGGCTCCAGTCCTATTCGCAAAGAAACCAAGCGGTGGACTGCGTTTTTGCGTGGATTACCGTGGACTTAACGCAATTACACTGCCAGACTGCTATCCACTCCCGTTATTTAAAGAGACCCTGCGTAATTTATCCAAGGCAAAATGGTTTACGAAATTAGACGTCAAGTCAGCTTTTCATCTAATTCGTATTAGAGAGGGAGATGAGTGGATGACTGCTTTTTGTTGTCGCTTGGGTCTATTTGAGTGGCTAGTAACTCCATTTGGTTTAGTCAATGCGCCTGCAACGTTTCAGCGATATATGAATGAGCGTCTCCGGGAACATTTAGACTTTGATGCAACAGCGTACATGGACAATGTACTAGCTTACACCAATGGCAGTGAAGAGGATCATTGGAAAACAGTACGGAGTATTCTCAAGAAACTCGAGAATGCTGGTTTATACCTGGATATAGACAAGTGTAAATTTCTCTGTCAACAGGTGAAATATCTGGGGTTTATCATTGTAGCTGGACAGAGTGTCACGGTGGATCCAGCCAAAGTCAAAGCAATCTTGGAATGGCAGGCGCCGACGACTGTAAAGGGGGTCCGGTCATTTTTAGGCTTTGCAAATTTTTACCGGTGCTTTGTAGATGGGTTTTCTGAAGTCGCTGCACCACTAATTGATTTGACAAAAAAGAATAAGACGTGGCGATGGGGACCGGAAGAGGCTGCTGCTTTTGAACGACTAAAGAAGATCTTCGCGTCAGAGCCGGTATTAGCCCAGTGGGATCCGGATCGAGATACGATTATGGAAGCAGATTGCTCAGGCTATGCCTTGGGAGGTTGTTTGTCTCAAGTGGACGATCAGAAGAGGCTAAGGCCAGTAGCGTATTTTTCAAAACGATTAAGTGGGGCTGAATCCAATTATCCGATTCACGATAAGGAAATGCACGCAATTGTTACTTGTCTACGGGAATGGCAGGCAGAGCTCATGTCGGTATCTAGGCCTTTCACTATTTTAAGTGACCACAAAAACTTAAATTATTTTACGACAAAACGATTACTAAATGAGCGACAAGTACGTTACAACAATGTGTTGCAGCAATTCAACTTCACTCTTAAATGGAGACCTAGTAATGCTTGCGAACGGCCCGATGCTTTATCACGTCGGGATCAAGATAAACCAAGCGGCCTGGGTGATGAGCGGACGACCGGTCGAATAATGCAGCTTCTTCCACTAGTGGCTGCAAACCCGGCCAACGTAGCTTTAGAAGGAAATGATCAACATTCTTTCGAAGGACCTTATCATAATTCATTAGAAGACAAGGAGAATTCTCACGACGACCCAGCAGCTTTGACAGTCATTTTTGACAATGAGGAGCTTCAGACACTTTGGAAACGTGGGGTAGAGACAGATCGAGATTGGCGTCGCGCTAGGGATGCAGTACAGTGTAAAGAGAGAAGTTTCCCACCAGATCTGGCAGTTAAGCTGTCAGCTAACATTGCAGAGTGTAGCGTGGCTGCTGATGGCATCTTACGTGGAAGAGAAAATAGGATTTGGGTACCAGAATACGAACCTCTTCGAACGGCCATCATACAACGAACACACGATAGCCATCTTGCAGGTCATCCAGGCAGAGACACCATGGTAGGCATTCTCTTGAGAAGATGGTTCTGGCCTAAGATGAGAGAATCAGTGCGGCGCTTTGTTCGGAATTGTGATGTTTGTGGTCGTACGACTGTATGGCGGGAGGCAAAAGCGGGATTCTTACGCTCTCTTCCTGTCCCTGAAAGAATTGGCAGCGAACTAACCATCGACTTTGTCACAGATCTTCCATTGTCTCAAGGATGTACAAATGTAATGGTTATCACAGACCGCTTGTCCAAGGATATTTTTTTGTTTGGAGCCAACTCGATGGCGGCCCCCAAGTGCGCCGAATTATTCGTAGATCGGTACTACCGCTATTTTGGGTTTCCACAATATCTTACAAGCGATAGAGGAAGTGACTGGCTAAGTTATTTCTGGAAAACATTTTGTCAACTAACAGGAATAACTCAAAGATTAACCACAGCATATCACCCTCAGTCCAACGCAAGTGAGAGGGCAAATCAAGAGATGTACAAGTACCTGCGGGCGTTCACTTGCTACTCTCAAGATAATTGGATGGATCTTCTCCCCTTGGCTCAGCTAGCGCTAAACTCGAGGCCAAATTCAGCCATAGGCGATCTGAGTCCATTTTTTCTGCGAAACGGTTACAATTTAGATCCACTCGGAGAACCTGCTCCAGAGAGCGAGAACGTTTCAAAACATCCAGGGATAAGTTCAGCCCAAGACTACGTGAAAAGACTTCGAGACGCACAAGATTTTGCCCAGGCAGCGATGGCCTCTGCCCAACAACGTAGCGAGAGGAATGCTAATCGACTTCGACGACAGCCGGAACGTTTTCAAGTTGGTGATAAAGTTTGGCTCAATTTGAAGAACATAAGTACACCTCAACTGTCAAAGAAACTTGCGTGGCAGCATGCAAAATACGAGGTCACGGCAGTTCCAGACGCGTTAACGGTGGAGTTAAACGTCCCTGGTAATATCTACAAATGATTCCATGTTGAACTAATCAAACGAGCCGGAAATGACCCACTGCCTAGTCAAATTAGAGATTATTCACAGAACCCGCCAGTCATCGACGACTTGGACGAATCAGAGTACGAGATAGAATCCATTCTTCGGGCTAGAACAGTGCGACGTGGCCGTGGAAGTTACCGACAAGCATTGGTTAAATGGGTTGGCTGGATCAATCCTACTTGGGAACCAATAGAATACGTCAAAGAAACAAAGGCTTTGGAAGATTTCGAGTCGCAATATGGATCGATTTCAACAAATGATGGCCCGACCGCTGAGATCGCTGGAAAGTTTGTGGGGCCGGCGGAGGCTCAAACAAAGCAACGTCGACGACAGAGAAAACGAGCTACATAACTTAGACGTTCCTTTCTGGAAAATCAGGAGGGGCATTGTAACGGCTTGTGAGCCAATATTGTCCTGTAGCCTACGCTGGTCAACGTATGCAAATCCTTTAATGATCCATGGCGATCATAATTGTGGAGAACATCTGACATGGAACGTTTCATAGTGCTCTGATCTCGTCACATCTGAAACCAATGTATATTTATAAGTCACGTCACAAAATACGGGACTCAAAGTCAGGGCTAAATAGCTCGAGCGATTTGGCTTGTATATAATGATAGTTTATCATGTAATTAGATTTGATTTCCTTAGAAGATTTAATATTAATTACGATTACCTACATCATTGTCCATCTCTGCTGTATCAACCCGTCACACCAAAGCGTCAATAACACCAACAGAATTGCCATCCAGAGTTGTCGCACAGCATGTCAAGCATATGAAACGTTACAATCTCGATATGGCATTGTCAGGAAAGCCTCTACTGTATAATATATATATGGAGATTGCCAGGTATAGTGTTCTATGATTCTGGTCTGGCCTTTTAGCCGAGTGGTGATGCATCTATCTCGTGTATCATGTAGGATGGCAACCTATAGCCTGATACCCACTTCTTGACCCCTGTCTCTCCCCACGCTGTCTACATACCGCTTATGACATAATCATAGAACATTCTTAAGGTCTAGCACTGGCACTTTGTCAACCACTTAATGTGTATTCAGTTCTGGCTTAGTAAGCAAGTATGGGTTAAGCTTACGGAGTCTAGGCATATATATATTATAGGGGGGGTAATGTCAGGAAAGCCTCTACTGTATAATATATATTTGGAGATTGCCAGGTTATAGTGTTCTATGATTCTGGTCTGGCCTTTTAGCCGAGTGGTGATGCATCTATCTCGTTTATCATGTAGGATGGCAACCTTTAGCCTGATACCCACCTCTTGACTCCTGTCTCTCCCCACGCTGTCTACATACCGCTTATGACAGGCATGAAGAATACAGCTTTACTTGCACAGCTTCTAACACAACTTTTCTCCATTCAGTCAATGAAACAGAGTAATGTCACAGAAAAATATGACCTCATTATCAACTTGTCAACCCAAATCGCAGATCAAGAACCAGATGCTAAGATCCCGGACATAATACAAGCGGTAATATTGATGCGAAGTCTTCCATCGAGTTATGATACAACTATCAAAATTCTCACCAGTAAAGAAAAGTTTCCTACACTAAATGATGTATTCCAAGCCATCAAAAGTACCGAAACAAAACTTGACGAACCAATTGAAGAAATCGAGATTGCAAATGCTGCACATAAAAGTGGTAGCTCCCAAGTCAAAGTATGCTGGGTATGCCAAGGAGATCATACCAAGCCATAATGTCCAATGTGGCTAGCTACCGAAGAAGGACGCAAATTCAAGCAATCTGGCCTTAAATGGTATAAATAGCGAGAGCTTGAAAAGGACAAGAAGTACTGTGCAAAATCATCTATGGCTGTAAATACATGTATGACCCCAAAAGGCAACATTGTAGACTTCTCTGATAGCGAATCAATTGAAAATTCTGCTTACCTTTCTGCTTCGGGCTCAAGTCTCACTAGTGGAGCTTGGGGCCTCGATACAATGTGCTCATGTCATCTAACCCCTCATAAAGATGCCTTTATTGGTGAATTAACACCAGTTCGTATCCCTATTGAAGTTGCCAATGGATCCATCATATATTCTGAGGGTAGAGGTGATGTTCGTATTTTTTGGAGTAATAATTTCTCTTCACAACACACTCGTTCTACGATTCTCCGTGATGTCTTGTACGTTCCTAAAGCATCTATTAATCTTATCTCATAAGGTGCTCTAGCCGATAAAGGTCACACATGGAACTGCAGTAATACGGACATGCATATATATACAAAAGATGGAAGACTACTATTTCGTGGAATACGATTCAATAAAGTGTGGATTATACCTCAATTAGCAGAATCTGCTCATAGCTCCATAAATAGAGCTAGTTTACTACATGATAGGCTTGGGCACCCTGGAAAGCATGTTACTATGCGAATGTCTAAGGCAGTAAAGGGTTTATCTGAAAAAGAAGATCTAAATTATAAATTTTGTCAGTCATGTAAAGAAGCCAAAATGACGAGAAGAATAAGTCGAATTCCAATGAGAGAAGTATCAACTGCTCTAGAAAGGATACATATGGACATATGTGGACCATTTCGAACAAAATCGTGGCATGGAAATATCTATATGCTCACAATAACAGATCAATATACTAAATTCAAATGGGGGTTTTTCAGAAACTCTAAGAAAAATATTGCAGGCTGTTTAGAAAAATGGTGCCAGCGAGCTGAAAATGATCGTAAAATTAACGGAAATAATGAAAAACTACAGGCTATAAGGTTTGATCGTGGAACTGTATTTCTAAACCAGGATATGAAAAACTGGGCATACAAGAACAATATAGAGCCTGAGCCAACCGTCGGTTATCGTCCTGAAGCAAATGGTATCGCAGAAAGAGCCAATCGCACAATAATGGAAAAAGGTAATAGTATGTGTTTTCGAGCGAAACTATCTGCAGAATATTGGGAATTATCCTTTCGAGCTGCAATATATCTTATAAAAAGACAGCCCACCGGTGAAAGAAATACGACCCCTTGGACAGAATGGTATGGCGAAGTTCCTGAAGTAGATCACTATAAGGTCTGGGTGTGTATGGCCTACGTCCATATTCCGAAAGAAAGGCGAGGAAAGTTAGATAAAAGATGTTGGAAGGGGATATTTGCTGGATATAGTACCAAAACAACAAAAATCTACTATATTTGGCATCAAAAAGATAAAAAGTTACATGAGGCCCAGTCTGTTGAATTTGATGAACGAATATTTTCAGTTAATGACTCCCCACTCACTTCTACAGACCAAAATCAGTTGGCTGAAGTGGCTTCGGATGGAGACGAAAGTAGTGATGAGTTAATAAATTCATGACCAATCAGAAATATTGACACTGAACACAATGATGCTACAGATCACAATAATCAGGAACCTAATATCAAATCTGAAAGCTTATCCAGTAATTCACAACCACCACAATCCAATTTGCACTTAAATACTTCACAGTCCATTACCCAAGAGGGAATTTTACCAGAAAACCAATCACATCTAACATCAAGAGAACCAGAAAATTTACCCCGCAGTCATCCTGATCCATCGCAAATAGCTGTACAACGCAAAGAGAGTCATAATGACTATTTGAAAAGAAAAGAGGAAGAAGCTATATCTAGGGGCAATAGAAGATCCGCTAGGACCAGAAAACCAACAGAAAAAGCTGCAGAAATGCTGACCTATAAACAACGATCATGTGCAGCTATCGAACTTGCTTTTTCGGCTGCCAGAGATGATCAAATTAATGTGCCTGTTTCATTTGAGGCTGCACTTCAAACCCCGCAAGCAAATCATTGGGTAGAAGCATATGAATCAGAAATGGCCTCGCTCGTTGAACATGGAACCTTTTCAGGTCCCTTAAACAATATTCCCGCCAATAATAGTGCTGTCACAGCTAAAATAGTTTTGGCCCTGAAAAGAGGGGAGGATAATAAAATAATACAATACAAAGCTCGATTAGTTGCTAGAGGATTTACTCAGAAACATGGTGTTGACTTTGAAGAAACTTTTACACCAACTATTCGACTAGATGCACTACGAATAATTCTTGCTATTGCAGCAAAGGAGAAATGGAAAATATATCAAATAGATGTTGTGACTGCGTTCCTTGCTAGGGATCTGAATGATGAAGTTTATATAAAAATGCCTGGACACATGATCCCAAGATTTGGACGATATGCTCGTATTATCAAAAGCCTCTATGGACTCAAGCAGGCTGCACGCGTATGGTATTTACTTTTCGCCGAATTTGTCTCTTCAGTTGGGTTCAGTTGTCTCCCAACTGATCAAACAATATTTATAAATAACACGACAAAAGCTATAATAGGGATTCATGTTGATGACCTTCTGATCACCGGATTGAATAATATGGAATTACAGAGGCTTAAGCAACAGTTGGAAAGTAGATTCAAGATGAAAGATTTGGGTATAGCCAGATATATCCTGGGGATAAGAATTACAAGGAATCTGAATGAGCTGATGATTGATCAATCCCAATACGCAAAAAGTATTGTCAAAGATTTTTCCATGTCCGGAACAAAGATATATGCAACTCCGATGGCTAGTGATGCTGTTGGTGAATTAGAGCGTACCCCTGGAAAGCCTTGTACAGATGAAGAATTGGCAAATTGCTGGAAACTACTTGGAAAACTCATGTACCTGTGTAACACAAGGCCAGACATTATATTTCAAACTCACAAAATGGCCCAATACTCACACAAGGCATGCTATAATCACTGGCTGGCGCTACTTCGAATTTTGAGCTACGTTGAGGGAACAATAAACTATGGCATTAGGTATGGAGGGGAGGGAGACAAAATTCCGTATTATAAAGTTGATCATAATATTGAAGTATATTGTGGAAGTTCTAGATCTGCTGACCTTGTCACTTTTGCTGATGCAGATTATGCTGGAGACCACAGCGACCGAAAATCAATTTCTGGAATAATTATGATGTTGAATGGGGGAGCTGTTGCTGCAATCAGTAAAAAGCAGACTAGCGTTGCAACGTCCACAACTAATGCAGAGTATATAGCTGCAAGTGAGGCTGCAAAACTTGCGATTTGGGGAGGAAATCTTTTGTCCCAGATCACTCAAAGAACCCAAAATCCTATACCTCTACTTCTAGGAGACAATAAAGCATGTATTCAACTACAAAGTGGGGTGTCAAATACATCCAAAATAAAACATGTCGATGTCGCATACCACCACATTGTTGACGAGGTCAATAAAGGAAAACTTGAAAGTAGCTGGATAAGTGGTGATCAAATGCTTGCTGATGGTTTAACAAAACCACTGCCTAGACCAGCATTCGAATCAAAGAGAGTTTCTATCGGGGTTGTGGATATTTCAGAGGCTGATCAACAGAGATAAGGGGAGTGTTGAGTAACACGGTGTCAGAGAGCTAATAAATGTTAAGGCTGAATCTTTATTTTCAAATAATCTAAAGAGAGAATCTCTATCTATGCGAAGGATAATTTACATGTGTCGCGACAGCCTTGTTAGTTTGCCGAGCTAAGTACAACCCTGCAATAGTTGGACTAAGCGAGCGCACACAATACACAGTTCACAACTGTTACATTACCCTCCTCCCCCAAATTAACATCATGTAACCACATTCAACATTATGTAAGTATTAAATTTTCAAAGTTTCTTCGAACTTTTTATACGCCACAGTATCAGCAATATTTGTTACTGGCTCCCAAGTAGGATTAAGATAACCCGTCCATTTTACTAAAGCTTCTTGTCTAACACCCCGGCCTCTTTTTTTTGATCTAGTTTGTAAAATATTATCGATATAATATTCGTCATTATTATCTTCTCCTAGTATGGCTGGCGGTTGTAAATCAGCGTTTTCCTGCGAGGGGAGCGGATCATTGCAAACTGGTCTCAAGAGTGAAATATGAAAGACATTATGAACTCCTGATGGCGTATTAAGACGATAGGCGTGAGAGCCCACTGGCTCAATTACTTCATACTTTGCATGGATCCAGTCGAATTTTTTGGACGGACGGTCCGTTTTAATATTGCCCAGGTGTAACCAAACTTTATCTCCTTTTCGAAATCGATGTGCTGGTGTTCGATGTCCATTTGCAAATCGCTCTCGTTCTTGTTGTGCAACCGCAATAGCAGCTTGTGCAAATTATCTGGCATCTTTTAACTTTGCAGCTAAACGCTCTCCTCGAGCCACTGGATTATCAGAGGTTTTAGACTCTATTGGCTTACTAGCTAGCTCAATAGGCTCGAGATGATAACCATGACTTAAAAAGAAAGGACTAGATTTTGTTGAACTTGCAGATCTATTATTTATGGCAAGCTCTGCATGCATCAATAAGTCTTTCCAATCCTGCTGTTGGTACGTACAAAAAATCCTTATGAAATGCTGTAATTCTTGGTTCATGCGTTCTGTTGATCCGTCAGTCTGTGGGTGAAATACGGTGCTTAGTCGTCTTTTTATCTTGAGTTGATTGCACACTCTTTTCCAGAATGCATTTACCCATTGACTTCCTCAGTCACTGGTTATATCCGAAAGTAACCCATGATGTCTATACACTGCATGTATGAATTTATTAGCTGTTGCTTCAGCAGTCATGGAACATATCGGTTCGAAAATGACGCCTTTACTTAATTGATCGGTAATAACCAAACATGCATCATATCCTTCAACTTTGGGTAGATCGGTTATAAAATCCATTGATATTGAGCGCCAGATTCGATCTGGAATGGGCAGAGGTCTTAAAAGTCCCCATCGTTTTTGTCTCCAAATTGTCGCACTTCCGCAAATGTCGCAATTTCGCGTGAAACGTTTTATATCATGAGCTGATCCCGGCCAAAAAAACTGTCGACCCAAAATATCAACCATAGTGTCTCGGCCGGGGTGACCAACAGTCTGTGAATCCTGTATTTTCTGAATTATTTTTGTTCGTAGGGGTTCATAATCTGGTATCCAAATTTTTCCTGAGCGATTTACAGCCCCATGCTCATCAACACTGCATTGACTTAACTCTACCCCTCGTATATTAAGATTGGCAGGCCATTGTATGGCTGTAGATTGAACTGTTTTTCGTATTTCAGCATAAGTTTTATCTATATCTAACGCAGTTTCCCAAAGTTGAGCCAGTTCTTCATCTTCAAAAGGTGATATGATTCCACCAACTACTATGGGACATGCCAAAGTAACTTCATTCCAACCAGGTAAAAGTTTCATTACTCTTTGATCTAATCTGTCGTCCCCATGCTTCGGGATATCTTGTTCCCGCCGTGAGAGCGCGTCAGGAACTACTGCTTCACTTCCTGGACGATAACGTAACTGATAGTTATATCGTGACAATATCTGTGTCCATCGCATTTGTCGCTCATTGAGCTTTCGGGCATGCATAAAGTGTTCTAAATTACGATGATCAGTGAGAATTATAAAAGGACCTTTTAGACTTCTTAGCTCCGCATCCCATTCATCTAAACAACGTATGATAGCGAGAAGTTCCTTATCATGGATAGGATAGTTACACTCAGCGGGCAAATTTTTCTTGGAGAAATACGCCATAGGCTTTAATACTTGATTATCGTCGTATTGTGAAAGCACACCCCCAATAGCCCAATTTGACGCGTCAGGTTCTAAGAAGGTTTGTCGATCAGGATCAAATGTTGCTAAAACAGGGTCTTTTATGAATAATTCCTTTAAGTTTTGAAAGGATTTCTTGCATGCTTCATCAAATACAAAGGGAACATCTTTCTGCGTTAGACGTGTGAGAGGTAGTACTAAATTTGAATAGTCTTTTATAAATGACCGATAAAAATTTGCAAATCCTAGAAATGCACGAACCCCTTTGACTGTCTTCGGCGCTTCCCATTCTCGGATAGCTCTGATCTTTTCTGGATCCATCTGTATGCCTCGCTCTAAGTCGATAATATATCCTAAGTACTTGGTTTGTTTCACTTCAAATTCACATTTCATAATGTCAAGGGTCAGATTGCCATCTCTAAGTTTTTCCAATACTTTTTTTACCTTTTCTCGATGATCTTCTTTTGAACCTGAAGAGAAAATAAAAATATCATCAATATAGGCTGTGCAAAAATCGTCCAGATATTCTCTTAATAACCAATTTATATACCGTTGGAATGTTGCAGGTGCTCCTGTGAGTCCAAATGATAGGACATTCCACTCATACAGACCGTATCTGGTTCGAAACGCTGTCTTCCACTCTTCACCTTTTGCTATTCGTATCTGATGAAAAGCCTGACTGACATCTAACTTTGTTAAGTACTTTGATTGGCTTAGTGCTCTCATTGTTTCTCGAATTAACGGTAATGGATATCGGTCCTTTTTAGTAATAGAGTTCAAGGCTCTGTAATCTACACAGAAACGCAAACCTCCTCCTGGTTTTTTGACAAACAGTACAGGAGCTCCAGCTGAAGACTTGCTGACCCGAATAAAATTATTTTCTAAAAGCTCGGTTAATGTTTTTCTTAGCACTAACAATTCATCCCTTGAATTATTATACATAGCACACCACGGAGCATCTTTCTCAAATCCATTACCATCTTTTTCCAAAGGAATGTGGTGATCAATATTAGGTCAATGAGCGGGTAATCGATTTGCCTCCTTGGGCTCAAAATTTATTTCGAATTCCGGACCAAGCCATTTAGGCATGTGTTGTCTTGGATCAACGATTTTCTTAGGTGCAAGTGCCTTATCAATATCGGCCAGTGTTGCAGAATAAACTTCAATAGGCTTCTCTTTCAGGCGATACTGATTTATTATAGAATTATATGTACTTGAAGCTACCATCTTCGGACGTTGGGTGATTTTAGCTAGGCGTTTCTTATTTGGCACAATATGTCCAGTTGCCTTGAACTCTAGAGCTTCTGATGCTTCATTGATATGTACACCTTTGTGTACGAGAAATGCCCTTCCAATCATCATGTTTTGTACTTGATGTGGGACAACATATGCCCAGATTGATCTTTTATAGCCTGCTAGATCTACTGTGAACTTAGCTGCTTGTTTAATTGTCGTTTGAACCTCTGGGAGAAACCCCTCCATTGATCTAGGATGAATATCTATAATTTTTGGATTATGTTTATTAATGAATTTATCACTGACTGTTGCGTAGGACTGGCAACCGTTATCAACAAGGGCTTCTTCACATTGCACTTCATTTATAATGACATCAATTAAAAAAGGTAATGACTCCATTTGTGGTCTAAAATTTATCCAATCATCATTCAGTGCTCTAAAAGTCTCTTGTTTCCTCCAATTAACCAACCCACGAAGCTCCGCGGCACGACTTTGCTGCGGAGCTATTCTTTTCCCGAAGAACCATACATTCCATTCAAGTCACGGTCACCATCGCTCTCTTCCAAGAGGGGCAACATAGGCTCGGTTAACAAAATTGAAGGATCAGGATTTACAATATTTCCTTGCTGATTTCTCATGGGCTGGTTTGGATTGATCGGAGGTCTATAAGGGCAGCGCGGTTGATAGTGATTACTGTTACCACATCGCAGACAGCAGTTGGCATCACGTCGTGCTTTTAAAGTTTCTTTTGTTACCCATCGGGCTCTGGGACATTTACTAGGCTCATTAGTTGTTCTACCCAGGTAATTAGCAGACGTGGGTGCCCAATCCATCGGAGTGGGCTCATTCATAGGACTGAAATTTTGAGGACGAGATTGTACCTGACCCCAATCTCTTCTTGCAAAAAGAACATCTTCATTAGCTATCGTAGCTGCTGCATTTTGTAAATCGATTACTAATTCTTCGTAGGTACTGTAGTGCTTAGTTTTTGGTAAACAATTTTTAAATCATGAGTTCAGTGCCGATCTTAGGAACATAATCTTAACTTGGCTACTTAAAGAGGAACCTCCAGCATTTGCTAAATCCTTTTCGAATTTTGTAAAAAAGTTGCCAAATGATTCCCTTTCTTGCTGTTTCATAGTTTTTAAGTTGTTCAGAGCCTTGGCTTCCTGGGCAGGGTCGTCGTATAGTCGAGCCAACTCTTTCAATAGACCTTCATATGTAGCTGTATTGGATGCTAGGTTCTGTTTTACCCAAGGCGTCACATTCTTAACCGCATTGCCCTTTAACTTATTGAAAGTAGTGAAAAATTGTGCACTGGGGTCTGGGCCGCTCGATCCTGCTTTTCCTTGCGCTTGAATATGCCAACTTGGCCAAAGAGATCTATCCTCTCCATTAAATTCGACAAGATCGATGTTTTTATTTATCATCAGTGGAGCACCCGCTTCATTTGTTTGATTCGAGTTTCCCACTAGATCTTCCAAAGCTTTTCCCACACATTGCAGGACCTTGTTACTCCTTTCTTGGGTGGCAGCATTTTCTTGACTTTGCCTTTGTATAGCCGTTGATATTTCTTGTAATGTGTTAAGGAATCAATTCATCACGGCGTCGGCTTGAGTTTCTCTAGACATGTTTGTGCGTTCTGAGCCTACTATTCGTCTTTCGTAAATGTTTTCTAAGACTTTCTTGTTGTGATTGTGATCGTTGTCGTAATGCAAGTTTTAACACTGAGATGTTAAATTTATTCTAAAGGAAGATAAACGAGCCGTGGATTTTAACGTTGAGGAGATTATTTGTATTGTCAGAGAGCTAACAAATGTTAAGGCTGAATCTTTATTTTCAAATAATCTAAAGAGAGAATCTCTATCTATGCGAAGGATAATTTACATGTGTCGCGACAGCCTTGTTAGTTTGCCGAGCTAAGTACAACCCTGCAATAGTTTGACTAAGCGAGCGCACACAATACACAGTTCACAACTGTTACACACGGCGCTATTACTGCACAGACCATAGGTAAAGCCGTATGTGTACATGTATTTATCTCTGCTGCTCAGCACCTAAATATATTAATGAATATTCTACATCATTACTTCAAGATATAACAATATGAAAAACGTTCAAATTGAAGATGTCACCGTTCTTTTTCCAATCCAATAATCCTTCAGCCACTATAGATGCTCAAATCTTACAAGAAACTTCTCATTGATACTGCCCGGGGGGTGTGTTACGGTTTCTGGGTCTGCGCCGTCGGAGAAGGCATGGCTATTTATCTGCTAGCAAGGAATAAGGACTGGGATATGGAATGTACAGCTTTAGTGGCTTGGCATAAAATACCTATTTTTAAGCTTAAGTAACACAGAAAACTAGATAGACAGATAGATTTTTTCTTCAAGTAGACGATTCTTACCACTGATGCAATCAAGCCATTCTTTTATTCCCCAATAAAACGCCTCCTGTCAGAGGTACGTTAATGGGATAGCTTTCTTAATGAGATAAATAGCTGGAGCAAACGTGTAAAGTATGTCTGATCTATTTGTGAGAGTGTTCTAATAAAAACTACGTCTAGGATCAAAAAATGACTACTTGATACTTCCTACAACTCAATCTCGACCAGTTTCCTATTAGTTTTGTGTTAAGGGTCAGGAGTGAAATGGACAACGCTTGTCAACAATACCACAAAGAAGTTTATATTTTTCTATGGAGATTTCCTGTAGGAGTTAGGCTTCATTGAATACATCTTTTGTTCCCGTTAGTGATCTCTGCGATAGCCTTCTATGCTCTTAATGATCTGTCCTCCTCTTGTTCCGTGATTTATCCTCCTCTTGTCCCTTGATCTGTCCTCATCCCGTGGCGTGATCTGTGCTCGTCCTGTTGCATGATCTGGCCTTGTTTCTATCAATGATCTTGTTGAAATAATTGCTATCATGAAACAAGTAACGTCCAACTTTGGATGTGATAGTCGTTTGCACTCACGTAGATCTGCACGTACTAATCTTCCCATAAAGTTGTGAGGCTGGTAAATACGCTAAACCGTATTAACACAAATCACTAGATTTCTGTTTCTTCAAATAGATATTATATATTTTAGCGATCTGTTTTCTAAGCTGGAGTAATAAAGAATTCCACAGCTTACGATTAACAGCCTCTTACATTCCAAAATCTGCAAGATCGTGATAAGTACCTAATCAGTCTTAACAAACTGTTGCTAATCACTTCCAAATTTCTACAGATCTGTCTTCTTGCCTCTGATGATTTTTGAATTTGATTTTAATTAACCCGATCAGGAAACCCAAGGGCCCATACAGGTGACTAAAAACTATAATATTTACACGAAAGGGAAACCTTTGCGGTGAAAGCCCTCTCCATCTGTACAAATTTGGTCTAAGATTCTTCTGTTTACCTACGGGAAGTGCAAAACCACTATACGTTTTCAATTTAGCATTCTCTCCTTATTTCTGCTTCTGTCAAGTTAAGCCTCTGATGATTATTATTATTATTATTAACAATTAACGCCAAGCAGGCTCATGGGCTAATCCCGGCCTCACGCCTCCCAGGGGGCAGAGATGTGCTGGGTTTCGGAAGCTGGTTATGTAATTAGAACTAGTAGCAGCGCGATCTTGTATTTAGGAACAGTAGAAGAGAACATAATAGACAACTTACAGCCTCCCACAGCTCCAAACCTTTAAGTATTTCTGGTGACCTACGCAGGGAACTTCTGGAGTGGTAGTGTACACAGGCTGCAACCTTCGAAGTCGAATAACGTCAATATTCCAACACGCTTTAGATCGAAGTTTACGAAGAAAAACATCGACCGCTTGAGGCCAAATTCCCGGAGCAATCTTCAGTACACCATTGAGCAGTCATTTGAATCATTTGACTCGTGGAAACACTATCTTTCTCCTCCCAAAGAACGAGACATAGTAACTTCCCTCCTTGGTGCAGAATCCCGTCTCCTACAAAACCGCCTCATCGACATAGCATATCTTGGAACATTAGGAACAGATCTTTGCACTGCTTTGATCTCTCCTTAGACAGTTATTTCAAGGAATTCTCGATCAGAAATTGGGACTACCGTTTGAGACAAACAGCACAAAATTTCAGAATTGACCTAAATTTTTTTTTTTTTTGTCTATTTCTCTTTCTACCTGGACACACCGTGGCAAACCATTGACAAAGACGCCTACTGAGGATTGCCAGCCTTGATAGGTCATCAGATCCATCATCAGATCCATCATCAGATCCATCATCAGATTCATCCTCGGATTTTTATATGTCTGCGGAATCAATTGAGTTCAATTCTAGGATACGCGAACTGCCTATGCAACCAATAACGCCTTACCATCCTGAATCCCAATCACTCGGGCAGATATCCGACCAATCTCACAACATGCCTCCAAAAGTACATACAGTTAACATCGATTCTGTGGAGTCATACAATGGCACACGCACAGGTCGATTCTTCCGTTTGTTACAAGACGTATTTGATGAGTCTGGCGTTGAATGGACTCCGGCACAGTTTATAAAGGCGATAGATAGGAAGAGCAAAGGCGCGGCACTGGATGTGCTAGAACGGGATGGAAGATGCCATCAATTGATGAGAGACGCAAGAGACCCGTCAAAGTTGGTGTCAATGGACGACGTCAAGTACATCGAACTTCACTTGTTAAAAAATTTTCCTGATATTGCCGAAGTCAAGAGAGTGACTCCTGAAGAACTTGTTAAGAATTTAAGACAAGGACGGGACAAAAAACTTTCCGCATATTCTCTTAGAACATTGGACATCCTCCTGGCGTTTGATGTTACAGATGGCACAAAGAAAAGTACAGCGGAGAACTACATTTTGAAAAAAGTAATAAAGACTTTTGGTCAAGGCTTATATGACAAGAATCTGAGAGACGAGGTTTGCCGCAGCCGCGACTGGTATTTTTGTGATACACTGTCCGCAGCGTCCCAGGTCGTCCAGGTAACCAGCAAATTCTTGGAGGCGAAGGAGGAAGCAGAGAGAGAAATAACCAAGTCTCGGCATCTGGAGATCTTCGAGAAAATGGAGCAAGGCGTACTCCCTCAACGAGAATACGACGCCTATTGTGTCTCTCTCGGGAAGCCAAAGCAGCCAATCCCAAGGCCCCAAAATTCTGCGAATTCTTGGTCCGCTCCGTCAACGCTACCAGCCCCGCCAGTAACCCGTGATCACAGATTCCCGCCTCAAAGCAGCCAAGCACTAGTGCCATTTGTAAACCGTGATCCTGTACCGGAACAAACCAACAAAGACAAACAGCTACCGGACCCAAGAACTTCGCGCCATCCGTTGATTAACGGTCAGCGAGTGTACAATGGGGAGACATGCTGCTATAAGTGTGGGCAATTCGAAGGAGTCGGTGTACATTTGGGGAAGGATTGTAGGAATCCTCCGATGTCTCACTGGGAGCAGGCACATATTCGAAAGCTACGGGAACCTAGGACTACCCGGACCATTGGCTCATTCATGAGTGAGATAGCCCAGAACAAGGAGCTTCGCCGACAAGCGAGGTTAGGAAAGAAAAATGTGGTTAACTCAACTTGTGGATACGGGAGTGACAGTTGTGGTGCAGAGAGTACCACCGAGGTCAACGAAGAAGAAACTGTCGAGCGAACAATCCCCAGCCAAGATCAACATTTCTCGGGAACCTGCCCAAACAAAGTCCCCGTCGTCCCCCGACAAATGACGTGGCAAGACCTCAGACAGGTTAGAGATGATCAGGTTGATGCAGATGCGGTGCAAGTAAAGCGGAAGAGGAAACCTAGAAAAGTCGATGCGAAGTCAGCAGAGTTAACTCTAGATTTCCTAACGAGTTGCCAGTCGAGCATATCAGACTCAGACCAGGAGGTGAATTTCGAATCTTTTCCCGTGAGAGCGAAGGCCGTACCTTCAGATGCAGAACAAACGTAACTAGGGTTACAAGATTTGGAGGGAGAAAAAGGGTGGCTGTAACTCATAGTGTTGGTTCATCCGAAGACCAGCAAGCGAATGCAACACCAGAATCGGATGGCCGGCGCCGGAAGACCCCAGCAAAGGTTCGCGATATAGCTGTGCCGAAAGCCAACCACAAACGTAAAGAAAAAGCACCGATTGTTCCTCCAGCTACGAAGGTACTTCATAGCAAAGATAAGACTGTGCCGAAGAGAAGAACTACTAACGATGTAGCCCCAAATATGCCGACCAACGACAAAGCTCCTGAAACTTCACACACTCCAGCTGTTACTGAATTGCCAAGGGAATCACAACTCCCTGGGAAAGAAGTTACTAACGATCGCGTAGTAAAGGTAGTGAAGAAGAACTTGAATGCGTTGAAAGAGATAGCGGGTAGAAAGGGTTGTGGACCTTTGGACTACACCCAGTGGGCAAGACTTTTCCGAATGGAAATTAGCCTGCTGGACCTGCTACAATGTTTGCCCAACTTTGCGAAGAACGTGAAGAAAATGTCAACCAGGGTCAACACGAAAAAACAGCCATCCAAGAAGAAGCGCTACCAGGCTACAGTGGAAACAGAAGATGAGTTAGATATACTCATAGAAACGGCACTTGTCGACTTTAACTGCATGCTCAATCGAGTCGCATCAGCGATGGAGTACCCAGTGTTAGATGGTATATCGTCATCGAAGAAACCGTTTCGGGTTCCGGGAGTCATGGATATTAAGGTGAACGGTCAATTGGTCGCTTTAGAGCTTCCAAAACATATCTGTCAAGCAGACCAGGGATCCGATATCAATCTAATCTCGCCCTATTTGGTTGACTATCTCAGACTTGAAAAATTCCCGCTCGCACCACCAGGAAGAAAAGCAGGTGTTCATTTGAATACTGCAGATGGTAACTCAACCGGCATGAACTTCTATGTTAAAGCAAAGATTAGCGTAATGGGGATTTCAAGATTGGTTGAATTGTTTGTGCGACCTGACCGGAACGTTAAGTCAAAGGACAAGCATGTCTTGCTTGGCCTCCCATGGCTGTGGTCGGTTAATGCATTTTTTGGCATTCGAGAGTCATTTATCCTGATAGGAGACCAAAAGATTGGAGAATCTCAGGTTTTCATTCAAGGGCCTAAGTTGGACCAAGACGCCGACCAGAAGCTACTCCTGGTCCCACAGAAAGAAAACTCATCGAGTGGCATCGAAAAAGCCGTTGAAAATATAACACTCAGAAATAAGGCTGTCAGCCCACCTATTGCGATTGAACTAGCTTCGTCAGAGGGCGTTTACGACTTAATCAGCTCAGAGAGCACAGGAGAAGATGAAACCGATTCTACCAAAGATATAACGGATCGCTATGACACTGATTATGACAGTGAAACTAATTCAGAAAGTTCGGGAAACTGAAGCGTCATCGGCATGACGTAAAAATGCCACACTCTGCGGTTCACCGTAGAGTAGGCGCGATCAATGTGACGAGGAAGGAATGTGGTTTGAATGATGGGAGCAGATTGGAGGTCGGAGGCAAGACGGATACAATGAGTATCAAAGGCGAGGAGGAAGGTGTAGTTGGTGGAGAGAGGATTGAGATTGGTGGAGAGAGGGTTGAGATTGGTGATAGGTTGAAGGAGTGTACAGACGAAAGAGAGCAAAGGGTTGTTTACGGGAATTCTAACGGCGGAATGGAAGGCGAAAGGAAGGGTGTTGTAGGGAAGAAGGGAACAGGAAGGACAAAGGGAGGGATTCGAAAGACGCAACCACACGGCGTGAATAGAGTTCCGGAGACCCAGTCAATTAACTGTTTTGCAACTTCTCATGAAAACCCTACAGACGACGGAACTCCGAATACGCCTAGAGGCCCTGATGGATATCCATTGCGAAGACCTGTCAGACAGACTTTATCGACGGTGCCGGACAGTGTTATTGAACAGTGGTTCGCAGAATCTGGGATCCATATTGGTCCGCTGCTCACATTGGAACTACGACCACGTCTAATGCGCCTTACGTATACCTATCGAGATCTCAACGCTGTAGAACTGAAGGAAATGCCTGCAACAGACCTCTACGTCCATCGCTGCCGTCTCCAACCAAATTGTCCACCTTGGAAAGATTTTTCTAAACGCCGACATACGCCTCAGCAAGAATATTGGCTCGTCAAGACAATCCAGGAAGGAATGTCGTGTGGAATGTACGAACGTCCAGTTTTGGCAAATCACGTCTTCTCAGATTGGAATGCTGTCGCGGTGATAGTACCAAAAGAAAAGGATCCAGAAAAGCGCAAAGATCCGATGGCAGAAATGAGGATTACCTTTGACTATAGCCACGTTAAAGAGGATATGCCAGGTTCCTTTATGGAATTGATGGCGGAGATCCACGACTATTTGGCATTTCCGGGGCATCAATGTTTCTTACAATTCGACATCAAGAACGCTTACTGGAGTATTGTCCTACATCCAAAGGATTGACATATTTACGCCTTTTATGTTAGTACTCTTGGACAGGTGCAACCGACTCGTATGCCTCAGGGTACCAAGTCAGCCGGTTACACCATGAACGAGTTTATGCTCATCTTTTTGGGCTACATCCCACCTTTACCGCCAGAACATCAAACACCAGGGTTTACTGGAGAATTTCCATCGCTCTTACATCCTTTCCGCGAAGGAGATACAGCTTCTTGTCGTAACTATATGGACGACATCTTTAGTGGTTTCAAATCTCCAGTAGAAGCGTTAGACTGGATGGAGGATCATTTCTTACCTCGGGTAGACTGGGCACGAATTCGATTATCTTTCAAGAAGCTTCGACTGTTTATGACGCAAATATTAGCTCTAGGAGCTACTTTCAAGACTAATGGCATCATGGAAACAACTCAGGGCAGAGCGGATAGAATTCGGATGTTCCCTCCACTGATTGGGGGAAAATCAGATGTGCGGAAATTTCTAGGCGTCATCCAAATGACTCGGCGATGGGTAAAAGACTTTGCAGCGATATCAAGACCACTAACGCGGCTTACTGGAAACGTTGACTTCCAATGGGGGTCAACGGAACAATTATCGTTTGAACTCCTTCGACAGACATGCTCTGATGTGGTAGAGACACACGGATTGGACCCTTATTCGCCAATTCATCTTTACACGGTTGTGAGTGCCTTCGCAGCCGGATGCCATATTACCCAAATGCAGCTGAAAAAGAACGAGATTAGCGGCCGAAAAGTGGAATATCAACTGCTGTATGACTCATTCTTACTCAACAAGGCAGAAAGGAATTATGGGACATACAAACGAGAATTGTTTGGAATGGTGTCGTTCGCACGTAAGTACTATTACATGCTGATGACTGATTCCCCCTCAATAATTTGGACGGACCATAAACCATTGACTTTCTTCCTTGAAACTCCTCTGGTTTATGGAATCTACAGTCGATGGGCGTTAGAACTTGGAGCTTTAAACATCGAGATCAGATACATCGAGGGTTCTAAGAATAAGGTCGCAGATGCACTCTCACGCACAATATTCCCAGATCCTGAATGTGCAAAAGATGACCTTTTAGACTCACTAGGTGATGTGGTGGACGATCAGGATGGTAAGCCAAAGTGGGTTTGGAAAGATGGAAAGGGAGGGTACGCAGAACTTCTACGATTGCGAAAAATCCAGGAAAGTGACGCATCCTACCTTGAATCTAAATCTATTGAATTTTCAGCCAATCGTCTGCATAGAGATAGATTCGAAGAACAACTGGATGCTCTTGCTGCAAGAATGGAAGAGGAGGAAGGTTATTCAAAATATCAAGATTCCGAATGGTATTGAGATATCTGGGTTGCATTAAGAAAGGCATCCTATCCGTCGGACTTCGACCGAGTACAGGTTGCCAGATTAAAGCGACGTTGCAAGAATTTCGAGGTGATCGGGGACGATCTGTTTTTTCAGATGAGAGGGGTGCGGAGGAAGTGTGTAACACTTTAAGAAGTCTCGGAAGTGATTCCACACGCCCACGATAAGGAAGGTCATTGGAAACACGCAATAACTATGAAGAAGCTGCGAAAGTACTACTGGCCAAATATGGCGAATGATGTCAGGAATTATATTCTTGGATGTATGAAGTGCGCTCAGCATGGGAATGCGCAGAGAACACAAACTCAGTCACCAACAATCATCGACGAACCAAACGTTCTTTGGGGAATGGACTATATCGGGCCATTTCCGAAAACAGCTGTCACAGTGGACGAGGCATTGAAGTGTATGTGGCCTCAACTTCACAAATCGAAAATTCAAGTAATGGACTAGGAACCTAACCCACTCGTCCCTCAACCTCCGAACAATTACGGATTTGTAAACTTCACGCACATACTTTTAGTGGTGGACTATTTTGACCGGTTCGTATGGGCATTTCCAACTATCACTGATAGCCAAGACGAGACGATTCGCTGCCTCACATGGCTGATCAGTCAGGAAGGAGCCCCAGTAGCAACATATCAGGACACAGGAGGTCATTTTGGAAAAAGGACAGCGAAGTTTCTCGAAGGTCATGGTACAGAACCAATCTCCTCTCTGGTAGCGGCTAAAAAAGCAACTGGAATGGTAGAGAAAGCCAACGATATCCTGCAGATAACAATGAAGCTAATTACCAGAGATCCGCATTGCTGGCCATGGAGAATACAGGAAGCCGTCTTTGAGGGGAACCGACGCCAGATCAGCTATTTGGGCTACTCGCCGTTTGAAATCCGGAGAGGGTATCAACCTATATCTGCATTGGAACAAGAGTTTCGCCTCCCTGAACAAAGTGTCACCTTTGATACCCTAAAAAGCGACATTACTGCTTTCATAGAAATTTCCGAGGACGACCATGCGAGCGCAGTAGATCTATTTGTGCAGAATAGAGAAGTTGTGAGAGATTCGGTCATGGCGAAGACGAGCTGGCGAAAGCAAGTTCAGAAGGAACGACACGATAGAGGAGTTTGGGAACACACTTTCAAACCCGGCGATTACGTGATGCTATACGATGGGAAGTCTGCGAAGAAGAAACTTCATCCAGCGTATCAAGGTCCCTTTGTTGTGGCTGGCCACGGTGGCTCCCATGGAAAATTATATCTGTTAAGACAGGTTAATGGGAAGCCTATCCCAAGAACCTATTATGGAGACCACCTTAAGTTATTCAAACTTCGCGAGGGTCATCTAGTCACTGGTCGAGAAGGAAAAGTAC
The DNA here is from genome assembly GCA_028751805.1 of Podosphaera xanthii. NCBI lineage: Eukaryota > Fungi > Ascomycota > Leotiomycetes > Helotiales > Erysiphaceae > Podosphaera > Podosphaera xanthii. Next base: position 2,564,613 of record JAPWIX010000014.1, read on the forward strand.
CATTCTATCAGAACCTCCGAGCAGGAACGGCAAAGCATAAACTACCTGCAGCCGTTGGGACCGGAGATACAGAATGGAGCGCGGACGACTAATTGCGGCTACGGGACTCATAATATGGTTTTAGAACGGATTTTGGAGAATGGAGTTTTGCGTGGTATTTAAACCTGGTTGTCACTGAAATGTTTCTCTGGTCTTAAAAACGTCGGAACTCGACTTTTTATTGCGTCGTTTATTATAAGAGTCATATGACGGTCTTTATTCTCTATGGCAGAAACTATCCTGGAATCTCATTGTTTATCGGACAAACCTTTAGAGCGAAAGGAGAAGGATAAAAGTACTCAGTTCACTCGCGCATTGTCGAGGACGACAAGTTGCAGCTACGGGACTAGAGATGTGCTGGGTTTCGGAAGCTGGTTATGTAATTAGAACTAGTAGCAGCGCGATCCTGTATTTAGGAACAGTAGAAGAGAACATAATAGACAACTTGCAGCCTCCCACAGCTCCGAACCTTTAAGTATTTCTGGGGCACTTGGCGTGCCTGCGTGTTCTAGGGCCACCAGGCTTGTCATGTTGTCCTTTTGACAGCAACTTAATTTACATGCATACCCTGAGAAACACGAGGGATGTTGAGGTACATACCATACCCTTACCTGCGCGTGACAACGCTGAGATAACAACACCAACATTAATATAATATCATGATTTACCATACATATCAATTTCAAACATCTTACACTTTGTATTGCGTACCAGTGTACCAGGAGTGGAAGGTTTTAGCACCTTCCGTTGTACCAAGGGTCCATCTAATATCGGATTCTAGATTGGTGCATGAAGAGTTCCGAAGTTACCTAGTACCTTGTTTGGTGTGACGGCAAAAGAAAAAGTGTTCAGGCGCTTTATCCTGTCCGCAGGCACAGTAGAGTTCAGCTTTGTTGTGCTTAAATCGACGATTATAATCTGCAAAATCACCATGACCGGAGCGGGCGGCAAAGAGTTTTCCTAAACTAAGTCTTGGAAGAAGGAATAGTTCTGGTGGAGGGCGGGGGCTAACCCCAATGTGGAGATTTTTGTACTGTTTGAGGGCATTTAATTCCCAATACGTGGCTAATGCTTGTAGGAATCTTTCTTCGAGTAAAGAACTGGCACGTGCGACCGATGCTTCTGAATTGCATGTCTCCAGATCGTAGGCTTCTTTTGCTAGCTTATCTGCTCGGTCGTTTCCCGGAATTCCTTGGTGACCCGGAATCCATCTTACTTGAACAGTACCGGCTCCGATGGCCGCAGCCTAATCTATTCCTGACCGTGCGTCTCGGAGTGACTGAAACTCCAGTATTTGAGTAGAGCTTGAGGGAGTGGAGTATCCAGTATTTAAACAAATTGCAGCTTCCTCATTATCTAGACAAACTGCTACATTTGTTGCAAAACGGGCCATAAAGTGCAAGCAAGCCGCACAAAGGCCTGCTACCGCCCCGATAATTTCTGCATTGTAGACATGCGCTGTGTGACCTAACTGTATACGCCCAGATAGAATTTCTTGGGGGCCTCAGTACACGCAGTATCCCACCCCTGCTTTTCCATCTTTACCAAGGGAGCTATCTGAGAAAACTGTGAGATCAAGCGTGTTGCGTAGTCGAGACCACCGCCTATAAGATTCAATGCCGTCTTTACGGCCGGAAGCTCCAACGTTTTGTGCTTCTACATTACAATCAAATTTTGACCAAGGTGGACGGTAGGTATTAGATAACACTTCTATTGATTGCCTCCTCCGTATATATGTAAAATGAGAGGAGTTCTATCTATGGCAAAGAGGATGACTTGGGTCAGATAATGCAACTCGCACAGCTAAGCGGTCAAGTATACGGTTGTAACAGCTAGTGAGCTGAATTGTTCCTGTAGCCTATATGGCGCATAGGCGTGCATAGACCTTACAGGGATAAGGTTGTGGTACATGGGGCAATGTGCGTGGGGCAAGGTAAATGGGGCACGGTGCACAGGGCATGATTAGCTATGAAATGGCGACTAGCTGAAACGAGAAGTACCCTTACTATGCGTAGGCTTACTGTCACAGGGACCTTCTGATACACGAGGACTTTTAGGAACCTTTATTGATATCAGGGTTGGGGCGAGTCATTAGACTGCAGTGAGGGCTGTATATAGACTTGTTGAGTAGCAATATAGTTTACTTATAGAATTGAATATTTACTACCTCTACACACTTAGCTGCGCAGGCGCTCCTGTCTAGACCGTGACAATGTTCCAGCAAAATAGTCGCCGGGGCCCAACCAGTTTCACGCATGAGCGTAGGTGTAGGGAAAGTTTTGTATAAAGGAAGGACCACCCGGGCGGCTTAGTTCATAGCAGTCTGAGCTTGGTTCAACGCCCACTGCAAGGTATCAGGGCCGTACCATGTTTCTGCCACGTAAAAAAGTGTTGCAAAAGCGCATCCTTGCATAGCTTGTTGCAGTAGGCCAAGAGGTGCCCCTCGAGTAGTGCCGCATAGTTGACGTACGTGCTCAGTTACGACTCGAGACTGTTGGCAGGCCAGACACACATATTCTTTATAACAAAGTTTTCTGTCAAAAAATATTCCAAGCCACTTGATTAGATCTTTGGCGGGAATTTCAAATTGGTCTATACGTAATTGGGAGGTCAACGGGCTTCCTCTTGTTGTGAAAATAGATTAGTTCTGTTTTTCCCAAGTCAAAAACAATACCATTATCTTTGGCACATTCAATCAAAAGGTTGAGCTGTCTCTGTAATTTCAACTGGCAATCTTTCAATGTCTTTCTCGTAGAGAAGAGGGCGGCATCATCAGCATACCCAAAACGCCCTCGTGAGAATCTTAAAAGGGGTTCTATGTAGAGGAAAAAGAGAAAAGGGGATATGGGGGGTCCTTGCGGGAGACCGCATAGAATGGGCAGCGCGTCGGACGTGGTATGATCAGCACGGATTCGTACTTATTTCTTGGACAGAAAGGAAGAAACCCAATTTACTAGACAATTGGGCCAGCCCTGAAAGCGAAGTCTGAGAATCAGGCGGTTGCAGAGAACTCCATCAAAAGCTCCTTTGACATCAACTGTGGTTAGCCCAGCGACTCTTTTTTCTTCCCAAGCTTGCCAAATATCGCAGAAAAGGGCTGTTGTAAGATCGATAGCCGAGCGTTGTCTGACGGCGTGTCAGGAAAGCCTCTACTGTATAATATATATATGGAGATTGCCAGTTCATAGTGTTCTATGATTCTGGTCTGGCCTTTTAGCCGAGTGGTGATGCATCTATCTCATGTATCATGTAGGATAGCAACCTTTAGCCTGACACCCACCTCTTGGCCCCTCTCTGTCCCCACGCTGTCTACATACCGCTTTTGACACGGCGCTACATTGATCCTGGGCGAGAATCTCTGATTTAAGTGCCCAGTAGGAGATGCAACTGGCAATAAGTCTCTCCAGGCCTTTGCCCAAACAAGATAAAAGAGCTATGGGTCTGTAGGATTTGGGCAGAGATCAGTCTCTTTTCCCTGTCTTCGGGAGGATATTTATAACAGCTTTTTTAAAAGCAGATAGGTGGACTCCAAGTTTAATGCAGTGATTGAAAAGGTTAGTAATACGATCACCCATGGCTGGCTACGCTAAGCGGAGTGTGTGTGGTCAATTCATCTTCGCCAGGAGTTATAGATTTGACTTGGCAGGTTGCTGTATACGCCTTAGGGTTAGATATGGTTTTCCAAGGGATATTTCTTGGGGACACTGTAGGTGTATCTATAGGTATATCCGAAGTTTCTAGGTGACGGCAGAGTAGAGACCTATTAAAAAGCAGTGCTTTTGACAGAGGATCATGTACTGCTTTGCCTGAGTTGTCGTCGCTGCAGAGAGGTGGGGATTGGTGCCTTGGGGCGGCATTGTGCTAGCGAACTATCGTAAAGACATCAGTTAGCAATTTAGAATCTTCAACAGTAGAATTCCAATGACTTTTCTTAGCTTGGCGCACTGTGTTCTGGAGTTGAGACTTTTCCCATTTTGCAGGGCCTGAGCAACGCGCTCTGTGGTAGGCGTGCGCCGCGCGCCGACAGTTATCATTTGTCAGGAATGCCTCTGTTGTATAATATATATGTGGAGATAGCTGTCACGACCTCTAAAGTGACTGCCAGAAGATAAAGGCTTGAGTTAGAGCGTGACTTGAGATATGACGTGAAGCGTGACGTGGAGCGTGATGTGGAGCGTGAACTAGAGCGTGACGTGGAACGTGGCTAGAAGTAATATACAAGAGTACCTGATAAAGAGGATATATTTTAACAAGACACAAGTCTGAAGAACTAACAACTCACAGGCAAATCTCCTATAAATACACCAGACGCCCTGATACCTGAGGCTTTTCCTGCCACATACCAACTCGAGTAGAAAAGACTAGAATACTATAGAATACAACAGAATTAAGAAAACAACTAGAAGTAATACCAGGCTATAAGGAAGCAAGCATGGGGTATCAATTAGGATCATCGGCGCTAGCAGGGGTCTTATGTGAGGATGAAGTTTATGTAATAGCATAACTTCGGACCCTGTTTGTGACAATAGCCAGAGCATAGTGTTCTATGATTATGTTATGAGCAGCATGTAGACAGCGGACAAGAGCAAGAACAAGACAAGACCCGTGATGTCAGGCTATGGATGCTGTCCTACATAATACACGAGATAGATGCATTACCACTTGGCTAAAAGACTAGATGTTAGCGTTCGCAGATCATTTGGCCCATGTTTAGTTATGTTTTAGACAAGTGAGTTAGCATCAGATGTCTTCCATTGATTGGCTTCATGTATTCCGATGTTGTATTGGGTATCGGAGGAGCCCCGGCGTTTTGGAAGTTCTCCTAATGTTTCTCCTTCAGTGTGACAAGATATCTTTAGTAGTTTGAGATGTTATTCTGGATATATTGTAGGGTACTGATTGCTAGATGAGCTCCTTACGCTTAGTTTTCCGTCATCTCGAGACTATAGAATTCAAGTTAGTCACCTTCAGTCTTCAGTGTCTTTCAGCCTACAGTATTTCTCAGTCTTCAGTAACTTTCATCTCTCGGACTTCTTTAGTTTCTAATCTCTTGTCTTTATCTCCGCTCCCTTACTCCTTTATTGGACATTCAGCATTAGTCTTCAGTCACCTTACAGTTACCCTTTCGGCCCCTTAAGTCTCCATACCTCAGCCTTGCGCTTCCGCGCTTCCAATCTTCAGCCTTCAATCTTCAGCCTTTCGCCGTCGAGTCACGTGCGGGTCACTACTCTGACACTAGACCAGAAATCATAGAACAACCTTAAGGTCTAGCACTGGCACTTTGTTATCCACTTTGTGTGTATTCAGTTCTGGCTTAGTAAGCAAGTATGGGTTTAGCTTACGGAGACTAGGCATATATATTATAGGAGGGGTAATGTCAGCAATGCCTCTGTTGTATAATATATATATGGAGATAGCCAGGACATAGTGTTCTATGATTTCTAGTATGGTCTTTTAGCCAAGTGGTAATGCATCTATCTCGTGTATTATGTAGGACATCATCCATAGCCTGACATTATTTGTCTTGTTCTTGCTCTTGTTTGCTGTCTACATGCCGCTCATGACATCATTACACCGCGGGGTACTGTGACTATTTACTGTGTGTCAGGGACAAGAGCCTGTGAGTGCAACATGTAATGATTCTATGACATTGGTTGCTTCAATTTCTAACTCCTCTTGCGAGGCAATGGTAGGGAGAAAATGGAAATTGCTTGAAAGTTTTTGAAAGAGGTCAGTTTCAATAGCTTTGTACCAAAGCTTGGATTCTCTCACAGCTTTTCAGTTGAGATATAGGCACGAGACAAGCGTCTCGTGATCATAAGTTGTAGGCAAGTCAACTCGCACTTCGCAGCTTGCCTTCTTATCAACACAGAATGCGAGATCAAGAGTGCCCTCGCGATTGTGGGTTGGCGTCTGAGTAGGGTTTAAAAGCATGAGGCCCTTGGATTTGTACCAGTCAGTTAGGGCCTCGCATGAAGCACGCGAGTTAGTAGCTATTGAATCCCATGACAGATGTCGCAAATTAAAATCACCTCCTACTAAGAAGGGGCTAATAGTGCAGCTAATCAATTTAGACAAGCCCTCTCCAGCGCCCTCACAGCCTACGGGCGCATTGTAAACGTCCCAGATGGGCAGGATTGTGTTATTTCTGAGTGTAAGTGCGATTTGGGCCAGGTTGTGAGAGAGGTCTGAGCTTAGTTAAAAAGGCTTGAGTCGCGCGTCTTTGCGTACATACGTCATGACTCTTAGTCAGGAGTGCCAGGTCGACAAAGGGGAGAAAGTTTCCAACGATTTGTGTGTCTTGGTCCTTTGTCTGGAGATATTGTGAAAAGTCCAAGGTTCTTAAACAAGTAGGATGTCCATATGGTTTTCGTCTGCGAGAGCGAGGGCAACATCATGAGCCGAGGAAGCTCTACCAACATTTGCTTGCATGATACGGAGGGAGGCAGCTATACGCTGATTATGCCTTCTGACCATTCTTATTGCGAGGAAGGAATAATTTCGGTTCCAGAGGTCCCAGAGGACGGTTTTGGAGAGGTGTCAGTCTGCTATCTCATCACTTTTGCATATTCTCTGCCCCCTGCAGCCCGGATTTGCTTTGGTTGTACTCCCATTGGCCGGACTAGAACCCTATTTTTGCGGCGAGGTCGAGCGGGGCAAGAAAGATCAGTCGAATTGTGGGGGCCTTTGCAGTTCAGGCACCTAGGGGGCTTGAGGCAGGATCCGTCTTTATCGTCGGTGCCACAGGTGTGACATTTATTTGAGCGTGCGCAAGTTCTGGTGGCGTGGAAGCCGTAGCATTTAGTACAAAATGATAGTTCCTGGCGCTTTCGTATTTTTTGTATGGAGACTGCTTCCCCAAAAACACGCAGTGCAGATGAGAATCTGCTTGCTTTAGACTCTGGAACGCGAATGCGAACATATCCGACGAGCTCGTCGCTCTCCACAGAGCGTCTCGTCCAATTCTTTGACCTGATGGGAATAACTTCACGTACAGGAGCGTGTTCTGCCAGGAGGAGACCATCAATGGGTCTACAAGACTGTCGTGAGCGTAGGCCCCCTCTTCTATTGGTCTGTCAAGGCAGTGTCACGGGGTGTTGGTAGGTTTAAGGCGAGAATTTAGTAAATGTGGATAAGTGTCTGATTACTAATCGAGGTAGAGTAAATATTAATAAGACGTCGCACGAATTTCTAGTCATGCGCTGCACAACCTATTCATACACAGATCTAGGAACTCGCATCATTGAAAGCCCAAATTCCCGAATTTCTTCCCCGGAGAATTCTGTAACCCAAAAGCAAACACAACACAACAGAACTCCGAAAACTTTAACAATGCTCAGACAATCTTATAAGGTCGAATAATATATTATAATAATAATAATATTAATTTAACAAAACAAAACCTAATTTATAAACAAAAGGAAATTACACGGTGCTGATAGGGACTGTGACAGGCAGCGGATTTTCTTCTATATCGGGCCGATAACAAATATTGACCAGGACTCCTGTTGTTCAACCACCACGTAACCAAATCTATTTTTGATTGCGCCCTTTGACTGAAGGACAGTTGCAGCTTTTGCTGTAGTGGGTGCCAGGGTAGCAACCCCTGAGGGGACAGGCCAAACTTCAGAAACTAAATTGCTGTCGGGGATGAGTTTTTGGATAGTCTGTCAAAGCTCAAATGCTCCTGTTTTGCGGGCCTCATGCTCTGGTCCAAGTCAGATTGTAACTCGACAGTCTTCTTTACTCTGCCCTTGGGGAGCGTTTGCTTTCATGTTCTGCTTTTTGATTTAGAACAACTTTTGTTCTGGGTCGTGGCAGGCGGCCCTTTCCGCCCACGTTCTCCCCCGTGACTCATGCTGATCTTTGGCTTTAGCTGGGGAGGATGTGTACACTCGCTGTCCGCGCATGGCACGGGATGCGCTGTCTGCCAGGAGTGCAAGAAAATCGGAGCCTACACCCTGATGCTTCTTTTGAAGATCCTGCTAGTAATTGTTTATGAGGTCAAGGAGACCTGTGGGTTCACTACTAAGGTATAACACCTATATTCGATATTGATTATTTTGATTTCAAACTATTCTATCTACAGTCTAAGAAATATATGTTAATAGGTGCCAAGACGCTAAGCCTAATCGAGTTATTGACGTAGAATGCAAAGTCCATCACTGGCAGTCTTTTGTTTATTTGTTGGTTTCTACACTGTCGCAGTCTACCCATGCCTCTTTGTCAATAAAGTATTTATTTGCCAGTATTTTGTTGAGTGCATGATTAGACGCCTGGGACTTTGTCGTGGCATCGGCCGGATTAGATTTTCCCTTGATCCAAATGACCTGAGATATTTCTCTGCGTTCGTAAGCTTGGCGGATTGCGGCAATATCTATTATGAGTCTTTTTTCTTTGGTCGTTCCCAACTTAACAAGACATTCATAGAGTGAGTAACTGTCGATGCATACCACTAGAGGGATCTTTCTTTTCATAATTGAATCAACAGTATGTTTTAGAACACACGCTGCATTGAATACAGCGACCATGGCGTAGAGTTCGGATGTGTGAAGGGTAACTGGGGTTGGTCACTGCACGACAAGCGAGTGCCACAAACTGTATATATTCTATCTATGTAGATACAAATGTACGAGGGAATGGGCTATTTTATCCCTCCTCTATCACCAACTCCTTGATATGCCAAACTCGTATACATGAAGTCATCCCCATGAACTCGTACCTATAACCCGTACAAACCAAATCGTACCCATAAACTAGTATACATGAATTCGTGTAGATGAATTCGTACATATGAGCTCGTATGCATGCTCGTATACCTGCGCTCGTATACTCCTCACCCAATCCCTCTGGCTATTTCTAACTCGCTACCAAAGGACTAAGCGCAACCCCTTTCCTTAGCGTGGACTGACTGCATAAACCTGCAGCCTTGTGCATAAAGGATAACCAAGATCAGCACTATATAACTATACATATTTAACGGCGTATAGTTATTCCTTGATTAGGGCAGATTGGGCTTAGTCACCAGACCAGTCATACATCCAGGGCACAGCCCTTAACAGGATGCAAGGACACTGCGAGTTACTCGCTTACATTTAGTTGATGACCAATGGATAATGTTACAATTCCTGCAGTCAGCGAGAACAATTATAAATCCAATTTGAGACAAGTAGTCTAGATTGTTAGCAAAACTACTATCAGTAAAGACAATTATTTGTAGTTCTGCTTTGTTTAACTTGATGAAACGTAAGCCAGATCCTTTCATTTGCCATCTAAGTCTTTTGTTTAAGGCTTCTATCTGGAGAATAGTGGGCTGGAAAACTTGAGTTGCTTGCGAGAGGTCGAATGCGGCTTAAGGTTGACAGACAGAGGAAATGTAAGCGCCTTGTGCGCGTTGAATAATGTGCGACTTAGCGTCATTTTGAAGAACCATAGATAGTTTCTGACAGTGTGAAGATTGGGTGACGGTAATGCCGTTGGTTGTAAGGGTGAGTGAGGCATCATTGAAGTTGATTGATGTATTGGCTGTCAGCTTTATTGTTGGTTTTGCGGATAATTTTGCAGTTTCGAGCTCTTGCTGTTCTTTTTGTCTAAATTGTTCATTACTGGCGAAGAGAGTATCATCCGTTTGAAGGGCGACGATTGCGTCATTATTGTAAAGGAGGCAAGGATCACTAGAAGATTGTGAAAGAGAGAGCTTGTCAGTGTGATGGGCGTGGTAGGTTTGAAACCAATGTGTGCCCGCCTCTGCAATGCCATACAGGGGTTTAAGAATCTTGAGCAATATATTGGGTGGTAGGTTAAGTTCTTTTGGAGGTATTACGAAGATGTTTCGAGCAAGCGGAGTCTTGGATTGTATGTAGGCTTGAGTTATATCTCGGGTGAACAAATCGAGACCTCTTGTAACAGCGATAGAGAGTAGGAGTTGTTGGCAAGATCGCTGGATTGTGGGCGACTGTGTTAGGACTTTTGATTTATCTAAATCATTATACCCCTGAACTACGAGTCGAGACTTTTCGAACGCTTGTGGGGTGACTGTTAACTTTACAGTGTCAAAAAAACGGCTTTTAAAAAATTCGTTCTTCAGAAGATACAGCTTTGACGTCTACAAACTCAAATACACCGCGGAGAAGGAGTCCCTCAAGCTCCTGTTGACGGGAATGGGTGAAATTTGGTCAGGGGTTATCGTGTGTGAAATAAATTGCAACGGCTGCTGGATGAAGCTTGTAATTAGTATCTTGGATATGTATAACATTGTGATTAATATTATCCTCGCGATAGCGTGCTGGGAGACGCCTTGTACATTGAGGTCGGTTTTCTGAGGAGGATGCAATAATTTGTTCTCCATTTTCAGGAGAACCTTGATGTTGAGGTTGGTTTTCTGCTAAGGATGTAAAAATTTGTTCTTCATTTCTAAGGTAACTTTCTTCTGGTTGCACATGCAAATCATTTTTATCATTTCTATATGGCTTAATTGATGATGATCTGAATGTTGTGGGATCACTTGAGAGTTGAGCTACCGCATTTTCTCTTTCCAAAGAAAGAAGTGTGAATGGGCCTTCCCATTGCTTTCTGTGTGAGCGCCACACAGGAACATCTGCTCTGATTGGAATATTTTGAGCATTGATAGCGGGGCCATTTCTGGAGCGTAAAGCAGCTGTGACTTGATTCCGGAGACGTAATTTGGATACCTCTGCCATCGCTTTTTGTATGGCCTGTGCTTTGGCAGCAATACTTGGCGTAGGAGGGTCAAGTTTTGTCATTCTGGGATACGCTCCAAATACAAGTAGAGTAGGGATGATTCCATCGGGTCCAGCAGTGTCATTGATTGCTTTGATGTAACGGCTTGTTGTCAGGAAAGCCTCTACTGTATAATATATATATGGAGATTGCCAGTTCATAGTGTTCTATGATTCTGGTCTGGCCTTTTGGCCGAGTGGTGATGCATCTATCTCATGTATCATGTAGGATAGCAACCTTTAGCCTGACACCCACCTCTTAACCCCTGTCTCCAGCCTCGCTGTCTACATACCGCTTATAACACTTGTAAGCTTTAATGGTCCTGCAGCCTACGATAGTTATCGCAGTCAGTTGATTGTTACTGTCACAGGCCAATGCCTGGTAATTTTAAGGCTAGTGCCTAAGGCAAAAAGAATACTCTTTGCTAAGCAGCCCCAAGCTGAAACTTCTCCAACACGCAAATTTCCCCAAACATTTACGGTAAGATTTGTTGATTTTACAGTTTTGTTTGCAATGAAGAGTGAGACGTGACGAGACACTGGTTGTCTGCACAAAGGACACCAAAGCATCATAAGATGTTAGAGGCGAATGCAGAGATTGTAGATCATGCAAATAAAGGGAGGAAATGTTGAACATGAGGAATAGATATATGATATTTGCTCTCGGTTTTATTTTGCTTCTTCACTTCAAGATTTTCTATTGTATATAGCTCTGGATAGCTTGTGAATAACAATCATCTTAAGACCCTTACAGTTACGGATTTACTACCACGTGACTATTATTTTGTGACATGGGTAATGCGAATGAGAGGTCTACACCCTTGTTAACCTTCTTACGTGTATCCCTAATTACACATCCTGAAATCACTAAATACACGTGATAGTTTGGAAATATTTAGAATATTCTAGACATTGACGACGAGGCATACAACCTCCTCTGGTATGACCTATGATGAAGATTTACTAAGCAATGGCAAACATTCCAGAAATTATGTAAAAACTATATAAGTAGCCCATAGGTTGTATTTAGATAGACAGAGAAAATTATAAACTACCTTTGCTTATATGATTGCCCACGCATCAATACTCGAACTGTTATTCAGCTTAATAGCTTTGACAGAGCCCTCATTATCCATCATCCCTATATCCACCGTCCTTCTCCCCCGTATACACCGATCCAAACTCCCCGTACGGCGCAATGGCTTCCACCAACGCAACGTTTCCCTCAACGCCTGCCAACTCAGGCAAAGGACTCCATCCAAGTCTTCGTGGCATTGCTGCCGCCATGGAAGAAGCGGAACGCCAAAGAAAGCAAAGAATGGGCCTGGCCCAGGAATTTCTAGGAACCATCGACGCCTGGGCTAAAACCAAGGCAGGTACGGAAGAAGCGTCGTTGTTGGCGCCGTTCATTGAAAGGATAGCACCCATCGTAACCGCGTTTGCGATTGGCAATGCACAAATCTCCGAATCACCCTGTAAGAATCCTAACCCTAGAACGAACACGGTAACAACAGCTGGGCCTAGGGCTACAAAGCCGACCGAGGCGCCAAACCTCGCACTCCCCAAAAAGCCGCAGGAGGCCAAGTCTCCGTGGGTCACAATAGCCAGGAAAGCGGCAAAACTCCCACCACCACCCGCCGCCACGACAATCCGCAAGCCTGCTATACAGAAAAAGCCGGCTATACAAGAAATGCCAAAAGAAGACAGACGCCTTTTTCTTTGGCTAGGTCCAGAACACGAGTGGCGCAAGCTGTCACCTGTCACAATAAAGAAAATCGTAACCAAGAGAGCTGGGGTCGCACACTCAGCAATCATAGCGATGACACAAGTTAGGTCAGGCCTAGCAATCGAATGTGCGTCAGACGCACTCAGACATGCAATACTGAGTGTAGGCCCTTCTTTTCAAAAAGAGAACATGACAATAGAGCCTGCGTCAGACTGGACCTTGGTTATTGTCCCGCACGTACCCTTATTCATCCGAACAATGGATGCTAGATTAGAGGTTACAAGTGATATGGTGAAAAAAGAATGCCAGGCAGTCTGTGGGATCACGCCCATACAGGTGCGCCCTAATGATGTCAAACTAGGGCAGTATTCCACTAGCTGGATCATACACTTCAAACAGGTACCAGCAAACCTAAAATTCAGACTCTTCGACGAAAGCGGCCCGGCGATGCCATTCTCCCGTCGTCGCCCTATTGAACAGTGCCAGCGATGCTGGGGTTATCACTCGACAAGAACATGCGTCAAAGGACAGCGATGCGAGAAATGCTCGGGGACGCATGAGAAGATAGCGTGCACTGCCAACCTCCCCAAGTGCGCCAATTGTGCCGGACCGCACGAAGCCACCAACTTGGACTGTATGGCCCGACCAAGCCGACAGCATGGTCAAGTAACGCCTCGCACACCGGCTGAGTTACGAATAATTCGAGAACGTGGTCACCGAGATTTTAAAGCGGCGATTGCTAAATCCGAAGTGAAAGGTAAAGTCTCTGAGGCCACTAACACTTCAGCAGAAAAAGGTATAACTCCTGAGGTCATAAGCATACCGGAAGAAGAGATGCGTGATAATGAGTAGGACACCAAACTCACATAACTTCTACGAAAAGCTAGACACCCTTCTATTTCACCAAGTGAACGTTGGAAAAGGTGGATCAAACATGGATATAGCACTCCAACAGGCATGGGATGTAAAAGTACATGTAGTCATGATACAAGAACCTTGGACCATGCGGAAAAACGGAGAATTCATTACGAAAAGCCACACGGGCTTCGATAGTTTCATACCCTTCGGAAATACGACACCGAGAGTACGCCCACGCGCTATTACCTATGTGCGAAAAGGACTCCGCGCAACTCAAGTCAGTCCCTCCGCATCTGGCCAAACGCTGGACTACTGTTTCGTGCAGGTTAACGGACTCACTTTTGTAAACGTCTACCGTGCCCCAGGCCACAGTGGGACCTTAGAACCTTTACTAAAGTGGAAGCCCTTAGGCCCCTCAGTAGTGGGAGGCGACTTTAACTCCGTTTCCCAGCATTGGCAACCACTCACCGAGCGTCAATACGGAAATGGTGATCTCATCATGGAATGGGCACGGGAAAATAATATGCATCTAGTAAGTATTGTAGGAGATAGTACTCACCGAGATGGCAATGTTCTAGATCTTACCTGGAGTAACACAACTGCATTCGCATCAGTATCAAGCCTCCATCACTGCACATCAGATCACTCAACAATTGAAGGTTCAGTTGACATACCTGGTAACTCTGATCTATCCGGAATTCCAAGATTAATCCGCTTGAAAGACAGCGATTTACAAGAGTACGCTCGGTGCGTTAAGCAGTGGGTAAGACAGGGCCCCCTGAATAGCCCAACCGACATAGAAAACTACACGAGGAGTTTAATCCAAGTACTTCAAGACGCAGTCAGACATGTAGGGCGGACACCTGCAGTAGGCAGAGGAAGAACAGCACCATGGTGGGATGACAACTGCAAAAATCGTCAGATCGACTATAGGACAGCTAAGAGAACATCGGAAAACGTAACAGGCGCACGAAGGGTATTCCGAGCCGCTGTGAAAGCAGCAAAACGTGAATACTGGACAAAGCAAGTTGAAGCGATCGAGACGGAAGCACAAGCGTTCAAACTGATGAGATGGGCCAAACCAAGGTCTGCAAAAGATCCGCCTCCTCTCCAGATATCTCCAAACCAGTGGCTCTCAGACCCACTTCAGCGGACGACTGCACTACGAGACTCTCTCCTGGCAAGATTCAGTGCGAGAAATGATATAAGCTCATGGGAAGAAAGCCAGCCTGAGCGCATTCCATGGGACAAAGAAATTTCACTGGAAGACGCTACAGCAGCAACCATTGGAAGCAAAGAGACTGCTCCGGGCCACGACAAAATTACCCTCCGACTCTTAAAAGCCTGTTGGAGCACGATAGGTACGCTTGTCAGGGACCTCTTTCAGGCATGTCTCGACTTGGAATACTATCCGACACCATTTAAGATAGCCGAAGTTGTTCTACTCCCAAAGACAGGACGCGATCTCTCCAGTCCAAAGGGATGGCGACCCATCTCTCTACTCTCTAGCTTAGGCAAAGGACTAGAACGACTTGTAGCAAAAAGAATGTCGTGGCTGGCAATAAAGTACGAAGCAGTTCCAGCACAACTATTCGGCGCACTTCCAGGACGCTCAGCAGTCGATTTGGTATCCTGTGTTATACACGATGCTGAAGCGGCAATGAGGTCTAACAAAGTGACAGCGATGGTTACGCTAGATGTCCAAGGGGCATTCGACGCGGTACTACACAACCGACTACTTTCACGCATGCGCGGACAAGGCTGGCCTCGTTCACTTTGCCACTGGGTAGAATCGTTCCTAGCGCGTCGAAGGGTACTGGTAAGATACAAGGAAGGTGTTACTGACGAAAAGTATGTAGAATGCGGAGTCCCACAAGGATCACCTCTCTCGCCACTACTGTTCATGCTATACATCGCAACACTCTTCAGTGATGGCGCGCCAGACTGTAGATTCGGGTACGCAGACGACATTGCCATCATCAGTATCGGCAAAAACGCCTGCAAAGCTGTAGAGGCAGTTCAAAAAGAAGTAGATACAATAACCCAACTGGCTCTGAGACATATGATAAATTTTGACCCTTCCAAGTCAGAGCTTCTTGTTTTCGGTGGAGGACCAAAGAAGAAATTAGATTCATCCCAACTCGCAGTAAGAGTTGGTGAACAGACAATAATGGCTTCTGAACACATTCGATGGTTAGGAGTATGGCTCGATACTCAATTGACATTTAGGCAACATGTTCAGAAGTGGTGCAGCAAAGCACAACGACTAGCGCAATTTTTACGTAATATCAATAGAGTACAGCGAGGTGCAGCTCCGGGAGCTCTAATCCAAGCAGTGAACGCATGCGTAGTAAGCACAGCAACCTACGGTGCTGAAGCCTGGTGGCCGGGACTGTCTCGTATCACGACGGTAAAAGAGAAGAAAGTAAGCACTGGGGTCGGTTGGCACCTCAAACAATTAGATCACGCAATCCTGACAGCAATCCGAGCCGCACTACCAGTATGGCGAACAACACCAAACAAGGTGCTCCACCGGGAATCGGGAATTCTACCCGCCGAGATACTTTTGCAACACCGTCAGCTTCGAAGTCTAGCCAGAATCCGCCGGCTGGATAGCCGTCACCCATTGTCAGCAAGGGCTTTCGAAACACCAAAGCAAACAATAAAACGTCTGAAACTGCGTGAGGGGCAAAAGGAACGCATCTTCAAAGTTCCTGAGCGATATCACACACGCCTTCAGAATGGAAACCTAAACCTGCCAGCATCAGAAGGGCCCGGGCAGCTTTATAGACCTAGAAACGCAGAGGCGACAGACAGAGTCAAGCGTGACAAGAAGAAAGAGGCCAGGCAGATTAAAAGGTGGCTAAGTGACCTACTAGAAGAAACGCTCTGTGTCTACTCAGACGGCTCATCGACTGGACCAGCTCACTCAGCATATGGCTACGCCATCTACAAAAACAGAATGCTCATTGCAAGCGGTGGAAAATTTATCCCTGGAGCTGAAGTCTTTGATGCAGAAATCACCGGGGCCTTACAAGGCCTAGAGACAGCATTAGAAATCGGAGACAGAGCAGATATCAAGGTGCTCCTTGATAACGAGGAGGCAGTCAGTGCTCTCAGGAGCGGCATATCAAACTCCTCGCAAAGTAAAGTAAAACAATTCTCAGAACTATGTAAGGCTCGACCCGCGGTCGAGGTCCGCTGGATCCCGGGACATTGCGGTATTATAGGGAACGAAAAGTCTGATGCGCTAGCTAAAGCAGCATTGGCACCAATAAATATGGCTCACAACAGTTTGATCTCTGAAACGGTAAGTAGCGAACACCATGTCCTACTAACATTTGCGGCACTTAAACGGCAAGTCACAATACGTTTACAGGACCTATCGGAAAAATGGTGGCGCAAAAATAGACCACTTAGGTACGAAGAACTGGATCTAACAATGCGACGAAAACGGCCCCCGAAGTTAGCACTCCCACGATGGGCATACCACCGCCTAATAGCAGCACGGACTGGACATGGTGACTTCGCGAGTTATCACAGACGGTTCAAACACGAAAACGAAGAAATGCGGTGCAAGTGCGGACGAGAGAAACAGCCATGGCATTTTGCCGAATGTCGCCCGGCTGTCCAGAAATGGCGGTCAAGCGCCAAGGAAAACAAACCTATAATCAGAGATATGATAGGAGAAGACGGATGGCGTACCTTTTTGCGCTTCCTAACTGTAACAAAGTGTTACAGCAAGAACGATATTTAAGCAGGAGTATTGAATTACGACTGAAGCCTCTCTGCACTTTGTTTTATGTTAGTGTTCAATATTAGATAGCGCGGGGAATAAGGTGCAGTGCAGGGCACTAGCTCCTTAGATATGGTGTTTTTATCTGTTTCCATGGTTCATAAGAACTATTCATGTAGGTAGCGAAGTTAGATCTGGACTACCCGTGCCATGCCTCCTAGGTGCTGGGCTTGCGCCTGACCACGTTAAAAGTATCAAATCAAATACTCAAACTGTGACATTTGACTGCCATTTGGAGGATGAGGGCCTTGTCTGTAGATTTAGTTTCTTCCTTAATGACAGTATACGCGCGTCGCAGAAGCTTAAGATATTGCTCAACTTTGCCCATGGAGTTAGCTGATTCTACTAGGACCTCTTTTGTTTGAATTCCAAGTGATGTAGAATACTGCTCGAATTCTGATGATGTAAAATTAGTTCCTGCATCATGGTTGATGATGTCAGGAGGCCCAAGGTATGCGTCTATCCAGCATAGTCTTAGTGCGTTCCAGACGTAAGAGGAGCTGAGATTTGTTAGCCAGCGTGTAGCTTGGAAGTGCGTAGCTTTGTCTACAACGTGTAGTAATGGGCGTTTGTCTATGTACATGATATCTGCATATATAGAATGGTTAAAGTCGATGAGATCATCTTTAAGGGTTGTTGTAAAATAAACAGTCCAGCATCCCACGCTATGCGCGTCTCACACCGACTCATACACTGTCACGCGATCGTCATCATCTCATATGTTATATTTAGATTTCCCACTTAATGTCTATTTATATCATCTATAACTATGGATGTTATGAGCTAACAGTTACACATATGAGCGTCTTACACCTAAGTATTCTGGGGGAAACATTCAGGTTTAGGACTTACTCATACCATGATAATATTGTTATATTGGGACATCAATGTCTATCATGAATAATGCTAATTAAAGTCCCATAAGGGTTACACTCCTGTATATAACGAGCTCTCTTCTCCTTCAGAATTCTTCAGTCAATCACGTTGCTGAATATCTCTGAAGGTAAGATCTCATCCAGTAGCTAGCCCAATAAAGTCAATCACATTGCTGAATATCTCTGAAGGAATGTCTTGTCGTAAATAGAGAAGTAACATGACTGTATAACTAATCTTACCCAAAACAGTATAGTGTCTTAATGTGTTAAGGGTTAAAGCAAAACGGTCACTGCACGAAAGCAATACCACAAAATAAGTTTATATTGAATCTATGGAGAGGAAAGTGATGACCGCTGCAAGCGCCGCTATTTATAAGATCCCTCTAATATCTAGAAGGTTCCATTCCTTCCTTTTACTCCCTGATGCTCCTTAACCCAGAATCAACCAGAATGCTCCTCTAGAACCTTCTCAAGAGTTCTAGTAGTGATAGTAAGGATCCCCTGTATATCACTGATTATGCTTGTCGCACTATTTATGCATGCATAACATATGCCACACGACTGCGCCACATAACGTGACTCGGATGGGCCAAGTAAATTAGCCCAGCCACAGTTAGCCGGGCATAGCCCATTACATAATGCACTATTATGAAAATAATTAACCGAGATAATTATTTTCAACTGTATTACTAAGCTGCTTCCATGACTATCATGTTATCAGATTCTATAAGGATCCTCATTATTCTAGCAGCTTCTCTTGTTTGCCCTTATGGCCAACAACCTTCTTTATGGTGCTACACTTTACCTTATTTGGCAATGTATAGAAAGGTATAGAAGAATATAGAATGTACTAGTGGAATGTGGAACACCATTAAGAATGTATATAAGTAGGCAGAGTTTTCCCTCTGTAAAAAAGTAAGCATTTGTTAAAATATACAACTTGGTCTATTTGGGAACCATAAACACCCTCCCTCGTCGTCAGCGTCAGTCTGTGCAATCATCGCCATTAATAGAACCTTCTAGCCTTTAACAGTACGTCCTTCAGACTTGTTCATAACCAATTATTACAATTTCTCTCTCTTTGTCATCTCACCTATTCTATAATAGCCTCACTTATCTCAAACTCTACGCTGCTTCTCTTACACAGATATCTTGACGTCTCGCCTCTCCAATCTGTCCATGTTACATTAAGGGTAAATTTGAATCTTAATGGAAGATCGCCAAACCGTTGACTTTTCCGACAACGCTTGACAATTTTATCGAGTATTTTGCAGTGTTCTCCATTTGAATCTAGATGGCCTGATTGTTGCAAGACATTTACGAGACGTTGGGCTGAAGGATAACCAAAACGACGATGAAGAGTCTGAATTTCGGTTTCAGTCAAGTAAGTCATGTTAGATGTGGTAATGACTGGTCCCCTTTGAAGAAAAGCGTGTCCAAAAATTCAAACGACAGGGATAGTTGTAGAGTTTAGGAGAAGTAAATTGTCTAAATTATTGAAAATGATACCTTTTTCATCAAGGTCTTGGAGGGAAAGTAGAAAAGGAGTGTTACAATCAACGATATGAAATATGTATGGCCCTATTGGAGTAGGAATATTTATAATTCCTAGCGACTTGGTACTTCCAATTCCAGAGCAGACGTGTTGTACTATCAACATCGGCGATCTACATAACTGTGATGTGGATTGCATCAGGTGCACTATACCGCACGTGTGAGGTCAGGTGTTAGGTCGCTCGTAATATGTTTGATGTGTTTGATACGGTGGGTCAAACACTAAGCAAGAATATCCGTATATAAATAGTGGGCTCTTCGCACAACGTATTTATACATCTATTATTATACATTATCTTCTCACACGCTCTCCTGCAATACCATAGTGACATCTTTGCAAAAGTCAGCACATAATAATACTTCCCTAACTCAAAACTGTAATAAGACGCTTATTTGTTTTTAAGTATCAATTATTGTTGACCTGAATGTTTTGGAGAATGCTCGGAATTGTTTATAGCCAGCGGTTGATTTTCCAGCTGCACCTGTGTCTATGAGGATACCAAGGAAAATGTCTGTGTCAAAGCGAGGTTTTGAGATAGTAAATGTGCTATTATCAATGTCAAGAGTTTTCACTTCCCCTGTGAGAGCAAGTCGTGTGATACCCGTGTTGATTTCTTGTGTAATATTTTGGGCATGTGTGAGGGGTTCAACAAAGTCGTTATCACAATAAAAGACGTAACCCAAAATAAGTTTATAATTTTTACATAGCGAGAAAAATACAGGAAATACCCCCCCTACTTAACCGCCCTTTAACGCCCTGGTCGATAGCCTAGCCCGTAGTTGGTAGTCCCCATCTAGTTCCGCTTTGTTACCTAACTCCGAGCTCCCCAATCCCTGCCTGCACTGGTTAAACGGACCTTCTTCCGCTGGCCTTGGCGCATCCTCGGGTACTGTGAAGCCCCTGTCAACCTCTGCTAAGTTATTACTGGGTTGGTCCCTGGTACCAACCCCGATATGGGCACAGCCCCTAATAGCATGTTTGATTTCAAGCACTCCACACTCTGTGTAAAATGTCTGGTCAGTTACGTCATTGTAATCATTATCAGGATTTTGTTTTATGGTTAGAAATGTATCGAAAGCATCTACTAAAAAGCAATCATCATCTGGGTCGACTCCCTCATACTGCTGGATAAAAGCATTGATGGTACTTTTGTCCGAGTCGGTATCAGTGAGGAAGCGCTGATTATCGTTTCGGTTATACGAGTCTTGGCTATAGTTGTAGGCATCCCTCAAGCGCTTTCGAGCTTGTCTACGTTCGCTCTCAGAATGTTGCGTTGACCAGCATCCTTCTTTGTGACACACAAAGCAGATTTTACGCTGTCCATCATTTCTTTGATTTCTTTTATTATGATTACTTGTAATCTGATATTTTTGGCGAGGTCTATTGGCATTGTTTTTGTGGTAGCAGCAGTTGGTAAAGTGGACTACAGCTTCGTTTTTGTCATCCTGAAAGAACTGTTCTCCCATAGGGTTTTGTTGGGCTTTCCACGTAGCAACGTTTGAACGGAGACAGTTTATGAGCCCGGCGGCAGTCTTATCAGCAACAGTAGAGCATGCTATTGAACATAAAGGGTGAGTCCTACATGCCTGCAGTAGTTTGGCAAAGAGGATTTTATCTGACTGAAATTCGGGGCTCAAGCTCATTTGGATGTGACGAAGATTAGTAATTAGTGAATTGAGAGCAACTTCTACGTCTGTTGATTCTATATCCTGTAAAGTTGTCTTCAGAGATATTTCATTCCATTTAACAAGCATCAATTGTTGATATTCCTTGCCTTCAAAATTTAACTTTATAGTCTGATACAATTTAGAAAGGTCTGGAAGATTTTCTGAATTGAATGTGGCATGATAGTGTTGTAAAGCTGCATCTTTGAGCATAACCTTGAATGCAGTATTTCGTTGATTGGATGGGATATCAATCGTGTTGCAAAAATCTGTAAATATTTTAAATTTTAAGTCCAAAGATTCTATCAGGAAGATGAAAGACTGTCCTGTGCAGTTATAAAAATAGACATAAATTTAGATGATCAGGGAGAAAGAAATAGTCCCCCCTATCCTATTGTTCTCTATCATACATATATCCTTCTCTAAGGTGCCTTCCACCCTCCCAGCAAGCAGCCTGTTTAGACTGAGACCATGGTGCAACATCTAAACCATATGTGTAACTCATATGCTAAAGTAAGCGCCTTGTTGTTTTTAGAGAAGTCTTAGAGTTGACATTCGAAACAGATAATGAAATGACAATGACGACAAACACACCAATATGCCAAATAATGTACAATATTTATCAGAGATCTTCTGACAGATTCTGATGGTAGTCTGGCATATTTTTGTTCTTCCGTGTACGCTTTCATAAGAATTGTGATGGGGATATTGAAACTTTTAGAATAGTTCGGAGAGATCTTTAGGTCACGCGATACCGGTGGGTTGTTGACAGGACGGTATATTTCCATAACTTAGTTAATCATGTTTTCTGGCATAGAACACCACTGGTTTGATAGCGCGTCAACGAGTGCTGCTGGTATTGATTGACCTCTTGACTTTTGGATGAAAACATTTCACTTTCGAAGAAAATCCCTGAGATTTTTGGTTGAGTCTGTAGTTTTCTTGAAAGTTGTTTAAGAGAATTTGTTGAAATTGGTCGCAAAGTATTTGTGAAGTTCACTACCATAGAGGTTCTCATCCTCGTATTCTATAATTTGTTTATTGATATAGTTTGTTATATCACTTGCTGTAGCACTGTTTACCGCTATCTCTGTCCAAGGGACAAGCTCGGTTATAACAGGGGCTTTAGATGCGTTTTCGGGCATCTTGTTTGTTTTTGACTCACTAGCAACGTCGTCTGCGGGAGCGCTAGCTCACTGGCGTTTTAACAATGCGGGAGAAAATAAAAAATACTTCTACGTAACCTACGGCTATAATAGAAGGTTGTAGGGAGCCTGATCTGTTGCACAACTGATCAGTGTGGGTTCACTACTAAGGTATAACACCTGTATTTGATATTGATTCTTTTGATTTCTAACTATCCTATCTACAGTCTAAGAAATATATGTTAATAGTTGCCAAGACGCTAAGCCTAATCGAGTTATTAACGTAGAATGCAAAGACCGACAAGACCCTTGATATCTTTCATGAGTTCTGCAAAGTCGCATGGGGTGTGATCAGATTGGTTGGCACTATCAGAGGATGTGCTTAATCCATTGGTTCCGTGAGGGCCATTATCAAATACAATGTTGGTCGAGTTTCTCGGAACTCCCTCTAATACTTCATCCATACCTTTGTGGTAATCAGTGGAAGACTGTGTCAAATTGAGTGCTTTCTCTATAGCCTTTGCCTTACGATTGGCTTCGATTGTTTTAAGTGGCGAGCGGGATGCGAAGCTGCTACT
Source organism: Podosphaera xanthii (assembly GCA_028751805.1). NCBI lineage: Eukaryota > Fungi > Ascomycota > Leotiomycetes > Helotiales > Erysiphaceae > Podosphaera > Podosphaera xanthii. The sequence continues at coordinate 2,587,588 of JAPWIX010000014.1, forward strand.
ACCTCCCTTACTTTCTATTAGTTTCAATTTTGAGATGCGATTCCCGGCGTCTGGAGGATTGGGGGGAGCGCGCGCTTGGGGACCAGAGGCGGAGCCATAATCTCGCAGGGTAAATTACGAGGGTGTTAATTAAGTACGGAATCTCACAAAGCATGTATGCTCCTGTGTTGAAGTTGTCTGGCTTAAGATGGGATTGTCGTTGCCTCTGATGACAGTTAGCCAAGGGTTAAAGTTCAAGGAACAAATTCGGGTCCGATCACGCGCTTGGACTTATTAACCAAGGCTGGGCCCGAAAGATAGCCCAGCCAAACCTTATCGGGCACAGCCCTTAACATTTTGCTTATTCACTTAGAGTATCAGATGAAGCATCTCTTGATCACGGCCGTTTGAACAAAGCTATTAACATGCTTGTTTACAGTATTTGATAGGCAGGGGGTCATTGGTTTCATCTAATCAGTAGCAATAAGAATTCAAAATATATTGCTCACTGCTACTTCTCATATTGCCAGGATGAGGAGCACTCTCGTCTGTCAAAGTCCAGTGTCAAGTGCGATCGAGGCCGGATGGAAAGGTTTTCGTGTCTAAGCAAGTTGAGACTAAAGCCAGATTTGTTAGGTCGGCGGCTAATGGCGAATTTGCTACCTAAATACCACACGCCATATATTGACATCAGGTTATCTCAAGAAGCCCTCAATATGTCAACTCACATCCTGATGGACAAACACCAGCAGAGATATTTCGGGATCTGAAGTCATCCAGAATTTCTGGTGTTGATTTAATCGCTCAGCATTAGATATATTACCAGTGGCAACGTGCTGATATTAGTACTTGGCGGCGCGTTGCCAGCCAATTTTTAACTGCTACAACGCTCCTGAGTGAGTCTGAAGATGATGTTTTAGATGCTACAGCTTTAAGAATCCACTCGACAATGGATTCTGTCAAGGATATTTTCAATGAGCAGTCAGAAATTGGTAATTCCAAGTTTCAGCAAAATTGAGATAGGAAATTCTGAGAATGCCACTTTGGTCAATGAAATAGAACATTGAAAAATCAAAGGACAATTCCGAAGACGTGGGCACCTAACAGACATTAAGCAACAATGCACTTCAAGCCAATCAGGCGTAACCACGTAAGAGAAGTTCTATTTCTAATAGTACAAAATCTAACTCTATAATCAGTCACTTTCACTTTCACTTGTTTTTTTAAATCATTTTTACGTATGCAGCCTGAGGCTATGACGCAAATGACTACGGGAGATATGTATGTGACGCAGTATGACTCTATTTGATGTCTGGAACACTCATACTCAGATTTCATTAGCAGATACCACAACAAGAATAACGCCTTACGACATGTACCCTCTTTCGTGAATACCCACTACAGGGAAAAGCGAGAAAAACCTGTGGTTATTTGAATATGCTTTTGTCATACTACAAATATGATATCACCGTGAGAAAATTTGTATGAGGGTCTTGCCAGATTCGGACCAGCTTTCTCCTATCACAAGTGGGGCATGTGTCCAAGCTACCCAGACTCTACTTGGGAGAACAGCCCGGACAGTGTACCACTTTACCATCCGACCCTGCTTTCTCTTTGAAAAGCAGCAATGTTTAAACTACTTTTTAAGAGAGTTTGTTGAAATCTCAATGAACGAAGTTGATTTTAACGCGCGTCTGTGCATCATAATTTAACTACCAATACTCAGATTTATTTGCAGATACCACCACGAGCATAACGCCTTACGGGACGTACTGATCTAAGTCAAACTTACAATCAATTCCATCTTGACCCCAGAGGAGAAGGATTTTTCACAACCATTTTACTGTAGCCAGTTATCCAAATGACAATGGCCCCGCAGTTCCTCTTACGGGACTGCCCAGCGGCCCACCCCCTCTCCCCATGAAAAAGCGGCAACCCTGGATGTCATGATAGTCAACGCTCGAACAAGCTACCCAAATCAAAATAACCCCAACGACGCGCTCGGTACCAGCCAACCGCAGAGCTCTTTCGAAAAGAGCCTAATCGATCACATAGACGCAGAAGCCCAGAATTTCCACAAGCGTATGGCTCAGGCCAAACTGGTCCTAAACAAGTTCTGTATCCTGCTGGACAATATTGACAATGTCGAAATCCGCAGATACACGGAAATTGCAGCCGCTAGCCTCAGACACCAGATCGCAAATATTCTGCCTGGCCGGGCTACCAACCAGACCCTGGACAGCAGACCACCAATCCCACAAAGGTCTGATCGTAACAAGGTTCAGAAAACAGCGCCTGCCGTACCTCAGATCTCCGGAGCTCACGCTCAGCAAAGGCCGACAGGCACACAATCACCCTCTCAGCCACTAGCTAAAAGATAGGCTAATGTCCAATCATACCCTAGCTTAGGTCAGAAAACTGCGCCATCTATCATGCCTGGACTTCCACCGACAGAAGGCCCCTGGACACAGGTATCCCAAACAAAGCTCACCAAGACTCCACTGGCACAGGTAGCTCAGCCAGACAGGACCGAACTTTCCCAAACCTAGCCCGCCCCCAAGGCAAAGAAGCTTCCTGCGCCACGGCCCGATGAAAGGCTCTTCCTTAGAAATAGGCAAGGACACCCGTGGCGATTGATGTCACCCCATTTTGTGAGACTAAGCCTAGCTGCCAAACTCAGAGTCGTCAACTCAGCCATCCAACAAGTGACGGTGATTAATTCAGGATTTACAATCACAGCTGTTAATGAAGCAGCCAGAAACCGCCTCCTCGAGGTCCATCGCTTACAAAGGGAAGAAAATGAGGTCAAAGGGGCACCCAAGGAAGACCTCAAGCTCGAAGCCGCATCAATGTGGACATCAGTATTTGCCCCAAATGTCCCCGACTACCTACAAACGCTTGAGGACCTTCCTGAGCTAAGGGAACCAGGCACAAGGACAAGGGTCCAGCTAGTAACAGTTCCCGTGACAATGGAAATGATTATGAAAGAAGCTACGCTCAAGACTGGCATGGCCCCGATTTCAGCATGGGCCCTTGCAACTAGCAAAGAATGACCAGCAACAGACTGGATCATACACTTTCCGACTGGCCAATCAAAACTAGGTGAGCGACTTTTTGGGACAAGTGGTATTAAATTATGGTAAAATGCTAGGCATAGGCAGTGGAAAAAGATGTTATGGGAACCGTTGTTCTCCTTCTTTTGACAAAACTAACTAGTTTATATACATGAGCCTCTTTTCCGTGAATAAACTAGTTATAGCCAACTTAACCTCATCCTGATTGCTATTTTTAGATGTTTCCACCTGTGAGCCAGCTTGACATCAATCATAAACAATGCTAATAATAATAATGGTCAAATTATTCCTCCCGGTGTCGTGGCAAACAAACCGAACATATAAATATTGATGGCTATTTACGGCGAAACAAGTGACTTACATGTGGCCTGTGCAGAATATCCTTGTCGGTGGCATTAGATCAACAAACATGTCTTCAGCCAGAAACCACCATATCCACAACAACACAAATAGAAATTAGACCTGAAACGCGACACACCCCCCAGCCAGCAACGATGCGAGGAAGGTTGATTTATCTAATAACATAGTTTTTCTGAAATCAACAGCGTCTGTCATATCCGAGTATTAATGATGGCTGATCATCCGCGATTCGGGAAGAGAATGTTAACATCGCTATTGGGGTCGGTCTTATTCCTGTTGATTCGTGTCGCAATGTTTACTAGACCTAGCTGCTTCACAAATTCTGCAAATTTCTGTCTCGGTAAAATCTTTGTGAGTCCATCGGCAGGCATATTTTCTGTTGGAACCCATTTGACATCAAGTCGAGCACTTTCCACCTCTTGACGAACCCAAAGTGTAAGGGTTAGAACCTCAGGAGCTAGCTCGGGCTCTGCCCTTGTCAGTGTGAGGGTTAGAACCCTTATTGGAACTCGGGCCCTGGCCCTTGTTTACTTATCCTATCTGATATTATCAGCTAGCGCCAAAACTATTAATCTCGCTTAGTGCTGCACATAGTTATGAAACTGCGTAGCGAGATTATGATGGACTTATAGATAGATGTCGGATGGTGTTTAGGCGTTATGGACTTTTCCAGTAGCTTCGTGCTGATTCTAAAGATTGCACAGATCGGTGTGAAGGCCTTGGGTTGGATAAGTTCTGGAAACTTATGGAATCGAATGAAGGACTTATATAGAGCTGCTTCCTGTACATGAAATCCTCACACACTTCTTAATTAATAGATTTCCTTAAACCTATACTTTGAGCTATTCGAGTGAGGCCTTTGACAGTAGAAGTGTGTCACTCTGATCTTCGGACTAGAGCTAAGTCAACCATTTCAGACATCAGCAGCAGTCAGCATCCATATCAGCACTTTCCTTCAGTCAGATCAGCAGCAGTCAGCACCCATATCAGCACTTTCTTTCAGTCAGATCAGCAGCACTCACCATAGACGCCAAACATTCAAATCGTTAGTTAGTCATTCTTTAATCAGCAATTCGGTTTTTTAAGTCAGCACTCCGATTTTTTGAACGGTTTTCAGCCTCTCCGTTTTAACTCGGCTTACCCTCTGTCTTCATCACACCACCGCCCATAATGTCCGACTTTCCGATGAATGATTACGAACGAAGAGACGAGCAGGCACCACCTTCGTGGGTTAATCAACTAACTCAGGTGTTATCACAACTATTATCTCGATCTCAAGCTCCCCAGCAGGAACATCAACAGTCAGGGCATAGACCTGCACATTCGCAGCCGCACCCAGAGAAGTTTTCGGGAGAAGATGCCTCCGCCTACCCGCAATTCAGAAGCTTACTCGAAGCTAAGCTACGGATTGACGCAAAAGCAATCGGAGACACAGCAGAAAGGGTCTGGTATGGATTTGGCAGACTATCGGGTTCGGCAGCAAAACGTCTACATCCTTGGATGGATCATGCCAAAGATACCAACGACTTCACTGTTGAGAAATTCTTTGACCGCCTCGACAAGGCTTATAGCGACCCCGACAAGATTGCGAAAGCCATCGACAAACTCAATTCCATCCGACAATGAAACAGGGAATTTCGAGTATTCCTTCAAGATTTTGAGCAGACCCTTCTAGAGGCCCAAGCTTGGGATTGGACGGATGCTGCCAAAAAGGGATATATCAGAGCAGGAATTAATCGGGAGCTTTCCGACAGGTTAGTCTCTGTAACAGAGCCTGAGAGTTACGACAACTTTGTCTCGCAACTTCGCACAATGTCTGACAAGCTAGGGGGAATCAAAGCGTTGGATAGCAGACGTAACCGAAATCTTCATACTCAACAGCCTCAAAATGTAGCTGCTCCTGCTAACGGAGACCCGATGGACTGGGAGCCGACGCAGTCCGTGAACGTTGCAGCGGCCGGAAGGAACAGGGGACCTAGACGTCGCGCTGTTTGGGTGTCACATGAGGAAATCGGTCGTAGGAGAGCGGAGGGCCTGTGCCTCAGGTGCGGATGGACAGGGCATCATATCATAAGTTGCCATCTTCTACCCGCCTTGAACCCCAATCGGCAGCAGAATAGGAAAACAGGAGTGGCTTCAACGGTGGTCAACGAGACCCCGGAACAGGATGGGGAGTCGGGAAATGCTTAGCCTCTGATCAAAGTCGTGGTCAGGGGCCCGTTAGATTGTTTGGTCTGCAGTCAGACTGGTGTAAGTTCGAGAAAACAATGGACAGAGAACCTTTTGTTATAAAGTCGTTAGTTAATGAAATTTCGTTCGCTAATACACTCATTGACACCGGTTGTTTGTCGTACGAACTTTGTGACACCAGTTTTGCTAACAGGAACAATCTTACGTGTTTATCAGTGAGACCTAGAGGAGTAACAGGTTTTGATGGGAAAGTTTCTTCTTAAATAAAAGAAGTAGTTGTCGTGGATATCGACTTGGATGGCCACAGGCAGTCCAAGGTTTTCCTATATGTTGCACCCATAGGCCTTTACGACATGATCCTGGGGATGCCGTGGATTACTTCGCAGGACGTTAGGATCAACGGTCCGCGGTCGCAAATGACGATCCAATCTACTGGCACAATCGTTCGGAGTCGGGATGCCTTTCTGGCTGAACAGACCGGACAAAAGAAAATAGTTCAGGTTTCAGCCATAAGTTTTGCGCACTTAACGAAGAACCACCACAAGAAGAATCTTGAAGTTTTTGCAGCGAGCATCGCCGACATAAATAAAGCGTTAGCAGTAAAAACACGGTCAGATCCGAAGGAGAAGCTGCCTATGCACTACCACGAGTTTTTGGACGTTTTTGACCACAAGAAAGCAGAAATTTTACCACCGTCACGAGGACGAGGAATAGACCACAAAATTCAAATTGAGAGCCATAACGGTGAGGAAGCAAAGATACCCTGGGGGCCACTGTATAACATGTCAAGAGATGAGCTACTAGTACTTAGAAAAACTCTCACAGAACTCCTCGACAAAGGGTTCATACGAGTAAGTAGCTCGCCGGCAGCTGCACCAGTAACGTTTGTCAAGAAGCCAGGAGGACTCAGATTTTGTGTAGATTATCGCGGACTGAACAGAATTTCAAGGAAAGATCGGTACCCGCTCCCTCTCATATGCGAAACACTACAAAGTATTAGCAAAGCCAAGTGGTTCACTAAGCTTGATGTCACCGCCGCGTTCCACAAGATAAGAATAGCCGAGGGCGATGAATGGAAGACTGCTTTCCGGACTCGGTACGGCTTGTACAAATGGTTGGTTACTCCCTTTGGGCTAGCTAACGCACCGAGCACATTCCAGAAACACATCAATTGGGCTCTAGGAAAATATTTGGACGATTTTTGCTCGGCGTATGTCGACAACGTGTTGATTTATTCTGAGGGTGACATCAACGAACACTGAAACCATGTCAGGCTGGTGTTGCAAAGACTACGGGAGGCAGGGCTGCAGATTGATATTGACAAGTGTGAATTTGAGACTAAATGTATAAAATACCTTGGATTTATCATTGAAGCTAGGAAGGGGATCAGACTGGACCCGGACAAAATCAAGGCAATCGAGAATTGGGAAGCGCCGACATCAGTTAAAGGAGCTCGAGGGTTCCTGGGCTTTGCGAATTTCTATAGGAAGTTTATCCATTGGTTTGCCGACATTGCAAGGCCGTTAACCGAGCTCACTAAAAAGGACTGTAAGTTCGAATGGACTTCGGACGCTGACGCCGCTTTTCGCAAGCTGAAAGAAATATTTGGGAGCGCACCGGCACTTGGGCAATTTGATTTTGACAAGTCAACGAGAATTGAGACAGACTCCTCGGGGTGGTGTACAGGAGGTACGCTTCAGCAACTGAACGACAAAGGGTTGTGGATTTCATGTGCATTCTTTTCAAAAAAGAACAACCCTGCAAAGTGTAATTACGAGATTTACGACAAAGAGATGCTCGCAATTATTCGATGCTTAGAGGAGTGGGATGCGGAACTCAGAGGCGTTGGGCGATTCGACATCTGCACAGACCACAAGAACTTGGAATATTTCATGACGGTACGAAGGTTGACAGAACGTCAGATGAGGTGGTCATTGATACTCTCTTGTTACGATTTCAGGATCGTCCACGTCCCTGGAAGACTGAATGAGCGGGCGGACGCGCTTTCAAGAAGGGATCAGGATATGCCAAAGGGCGAAGACGACGAACGAATTTCAGATAGGAAGATGCAATTACTAAGACCGGAAGTTTTGGTGGCCAGTCACGTTGTCCGTTCGCTTAAAAAGGATCCTTATGATGACGAGGTAGCCGAGCCAAATAATGAGAATGTGGTAGGAGAATTACCTAAAGAACTAGAACAATGGGACTCGGCTATCGCGAACAATATGCAATACATACGAGCCCGAGAGGCAGTTAAAAATAAGAACAGCAAATTTCCTACAGACCTAGATCTCAAGGTCTCCATATCAGAGTGTTCTTGCTCGGAGCGGGATAGGTTACAATTTAGAGGACGGGAGTGGGTACCAAGAGATGATAATCTCCGTACTAGTATAATTCAGACGACCCACAATTCGCCTCTTAGCGGGCATCCGGGAAGGGAGGTGACTTATGCAAACATTGTGAGACAATTCTTCTGGCCAGGGATGGCAAAAGACATCAGGAGATTCACAGAAAATTGTGACCGCTGTGGTAGGAATAAAGCTTGGAGAAGTCGACGCCAGGGTTTCTTAAAACCTCTGCCCATCCCAGACCGCGTGTGGACAGAAATTTCAATGGACTTTATCACCGAACTTCCGTGCTCAAAAGGATGTACCAACATGATCGTCATCACTGATCGGCTTAGTAAAGGCGTGATAGCGGATGGATTAGAAAAAATTGACTCGGAGTTTGTTGCTAAATGGTTTATAAAGAACTATTTGCCTCATCATTTTCTACCCACAGCTATAGTTTCGGATAGGGGGTCACAATTCACAAGCGCACTCTGGAAAAGAGTATGTGACGTACTCGGAATCCAGCGAAGATTATCGACGGCATTCTCGCCAGAGACGGACGGTGCAACTGAACGAATGAACGAAGTTATAGAAACTACGTTAAGACAGTACGTTAATTGGGAACAAAATAACTGGGTCGAGTGGTTGCCGGTTGTGGTATCCAGCATTTGTGGTCGAAATTCAGCATCAACAGGAACTAATGCATTTTATATGACGCACGGTTGGGACCAAAATGTCATAGAAGGATTAAACAGCGAGCTGTCAGAAGAAACAACACGTAAATCACCCGTCGCGAGAGCCGACAAAATCTCAAATAAGTTGAAACAGGTACGGGAATGGGCCCAAGCTTCAATGGCAGCGGCTCAAGAATCACAAGAGCGCCAAACGAACCGAAGAAGAGATCAAGCGCCGAGTTTTAAAATCGGCGATAAAGTTTGGTTAAGCCTCGAAAATATCAAAACTGATAGGCCGTGTAAAAAGTTAGATGCAAGGTATGCCAAATTCACTGTAATTGGAGTAGTGGGATCCCATAGCTTCAGGCTGGACACACCACCAGGGATTCATAATGTGCTCCATTCAAAACTGCTAAAACCTGCAAATTCTTCACCAATGCCCGGACAAATAATAGACAATAATCAGCCATCACCCAAACTCATAGACGGGGTCCACGAATACGAACTAGAACAAATTTGGGACCAAAAGAAGGCTCCAGGAAAAGGTAAACATTTGAGATACTTGGTCAAATGGGTGGGATATGCGAGACCCACGTGGGAACCAGAATCCTTCCTCAAAGACACGACGGCACTATACGAGTGGAAAAAACTCTCAAGGTCCGAAAAGATGAAATTTAAAAGAACTAAAAAACCGAGGGGGGGATAATGTAAAGGTTAGAACCTCAGGAGCTAGCTCGGGCTCTGCCCTTGTCAGTGTGAGGGTTAGAACCCTTATTGGAACTCGGGCCCTGGCCCTTGTTTACTTATCCTATCTGATATTATCAGCTAGCGCCAAAACTATTAATCTCGCTTAGTGCTGCACATAGTTATGAAACTGCGTAGCGAGATTATGATGGACTTATAGATAGATGTCGGATGGTGTTTAGGCGTTATGGACTTTTCCAGTAGCTTCGTGCTGATTCTAAAGATTGCACAGATCGGTGTGAAGGCCTTGGGTTGGATAAGTTCTGGAAACTTATGGAATCGAATGAAGGACTTATATAGAGCTGCTTCCTGTACATGAAATCCTCACACACTTCTTAATTAATAGATTTCCTTAAACCTATTCTTTGAGCTATTCGAGTGAGGCCTTTCACACAAAGCTGATGGATATCAACATGTTTGACCTTAGTGTGAAGTTTACCTTGAGATTTTGTAATTATTCCTACAGTTTGCTGATTATCGCACCATATCGTTGGTCTGCTGTTTAGTTTCAGTGAGATACCATCAAAGAAGCGTAACCATTCTTGCATTTGTGATCCAGCCATGGATAAGGATAAAAGCTCTGATTCAGTGGTGGATTTAGTCACGGTGTGCTGCACCATAGATTTCCAGTCAATCGCCATGCCACCGAATTTGAACAGGTATACCTGTGAACTTCGACGTGTCTCTGGCTCATCCGCATATGAGGCATCAGACGATCCGAAGAATAAAGGATCCTTATATGCTGTATTATCAGTGATATATTCGGTGGGTCCACCCGTGTTTTTCGAAGCTTCTAGGGCGTATGCTTTTGTACCTAAAAGATAACGCCAGGTCTGCTTTATCTTCGAGATATGTGTCTGTCCTGGGTTGGTAAGATGACACGCGAAGACAACGTGGGTACGAGCAACATCCGGCCTACCCCATACTGCTATGTATGCCAGGGAGCCAACAAGCTGTTGATAAAGCTTGGTACGGGCTAAATCCGGCTCTTCCGATGACTGAGGCAGCCAGTTATCCGTTAAAGGTACATCTGGAAATTTACCTGTTGATTCAATTCCGAAACGCCCACAAACTTTATCAATAAATGCATCCTGAACTAGCCAGGTTTTGTGAATTTGACGATCCCGAATCACACGTATCCCGAGAAACCAAGCAATATCGCCCAAAACTTTCAAGTCGTATAGGTCCTTCAACTTCTGTTCCATATCTAGGTGAAGATGCATATTAGTTCTGTGGAAAGCCATAACAATGTCATCCACATAAACAAAGAGAATTAGCCATGCATTGATATACAAACATGGAAACCCTGGAACCGACCTGAGTCCTAATTTGATAAGTGCTTTCTTCAATTCCTCATACCATAGAAGTGGGGACTCCTTGAGACCATAAAGTGCAAGCTGGACTTCTAGGATGCTTCCTATGTTATCTTGTACGCCATCCGGTACTTCAGCGTACAGCTTTCGATTAATCTTAGCATTTAGAAATGCTGTAGGCACATCATACTGTTTCATCTCCAAATCGAAATAGTTTGCAGTCGAAATTATAGCTCGAAAATTACGAATTGCAAGGGTCGCAGCATATGTGTCTTCCAACGGTTGTTGTAGATCCCCTCGAACAACAAGGCGTGCTTTAAAAGATGCTAGATACCCATCTTCGGTGGTCTTATAGCTGAAAACCCACATTAATGGGAGCACATCAGCGTCCGCTGTCATTTTTGTTTTCTCTGTTTGTCTGAAACAACCTTTTATGCACAAAGACTTCCATTCATTATGTAAAGCTCGCTGAAACTATTTACCAAAAGCATGCGATTTAAGAGATTTGACTGTCTTTGGTGGAGAAGGAAGTTGACTCTGATGAATTCGAGGAATTTCATTACTTTCTACTGGCTTTAACACTTCGACTGCAAAAGTATGAATATAGTTTGAAACCAATGCAGGTCCTAGGATACTAGCGTATGAACTGATCGCAAAAACATTAGGATTTGGCGCCTTTTTTCGTTGTCGCTTTCCAGTAATAATCAAGCTTGTGTCCGTCGGATTGAGGTTTATTTCGTTTGGTGCGGGCTCACCGTACGCTCGATATCCCTCTGGTATTGGCTGATTATCAAGTGATACAACTTCTGTTCTCTCTGTATCAGGATTCTGTATCTCCTCATTCGAAGAACCTTTCTTGCTAGGATAATATCGAGAGTTAACGAGCTCCGAATCTTCTGTGGTTTCAAGAAGAACACTCCCTAACTTCTGGATCCCAGGTTCTACCTCAGACTTAATACTGAGCTCAGACCATCGTTGGCGCCGTGTTAGAAGGTCTTCTATTTCAATAAATCCGTCATCGAGACGTTCTGGATACTCTAAAAGCTCTATTGTTTGCTTTTTAACAGAATCGGCGGCGTATTTCTGAGTTCCAGTATAAAATATTGTTGGTTCAAAAACCACATCTCGCGTGACAATTACGTCGTCCTTGTTAGGCAGCCAAATGCGAAAAATATTAGTACCCTGGTATCCGACGAGATGTCCAATTAGTGCACGGGATGCTGTTTTATCACCTTTTGGAATGTGCTGATTAAGAGTAAAAGCTTGACAGCCGATGGGACGCATATGAGAAACTAATGGTTTTCGTTCCCAAACCATTTCGTATGGTGTTTTCCAATTAAGGGACTCTGTTGGTGTGCGATTGAGAATGTATCCAGCTGTTTTGAACAATTCATTTGCGAGCGACTTAGGAAGATTTCCATGTATTCGCATCACGCGTGCTTTCATTGTCAATGTTCCTCCTGCTCGCTCTGCTAGTCCGTTCTGTTCAGGAGTACCCTTAACTGCAGGTTCAAATCTAATGCCTAATTTGTTGCATAATTGAATCAAATTGTTACCGAAGCCCTGCTCATTGTCAGAGCGAATAACACAGACGTCAAAGTTGAAATTCCGCTGTATTTTTCGAATAACTGATTTAATCCAACTCATTAGGACAAATTTTGTTTTGTTCCGTACTGTGGAAACTTCATGCCATTTTGTATATTCATCAACCGCGTGCAGCATATACTTATCACCATTCCAACACTCATCAGACATAGGGACAATATAGATGATATCAATGCCGATTCGGTAAAAGGGTTTAATCGCTTTATTTTCTCCAGGTCTTCGAGAAATTATCTTTGTTAATCGAGCCTCTTGACATGCCTGACATGAACAATCCTGAATTTTTCCGCCAACCAGCAAAACACCGTTATCGTGTTCCTCAAGGTGTTCGATGGCCCTTTTGCTAGGATGCCCCCATATCTGATGCGCTCTCTGTCGATCGATTATTTTTGTTGGTTTAGGTACATAAGATGGACGATATGAGATACCGAAATTATTCAACCGTTCTGAAAAGTCGCTCAGACATGGTCTTCTTGATGGGTCTGCCTCGATCAACCAATGCCCCCCATTGTATTCTAGTTTCGCAATAACTCTTTCCGGTTGATGTTTGTATAACAAATCTCGCCCTGAGTCAAAATGTATTCCTTCTGAGCGACAACGAGTAAGCCCAAGAACACTAGTTAAAAAACCCTCGACTAGAGCCACATGTGTTAGGCGCAAAGTCTGAAATCCCTGTGGTCCATGAGCAATAATATCAACGCTTCCCCAAGCCGTAATAAGGGTACGACTTTTTCCGGCACTTATCGAACGTCCTTCAGTATTCTGGCGCTCAAATTTCCATCCTTTCCATAACGAGCTGTTGATTACGTGAGTATTTGAGCCAGGGTCAACGATCCATCGAGTGAGTAATTCATTGCCATGATCCAAAGCTAGTGCTGTAAGATCAATGGCTAGTTCATCTTTGCCATCTATGGGTAAAGCGTTGAAACCTTGATCATCCGGACGTTGGCTCGGTTCATTAGTCTCCTTGTTATCAAGCATATTATTGATATTCACAGTTTATGTTTCATTATTAGCGGGCGGAAGTCCATCATCAATCTCTAAGATGTCATTTTTCAATTGGCGTTTTTTCCATCGTTCTAATGCATTTCTGACTCTTGTTTCGATTTTTGAGTCGTTTCTAGCGGCAGTGACCAATTTCATGGCGTTCTGAGATGGCTTGAAGTCTGATGGTCGATTTGGATGTTCATTGTTTATTATAAAACAATCTGCGTACCAGTGTTTTGATCCACAGATACACTTTGGCACTGGCTTTCCATTGCGACGATTTTTATTAGTACAGTTTGATTTATCTTCAAAAGATTTTGTCATTCTAAGTTCAGCCGCTGCCGTTGTCAAATCCGTCGAAGGCTTATTTCGTCGAAGAAATGCTGTAAATTCTGCTACATAATCGTCTAACGTAGGCAGTAAATTAATAGTATTGGAATTTTCGGCTTTGTACACATCGCGAAGGCAAGTCGTGGCGTACTCTGGATCAATTGCTTTACATGCAACAAGAAAGTCTTCTTGTGGTCTAATGCCATCTGTCTCAGGGAGATTAATTGATTTTCTCATAGTCGTAATTTGGGTCCATTCTGAGAGCCAATGCTCGACTTTCTTCATACTGGTTGGAGCCGTCTTGAGTAAATAATATTTATCAGCTAGTTCATGTCGCCGTGTTGCAGCATCTGGAGCTAGATGTTTTTTCAAGGCTATGAGGCGATCATGTGCCGCATCGCAACCTTGAATAAGATAAATCCGCCTGGGAGAAATTGTTTTGCTTATTTCAAGATTAAAATCCGCTAGAGCCTGTACCTTTCTTTGGTAATCCAAAAGTTTGCGTTCAAACCGTTCATAATCCCATCGAAAGCTGTTGCGATCGTCTAACTCGAGGGATGCAAGTGATGTAGCAGTTTCCAAATAGTCAGTAACACGTGGCTCAAGAGGCTCTTTGAGATCTGGTATCTGATCTTTTGATTTATCAGGGTCTACATACTGCCAAAGATCGTATCGACGACAGGAGTCCTTGCGAGTAAAGAGCCAGTTGTGCCGGTCTGTTGGTGTATGACTAGCTACCTGACTAGTAGTCATCAAAGAGTTACATGACTAGATACAAAAGTTATCGGAACACTAGTCAAGATGTCACAGTTGATGTCTCAAGACGGTACGGGATTATATTTTGTCATCGTTATTGGTTTTGATATTAGTATTCTTGATTCTAGTTGATGTTTCTGCTGGTTTTGGTATTTCTTGGTGTTTAAAGCTACTGAGTACGGCAAGATTTTTTATGTCTCAGGTTTATATTTTCTGTCATGAATGCTTGGTGTTTCAGTCTATTTACGATTTCCACTTGGTCAACTACGAGCGATATAATGTATATATATTGGGGACATCAGATAGAGAAAAAGAACAATCAGATCAATTTCTATCCATTCGACTTATCATTGCAACAGAATTATAATTTACATGATATCTTTTCTTTATATTCAAGATTATATAGTTGGCTTGTCGAGAATAATCGTGACACGGGTCACAGCATGGTCAGTATCCATTATGATGATGATTAAAATAAAGGGATAAAGGATAAGGTAAAAATAAATGTTCGCAGTTAACCTTTGATTGCGTTGATGAAGCTTATCCCTTCTGAAAAAATGAGTGCGTAAATACACGAAAAATATATTTTCAACAGCTGCTCAAAACTGACGAGGCAGAGTCAAAAATAAATAAGTAAGTTCCCAAAGAGCTTCCGGGCTCATAACTATTAAGTTATGGGAAAATGCTAGGCATAGGCAGTGGAAAAAGATGTTATGGGAACCGTTGTTCTCCTTCTTTTGACAAAACTAACTAGTTTATATACATGAGCCTCTTTTCCGTGAATAAACTAGTTATAGCCAACTTAACCTCATCCTGATTGCTATTGTTAGATGTTTCCACCTGTGAGCCAGCTTGACATCAATCATAAACAATGTGTGAGGGTTAGAACCCTTGTTGGAACTCGGGCCCTGGCCCTTGTATAATTATGCCACTGTCCGTGCATTGCTAGCTTGTGTACATGTACATGTACTAGTTATATCAGACGCTTAGGAAACAGGGATGCAGCTAATAAACTAATGAACCTTCGCTAAAGCGTTGCTGATGATTATCAAAATACATGTACCAAGCGAGATGATGATAGGCATGTGTAAAGATGTTGTAATGGCGTTTAGGCGTTGATGATAATTCTTATAGCTTCGATCTAATTCTGAAGTTTGTACAATCGGTCGTGATGATCTTGGGTTAGTTAGATTCTAGAAGAATATGGAATTGGAAGAAAGGTATATAGGGCTACTTGATTGTATGTTAAACTTCACGCACTTCTTAATTTATTATATTGAACCTCTACTTTGAGTTATTCGGGGACGGGCCTCTCACACAATGCTAATAATAATAATGGTCAAGTTATTCCTCCCGGTGTCGTGGCAAACAAACCGAACATGTAAATATTGATGGCTATTTACGGCAAAACAAGTGACCTGCATGTGGCCTGTGCAGAATATCCTTGTCGGTGGCGTTAGATCAACAAACAAGTCTTCAGCCAGAAACCACCATATCCACAACAACACAAATAGAAATTAGACCTGAAATGCGACATTCTCCGACTTGGTAAGGACAACGACTGGCGTTAATTCTCCCCAGCAGGCATACGAGAGGCCGCAACCAAACATCTCGGCCTCCCACCTACCACTATCGAGCATGTTTACCGTGTCCCCACTGGTTTCACAATTAAAGCGAAAGACAAAGAAACGCGCCTGTCTCTATTAGATTCGGCCGGAGCTTTTACTCCTTTGGGAGCGAAGCTGGAAAAAGCGTCTGATTTGGTGGTTCTACGTTTCTCAACGGTCTCTGTTGCTTTAAACACGGCGATGGGCAGAGTCATAGTCACAGAAGAGCTGATCCGAGATGAGATCATAAGGAACACTGATATTACTCCCCTCAAGGTCCGCCCACACGGGAAAAATCGACTAGGAGCTCCACAACAATCTCGGCTGGCATACTTTGAAAGGGTTTCTGCGCCCCGACCCGGTTTCTGTCTATTTGACGAATCTGGTGTTGCAGTACGACATCAACCAAAACGTACTGTACAGCAATGCAAACGATGCCTCGAGTTCTATGGAACTCGTGGGTGCTCTCGTGCACCAGCTTGTTGGAACTGTTCATCCAAGATGCACTCCACTTCTGAATGCAAGGCCCACACCAAATGTCGAAACTGCGGGGGACCTCACCGCTCTGACAGCCGTAGCTGTCTAGCACGCCCGACCCGATCTGGCCCGGTCACCAAAGAACAACTGGCAACAATTCGACAAGCCAGTCAACGCGAGTTTGCCGCGCTAGCTCGAGCAAAAGCCGCTGTTAGGCGCGCCGAGGCCGCCGCTATTGCTGCTGCTGTGCAAAAACCAGCAAGCCCACCTGCCCTCTCAACTTCAAATCAATTTGAGGTTCTGGCAGAATACACAATTTTACCTGACGCTGAGGCCACTGGGGAGACAAACCCCGAAACGCACTCATGAAGGGTACTCCACGAGTCCCTCCCCGCCCCCCACCTACCCTTAATTTTATGTCAATCAATGTAGGAGGAGGAGGAGCAACGCAGGATATCGCGCTTTCCCGAGCTTATGAGCTAGGCGTTGATGTTTTGCTAATTCAGGAGCCTTTGTGGCAAAAGCGCACAAAGACTACAAAGTCAAATCCGGGGTACACTTGCCATATACCTTGTGGTGGGATCAATATCAGACCAAGGGCTGTGACTTACACACGAAAATGTGATAGGATATTGTCAGCTACGCAGATATTCCCCTGCGCAACACCAACCGGAGATTACTGCTGGGCAGTAGTCAATGGAATCACACTATTCAATGTATACAAGGCACCAAATAACCCGAATGCTTTTCAACCGATAGTCAACTGGGCACCAACACAGAACTCGCTGATAGCAGGCGACTTAAACTCAGTGCATGATGCCTGGCAACCCAACACCACTAGCCCTCATGGACAAGGTGAGCAGATAGAAAGATGGGCAGAAAGGCACCACCTGTCCTATCTCATTGTCGGTGAGCCGACACACCGAGCAGGAAACACACTGGACCTCGTGTGGACCAATATCAGTGGCGCTCATGCCCGAGTGGACCGCAGCGAGTGTGTGACTAGTGACCACCTCCCACTCCGAGGGTATATACCAGTGAAAAATGCAGCTGTGGACCCAGAGACATCAAAGATCAGGGTTCCAAGAAAGAATTTACCGAGATACGCTCACGCTATTGCACAATGGACTTGCCCGCCTCCCCTGCTGGATTCGATTGAAAAGGTCGAAAATTACGCACAGGATCTCTGTTTCCACCTCTCAAACGCGATCAAGGCTACTGGTACTCGGTCCAATAAAGGAAAAGGGAAAGCCGCAGCTTGGTGGACACCTGAATTTAAGATTGTGCATACAGAATACCGCGCGGCCACAGATCCAGCATTACGTAGAGTAGCGGGGAAGAAGCTCAGATCTACAATCGCCGATGCTAAAAAGGAGCACATGACTCGAAAAATCGAAGGCATGACTACACCAGACGATATCTTCAAGCTCATGAAAGCATCTTCTCCTCGACAAGCCAGTGTCCCTCCCCCACTCATGTACGAAGGTGGACTAGTCACTGACCAGGCCGAAAGAGCATCTATACTTCGAGATGCCCACCTCGCACGTCACCAAGCATCTGATGATCTCCCTCCTTGCACCCTTCAAAGTGATGATCGCATTCTCTAGAACATCGAGGTCACAGAAGAGGAAGTTCGTGCCTGTACGATTGAGTGCGGAAATACGGCACCTGGGGTAGATGGAGTCTCCGTAGAGCTTTTAGCAGCCTGTTGGAACACAATTGGGCCGTATGTGACTGAACTTTTTCGCTCCTGCATTCAACTTAGCACTCACCCAAACTGCTTCAAACTGGCTGAAGTGGTCCTTATAGAGAAACCAAACCGAGATCCAACCACAATTAAAGGTTGGAGACCAATAGCTCTTCTATTTTGTCTTGGAAAAGGACTAGAGAGACTGGCAAAACAAATGGCGCACCTTGCGGTCATACACGATGTCATCGACAAACAACAATTTGGTGCATTACCGAAGCGATCGGCAACCGACCTTGTCTCCTGTGTGGTGCACGACATCGAGGAAGCTCGCTCCCAGGGATGGGCAGCAACGTTTGTAACTCTGGATGTACAAGGTGCCTTTGATGCTATACTCCATAACCGACTAGTAAGAAGGATGCAAACCTAGGGATGGCCTACTTATATTCTTCAATGGACAATTTCATTTCTCTCACATCGAAGGGTCCAAGTGCGACATTCAGGATGAGTAACCTCTGAGAGAGAACTGGTCTGTGGTGTGCCCCAGGGGTCGCCTATCTCACCAATATTATTCATCCTGTACATGGCAGAACCGATGCGAAGTGGAAACGCTTTATCCATATTCAGCTATGCCAATGACGTGGGTATTCTTGGAATTGGCCCAACTATTGCTGAATCAGCCGCCGCGGCGCATAGTGAAATAGATTATCTCCTCGAATGGTCTCGCCAGAATGCTGTCGCCTTTGACACGAATAAGTCTGAGGTGGTTCAATTTCCTGGACGTCGACGTCAAACTGCCGTTAACATTAACATCAACGGGACGCTCATCCAACCGGCCGAACAAATCTGCTGGCTTGGGGATCATCTAGACCCCCGACTCAACTTCAAACACCATGTTACTACATGGTGTGCCAAGGTATTGAAAGTTGCTCACCACATGCGACGCCTCAACTCAAATTTCTGAGGAGCAGCTCCCAGTGCTCTGGTGAAGGCTGTTGATGCATGTATCACACCGGTCGCATCTTTTGGAGCAGATGTCTGGTGGCCAGGCATCAAACGTCCGACACAGAGGGGAATAGTCATGTCGTCCACTACTAACCTTTGCAGCATGATTGACAAGGCTATCCTAACGGGGCTAAGGGCTGCCCTCCCGACAATGAGGACTGTATCAACGGTGGTGATTCATCGAGAAGGAGGAATCCCGCCTGCTAGAGTACTGCTCGAAGGAAATCGATTGAGACTAGCAAATAGGCTTCAAACTCTTGACGATCGCCATCTTCTGAGGACTTGCGCCGCGGTATGCCCCAACGTGGGCACGCAGAAATACAAGAAAAGATGCAAGCTGTCGAAGCAACCGGAAATTCAGATGTCGCGTGTTCAGCGTGCCTATCGACAACTCCCGGAAGCCGAAGCCGCTGGATCGCTACTGCCAAAAGTCTACTACAAGATTCCAGGCACGAAACAATCCAGACCAAATTTATGGCGACATGGGATAGAAGGTATCCCTGACTCAGTTATCTGCGCCTATTCGGATGGATCCTCACAAGAACACGGACGCTCATCATGGGGGTTTGTCCTAAAGAGAGGAGGCAAAACATCTCTCAAAGAAAGCGGCGTCGTACACGGAGGAGAAGTGCTAGACGCATAAATAGATGCAGCAAGAAAGGCTCTGGAGGTACACTCCGTGTAGTTAGAGAAAACCACGGAACAATAACAGGACGCGCGCAGCGAATTCATCTCCTGATAGATAGCCAACAAGCGATCAAAGCATTAGAGACAGGTTTCTCTACCACGAGCCTGGAAGACGTGCGACAGTTTCGAGCACTAACGCAAGGAGCTGCAATAATACTGAAATGGGTACCTGAGCATGCAGGAGTCAAGGGCAACGAAGAAGCAGACGCTGCTACTAGTGCTGGTCTTAATGATCTGCCCAACCCGGGTACACAACCGGAACAAATTACCCTGGCATACCTTCGTCGCCTTAGGAATCAGCAACTGCAGGGTCTTCTTGATAGCTGGTGGGAGGAAGCATGTCCGTCTCGATATCAGGAGCTTGACTTGCTCATGCGTCGACGCAAGCCACCTGAACTAGCGCTCCCTAGGCGTTCGCTTCGAGAATTGATCGCAGCCCGCACGGGTCACGGCAACTTCGCGGCATATCACCGCCGATTCAACTTTTCAGACTCTCCAATGGAGTGTGCCTGCGGAGAGGAAACATCTCCGAACTATTTTATTCACTGTCGCCTTCAGGCTAATGTCGCGCGCAGGCTCAGGAGGTCTGTGCCTCATAATGTCTCTGTCAATAAGCTTCTTGGGCCCAAGTGCCTTAAGAGCTTCACAGTAATTGCGCAGGAAACTGGTTGCTTCAAGCGCCAACCTGCTAACATATCTACTGCTCTCAGCAGGGATCTCATTAATTAGCGACTGCTAAAGGCAAGTCAAGAACTAAATCGGAGCGAGAAGTTTCGTTTTATTTTACTAAAATTGGTATTTATTTGAATTAAAGCTTGGGAAGTTGCGGCGGCGGAGATGGAGTTTGGGGTTTTTGTATATTTAACTTGCTACAGTAAAACTTCTCTAACACGATAGTGGGTCTCGGCATAAGTGTTGAAAATATTCATTGTAACTTGCACTTTTATATTTGCAACACTTACCCTTACAGGTCATTTTGCGTGCAGGGGTAAGTATTGCAAATATAAATGGATGAATTTCAATGAATATTTTCAACACTTATGCCGGGACCCACTATCGTGTTAGAGAAGTATTACTGTACTACTTTTGTAGAAGTTCACGCGGTGAGACCGAGTTAGGCATGTTGTAGACATGATCTTAGCCGTGTACACCGGTCCATGACCCCAGAGGGAAAGAGGGCTTAAGCCTGGGACTTAAAAGTAAAAAAATAAAAAACCCCCATTAAGGATACTTTCTACAGGGGCTCAGGGGTAAGTAAAGTCAGCTGGAAATTTTATATACAGGGGTTATAATATCGATATATCCTAGCCATGCTATACTCTGATACTACGGTATTAATCGTGTATAGGCGCTAAAATTCGACTTTTACAGGGTATATAGGCTTTTACTAACTTGAATTAGCATGACGATAAGTAGATCTCCCCACCTAAACTTTAAATTTGTATGGCAAAAATTTCACAACGAAATATTCGTTGGTTTTGCTTTTTTGGTCCATTAAAGCCCTCTATTCACTTTTTAATTCATTAATACATTTCATAAATAAATTATACTTCTATCTAGCTAATAATTTACATATCCGCCTTCAGCTTCGTAAACGGCTCTGATTCTTCGGGGCATCGAATCTATCAGTTTCTCCAAGTCATCCCCATTAAACCCCAGATCCCACGCCTCGTTCACTATTTGACGAAGATGCCCTTGACTCCGCTGCCCCCCTTGATCCAACGCTGGATAAAGACGCTCCATGTACGCTTTCATATAACTCCACAAAGTTTCTATCGGATTTAAATCAGGAGAATATGGCGGCCACTCCATTAGAGAAATATTCCTCCTTTCAAACTCACGCATAGTTTGCCTCGACTTGTGAGGAGGGGCGTTGTCCTGCATCACATCTAGTCCTGGTTCCCGAAAGACCGCACTCTCTATGAGAGGCACTATCCTCTCGCAGTAACTGGCCGCAGTGATATGGCCCCACTCCTTCTCCCAAATCAGGCAAGGCCCCTTCTGTCGTCCAAAGAAAGATCCCCAGAACATCCACCCAACTCTCCTCCGCGTCTTGGCTAGGACACAGGTATCTTCGTACTCTTCCCCAATCTTTGACTTAAACTTAGCTCAAGGGAACTCTAAATCTTAGGAGCCTTTAAGGGACTACTGACCTTTCTTGTGACCCAACGATCACTTTGCCGACCATTCATAGCCCAAGTCTCGTCGGACCAGAGGACTCTCATCCAATGTTCCTTCCGCCAGTGGAGATGTATTCTGGCAAACTCATATCTCTTCAGTTTGTTGACTGAAGAGATAGGAGGTTTTAATCGTGCAATCCTGCGTGCATATCCCCTCTTTGCCAGTTCACGTCGGATCACATTCTCGCTCACACCAAAGTGCCGAAATATAAAATGTGCAAGTTGGAAAAATGACATCCGACGATTTTCCGATGATAAACAGACGAAAAATTCTATTTCATCGACCTGGGAACTACTTAGAATAGGTGGCCTACCACTGGAGTACTGAGGCTCGGTATTTTCAACGCTCATGGTGTATTGTACCTGTCGCCATCTAATCCCAAGGCGTTGAGAGATTTTGACGTAACTGTGTCCCTCACTGGCCAAGGTTCTAACCTGCACATGTTACTCTCTTAACCTTATCAATTTGTAGATTTCAGACTTACTTGAATACGTTGAGTTTGTGTTAGGCGTTTTGCATAAGTAGGAGATGCTGATGATGGAGAAGGTTGTTGAGGTGAATCCATCTTTGCGGCAATCTAGTACAGTAAATTAAAATCTTCTAAAGTAGTTGACTTAAGGTTCAGATGCACTCACATGAAGTAAAAATTAGATAGATGAATGAAATAAAAGTATGCCGTTGAGCAAAATAATAGTAAATAGCTGACAATGATTTAAACGAAACGACCTCAGGTGTGCGCGAGTGAAGAAAGGTGCAGGCATGAAGGTGGGCGTTGGACTTCATATACAGATGCATATCTCTTATGCCTTAGGCCATAAGATTTTAAAATTTGAAGCTAACAGGGATACTGTGGATCTATCGTGAGGTAACCTGGAATATCACCACTTTATCTCCACTTTATCCCCGCTTTAACCCCTGTACCCTATAAGAAGCGGATCAACGAACAATACCCTATCATGAGAGTACAATCTTCTAGGTTAGACGAGATCTTTTTTTTTTTTTAATTCATTCTTGTGTATGCAGCCTTGAGGCTATGCCACGAGTGACACTGGTATAGTACATGGAGCGATGACTCAACTTGATATGAGGGGCACTCACGCCCGAATATCATTTGAAGACATAACTCGAAGTCAAGCGCCTTACAGCCCTTTCAACCCTCAACCGTTTATGTCCGCCGCAGGAACGCATTTCTGCCACCCACGACCATCCAGCGTGCCTTCGTCATCGTCACATACATGACCACGCGAGAAATGTGGATAGGGTCTTGCCGGACTCGAACCAGCTTTCTCCTGTCTCAAGTGGGGCATGTGCCGTGGCTACCCAGACTCTACTTGGGACAACGGCCCGGACGGTGTACCACACCACCATCCGACCCTTGGACGAGATCATATGATCTAATCTTTCACAACAATTTCACTTCATCGGAAGGGCCACTATTGATATTTCTTCGCAAAAATCTACGGCTGCATCATTGTTATTTAAACTATCTTACAGATAGTAGAAAAAGATAAAGTTATCGAACGCCATTCGCAATTTAGCACAAGCCTCCCGAGAATCTACTTTATTAGAATTACTATCCTCTAATCACGAATACTCAAGCTACTTTCAAGGTCAAACTCGTGCTTCATATCTCAGTCGAGATCAAAGACTTGAGGTATGTGTAGAATTCTGGTACTGAACTAGGCACTTATACGAACTGATTTTCCCCAGATACTTGCACTGTATCGGACGGGATTCACGTACAAACAAATTGCGACTCAGTTAAGAGTAACATATTCACAAGTCAAGAACACTGTTCAATCTGGTCGTGCATCTCCTAAATTAAGGACTGGACGCCCTCCTAAACTTTCTCTTAACCAAATCGATCAGTTGGAAGAATTCACCTGCAGTTCTCGCGAGGCACGACAATGTTCTTATCTAGAACTGTCAGTTCATTTCTCCTCATGGGCTGCTGGAGAAAGTGCAATCCGTAGTGCACTCAAGGGAAGATGGTACTCTCGATGCCTTCCGAGAAGGTCTCCGCCGTTATCAGAGAATAACACATGATGGCACGGAAAGTATGGGCAGAACAACGCCTTCAATGGCAAGAACAAGAGTGGTCGCAAGTATTTTGGAGCGACGAAACTTGGATTAATGACGGACCTATTATGCCGAGCTATGTGACTAGAAAGGTAAGTAATTCCTATATAAATCCAAAAGTTTTTTGATTACTCACAGTCTAAGAAGAAAGGAGAGGCTTATAATAATACGTGTGTCGTTGATCGATACCGTAAGAATAATTCTTGGATGTTTTGGGGTAGTTACGCCGGAATCGAGAGAGGCCCTTGTGTTTTCTGGGGAGCCGACTGGGGCAAGACGACCTCAGAAGGCTATCGCTAACACATCCTTCCCCTTGTTATGAACTGGCACAGAAACAGACGACAAGAGACAGGTCGTGCATATTTATTTATGCACGACAATGCGCCAGTACACAAAGCACCTCCCGCAAGAGATTATCTCATGGCACATGGAATTTAACCTATTTCATGGCCAGCATACTCCCCAGATCTAAATCCAATTGAGAAAGTGTGGGGTATGATGAAACTATACATTCAAAATGTATATCCAGAGTTTGAGCGGGGGAGGCAGCGGAGTAAAGCAGAGAATGGCCGAATTATACTAGGGGCCTGGTACAATTGTACAACAGATGATAAGCTTCGATTACTCATTCTAAGCATGTCAAAGAGATGTGAAGAGGTAGTTAGAGTTCAAGGGGGTCCAACTTCATAATAGGAACACGTTGTATATTAGAATCTTGAGATAGATCTATCGAAATCCTTGATATTAACCTTGATGTGGATTTCTTAAGACACCATTCGATATATAGCCAAGAGTGACATACTGCCTCCACTTTCGTCGCCAAGAAATCTCTCACATTAAATTGATATTCAGGTTTTGAGCTTATCCTAATATGGCCCCGCTTAGAAATGATCAACAAAGGAAACCGCCATATTGGTATAATAATCGGCAACTAAAAACCCTGCAAGGACATACTGCCTTCACTTACCCCTGAGACCCTGTATTATTGTGCCAGTTCAAAATTATTGTTCAAAAAATGATTAACAAATAATTATGCAATTAATAGATCTACATTTAACGTTCTCATAGTCGATTTGATAGTATTCGTCGGACAATACTCAAATTTGTGTGCAGATCACAACTAAAAAAGGCCTGCGTACAGACGTCTTCCACTAAAACTCCATGCACAGAAAATTGTGAAGGAACATTCACTTACCATCCCAGACCCTGAAGTATGACTAACAATCGTCACCAAAGAGTACCAATTTTGTTAGTTCATAGCTCATTCCCTTGGAGAAGCTAATAATCTTATGAATTTTCCCAGTGTCAATTCCATTTGATTATGTTGACTGAGGTTTACTCCTCTTCACTTTCATCACTCTCCTCCGCGACGTCTGCCGCCGACTCCTTAAGTAACTCTTGCTCCAGTTCAGCTTCTAGGGCCATTTGCATTTCATCGTCACAAATTTCGGTCGATCCATCTTCCAATTGGCTGGAAGTCTTATCTTTGTCTGATGTGAGTTCCAGATCATCGGAATCAATCGCAGTATGATCATCATCATCATCATCATCATTCTCATCATTCACATTTTCGCTTTTCTGGCTTTGGAAGATGAGCGCCAAGTCGTATTGATGTGATTCCTGGCCATTCGGGCGATCGGGGTACTCGATTGTTAAGCCGTTATCAGACTCTTCTTCTCCGTCCTCTTCATCGGGCGTCGGCTCACGACGGGCAATCGTTTGTTTTTTTGGCTTTTCCACACTTTGTCGTTGCGTATCAACTTTTATGCTCGGCATTAGTGCCGAATCTCTTGGAGCTCTCCTTTTCGGTGGCGCTTTTGAGGCGGCTTGACTTTGTCGTGGGCGCTGATTTAGAGTATTCTGCAACCAAGGGGCCCCGACAAGCTTCATATCGAAGTTGGAATCTATTCGGTGCAAGACAAAGTGTTCTTTTACCGGATCAAAGATGAGAACGTATCGTCCTTGATGTGTAATCCTTTCCCCCTCATAAGTAAAGCTTTCACTGTTGGCTGAAAATGAGAGTTTATAGTTTTCAGGATCTTCATTCGAAGGTTTAAGTCGGTAAGGATCCGAGGATGAGCATGAGGAGTTACCCGCCTTATGATTGTCTGTTATATGGTTAGCATGTCATAACACGTAGAGGGACAACATGATACATCTTATTCCTGTGTATACCTCGTTCGTAGGTTTTCCCAGTAACGCATCACTGAGAACGATAGGATATCTATCAACTTCCATTGTGCTGGCTGTGATTTTCGATCTTTTTAAAACCAAATGATCTATATAGTGATCATGCTCAAGGAGGTTTATAATCCACAGGAAAGAAGCTAACTTGTGACGCGGAGTTATCTATGGGATTTCACGCTTTCGTAAGGCTAATATCGGCTATTGAAGACTGCTGGTCATCTCGAATATTTTAGTTCATCATGGTTTACTCGGCCAGTTTCTGGGAAACCATTGACAATGGCTAGAAGAACTGTGGCAAGGATAATGAAGATATATAACTGGCGTAAATGCTGTGCACCTGCCTTGCAATAATCTGAAGTTAACGCTGATAAAACTTATCCATTGCTTTCACTTTAATTTTCCTTGTGATAGATACAGTTTACGAATATTACCCTTGCTACAATAGACATAACAGGATAACTCAATCTGGTATGAGGAACTTTCATACATCATACAATTACCCTGATTTGATTCGCAGACATTATGCGAAGTTCGTCGTCTCATTTCTCTTTACCCAAAAATATCTGCGACTGAAGAGACGTGACGACCATTTATTCTCCTCTACATTCATTTCGTCGTTTTTCAGAACATTCTCACCGCGCGTTAAGCTGTGACTTGCGGGTCCCTGCCAGGTTCCAATCAGTGATCTTCTGTCCCGAGCGGGAAGCGCGACCCCCCATAATGTTTCGTTACTTATCTGTGTAAATTACGGTGGCTGACATACTACACCGGTGTTAGTACGTTTAGCACCAGAACTGGTTTGTATAACAGTTCGGAATTTGCCGGTATCTAGTTTGACTTGCACAAGGAAAGATTAGGGCGGGTCAGATGGTGCAGTGGTACACCGTCAGGGTTGCTCACTCAAGTCGTGTCTGGCTACAGTAATACTTCTCTAACACGATAGTGGGTCCCGGCATAAGTGTTGAAAATATTCATTATAACTTGCACTTTTATATTTGCAACACTTACCCTTACAGGTCATTTTGGGTGCAGGGGTAAGTATTGCAAATATAAATGGATGAATTTCAATGAATATTTTCAACACTTATGCCGGGACCCACTATCGTGTTAGAGAAGTATTACTGTAGTTTGAACACATGCCCCACTAAAGAAAGGAATAAGCTAATTCGAGTCTAGCAAGACCCTTAAACCAGGATCTCTAGCGGAAATAATTAAGTCTAGGAATGGTGAAAGCACGATCAGATAACCAGAGGTTCTCCTCGCTTTTCCCTATGGCTGATATTCACAGAAGAAGTTACGTGCTGTAAGGGTTGATCTGGGTCAGATAGTAGTGTTGTACAAAAAGCGGGCTCAAGTGGGTGTCGTCAAGTCAATAATTCGGCCGTATTAATTATAGTGATTTGGTAATACAGTAAAACCTCTATAAAGCTATCCTTCGTAACCCTATATCCTCTATAACGCTATCAAATCAGCTCCAACTTATATGGTGTCGAAACTTTGTTCCCCGCCCTTATGAAAACGTCAAAACACCACATTTTCAAAAAAAAACGACAACCTCTACAAGCTTTCAATTATAAAGAACTGGCGTGAATCGATAGATAACCATTAGATGAACAAATGAATGCGGGGATTAAGCAATCAACGCGAGCGACGCGGACTTATTATTGTTACAAGTGGGACCTATTTTGGTGAGGGAAAAAATATTGGACCCCCCAGCGCCACAGTAGCGCCATATAGAGCATCCAATAAGATCGCACCAAATATGGTTATGTAACCCTAAATTCTCACAGATTGACAACGGCAAAATGAGTCATGAACATGGTTAACATGCCCTTCGCGCTACTACCTATCCTCCCCAACTGTGTAGGGCTTATGATGCGTGGTTCTGAGTTTCCACTCTGTCGAATCAAAATCAATCCCTTCTCGATACAACTTTATCTTTCTGCAGCATCTATGGTAGTTTGCCGAGATCGTGCTGTTGGACACACTCGCCAAGATGAGAGAGGGTGGGACTCGACAGGCACATCGTCATGCATCGTGGGAGATGATAAATTTAAGTCACGTTGATGATTGAACAATGCTTTGATAATGAAAGACTTTGCAGCCTCAGACTGGAATTCTTTTGCATTTTTTCTAGCTCTCTTCCCAGCTGAACGAGATCCGTTGCCATAACTTCCCCTCAAATGCTTGTCAGCATCTGCAGCCCACGACAGTGTTCTCTTCCCTTGGGTGTTCGTCTCGGTTTCAATCTCAACTTCATCTGCACCGGCTTGATAGACTTCTTTCAAGGCTTGCCACTTGCGACTCATGATTTACTAGACATACCTTCATGGTTCATGTCCGAGTCTCCACCCAAGTCCTCAACTTCAGTGTCCGTATTGCATTCTTCGGCGTCAGAGTCCCAGAACCAGACTCCATTATTCTCTTCTCCTAGGGTTTCTCCACCAGAGTCTTCTCTAATACTGCTGATGATTGAACTTTCTGGGTCTAGAAGGCGAGAAGGTGAACTCTCAGAAGTGGTTGTCTGCGTTCTAACGTGTCGGTTCGTGTCTTGTCCTTGACGAATACGCTTCATATGCGCTTTGCGTGCCCTTGATACCATGATGAATTCTGCGTGGTTAACAAGTGTAGGTAGTTACAAGTAATGGAAGCTCTGCAACTGATGGTAACTGATGTCACGGCTTGAAAAACTTATCGTGAGTAGCTATGTACTTAGACAGGTAGGTATCATATGATGATTGAACAAGAAAGATCGCGACAAACTCGAAACATCTCGTCCCAGGACGCGTCTACAAGATAGTGGTACCATAGGCAATTAACCATCAAATTCGGAATCATACAAGCTTCCTAATTAAGACTAGCGTCTTCTAATCGGGACTAATGCGGCCGCTAGCATTCACTAGCGCACAGATTAAGCGAGGACTGAATAAAACCCGAGGGCGGGTTACAGATGTTTGTCACTGTAAAATTTTGCAGGCAACCTCCAACTTTTCGATACTTTCTCTTCAGAGAAGATTTATCGTGTTATACAAGTAAACAGAAATGCAAAAACAGCATGGAATTTTAGTCTCTCAAAGGCGTGTCCTTCGTAGACACGTTCAACGACACCCATAACTTCGTCAACAACAGCTCAGATTGTGGTTTGAGGACGAATTCCACCGTAAAATCATCCTGCCTACGATATCCGAGAGTCTCAGTTCCACATACAGCCATTTAGAAGAATCAGACCCGTCCTCCCACCCTACAAAACAGCGTGAGAAGCCAATCAAGTGGCCGGAGCTAGACAATGCGGTATTTCAATGGCATCAAGAGCGAAAGCAGTACATTCCAATCTATGTTTAGCTGTTAATCCAGCAGGCAGGTTGTTTTCGTAAGCGTCTTGCATGTTATCAAAGCACAAAGGTGCCTCAATTTAGCAATGGCTGGCTTACTGTATATTTAAGATGAGGTGTAACATCAAATCATGGATTCGGCCTGATGAAGATGGAAATATTGATAAAGCTGCTATTGCAGAACAGCTTGTACTGGAAAAAGAACTGGCAAGGCAATATCCTCCTCAAGATATCTATAATTGTGATGAAACTGGCATTTACTGGAAGATGGTACCTGATAGAGGCCTTTCTACACAGCAGACCTCAGGTACAAAGAAAGAGAAGGTTCGGATAACAGTACACTTTCGCTGTAATGCTGATGGCGGTGATAAGATTTCAGTGTGCTTTATTGGCAAGGCTGCTGATCCAAGGTGCCTAGGCTATATGTGGAGCAACATGACGACTGTAACAACACCTTTTTGAAGCAACTGCATGATTATGAAGTGGCTATGAAGGGGAGACATGAAGATCAGAAGCGACAACAGATTATTAGGTCTTGGCTCACACAGACTTGGTGACATTCATCTCAAGCAACTTAGAAGGTCTTGATCTGAGTCGATCGCGGTTTATGGAGGTGAGATTGCTTCCAATCCAGCTATGGATGATCATTTACTTCTTACACCTGCTACAGCACAAACATAAAAATAAGGCTTGTAACTCGATACTTTAGAAAAGTTGAGTTGATTGCGAGTTATTGCCGGTTCATAGGCGTATGGCGCTGGGATGTACGTGATTAGTTTTATTATCCTATAAGCATTAGTTAATCATTTTGCATGCTTTAGTAAGGGCGCTAGACTCTGTTGTAATTTAGGCATCGATGCCATGGCGAGATAGCGAGTTATATAGAATTACATCACTTGTTTGATGATTTTAGGGCCCTAAACCAAGTGACCCCTGTTGTACCAACAGTTATAATCAACCAAGTCAAGTAGTAGTTGTTGTTGTTGTTGTTATTTAACGTCTGGGGTGATAATCATGTGCCCCAGAGCACGTGCTATCTATCCCAACTGGGATATAGGACGCTAGAGCCGAAGCCCTAGGACTGAACTAAGCCTAAGCTAATCGAAGATTTAATTACAATGCTGTACCGCGTTATGTGAAACCGCAGACAGAGGATAGGTGTGCCCAAGAGCAATATAGTTTACGAGACTTCCCCAAACTCGTGACTGATGATCAGTCAGTCCACTCCGCCTGCTCCACCCTTGCCCCGATCGTACTCCACAAACATAAAACAAAAGAAGAAAAAGATAGATTCTCCTCAACGAGGGCAAATTTCTTCAAAGAAATGAGTCTGTCCTAACCATCCGGTTAGAATTATAGCCCCTTCAGGTGTACCGAGTAGGTCCGGGATGAGTTGTCTAATAGGCCCTATAGGGCGGCCCCTTCGGCGCCGGAGGATTCGACAAAGTAAAAAGTGAGTCGGTGTTTTAGGTGACCCGCAAAGACAATTTAATCTAGCTTCTTCGTGATTAAAACGATTATGGTAAGCCGCAAAGTCTCCATGTCCCGTTCTAGCTGCGATTAAGTAACCCAGAGCCTTTCGGCCCAAGAGAAGTTCCTTTGGAAAGTGTGGCGCAGTGCTGATTTCTAGCTGGGCGTATGAAGCCGGAATATGGCTGCTCCACCAACTAATTCGGGCTTGTTTCAGCTGTGTGGAGTGCCATTGTGCCAGACAGGTAAGAGAATATTCAGGTAGTCCTAGGAATGGCATAGATGCTCCTCGTTTTGCGTTAGAATCAGCTAGTTCATTGCCTTCAATACCCGCGTGGCCGGGAACCCAGTGTATATGAATCTGCCCCTCTTCAATATGGGGGAGCCTCGTTCTAGTTTTCCAAATCTTTGCTGTTTCAAAGAAGCTTAAGAATGTTGATTGGGATGATTTTGAGGGCTTTGAGGTCAGGATTGTCCCAGCAACATCTGCGTTATCTAAAAATAGCCATAAATTATTTGCAAAGCGAGCTGTAGGGAGCGTGGTAGCTGCACGGAGTCCTTGAAGAGCTGCATGAGCTTCGGCGTCATAAGAATCTCTAAATTTTCCGAGAGGGAAAGCTTCCGAGCGAACTTGGAGTCCATACTGAAAAATAACAAATCCACCTCCTGAATTACCGTCAGGTAGTTTCGACCCGTCTGAGTATATCAGGATATCGTTCCTAGGAACTGTGCTCAGAAAATTGGAAAATCTTTGAGCTCTTGTGTTTATTGGACCTGACGGACCACAAATGCGGATGTGAGCTTCTTGTTTTGTTTCCTTGGTGACCCAGGGAGGATTAACCAGAGGATCAAAATTCTCTGAGTCCGGAATGCTTCTACATGACCTGGAAAAGCGGGACAGGGCAGGCTGTAAGAGTAAGATTTTCTCACGCAGAGCTAGAGGGTGATAACGATCGAGTCGGCGTATACGCAAAGCTGCTCTTTGAGATACATTGTTAAATGTTACCTCAGCGGGTGAGAGTCCGGTTTCTCTTAAAAGAGATGAGGAGGGAGAGGTCCGGAAGACTGGAAGGATTGACCTTGCCACGGCTAGGTATACTTTGTCTATGATATTCAGATGTGTGCCGACTTTGTTGCTCACTTCTTTTCCGCTCTTAATTCTGTGCTTGCCGGGCCACCAAGTCTCAGCTCCAAAGTGGACAATAGGTAGGACACACGCAAAAGCAGCTTGTCTAGAGAGTCTTGGCGAGACACCTAGTATTGTATTTCCCAGGCATCGGAGGGCATGGGCTACTTTAATGGCTTTTGCAGCCTGTATCTGCACGTGGTATTTGAACGAAAGCTTCTTGTCGAAGTGTATTCCCAACCATTTTAGGTAAGGTCTTTGGTTATTTTCGGAAATAGTAAAGCTATTTGTATGGACCGGCGGACTAACATTATTATCTCTATGCTTTCTCGAGAAGTGGAGTAGCTCTGATTTACCTGGATCAAAAGTTACACCTTCTGTATCACCCCAGTTTAACGCCTGATTGGTTGCAGTACTTATTTTTTCCGAATTTTCTTCCAATGTCGGAGATATCATTATAATTGCAAAATCATCTGCATACCCAAAAGCCTTCTTTAGGCCTTCAAGCTTGAATAGGGGGGAGATGTAAAGCATAAAAAGTATCGGAGAAATTGGGGAGCCTTGTGGAAGTCCACAGTTTATTGGCCTGGGGTTTCCAATTTCCCCGTCTAGCCGCAGACAGACTTCGCGTTCAGTTGCAAATGAAGATATCCAGTTACATAGCCGAGTTGGCCAACCTTGTTCCCTAAGCCTTCTGACGAGCCTACCTGGAAGAACGGAATCAAAAGCCCCTTTAATATCAAGTGTGGCAACGGTGGCAGTCAAGCCCTTTGTTAGTGCGCTTTCTATATCATGAGTGAGAGAAGTAGTGAGGTCCACACTGGGACGTAAAGGCAGCGCTCCAAACTGCTGACAAGCGAGCACTTTATATTTAATAGCTATCCATGACATTTGTTTTGCTACCAGCCTTTCTAGTCCTTTGCCCAGTACGGACAGTAGCGCGATAGGTCTGTAAGACCTTGGAGAAGACCTATCTACCTTGTTGGGCTTACCAATTATGGCTACGATTGCAATCCTAAAGCTTTTAGGGTGATGTCCCACGTCTATACATGCTTGAAAGAGATCTCGAACTAGATCTGAGATGACTGGCCAAGCCAGGCGCAGGACTGCTGTCGGTATTTGGTCTTTTCCAGGGGTAGTGTTGCCAGCTCCAAGGATAGCATTGGTAATCTCGTTCATAGTCAGCTCGGGAAAGGGGAGAGTGGTTTTTGCTACAGAAGGTGCAGACAGAGGAATATCCTGTACTTCCGACTGATTGCTTAGCAGATATCTTACCAGCAGATCTCTCTTATCTTCAGTTGACTGGGCGGGTGGTGAGTCTGAAGAATTTGGGTCTACGAGAGCAGGGGTTCGAAATTCGTCCTTTGATTTGTGCCACTCTGCTATACTAAAGACATCTTTCGAATTGGCTGCCTGGTCGGTGATTTTCTGGAAGAAGAGAGCCTTAGCCTGACGTGTGACTTTGCGAAATTCTTTCCTGTCTTCTTTTGTGACATTGCCAGCTTGAGCCTTTTCCTTGTACTTTTTCCTTGCTTCTCTGCAGCTCTGGTCCCACCACGGTTGTCCTCGATTGTGTGAGAGAGACTGTTTGGCTGAGCCTGAATAACAATTGAGGAGAATTTGCGTGAGTTCCTCAGCCCTTTCGTCTAGAGTTGCCCTAGATTTTTCAGAGAGCAAGTTTAGGGCAATTATATTAGTATGAAGTAGCGAAAGAAATGTTTCGGGATTAATCGTTGCGAATCTGAGTCTAGGGGTAGGGGGCTGGTTCCGTGCTTGACAGGGAATTTTGATGAGCAAAGGAAGGTGGTCTGAACTGACATCAAGGTCATGCTGGACGGTCGCAGAAGCATCACCAGCTTGTAGCGGGCTGGAGGCAAAGCAAAGGTCAAGAACGTTTCCGTGATTATGGGTCGGTACATCGACCTCAGATAAAAGGAACAGGTCATTAGCTTCGAGCCAGCTAATTAGATCCAGTCCCTGTGCTGAGGGTGAGCCATGATATGATGGGTTCCAGTTTGGATGGTGGAGATTGAAGTCTCCTGCCAGAATTGTCTTGGGAAAGAAATAAGTGTCCCTGAGTGAAAGAAGAAGCGATACGCCAGCCCCTGGATTTGTGGACCCAGGGGGAGCATTATAAACGTTGATTATGTGCATGCAGAGTCTATCTGGGCCTTTGACAGTAAGAAATAAAACGTCTTCTTTGCCGTACTGTGCTGGAGAATTTGGGCAAAATTGAGCGAAGGTAAGATTGATGTCCTTCCTTGTGTAGGTTAGTACACGAGGTCGGATGGTCCAGTCATTGACTGGCGTGTAACATTCAAATGATGGATGCTTGCACGTGATTCTCCGGCTAGTATTTCTGGAGATGTAGGGTTCTTGAACCAACAAGATATCTATTTGTGAGGTAAACGCTGTTTGAAGGGCGATTTGGTGAGCAGATGAAGAGCGACCAACGTTGATGGAGAGTGTTTTAATCATAGAGCTTTTAGTCATCGTTCATTGCAGTAGAGTTATCTAGACAGCTTTCTGAAGCTAAAACGGCATATTTTCCACCTGTAATTGTTTCACGGATTGACATGTTTCATGTTAGGGAAGTGTCAAGGCCGTTACAAGGGGTTGATATTTGACAAAGGATTTACCAGGTTTCATGGTAAGACGTTGGCGTGCCGTTGTAGGAGTTTTGGAGTTGTTCTCTGGGTTTCATATAACCCGTGTGGAGTTATTATTACGATCTCACTTAGAGATCAAATGTACATATGTAGACCTGACGTCGCGGGGTTTTCTCTCCACGCAACGTCTTCTGAATATAATTTTATTCTTTGATTATCCTCTTCCTCTGCGAAGACCGCTGTTTAATTGCACTTCTCTTCTGCTCCGGAAGACCACTCCCACCGCCCATTTCTCTTCTGCTGTGAAGAGCACTTCCCGCTGCTCGCCCCTCACCTATACCACCATCTCACCTATTACCTGACACACCCTCATCTCACTCCCATCAAACGAGCTTTCTAGTCCCGCTTCGTACCCCGTGGAACAACTGCTCCTTATATCCGTGAGAAATTGTAGGTGACTCCGCAAAAAGACTTCTAGTTTGAAGGGGGGTTTGAGGAAGAGTTTGGCTTGATGTGTAGCTTTCTGTAGGAGCTATCTTGGGCTGATTATCCAAAATTCCACAGTGGGCAGCTTTCAAATGTAGTCTGGCTGCAGCTGCAGCTTTCCTGATCTCAGCGATTTGCGTTCTAGTAGGTAATGTGTTATCTTTTCTAGGTCTAATTAGACACTCAAGAGAGTCTGCTGGATGGGGACCGTGGCAATTCACACACTTTGGCGGACAAAAATGGGTTCTACTTGGGTCACATGATTTATGTCCACTTTCTGAATGTTTTGTGGAAGAGCATATCCTACAGCGAGGGAAGCGAGAGCACGATTGCTTGTTGTGCCAGCCAAAGCACAGTCCGCATTGTGGTGTTCTGGATCTTGGAGGCAAGAGTTTAGCTGGAATACGGACACCAAATAGAGGGAGAATCTTAGATAACGTTGGACCTTTAGGATATAGGACAATCCAGTTTTTCTTAGGAGAGAAATCAGGATTGTCAGAGCCTCGAGACTCTAGGACATTTATAGGAGGGACATTTGTGAGATCTGTCAGAGCATCTGCAACGGCAGATGCATCAATTTGTTTCAATTCCACTGTGCTACTGTTAAAGACAGCATAAGATCGGGGTACGCCAGAAAGTCGGTAGGCTACGTGCTGTCCAGGTTTCTCGACCTTGCATTGGCCTTAGGCACAGAGAGAAGCTTCAATTTCACTCATTCGAGCGATCAGTTTTTCTTGTGCTTCGGTGGATACTGGACAGATTGCAAATCCAGTTTTGGTAGATTGTACCTCTCTTTCCAGTTTCTCCTTTAAAAAGGCATTGAGATCTAGCATTATGGCATAGGGAGAACAGCTTAGAGCAGGATGATTTGGGCTGACCCGGACTAAAAGACCATTATCTTCAGGTCTGCTTTTAGGCTGAGCTTTGGGTCTAGTTTGAACTTGAGCTCTTAAAATGTTTGGGGAAGCTTGTGATTGTTTCTTTGAAGCAGGGATCATAGCTATATTTGCGTACGATTTAGAGTATGTGGAAGGACCATCGATTGAACTCTTTTGATTTACAGACTGTACAGTTGAAGCTTGTACAGTACTTGTGGCAGAATACGGAATCGGGGGTCTTTGGGAGCCTCTGACATGATATTCGAAGTGTCGGCGGGCCACAGAACTGAGATCAGCGATAAAATTCCGAAAAGGCTTTTGGAGATGCTGAGGAAGAGCATTATTTTCACTAAGTGCATCATCAAGGACGCAGGCAATGTTCTGGAACATGAGCGTGGCTTCATTGTTCCTGGTATCGGCGGCGGAGGTAGTTGACAGTAGCATCTCTGTCAGCGACCCCTCTCCGCCCATCGGGGCGGAGGCATGTAGGGGTGGTGGGGGGAAGGTTAGACATGAGGAGTGAGGCGAGAATGCTCGAAGGGATGAAAATGGATGAGTGAGTGTTTGAGGTCAAGTTGTAGTAGTAGTAGTAGTATTTATTTTTCGTCTAACGGGGCACGTGCGAAGCACGTGCCCTACTAATTCCCTGACGGGACATATGACGCTGAGGGGTAAGCCTCGGGCATCTAAGAGAAATAAATATTTACAAGACTAGGGCGCGATAACGTGGCTGCCGCTAATTATATGGTAGGGATAGGACTCTCCACATTT
Organism: Podosphaera xanthii; assembly: GCA_028751805.1. Lineage (NCBI taxonomy): Eukaryota > Fungi > Ascomycota > Leotiomycetes > Helotiales > Erysiphaceae > Podosphaera > Podosphaera xanthii. Next base: position 2,624,509 of record JAPWIX010000014.1, read on the forward strand.
GTGGAAGTGTAACAGGGAGATAAACAGTCCGACCTCATAACCCCTCGACTGTCAACCAAGTCAAGGATTGCGAAGGAAGAATTGTTGGCCAGTCTGGGATCACGTGATATTTCTATGTCGCTATATCCTCTATAACACGATACTAAAAGCCCTATCAGACTGTATAGCGTTACAGAGGTTTTACTGTACAGTAAAACTTCTCTAACACAATAGTGGGTCCCGGCATAAGTGTTGAAAATATTCATTGAAATTCATCCATTTATATTTGCAATACTTACCCCTGCACGCAAAATGACCTGTAAGGGTAAGTGTTGCAAATATAAAAGTGCAAGTTAAAATGAATATTTTCAACACTTATGCCGGGACCCACTATCGTGTTAGAGAAGTATTACTGTATTCTCTTACCTTACATCAGTCTTACCGCCTAAGTTGTGCTGTCAAGAACCACTTGAAAACACCCTTCCGTACAGGGTATAAGTGTGATGGGCTATCATCAAAACAATGTAACAAAGTAAGCTGGCCGTAATGCAGTCTATTTTCTATATAGATTTCTAAATGAGTCTAGAGGGAGAACCACAATATACAAGTAATTCTACACCACACGACTTACTTCCCAAACGTTAGCTCTTTTTCCTGATAAGTTCTGTAACGGGTACAACTCGAAGATTGACGTGAGTCATTATCTTTAAAACTAGGGGTAGGTGTACTTCGTCAGAGTAGCTCTTGTAACCATCATCGAACCGATTATAGCAACAGTTAAGATCACATGATATGTGATTAGTAATTCATAACACATGATCAACAATTGAGGCTAAGGCGCAGCCCGTAACAATAAGTGGTCAAAAGTCCAATAAGCCCTAAAAATACAGTCGCCTCTCGTTGTAACGATGTGGGGCAAGACTTTCACAAGGACTCTCATTGGCCAATTTAATTAAATCTTCCAATGAGGAGCCTTATTTAACTCTTGCCCCATATCGTTACAACGAGAGGCGACTGTATTTTTAGATTCCCCGAAAAGAGACATGCATTTTTCTTCCAACCACAACAGCAACATTTGGCCCTTATCACAATTTACAAAAAGATTCTAATTAACATTTATCAAAAATTTGATGATTGATTAACTTATATTTTTTTAATTTTGCGCTTGAATAGAAGCAAATAAACGATCCCACATCAGCAAAGTAAGTATTCAGCAAAATATTAGTTGGCTTTACTCGATCTAAGTTTTATTTGCAAATAAATTCACCTCAGACTTCAGCTCCAACTGTCTTACCAGGTGTCTGACTGGGGAACATACATCTGCGTTAGAGTACTTGACAGTGATTGCAGATTAAACGATGTAAATGTATTGGTAGAATACTTATGATTGATATCTATATTTTACAAGGTGGGAAATCTCTTCCTAGGGTCGGATGATGCGGTGGTACACTGTCCGAGTCGTTCTCTCAAGAAGAGTCTGGGTAGCTTGGACACATGCCCCACTTGAGACAGGAGAAAGCTGGTTCAAATCCAGCAAGACCCTTACACCACTTCTCTCGCGGTGATAATGTATTCGTAGGATGACGAAAGCATGCTCAGATAACCACAGGTTTTTTTCGCTTTCCCCTAAGGTGGGTATTCACGGAAGAGGGTACATGTCGTAAGGCATTATTCTTGTTGTGGTATCTGCAAATAAAATCTGAGTATGAGTGTTCCAAACGTCAAATAGAGTCATACTGCGTCACATACATATCTTCCGTAGTCATTCGCGTCATAGCCTCAGGCTGCATACGCAAAAATGATTTAAAAAAAATCTAAAAATGGAGCGATGACTCGACTTGATGTGATGAGCACCCACACCCGAAAATAATTTGAAGTCAAAACTTGAAGTCAGGCGCCTTACACCCCCTCCAATCCTCAGAAGTTTACATCTGTCGCAAAAACGCTTTTCGTCTACCCACGTTTATCTGGTGTAACTACTTCATCAGTACATGTTTTTTTGGGTAAGCATCGTGGAGCGGGATCTGATGGATTCAATCCAGCTTTCTCATGGGGCATGTGCCTCAGTTACCCAGATTCTATTTAGGAGCATGGCCTGGACGCTGTACCATACCACCATCCGACCGGTAGCAGGGATTGTATAGTACTGTAAAAATATCAATTCTTTCCCCTATTCTATAGGATTTTACATGATCATTGGTCAGACGAGGTCATTAACTGTTACCATAAAACGAATGATGAAAATACTTCTTAATTCCGTTACGCCGATCTCTTGACGTTATGTCGTAAGATACTTCCTGCCAAGTAACATTTTACCCGAGGTAGGTGTAGTTTTGATATTCTGATATCCGTCTAAAACTTGATATCATCTTTTTTGAATTAAGAGGAGGAAGTAGCACAAAATTTGTTTCAATAATTATTCAACAGACGTTCATGAATTTTGGCCGTCTGCGAGGGGATACGCTCATGAATTTATATAGACGGGTGCATGATAAGTATTGCAAAGGATTGGTGCATCTGTGCAAGGGGCTGTGATGTGGGTAAATTAATTTCGCCGCTCATGGTTCTAAGAGAAATTCTTTGAGGTTCCATGGATCGCTTGAAAATTCGCAGCCTCACTATTTGAACCTGTCGTCACATCCAGTAGGCTACAGAATTCCTTTGCAATCACCAAGAATCAAGTGTTGAATCCTCGAGATAATTGTGGAATCTTTTATTATTGAACCACAGGATCGAAAAATAATAAAACATTATGTCTGCGGCCGTACCTCCTCAAGGTAGGATTCCCTGGTGATCTGCCAATGATTTATGTTCAAAACTCAACATAGAGCTTCAAATCACCGTACCCCCAGTATTTAGACGCTAATCCAGCTAACGCTTTAAAGTACTCTGGGCTCAGAGATCAAATAAGACAGACGCTTCAAAAAATAATATCTCCCTATTAGTCTGCACACCAGATATTAATCCCGAAAGTCTTAAGATCGAAACTACCTCATCCTCAATCTCGTTCTTTGCACACTCCGATTTGCGTAAAGCCGACTACCAATTTTCGATCGAGTTTTTTAAGGAGATTGACGAGACCCTCACTCGTTTTGGCCAAACATCAAAAGGCATCGCAATACATCTACAGAAGAAAGAACTAGACGAAAATTATTGGCCCCGCTTGACAAAGAGCACCTTACGACAGCATTTCCTCAAAACAGATTTCGATCTTTGGGTTGATCAAGATGAACAGGATGAAAAAGATGGACTAGCTGGCGATGACTTCGGTAAGAAGCTCAGTACTTTGGACTACAGGATTGCTAATCAAAGTAATAAGGTAACCTAGGAGGCATGGATGGAATGCCAGGAATGGGTGATGCCTTTGGGGCAGGTGGTGGCTTCGACGATATGGACTTCTCCAAACTCGCTGGTGGTCTAGGCGAAAGCACTGGTGGAGTTGGCGCTGATGATGATGATATTGATGTTGAAGATGACGACATGCCTTCCCTTGCTGGGGAAGATGGTAGTGACGATGAAACTACGAGGATTAAAGCTCCAGCAGAAACTGTGGAAGTCACAGAACCAACCGGTAAAGCAAAGATTGAAGAGGTATCATAAATAACTTTGGATTGAGGTGTGGAGTATCTTTTCTAGACAGTGGGCTTCAATTTTATTAAACTACATAAAAACACAAAAGTGTTTGACTATCGGAGTTTGAGATACTTATTTGCATACGGAACTGTAAGGTTAGGTCTTTAAAACTGTCTTACATTGCCTGAAAATTCTTTGCTCATAGAATTCCTGATTTGTTACTGTGAAAAGTATTGAAGTTTAGAAATCGTCACGTTTAATGATCTAACTCGGAGCTTAGGAACTACAGGCTCCTAACACACAGTGTCCCAGGACGTCAAATTATGCGTTGCATTTGGCTATCTAGACGATCGCTCTCTCCCCTATTCGACACCCAAAGCTACATAACTAAATGTAGATAACCAAAAGCATGGCCAAAGTGTAGTCAGAATTTTTAGTTTTATTCATGCCAAAAACTTTGGATTCATGTTGAAACGAGACAGATAGATATTAATTAACAAGTGTAATTCGCTAGTCCGAGCATTGCGTGGGACTAATTTGTCGAGCACTAGAACTTCCGCCTAAATTGTTTGGATCAATTTAACAACTAATCGACGTATTCCACCAAAATCCAAGATATTTGATGTTTAATCGAGGTTGTATGGCGCTGGCCGCTTTGCTACACTAGCAGTTCTAATTTTGAGGTTGGTGCCTGGTCATCTATCAATTCAAGAGAAGAAAGTAAAGTTATTTTATGGGAGAAAGGGCAGTTGAAAATCTTACATGTGCAAAAGTGAATTTCGAACTGTTGTGGAATACTGTTGTAATGCAAAAGTTGTTACATTCTCGATAAACAATTATCCAGATTTTTTTACAAATCATACTTTACTTTTGTTATTGATATCTGGCTAGCATTCTTGGCGCAGTGGTAGAGTGTAGCATTTTTACCGGTACAGCCGGGGTGTTACACTGCCTTACCTGAAGGTATTGTGTGTGTGTTTTGTGTTTCCTTTTTATCCCCGTAGAATATGGAGCTTGCAAAATTAAGTCTTTCTGAAAATGCCCAGAGTTAACAATCTAGCGTTGGTAGGAATGCAAGGTTCCTTTCCTTCAAAATCCTCATTTGTTCATGCGGATCTTCATCAGCTCTGCCTCATCAAAGTATACTGGCACTCTTCTTGTCAAGGATTCTCACGACTGACCCATGTAGGTAAGGCGAAGGGCTCTACTGATTACAAATATTGATGTAAAGTTAACACCACTCCTTCTAGACTGTTGGTGCAAGTGGATAGGTGCTTTTTGGGTCTTCTAGAGTCTAAATATTCAATTTCTACATGTCTTATAATGGAGGCTCTTCTTCGAAAGCGATATTGGGAAGAATGGCAAAGAGTTACCCATTGGGTTTTCCCTCGGCCCGTGGCCTTCAGGTCATAGTTTATACGTTTCTACCCATTCGACCTGATGTAACTGATTAATCGTAGGTTTTGAGAGAAGTCGTGCAACTGGTAGTCCCTGCTGTAGCTTGTTGTATAATGGATTCTAGATATCTTTCATACATCTTATGTTCCTATGGAACGGTGACCTAGCCCACATCAGATGATAAATAACACACATATAAAAAGATTGTAGCGGTTTATTGTTTCCATATTCATGCGCATGTGGACAAATACTCTTAAGGTAATGTATATATTTTGTGAATTAGAAAATTACTGTTAAATCGAAGTCTCAATCGTCTTTTTTAAAAATCATTATTGCGTATGTAGCCTGAGGCTATGACGTGTATGATTACGGAAGATAAGTATATTTTGCAGAATAACTCTGTCAGACGTTTGGAACACTAACACTCAGATTTCATTTGCAGATACCACTACGAGAATAACGTCTTGCGACATGTATCCTCTTCCGTGAGGCCAGTTGGTGCAGTGGTGCACCGTCCAAGCAGATCTCCAAAGCCGAGTCTGGGTAGCTTGGACATTTACTCCATTTGAGACGGGAGAAAGCTGGTTCGAATCCAGCAAGAACCTCATACAACAAGATTTCGCGGTGATACCGTAGTCTTAGGTTGATGAAAGCATACTCCGATAATCATGGGTTATTCTAACTTTCCCCACTGTGTGCCTCAGGCTAGTCACATCAGATCGAATGGGTAAGTACACACTTACCACAACCCGTAGACTATGTAATGAGGTACAACCTCGCAGAAAGGGTCGGATGGTGCAGTTGTATACTGTCCGGGCCGTTCTCCCAAGTAGAGTCTGGGTAGCTTGGACACATGCCCCACTTGAGACAGGAGAAAGCTGGTTCGAATCCAGCATAGCCCTCACGCCACTTCTCTCGCGGAGATATTATATTCGTAGGACAATGAAAGCAAGCTCAAATAAGCATAGGTTTTTCTCGCTTTTCCCTGTGGTGGGTATTCACGGAAGAGGGTACATGTCGTAAGGCATTATTCTTGTTGTGGTATCTGCAAATGAAATCTGAGTGTGAGTGTTCCAAACGTCAAATAGAGTCATACTGCGTCACATACATATCTTCCGTAGTCATTCGCGTCATAGCCTAAGGCTACATACGCTAAAATGATTTTAAAAATAAAACCTTCGTAGAAAAACCCTGATTATCCCACATGTACTCTTTCATGACGAGCAGCCGTATAATCACGTAGAAAGATGATTGCAAGAAGAAATAAGAACAGAGTAACTAGATTCCTAGTAAAATCAGGTTTAACAGAAATATTTAAATAAACCGAAACATTTCATGACCAAGTCATGTCCTTTACTTGAGGATCTTTATGTTTGGTGTTTCATTTGATTGATTACAAAAACATGAGGAAATACTTTTACTCACTGTGGTACTGCAAAATTCAGTAAATTTCATGGTTTCAAGTCTTCAACTCTCTCATTCCACTTTGGCGCAAAATGAACATAGTACAGTATTAAGTGTTACATAGTCTACTTCTTCATGTTGCGTAAGTTATAGACATCACTGTTCATTTCTTAATCCTGAAGAGTTAAGTAAAGTCGTTAACAATTTCTCTTCTTGCCTGGCAAGAAAAAGTTTGAGTTCCTTACTGAAATTATTAAAATTAAAAGTCTTGGTCTTCAAAGTTGAAATAGACTTGCTAGCGGCAATGCTCTAAAGCATTCCAAATTCGTTGATTAACCTGCCCTCTTTTTCTCTTTTTACTTGCTTGAATCGATTAGGTTGTCAGGCTTTATGAGTGAGATGTCTTTTCTTATCATGGAGCTGTGGAAAGACGTCAATCCATCTTCAAAAATAATTGGTTGAACTGTATCCCTCCAAAACTCATGGGTAGCGATACAGTACCAGCGGAAGTTTCCGGAAACGAGACCCATAAGCGCAGCAACCGACCGCCGAGAAAACCGAAGAAGTCGAAGTTCGTCTCGAGGCAACCCCAAAGTTATCGAAGTTATTCCGCTAGGCACAAACAGAATATTAGATTCGAATACTTCTCATGGAAAGGGACCTTCCTGAAAATGGATTCCTAGTTCCACACTTCACTCCAAGCATCAACATGAATCTTTCTTATATTACATGTCTCAACTTGAAGAAAGGGGAATCTTTTGGAATTCACAAATGAGAAGCAATTTCTGCACAACATTTAGAACTGATGTCGAATTGCGTAAACAAGAAGAATTCGGACTTTCGTTATGACTAGATTTGCTTCAACTTACGCTCCTTCATTCTCCTCAGGCCTCAAAAGTTGCCATAAAGATTTGCAGCCTCTACTGGGGACAGATCTGCTCGAACTCGAGTCAGCGCACAGCATGAGCGAATTAGTAAGCTGTGGTAGTTTGGAGATTGATGGGTTACTAGGTGGAGGTTTTGAGAGAGGTTCTGTTACAGGTGTAAGTAGCGCTAGTGTTGAGGGCAGGATTGTGAGTTTTATCTATGTATAATCATAATAGTGGTCAAATTTCGAAATCGATACTCAATTCTCAAACATAATCATCTACTAACTAATGTTTTGCAGCTTTCTTTGAACCTCTTGGCCAGTGTCATTTTGCCATATATTGATGCTCCGGCGCTATCAACAAAGGTGATCGTGATTGATACCACTGGGAATTTCCCTCTTCCTTTACTTGACTCCATTCTCCGATCGCGAATCAATCAATATCTTTTAAATTATCCTCTAGATCAAGACCAGACATACCATAGCTTGACAACTAGAGCTGAGATTAATAACAAGGTACATTGCTGTCTTCAAATGGTCAGTATTTGTCGAGTTTTTGACATTGAGGGTCTTTTAGAGGTTATCCAGGAATTAAGAAAGGGTGAATCCGACCTTAATAATACGCGTAGACCCTCTAAATCAGTCCCAATGGACGAAAATCCAGGAAATGAAAAGAATGAATTAGAAATTATGGACAGCGACCTAGAGCTTACAGCCCTTTACGAATCGTCGCCGACTTTAAATCGGCGGACATCTGTTGTGGTAGGCTCTTCAGTACAACCTAAGACCAATGACAACGGGGTAGAAATGGTTATTATCGACAATATGACCACTTTGGCTTCTGATCTCTTAACGCGGAAAGAAAAATCTGAAGGTTTTGTGCCCTCTGTCTTTCTTTGTGGTTTCTCTGGCTAACTAACCTGTAGCACATGACGAGCTAGAAATTCTCTCTCAGGAGCTACATGCCTTGACTTCCCAATCTGGAATCCTAACTTTTCTTCACAATACAACAGTGTCCTCAAAACCAGCCTATGGATCGAAAAATGTCAGCGCCCTAACAACATCCAAACCGGCTTCAATCTTCCTTTCAAATCCACTGAAACCAGCCCTCGGTCAAATATTTGCTCAGTTACTTTGTCTTCATCTCTTTCTTAGCCCTCTACCTCGCTCAGTTGACGACGTTAAGGTGATAGATAGTATTAAAGGGAGTACCAGAAAAGCTAGTTTAATGACTGATATTACATACACTACTGTTGTGGAGGTTTTGAAGGATGACAGTCCAAACAGTTGCCTTGGGAAGGGAGTGGGTTGGAGAGAGAAGAGATGGACGGCGGTTAATATCGACGAAGCAGGGACAGCTCTGGTCTGTGCAATTCCTAATCGTCTTGTGGAAGTTGAAAATCTAGCCAACTAGAGACACTCTGGCTTAGATCAATCTTACAAAAGGTCTGAGACAAACTCGCATGACTGTAAACATGCTCATTCAGAGGCGAAGTTTTCTTGTTCTCGAGGCTCCGGAAGCGATACCTTGAGCTGATTCATAAAATTTCGGAAGCTACTTGATTACTTGAACCGATTTCGGTTCAAGAAAAACCTATCGAAGCATTTTCCCATTTAAAAAATACTACTAAAATACTCATTAAGGTTAATTTCATGGACAGACTGTACTTAGTGGTATAAGTGAATGAAAACTTTCACGATGGAATCATTCGCAAACCCTAAAAACATCAATGAACTTTCTTACAACTTTCGAAGGAGAGGCTTTATACTCACAGACTTCAAAATCGTGGATATAAGGTTAGTCTCTTACCGAGTGGATAGACATTATGTCTGTGGCGGGATCGGTTCATGTCGCTAACAACAGAACAAATCCAAGAAAAAAACAGTCTACTGTAAAAGTTTACAAAAGCTACGAGTCAGTACCTATGATCTCATATATACTCTTCCCATTACTTTACGTTCTCGGAGATCTGGAAATTCTCGTTGTCGAACTATCTCCTCAGCATCCATTTTATTCTGTCACATCCCGTACCGTTCCATTCCATGCATTGTAATTCTATATATAGTAGAATTAAATTTTTGGCATAGCCATAATTGTCACAAAGTGGTTAACCCGTAAATCAGTATTCTGATACTGAGCGGCAATACGCAAAATTTGGGAGGCACATCAGATTATTTAAACTACACCGTATCTCCATGTTGAGAAAAATTCTAGCCTAAATTACATCACTGGATCTTTTCCCGGGAACTAAGGCAAAAGAAACACTTATCGCATCTCTAGAACTGTACATTTCAGGCTCAACCATCCCTTTCCTCGATCTACTTCTCCAGCTATCGAAAATGTATTTGGCTAAACTACCTGAGTCATTTCGTATCTTGACCTGGACCAGTATCGGGAAAGAAGATTAGATGTCATGCAGGTTACGGGACCCTGATCCAATCCCAAAATTTTCGCCACAATCTTATTCTAACTCTGAAAATCTTCGACCGATGGTCCTAACAAGTGGTATTGATCAAAAAGAACTATTAGATTCTAATGCCGGAGTGGTGTTAATTACCTACTAGGATTGGCCTGTCATTATTATAGTTGAGCTATCACGGTATAGACATGGTATGAAGTTTTTTTTTTGAAAGTCATTCTTGTCTATGCAGCTTTTAGGCTATGACACTAATGAAACTGGTACGATATATGAAGCAGTGACTGAACGTGATTTGAGGGGCACCCACACCCGAATATTATTTGAAGACATAACTCGTAGTTAGGCGCCTCACAGCCCCTAAACCCTCAACCGTTTAAGTCTGCCACAGGAATGCATTTCCGCCATCCATGGCTGACCAGTACGATTTCGTCATCGTCACACATATAACAAGACGAGAAATTCTATGGAAGGATTCGGCTGGATTTGAACCAACTTTCCTCTGTTCCAGTAGGGCATTTGTCTCGGCTATTTCGACTCTACTTGAGAGATCGGCCTGGACGGTATACCACTCCACTATCAGACCTATCCCTGTCGGTTTTATTTTTGGGAACATACACTTCGAGACTAATAAGGGGAACATGTGATTCCCATTATTCACAGCTTATGTCAATATCATTCATGACTAAAGTATTAGTAATAGTCATCGCTTGTATATAGTAGGACACACATAGGACTTTCACCCATATACTCATAATTATTCATATTATTCTACCCAATCTATTCCACCTGGCTTAACAGGTTATGAGACCGGTTGGCTTTCACTCACCATCACACATCTCTCGACGTACTCAACTCTTTTGTTCATCAGTTATTATCTCTTTTTTTTTGGACCTGATCAAGTCGAGCTCACAAAATGTCAGTTATTAGATCCACAGAATCCTCAGGAGAGGATGCAAAATTTAAGACGAAGTATGGGGATATTACGATTCTCTCATACAAAACTTTTCCTGAATGGCATGAAGACTGTTCACTCATTTGGTCTTTAGCTGGATTGGAGGGAATCATCGACGGGACGGAAGAATGCCCGACTGGTCCAGCAAGGGCCATCGAAAAATATGAGGCTAAATTTCAAGAGGCCAAAATTATCATCAATGGGTCTATCGGAAGAACTTATAAGCAGACGGCGAAGAGATTTTTTACAGCCAACGATTTGAAGGGCTTGTGAGCCAAATTAAATGAGCTAAATCCTGCTCAAACACCTCATTTCGCTAGCTCCCTTCACCACGATCTTCACCAAGTCAAGTTTGATCCGTCAACTCAATCAATTCAAGGAGTAGTTGATCAACTTCAGAAAATTCAGGCTCAACTAGAGCAGACAATCCTACCCCAGTCTAACGAAATGATACGCCAGTGTCTGATTCAAGCACTGCCAAACGATGACTTCTGGCGAATTCAGAGGATGCATGTGCTCGCAAACAGCCTGAGTTTGCATGATAAAATCATGCATCTCAAATCATGCGAATCCACCTAATCAAGCAAACCTCCAGCCGAAGTAAACATGGCTCGAGACAACATAGGCGTTCGAGGGCCAGGAAGGGGAAGAGGAACTGGAAGAGGAAGAAGTGGACGTGGACGTGGACGTGGAAGGGTCGACAAGAGCAGGAACTTCCAGGATCATCGGGATAATGGAAGAAAATGGGGGTCGGCAAGGGGAAGATTTAGAGGAAAAGCAGGACAGTCGCATGGAACCAATTTTGACGAAAACCAATGCAAGTGGTGTCTCAAGCATGGGCACTACGAAGCCCAGTGTGAAAGTTATAAAAGACATCGAAGGCAAGCTTTGGAAGAAAACAATAGTAGGAACCAACATACCAATACGAGGTATACCGCCATAGTATTGTCTGTTCCTGAAAATGAAAACACCATCTTCTCCTACTCTCCTATTGCATCGCCATGTGTGACCAGCCGATCATTTTCTGCTTCAACTAGTTCCCATACCATAATCGATTCTGGTGCGACCGAGCACTTTAGTGGCATCTACTCAGATTTCAATCAGTTAAAAATATGGAACTCCCCACGCAATGTCACTGTAGCGAATGGCAAAGAAGTTCTATGCGAAGGATATGGAACAATTAAAATCAAAACTCAACACCAAATACTCGAACTCAATAATGTATGGTTTGTAAGGGATTTTGGGAATGTTCGTCTGATCTCTGTCTGGCGCCTTAACGACTCTGGTATTGAAGCACGATTCATCGACCACAATTGTCATCTTATCAAAGATAATAAGAAAATTATGACTGTTTTAGGCTCAAATCGACTGTACGAAATTCAAGAGCTAAAATCATCAGCACTCAGTGGAATCTCCACTGTGGCACCCGTATTTGACGAACGGACCTCATCAATGCCAGATAATATTGACAATCAACTCGGAGAGTCAATGACAGAATTAATCCAAAGTACTCCATCTTCGCGCGAGAATATACGATCCATTCCGAATGATAAATCTCTCTGGGAACTCTATCATCGTCGTCTAGGGCACGTAAATTTTCGAGATATTAAGAAACTAGCTGACCAAGGTGTGATACCCGGCAAATTAACCGACAAAAGACCCGTGTACCATGGAGAAAAGCAATGCGAATCCTGCTTAGCCGGAAGACTGAAAGAACGTTTTAACAAGAAAACAGATACCAGGGAGCACATCAAAGGAAGACGTCTGCACACAGATATCTCAGGGATCCAAGGGACATCAATTAAAGGCTTCAAATATTTCCTCGTAGTTGTGGATGATGCTACCAGAATGTACTGGGTTTCTCTCCTTCACACTAAAGAAACAAAGGAAGTGTTGAACCTTTTCAAACAAATCATAGCCATGGTCGAAGTCCAAAGTGAAAACAAAGTATGGTATATAAGGGCTGACAACGGAAAAAGTGAATTTGGACCCGCATTTACGGACTATTTAAAGGAAAGAGGTACCCAATTTGAGCCGTGTCCACCCTATAAACACTCAATGAATGGTGTCGCGGAAAGAGCAATTGGAATTTTAGCAACCTACGCAAGGTCAATGCTGTTTGAGGCACAGCTTCCACATCAATTTTGGGATTACGCCATCGAGCACGCAGTTTGGATACGCAACAGAGTGCATACATCAGCTCTACCCTTCGGTCCAAGCGAATCAACAACAAGCAAATGGAACATCCCACACGCAGCATGGTATGAAAAGCTACCCAAGCTTCAAAACTTAAGGCCATTCGGATGTGTTGCAACTCTAGCCTACCCCAAAGCTCTACTACCTCAGAAGTGGACTCCTAATACAAGAGAGGGTATATCAATCTTTGTAGGAATGAGAGGGGAATCGATTCATAAATTATTATTCGTTGCAACGCTACAAGTTTGGGAATCGGCTGATGCTAAAGTAGACGAATATACTTACGCAACAGTAAGTCTAGGGCAAGATATTAAGGCTAACGTCCCTAAATCACAGGCTCCGGGGAATATCACACAATATACGCCGAAACCGCAGGTTGGTCGGCCCAAAGGAGTAAAGCAAAAGCGAGTTCACTTTCCCCGCAACACAGGCACGATCAACGAATCGAATAATTTAGATATAGCGTCCTGGAACACGCAAAGAACGCCTGGAAATGCATCTCAAAATAATGGAAGCCTGATGCTACAAAACGCACCAAGTGCGAAGGGACAAATGGAGATCTCTGACGGAGCATTGGAAAACTCCGGTGAAGTGACGACTTCACATAATAATGAACTCTTCAGCTCTGCTGTTGAAATACCTGGGGCGTCTGGCCAACGCGTACAGGAAGCACAAATGGACGTGCTCAGACCGTCGTTGCGTACGACGCGTTCTGGAAGGGTCGTGAAACCTTCAAGACATGCGGTGGAAGCTGTCGTAAATCATTCAAGACATGCGGTGGAAGCTGTCATACCTCAAAATAATGCACAAATGTAAGTGCTAAAACCATTGCGAGGAGCAACACGCTTTACAGTGTTGACAAGATCAACCTCAAAAGGACAAGTTTTTGGACCCAAAGTCAAGCAACTGGTGTAACAGCTGGTAAGCTGGATAATTCCTGTAGCATATGTTATACATAGGCGTGCACAGGCGTGCACAGGCTTAACAGGGGTAGTGCATTGTGCACTGGCAGATATAGTGGCTGATGTTAATTTTGGCTGAGACACTGTATATCAGAATTCCCAAAATAGATGGATCATGGAGCTGAAACATAAGAGCTTCCTGGCATGCAGCAACCTTCTACTCCGTGGCTAACTTCTATTTCAGGAATCCTCATTGATGTTAGGGCTATGGTATTATCTACGAGGAGCAGAGCTTTGTATATATTTGTAGGACTACGAGTGTCAGGAATGCCTCTGTTGTATAATATATATATGGAGATAGCCAGAGCATAGTGTTCTATGGTTCTGGTCTGGTCTTTTAGCCAAGTGGTAATGCATCTATCTTGTGTATTATGTAGGACAGCATCCATAGCTTGACATCATGGATCTTGTTCTTGCTCTTGTCAGCTGTCTACATGCCGCTCATGACAACGAGATAGATTGCTTTCTCTTCAGATAGAATATAAACTACCTCTATTCATTTAGCTGCGCAAGCGCTCTTGTCTAGACTGTGACAACTGGCTAACGCACGCAAGGCAGTGTTTATAAATGCAGAGGAATCAACATCCCTAGGTGCACCTACACCGCCCTGTGAATCGATCACTGTTGAACAAGCAATGGAAGATGATGAAATTGGTTGGATTGATGCCATAACAAAGGAGCTTCTGGCTCTTCAATCAACTGGAACATTTACAATTATCAAAGGTGAGCCACCAGTTGGTAGGAAACTTATATCATCTAGACTCGTTTTACGATACAAACTGGGAGCAAACTCTACAGAAAGAGTCAAGAAAGCGAGAGTTGTCGCAAGAGGTTTCGAGCAACAAGAAGGACTAGACTACTTTGAGACATTTGCCTCTGTTGTTCGATACAACACTCTAAGAATAATCCTGGCTATAGCAGCAACCAAGAACCTCGAAATCGATAGTATCGACATCAATACGGCATTCTTGAACCCATCTTTGAAAGAGGAGACCTATATGCAACTTCCGCCTATGTTCGAGCTATTGGATCCAACAGTTGACCGAAAATCTCACTTCCTTAAACTAAACAAATCAATCTATGGACTTAAGCAGGCACCGCACGAATGGTTCAAGATGGTTAAAAATTTCTTTGGCGAAGTAGGCCTAAATTCTGGACAATCAGACCCAAATCTATTTATCGGACTAGGAGTTTATGTTCTACAATTCGTCGACGACATGTTAATTGTTGGAGAACGGTCAAAAGTAGACAGTGTTAAAAATAAAATTTTGACAAAATGGAAAGGGAAAGACCTCGGAGAAGCAAAAATCTTTGTGGGCTTCCAGCTTGAAAGGGATCGGAATAGTCGGACTATTCGCGTCCATCAAAATATTTATACTAACAAATTACTGGAGAGAATGGGAATGCTTAACTGTAATCCTACCGAGTTGCCTATGCCTGCGGGAACTGTTCTTAAAGATGCGGATGAACATGAACTACTTGACGATGACGAGTCCGGGCTCTATAGACAAATTGTAGGGTCGACTATTTATCTATGCAATAACACTAGACCCGACATCGCCTATCCCGTTGGACAACTAGCCCGCTTTATGAGTAAACAAGGAGAGTCTCACTTGAAAATTGCAAAGCAACTCCTTCGCTATCTAAAAGGAACTCAAAATCTCGGGATCAAATATGGTACCAAACAAGAGACGGAACAATATTCAGCTTGGACTGACGCCACTTGGGGGGACAGAGACGGATCGCAAGTCATTTCAGGGATATGTAGTGATTTGGTACGGAGGTGCTGTCTCTTGGGCAGCAAATCAACAGAAAAGCACAGCACTCTCATCAATAGAGGCTGAGATTATGGCCGCTTCTGAAGGAGCAAGAGAATTGGCTTGGATGGAAAAGGTTAGTCTGGATCTCGGGGTTAAATGGACGAAACCCCCGTTACTTCGAATCGACAACGCGCCTGCAATAGATCTCTCTAAAACAACGAAATTTCATAGCAAGGCGAAACATATTGAAATCAGGCATTTCTTCATTAGAAACGACATGGTCCTCCAGAACAGATTGGAAATAATGCACACACCAGGGACCGAACAAATCGCCGACGTCCTAACAAAGCAACTTCCTAAAGATCAATTCCGAAAGTTGATTTCGGGTTTTGGGCTTGCTTGAACAGATATTATCTCTTATCAAATAATCCACACATCACAATTACAAGCGTCGTGTAAATCAAACTTAACAACATGATGGGGAACATGGGAGAACAAAGAGAAGGTTATTGGGTACTCTTGTACTGCAACACAGCCTTAACGCTGTTGGAGAGCTGAACTTCCATAGGGAGATGTAGGCTGCTACAGGCCCTGGGGGCGCTGTTGCGGGAGTTAACGAGGCCCAATGTGATGATCTTATATTGCTGAGATTATTGGAGTAACTCAGCATGGGGGCGTGTCAAGATCATTCATGACTAAAGTATTAGTAATAGTCATCGCTTGTATATAGTAGGACACACATAGGACTTTCACCCATATACTCATAATTATTCATATTATTCTACCCAATCTATTCCACCTGGCTTAACAGCTTATAGACTGAAAAAAAATTAGGTAAAAAAAAGTACTTCATATTTAACGATTACAGCATCTCCTTTCTCCCTCGAATCCCCTGATGAATTGAGTCACTGCAATGCTCATGTATTGCCTTTTACATCCTCCTTTCTAATGTTTGTATCTCTTTTTGAGCTCACATATTTGCAGAAAGAGAATAAGCCCATTAGATCATCGTCAAGGCCGGTTTCTCTGGCCAAATTTTTACCACTCGACTTGTCAATGAGTTTTTATCAGTAGCTCTAAAAAATAATCGTAATACACCTACACAACTCACACCCGGCATGACTCTGTATCAATTGTTTTTGTGGGAGAGAGATTAACGTCAAAAAACGATATCATGGAATCAGACCTTACTGATTACAAAAGTCAACCGATGACTCTAAATCAACGGCGAGAAAATACCAAGACGCCGACACAAAGAACCTCACGCTCTCAATACCCCTTGAAGGCAACGCCTTCCTAACATAAATCATGAGAGCTCTAAACGTTCCTTTTCTCGTGACTTCTAGCAAAGGTTACTGCCAACCACTCCAAGTTGATGTTATGTTACCGTTTCAAAACGCCTCTGCTCCTGATGAAACTTTCTTCGTGCTCGAATACTCCTTAATCATGACTCCTCCTAAAAATTTGAACCTATTTTAAATGTCTCATCCCTCAGAATATCTCATCGTGCCCGGCCGTTTAACTATGAGCTTCTGATATTGAGTGGATCATGTCAAAAATACACGCTCAAATAGTATTACCGCATACAAGACTAGATCTAAAGATATATGTAGAACTTCCTGATAAGTGCAAGAAATATAGCAAACGATGACTTTGAAAATTATGGATAGCTTCAAGGAATCCTCTCATCTCCCACAATAGACTCAATTCACTGCAAAAACAACTTATCTCATGCAAAATTTGGTTGATACATTTTATCACCCATGATAAGCAGCATTCTCGCCTTTAATTACACTCACTCCTGATGGCGATGACAATATATGCGAGTAAAATGGGCATGGGGATTTTTATATCCAGAACCCGAATTAAGCGACCCTGGCTTAGCATAGTAACTTGTGGGAAATCAGGTCAACATGAAAAGGAAGATAATATTTCTAAATCAGCTCTTATGTTAGTAACATCGCAGCGGCACTTGATATTCTAAACTATCCATCAGTTGATATCTCGATTCACGCTCGTGAACGAGCTCAAAAATGATGTTGAAAGAATGACGAACAACCAAAGCCCATCCACCAACTTTATGCCCACCAACTCGCTTATATAGGGTCGGATAGTGGTGCGGTACGCTGTCCGGGTCGTTCTCCCAAGTAGAGTCTGAGTAGCTAAGGCACATGTCTCACCTGAGACAGGAGAAAGCTGGTTCGAGTCCGGCAAGACCCTATCCACATCTCTCGCGTGGTAATGTATGTGATGATGACGAAGGCACGCTGGATAGTCGTGGGTGGCAGAAATGCGTTCCTGCGGCAGACATAAACGGTTGAGAGTTGAAAGGGCTGTAAGGCGCTTGACTTCGAGTTATATCTTCAAATGATATTCGGGCGTGAGTGCCCCTCATATCAAGCTGAGTCATCGCTCCATGTACTATACCAGTGTCATTCGTGTCATAGCCTAAAGGCTTCATACACAAGAATGAATTAGAAGAAAAAAACTACTCGCTTATATAGCAACACTTCTCGTGACTTCCCCTTCGAATCATTCGCCAATAACGTATGCCAAAATTTTCGATTTCATACAAATACGATCACAACTACACTGATCCTTCTGGCGCCCTCTCTCTGGCCAATGAATGCCTGGTTGTAAATTAGTGTTCTACATGGGGAATTCAAAATGAGACACTGTGCTGCAAACAGTATACCTTACAGCCCATCGAATGCATGTATAATGTACTTGACAAAAGCGGGGTTTGCTTAGGCACTGCCCCTATTTCAAGATAACCGTCACACTTACGTTTATTAGGCCTTACCTTTACGCAACTCTGTGTTGAATTATGGTTCCGGATGATAGTTAAGCGAAGTGCTACGTCGGAGGAAAAGGTTTCCAAGGTCTTTCGTCATTTAGGATATCGTTGAGGGATGATTCAGAAAAAATCACAAGGACTTGCACATAAGTGTGCATCGGGAGAGATGTACTAGAAATATCATTATGTCTGGTTTATCTTCACTATACACAACATCTGGTTTTGCATCTGAGAAAGAAGATATGTATTGGCTTGTAATTCACGTTTGACATGTATAGATCCACCAGCAATGGGGGTTTTCCTTAAGCAATGTTCACTGTGTACGTAATAGATGCTCTAATATTTTCAAGAGAATAGCACCTTGGAGGTTATTGCGCCGCTAGCAAGGTTTACAGAGATGCTCTGTCATGGGCAGTTTCACGAACTTTACATCCAAGACTCTTGTGTTAGACGAGACGAAATTGATAAATTTTTTTTCTTTCAAACTCCGTCTTTCTATTCTTTGCAGATAATACATTTATTACACCTAACACCGCAAGACTTGGCGACGAGGAGATTAGACGACGCTAAACGCCCAAAACAGTTCTTCCATCAGTATAAGCGCCACAATATGAGAAAGCCCGTTGTAACAGCGTAATAAGCCCACAAATAGCCAGCCATGTAATAAGGCTAGGCATAACTAGACTCATTTCTTGGGATCAGGTCCAACTTAGCCATTAAGTAAAGGTAGTCAGACAAAAATTCTTTCTTCCAGCTTGGATGAATAAAGTGCAAGAGATACTCGTTTGAGCCGGTTACCTAGATTTGTAGGTTACCATCTTCATCATCCGGATCAGGGCGATCAAGACACTGCTTTTAGCCATCTGTAGGCTATGACATAACTTTTCAGCTCTTTAGGGCTTCTAATCGTCCACGCATGATATCGAGCATTGCTTCCGGATCATCGTCTTCTTCTTCAGCCACGCGCACCGGTGCCAGCGCCGGTCTAGTAGATGTGGGAGCGGCCGGCGTCGGGGCGACCTGGGAAATCTTATCGGCCAGGATTTCGCCCAAGACCTTGTCGACCTCTGATTCCGCCTCTTCCGCCTCTTCCTCGATGTTCTCCGGCAAACTATCGTCGATCATCTCTTCAATAATGCCAGCTTTGATTAACTCCTGACTCAGCTCTTGCATCGTGCCAGTCAACTCGGGCAGGCGAATCAGACTGTTGATATCCTTCATGATGCCGACACTGCGACGAATGCTGCCTTCGATCTTACGCACGGCAAACGCTTCGCTGACTTGCATCGACACACTGCTCAATTGAGCTTTCGAAGTGGCTAGGCGTGAAGCTTGCTTGCGCAGACGAATGAGTTCCCGGGCAAAGATTCGGATATCTTTTTCAGCTTGCTTACTTTGCGCGGGGTTGCGTTGGGCTCGTCGGTTGGCTTGGATAATGAGTGTCTTGGCCTTATTTTCTGCCAGTTTAATCGCTGTGATGTCGCGATCGAGCTTGCGAGTGTTTTGCCGGATCAGTTGATTACACTTGCGAACCTGAGCCTGTCAGTTGGCGTGATCATTCATCCTGCAGAGAACTGACTTGAGCCTGGGGATCGGGCTTGAAGAAGACAGCCATAATGGTCTCCATCTTTACTCCTTACGCTCACGGATCGGGCAAGATTGGGTCGGGGGAGATAAGCTTGAGATAGGCGACGTCGACGTCGCAAGTCCAATACACGCAGTCAGTGACGTGATGGCGGGGTATCCGTATCTAGGTGGGGTGGGCGAGCGCACACGCGAAATATTCTTCCCTCAAGATCGCAGTGGCTTCTAATGCCACTCACATCGATGGAAAGGTTTGGGTTGATTTGTTCTCTCACGACTAATTCGTCGTACCGAGCGTCCATGTGTAGCGGTTTCCAGGGCGTTTAGCATTTCTGATGCCCGCCGGACACGCCCATTCGCCGATATTTAGATAATCAGTAGGTGTGCCTCAAATAAATCTGTGCGTGGGGACCACTAGTCGGTCAGGTCGAGTTTAGAAAGGATCTCACATCGGCCAGTCTGCGTTTCATGGTTAAGTGACACTACACTACGCGGAAATTTTGAATCATTCACTTATAAACTACACGCTATGGATTCCTGTGAATATTTTCATCAGGTTAGTAACTATGCAACTGAAATTCCAGCGCCTCAGCGAATCGTAGTACCATTCACCTCAAGCATATCAAAGATTTGTTTGAAATATCGTGACTAGAAGCCCTTCAATTAATAGACTAGTTTTTTGATTGGCTTACAGGAAGTACCTCCCTGACCGTGATGCCCGAAAAGCCGCTCGTTTCTCGGAACAATGTCTAACTCATAACTCCTTGTCATAGCACTCCTAAACTTCCATTATTCAAGATCGATACCTTCAGCGTGGTGACCACGAACTTCTATCGACGTAATTGCCCATACACTATATGGGACATGTTCGCTACACCTCACTGACAAAGAACGTACCTTTTGAACCCCATAAAATACGAAGAGAATAACCATTTCAATGCGCATGACCTTCGTCATGCTGGTTAACTAATCACGTCGATCAGGCCGTTACAGCCCTGAGAACTGTCAATAACACTAAAACATAAGATAACAGCAATCTCTGATGAACCTTCTGATGGAGCTCGAATAGAGTCGCAATGTAGCTAGTCATGGAGACAAAGCCAAGGTCAAAGGACGAGTGGAAGACCTGCCAGGCTTCGCTAGGGCGCACCAGTACCAGACTCTCGATGATCGGAAACACTTATCAGGTCAGAGACCAAAACCGCTTGAGATCAGATGGGGGTTGAAAGACGCGTAAAGAATGAGGCAAGGGGTAGTAGGATGTGTTGGCGGAGTTCTCAAGTTTGTTAGCGCTCATACGGTGATGAAAACATGTGATTTTAGGAAGGACAGATTAAGATGCGAGTTGGATAGACTATGGCGACGCGTCTGAATCTAGCATCTTTGCCTACAATTATTGTCTGGGGCATAAGCTCTAGAAAGCAAAATAGTGATTCAATGACAAAACGATTGAGGGTGGCAGGCGCTGTAAGGCGCCTGACGTCGAGTGACGTCTCCAAATGATATTCGGGTGTAAGTGCCCCCCATTTGAGGTTGATTCATCGCTCTGCATATCGGACCAGTGTCATTCGTGAGGGTCGGATGGTGCAGTGGTACACTGTCTAAGCCGAGCTCCCAAGTAGAGTCTAGGTATCTTTGACACTTGAGACAGGAGAAAGCTGGTTCGCATCCAGCACAAACCCCCCTTCACAACTCTCGTAGTGATATCGTATTCGTGGGATGACGAAACCATAGCTATTGCTTCCCACCTATTCTGGATACAAACGGAAGAGGGTACATGTCGCATGGCGTTATTCTCGTAGTGATATCTGCAAATAAAATCTGAGTACGAGTGTTCCAAACGTCATACAGAGTCATTTTGCGAACTATACATCTCTTCGGTTATCATGCGCGTTAAAGCCTCGGTCTGCACACGCAAAAATAATTTAAAAAAAGGAAACATCTAAATCAATCACACAGGCGGACGAAGACGGCGTTATTACTTGTACGTGGTGTCCCCTACGAACCTGGAGTTTATCTTCAGAGCCAAGAGAAACACGCATTACTTGGTCACGGAGGAAGGTCATCCAAATGAGTTTCCGGGGCGTACCCAGCTCCCATTATGGTGGTAATGGATCAGACTAAGTTGGCCCTCTTTATCAAGATGAATTCTCACTGTTTACAGACATCCTGGCATTATACTGTCTCCCGAGGAAAGAGCACCGCTGCCTGAGCGCTGGTGGTGTTGGTCTAAGGAGGATATCTGGACGATGGAATATTAGGGAGACACAGATGGGGATACGCACCTTGTGTGGCTCTGGTGTCTAGGCCTCGCCCGGCTGGAGTTGCAGGTTTTTTGAGACTTTTTCCCGCGTACCGGTTTCCATGGCTGCTCTTTTTCTATTTTTTTTTGAGCAGAAGATTCCGTAGAAAAGATGGTTGAATTCTACGCGTATTTACTGAGCTAAATGGCTACCCGTCATGGGTCAATGTTTCAATGATCTTTGGTTCGAGGTAAAAGGGGATAGGAGCACTGTAGAAGGTGTGGCCTGGGTCAAAAAAGGAGCCCTAGTGTTATAATAGTCTTTGACTCTGCATAGCACGAACAAACACAACCACAACAAATCAATCGGGTCGGATGGTGGTGTGGTACACCGTCCGGGTCGTTCTTCCAAGTAGAGTCTGAGTAGCTAAGGCAAATGTCTCACTTGAGACAGGAGAAAGCTGGTTCGAGTCCGGCAAGACCCTATCTACATCTCTCGCGTGGTTGTGTATGTGATGATGACGAAGGCACGCTGGATGGTCGTGGATGGCTGAAATGCGTTCCTGCGGCAGACATAAACGGTTGAGGGTTGAAAGGGCTGTAAGGCGCCTGACTTCGAGTTATATCTTCAAATGACATTCGGGCGTGAGTGCCCCTCATATCAAGCTGAGTCATCGCTGCATGTACAGACCCAATGTCATTCATGTCATAGCCTTAAGGCTGCATACATAAGAATGAATAAAAAAAAAGGAATAAGAATAGATAACAAATCAGTCACACATTTTGCTATTCTGTTCACAAAATTAGGAATTACCAGGGTGATCCCAGTAACAATACTTGGATCATACAATAAGCGGGCTCATAGCAGGGATTTAAGTCTGGACGATGTGCATATAGCTGTACTCCGGTTCAGGGATTAAGAGTATTTCCTTGTAAACACTGATCTTATGGCCTACCCCTGTCGATTTTTGGAACAAATTACGCTGACATAATATTTCAGGCCTGTCGAGTTAGTTAGTGCTCCAAGCCTCGACCTCGGCTAAACTATCAGTTATTACGTTCGTGAAATTACCACTTTCACTTCATTACAGCCTCGCATGATATTTATTTACACCGGTGTCGTTTTGCAGGGGTTAAAGTGTAGATCTTTATACAAAAGGAGAAGTTCTCTGTGATAATCACATGCAGGGCTCCTGCAGCTCTGATGAATTCTGCCATGATGTACGTTGAGAGTACTAGGATGTCCTGCAAAGGGAAATGCTGATTGGAAGTATTAGCTCATGAGATTTTTCCGTAAAACATTTACACCCATGTAACTTTCACCAAAAATCAATCTAAATTCAAATTGATTTTGAGGATATTATTTTTCATATCTATTCAAAGTTCCTATAAAAATAACTGTAGATATCACAGCTAATGGTCTATAGATCAGCTTAGAGCTCGAATAACTGCCAAGCACCTATCTTGCATATAACTGATAATATTTGCGAGAGTTTCAGGCTTTATGCATTCCTGCCAGGCTTCTTACACAAGGGATTGTGTCGGTATGTTTACGGGGTGTGATCACAATAACTGCATTTGATTGCTGCTTGATATGATCGTTTTCTTGTTTTCAATAACTACGAAATGAAACTATAAACTCCTGTCCCCCAAACGCCTTACATAATCCTAATATATCACGTGAACCCTTATATCCCCAGTTCCATTCCAACATCAGATGGATATACTTTCTATCAGGTCTAGACAGATTGACTTTCAGCCCTCTCGCGTTGCCGTCCCAGATCGGAGTCTCCATATCGATCCTGTATATATGACTTCATCAATCCCCATAAATTTTCGATTAGATTCAAATCAGGGGAATAAGGCGGCCAGACCATAGGTAGTATCCCATGTTCACCAAAGTGCTCCTTCACGGCAGCTGCAGTGTGAATGGGAGCGTTGTCTTGCATAAACTGCATAACACCCGTTCTTGCAAAGCTTGACCTCAGAAATCCTACAACCTCTAGAATACGTTGACGATAACCTTCCCCAGTTATCTTCTTCCAGCTTGTTTGCCAGAACACTAAGGGACCTGCTTGGGTGCAGGCAGAGTATCCCCATAACATCGAAGAATTATTTTTCGTATGGCGATCGATGATGCATGCTCTTTAGTACTCTTCGTGCGTATGTAAAAATCTTTAGCGTTTTGCATCTCTCTTTAACTAATGAAATGAAAACTGACCATCCTAGTGACATGTACTTTGTTGACTGAACCATCGTTTATCCACGTCTCGTCACTCCAGATTATCCGACATCAGTCATTTAGAATTAAAGGCTGATGTCATTCAGCCCAATCAAGCCTTAGTCTTCTATGTTCGTCAGAGAGAGGAGGCTTATCTCTGGCAATGCGCCTGCTGTAGCCTCTTCTTTTGAGAGCATTTCGAATTGCATCTTCGCCAACATTCCGTTGTGGAAAATTAACAGCAAGCTCCAGGTACGTCATCTGTCGAGTCTCTTTTGAGCTTCAGAAAAATATTCCTAACTCGTCTTGTTATCCGGGATTTATTCTTGGTTTTCGACCAGTGCTTTTTCCTGGCACAACACATCCCATATTGTTATAAGGTTAAATGGGGATGTGGAGTGGTTGGCGACTTGTCTAGTGATGGAGCTGTCCTTCGATGGAATAGTCAATGGTGTGAATGAATGGTAAGTACGATATAAATGGTTATACTGAATGCGTATAGTGGATGGAATATCGCCTTGATGGTCACGATGGAGACTATTATTCTTGCTGCTCTGACTATGGCAGTATCTATACACATCTTTCCTCTAATATCAAATATCCGATGCCTACTATGAAACTACAATGCGAGTTCTATTATTGTATAAAAGAAGATTTTATACATGACTCATTAGTTTCAGCAACTCTGTCACTTGGCACGTTATCCATAAGCTTCAAACTCCAGATATCCTTGAGTCATAACCGAGTCAGCACTACACATAAGAATCGTATATTTTATTTGATGAATAGTAACTCCAAGTACATAAGAGATCTCCTTATCGGTTTTTGCAGCTTCATGAAGAGTTAAAACCTGATTTCAAGTAGTTTACACTCGTAAATAGAATATTTTCAATATTCTAAACTCACTTTAAGCCTCTGACCTCGATATAGTTTACTTGAGCGTTTACGAGCGTTTGATGAGATATTTTGGAAGTTCATTCTGTGAGAACATGAACAAACCAAAAAGTGCAACTTCCACAAGACGTACCTGTGAAACTGTGATATATTTGAAAATGTTCGTCTTGTTGCTTTTTCTCTATACTGTTATATCATAGGAAATTTTAGGAAATCGCTTTGCAGACGTTTTCAGATGAAGGAGACAAATGAGACTAGGAAAACTAGAATTCGACGAGAAGGAGCAGGTTAAGAGGGGTCAGGCAGAGCACATAGATAAGGGTAGGATGAAATGATATCAGCACTTTAGCTTGATGGTTATGTAATATAATTTGTTGGGAGCATCCTGTAACTAATACAGTAGAAACCCTCTTAGCTAATAGTGGGTCCCGGTATAAATGTTGAAAAGATTTATTGTAACTTGGACTTTTATATTTGCAACACTTACCCTTAAAGGTTATTTTGCGTGTAGGGGTAAGTATTGCAAATATAAACGGTAAAATTTTTATGAATCTGTTCAGTAATTATACCGGGACCCACTATTAGCTAAGAGGGGTTCTACTGTATGTATATTCCCTGTAAAAAACTGGGATATATCCCTACTTATCCATGTCGATCTCCAAGTAAAAGATACCCTAAGGCCCTGTATCACTACGGAGGTACAGCCCATAAGTATTATTCCATGTCGACCAGGGGGGGCTTGGCCACCATAACGCTTTCCTTAATTAGGCAACATCGCGAGAATGCACCTCGCACCCATCCCTACTGTGTTTTGTATGTATTCCGATGACAACAACATCAACGCAATGGATTGTTTACTAAGTATTAGTTATTATAAGAATAGGAATTAATTTGCATTTTGTATTATGAGTTGGGAATCATTGAATCAATACTTTGATCATTAGAACTCATACAAAACACAGTAGGAATGGGTGCGAGGTGCATTCTCGCGATGTTGCCTAATTAAGGAAAGGTTATGGTGGCCAAGCCCCCCCTGGTCGACATGGAATAATACTTATGGGCTGTACCTCCGTACACCATCAAGCTTCAGACAACGCAATCAGTTTTTTTGTCTTATACGCACAGCCACTAGAAACAATTTTATCAATTTTTTCCAAGAAGGTTGTGATTCTTACTTCTCCCCGTTTAATGATCATCTTCACAGTATGAATCATCAAACCATAAATGCTCTTTCAACGCCTTAATGATCCCGTTATCTCACGCAAGACCAGAAGTTACAAGTCACTATCGTTCAAACTTGGGGGGAAAAAATGATCCTGAAAGCCACTGATTCTCACACTTTAACAAGCCGGTAAAAATTCAAAACATATCGCAGAGTTTCTCTGGATTACGTTCGCACAAGTCAAATTTACCACACGTCGCGGTCACGCCTCGGTCACGCCTCTCCTAAAAAGACTAAAGGTTCTTCTCCAAAATTCAATTATGCACAAGTAGATGAGGTTGGAAGATTTTATTTGTTGTTCTCGTCAGACGAGACAAATGTCACTCCTCGAACTTGCTTCGAACTTTACCGACTGGAATGTGGGTGAAAAAGCCGTCAAGAACGTTCTTACCAAGAGGGGATATTCATGCTGACTTTCCAGAAACAAGCCTCCAATATCGTAGGAAAATAGGCGTATCCGTAAGGCATGCGATGAGGCTCATCTTCATTTAACCCAAGAATACTGGTCGGTCATCCTTTGGAGCGATGAAATTTGGATGAATGATGCGAATATTTTTTCCCAATACATCACTCGGAACGGCAGCCCAATAAACTTACTGTTTTATATATAAAGACTGACAATATCTAAGATAGGTGAAGAATATGACATTACATGTGTGACAGAAACGCAAAGGCCAAATAATTTGTGGATGTTTTCAGGCTCTTTTTCTGGATCGCAAAAAGGGGACCATCTATTCTGGGAAAGACAATAGGGAAAGATAACAGCCGAAAGCTACACTGAGCACATACTCCCGAGTTGTGCACCGGGTTAGGAGAAATCCTAGACCTGATAGTCGCCCTTTCAGATTCATGCAAGATAACGCACCACCACACAAAACCTCCCTCTCAACAGCATACCTTGGGTCGGATGGTGCAGCGGTACACTGTCCGGGCCGTTCTCCCAAGTAGAGTCTGGATAGCTTGGACACATGCCCCACTTGAGACAGGAGGAAACTGGTTTGAGTCCAGCAAGACCCTCACACCACTTCTCTCGCGGTGATATTGTATTCGTAGGATGACGAAAGCATACTCAGATAACTAAAAGTTTTTTCTCGCTTTTCCCTGTGGTGGGTATTCACAGAAGAGGGTAGATGTCGTAAGGCGTTATTCTCGTAGTGATATCTGCAAATGAAATCTGAGTATGAGTGTTCCAAACGTCAAACTGAGTTATTCTGCGAAATATACATGTCCTCCGTAATCATTCGCGGCATAGCCTAAGGCTGCATACGCTAAAATGATTTTTTTAAAAAAAAGCAAATCTCGGATCTAACGAAATTGAACTGATCTCTTGGCCGGCTTTCTCTCCGGATCTAAATCCGATAGAGGCTGTACGGAGTACAATTAAATCATATATACAGGCCCGATATCCTGAGCTTGGTCGAGGGAGACAGCGTAGTCGGTTACAGGTCCGTGAGATTGTCGAGGCTTGGAGTCGTGATACAACCCCCCCTTGAAAACCCTATTCTGCCTGGAAATATGGATTTATCAATTAGCCCCACAACATTTACGAATAAACCATCTAATTATAAACTGTAAATAAACAACAAACGCACGTACAAGTAAATGTGTGCTTAATCAATTTTGTACATCTTTGTTGAACAACATCTCGAAATTTTACAGCCTATTTAATGAGCCAGGTTGGGTCGGATGGTGCAGTGGTACACTATCCGGGCCGTTCTCCCAAGTAGAGTCTGGGTAGCTTGGACACATGCCCCACTTGAGACAGGAGAAAGCTGGTTCGAATCCAGCAAGACCCTCACACCACTTCTCTCGCGGTGATACTGTATTCGTAGAATGACGAAAGCATGCTCAGATAGCCACAGGTTTTTTTCGCTTTTCCCTGCGGTGGGTATTCACGGAAGAGGGTACATGTCGTAAGGCGTTATTCTCGTAGTGGTATCTGCAAATGAAATCTAAGTATGAGTGTTCCAAACGTCAAAACAGAGTTATTCTGCGTCTTATACATGTCTTCCGTAATCATTCGCGTCATAGCCTCAGGCTGCATACGCAAAAATGATTTAAAAAAAAAAAAAAGAGCCAGGTTTTTGGATAATGCACGGACGATATTTCATTTGGTTGTAATTAAACCAGTGACTCTATCAACTTGGTGTCATGTGACAGATACCTCGGAACGATGTTAGTCATGATTGCTTGGAGTTTGGTGTAGTGTTCGTTTAATTTGTATATTTAAATACTTTCTTGTAGCTAAATCTTGCTCACTAACTTTATCAAACCATACAAACACGAGTTCTTGCCTGCCTACAATGGGATTCCTAACACGTGCTAAATCTGCTGCACATATGAACTATCTGGGTATTCAGTATCCAATAAAACTATTTCATGGTCAAAGTTTGATGCAAATACACAAAACAATTCCGCTATATAGTATCGTTTCAGTTTAATGTGAGGAATGCCCCTAATTATCTGGTCATTAACTACGAGTACGGCCAGTTGCCCTACATCCTTGATATCTTGATTTAATGTATCCAGACTCAACATAAGTTGTGCAAT
The DNA here is from genome assembly GCA_028751805.1 of Podosphaera xanthii. Lineage (NCBI taxonomy): Eukaryota > Fungi > Ascomycota > Leotiomycetes > Helotiales > Erysiphaceae > Podosphaera > Podosphaera xanthii. The sequence continues at coordinate 2,653,531 of JAPWIX010000014.1, forward strand.
ATTGTAAATCTTTTGGCATGGTCTTTTGTTGAGACAGACTCGACCGGCTGCCTATCATGCGCCCTAATATGTGTAAAGTTGTGTCTATTCGTGATATCTTGAGTCTAAGGCTATCATAAAACTAGGGCTTCTCTCTGGCCTTCAATCTGAAAGGACAGTTGGTATTTTGCGTTAATCTACATCGTTTCCTGTATGTCTCGTCCACTTCGCCCTGAAACATTATACTTTTCTTACAGACTGGGGGTTTCTTTCTTCGTCCTTTTCTCTATTTTGAAATGCTGGTGGTGATGGCATATCCAGCAGACCTAGCGTGACTTTGAACCGTCTCATACAATTTTTTGAAGGAAACTTAAGATCCGGGTTGAATCCACTTTGCTGTAACTGCAAGCGCTGATAAAGCTGTGTATTCTGCCTCACATGAACTTTGAGCCGTTATTGTTTGCTTTTTGGACCACCATGCAATCGGTGTACCATTTATGAGAAAGAAGTTTCCGGTTGTGCCCTTGGAAGAATTTATATTTCTAACTACTATCCGAAGAAGCTTTGAGCTTGCCATCGCCATTTCAAGGGGAAAATAAAGCTGCTGATTTAGTGCGTGAGAGATACCGTACCAGATGTTTTAATGCAAGCATGGAATTTTGTGATGGACTACGCACATATCGCGAAAGTCTGTTGACTGCGTATTGGATATCTGGTCTAGTCATACCAGCGATATGTAGTAATGAACCAACAGCTGAACCATATTTTTCAGCTTCGGAGGAGTTGCAAAGATTGTGCGAGTCTGAGTCGATAAGATTATCATCTGCAATGGGCACATTAGTACCTGTTGGTATCACAGGTGTGTGATATCAGTTGCAACTTATGGGTTACCGTTAATATCTGTTGTGTAACAGCTTGTTGATCATGATTTCCTTTTGTTTAATTGGTTAAATGCTACTCCTTAAAAGTCTAAATATTTTATGCATATATGTACTATATTTAGCTCCTTTTCTAAGTGTCGGTTAAGCGGCTTTCGCGTAAGCTCGGTATCGGGCTCACCGAGCAGTTAGGAAAGGGGGTCGGAATAACCGAAGTTCGAGCAAGCATCGGGAATACCGAGGTTAGAGGCTTGACGTCACTGACTCTTGAGATGTAGTCGGCTTCACCGAAGTACTGATAGCAGAGTTGTTCTAGAACGAAGAAAAGGAGAAGGAAAAAAGGATTGGCAAATTTTAATGTCTACATAAAAGGCTAGATAGATCCAGAAAGAAAGGACCGCACTTCTGAAATAAAAAACATTGACTGAAATCTTTCCGATTGACACAGCTGATAAGCTGGTTATGCCTGTAGCCTATTGTATGAATAGGCGTGCATAAGTTTGCATATAATATATATTATTAGTCTGCATAAATAGGTGGTATACAGGGGTAGGGATTCCTTGTTGGTGCTTGGACCTTCAAGAAGTTCCTGGAGTATTCTGGACAATAGAATCTACAGGAAATGTCCGAGGACATCAGAGTAAGGAGGAAGCTTCTAGAATGGGACTGTGTTTCTTAAATGCCCAACATAGTAGATAGATTAGTTCATTTCCCATAGAATTAATATTTACTACCGTCAACCATTAGCTGCCCCTGCGCTCTTGGCCCAGACCGTGACATGTTGTTGTGCTTGTATTCCCACACTTCTAGGCTTATTTATTTATTTAAGTGTTTTTTATGTCTACCGGGCGCCAGTTATACTAAAGCCCCATCCCTGAGGGGACATGGTGACTGCGATACATGATACGGAAAAAGGTGTGCTCTGGCAGCGAGGCCATTAAATTAGGTATGGGTACAGCGGGTGCTATGCAGCAAATTCCTCACATAAATACATCATCTGTTGCGGATGAGACAGATTTCTGACAGGAAACTGGCCTTCTCCAAAATAGTGGCGAAACGATTGGCTCCGTGAGAGGTGCCGAGGAGAACGTCAAGTGGACCCAGGCTTCGTCGAAAACCAGCCGAAGCAAGTCTCTCTCGCACGAGGGGGCAGAAAACTAGGTGTGTGATCGACTTGTTGGCCCCGCAGGAACAAGTCAGGAGGGCGTCTTTATGATGAAACCTTTCGTGATAAGAACAAAAGTCGCCGTGTCCAGTACGACATTGGATCAAATACCCCAGATAGCGGCGAGGAAGACGTAGTTCCTTTGGGGGTTTCTTGGGAAATGGCATACCCAGTTCAGAATAGGTGGGGGGAGCATGAAATTGCCACCATGCTGAGGTCATGTCCTATATCTGCCTTTGTATCCTTGCGCGGACTCCGGCAAGGGAAGCGCCAGAGGGGGCTGGTTGTCGAGCAGCCTCTCCTGCCAAATTGTCGGCCAACTCATTACCTGGAATGCCCATGTGGCCGGGAGACCACATTACTTGGACATTGCCAGGAGATGCGATGGGAAGATGTTGTGCTTACTCGGTTATGACTCAAGGATATCTGGAGTTTGAAGCTTATGGATAACGTGCCAAGTGACAGAGTTGCTGAAACTAATGAGTCATGTATAAAATATTCTTTTATACAATAATAGAACTCGCATCATAGTTTCATAGTAGGCATCGGATATTTGATATTGGAGGAAAGATGTGTATAGATACTGCCATAGTCAGAGCAGCAAGAATAATAGTCTCCATAGTGACCATCAAGGCGATATTCCATCCACTATACGCATTCAGTATAATCATTTATATCGTACTTACCATTCATTCACACCATTGACTATTCCATCGAAGGACAGCTCCATCACTAGACAAGTCGCCAACCACTCCACATCCCCATTTAACCTTATAACAGAAGAATCCTCATCGCAGGCCAGCGAGAAGCGAGATCCCGAAATTCCAAAATCTCCATTTGCGAGGACTTGGAGGGTGAGGAATCGAGAAGGCGATGTGCGGCCTCTTGGTTGTCGAGGATTACATTAATATTGGTTGCAAGATGTGTTGAAGGAGCTGCTATAGCAGCCCTAAGGCCTGCGAAAGCGCCGATGATCTCGGAGTCGTAGACCTCAAAGTCGTAGACCTCAAAGTCGGGACCAAGGGGCACTTTCACTTCAGCCACAGTGATATCTCTGTGCAGAACTACGGCACCTGCCCTCGCGGAACCATTTGCCTGCTTTGAGCCATCCGAGAAGACAAGAATATCCCATGGTGGCAGCTCTCCAATACGCTCAGCAAATTCTTGGGCCGAGAAGTCTGCTCGAGACTGATTGCGAGGAGATTTATAGGAGGGGGGTAAAAGCTGGGGTCGAGAGATGGGAGGAATGAGCTTTAGTTTTTAGGTAAGGCGGGTGTGTGGACGGGAGACGATGGATCTTCGAGCCACAGGGTGAAAACTGTCCGCGGCGGCCAGTCTAACAGCAGAGCGGAGGCGGATCTCCTCAAGTAATATATGCGCAGGCTTGAGGCAAACCTCCCTTAGGAGTGCTGGAGAGGGCGTGGTCTTGTACACCGGTAGAATCGCTCGGGCCAGGTTAATTAGCGCTCGAGAGATCATATCTACAAGATGTTGAGATCGGGTGGAGGTTGGACGTCCTCAACGAAGATAGGAGTGACCGCGCCACCAGACCTCAGCACCGTATAAGAGGACAGGTAGAGCCGCTGCCAGTGCTGCGTTGCGGAGGAAGGCAGTGGGTACGCCACGAACGGTGTTGCCAAGCTGCCGTATATGAGCACTGATCCGTTGTGTCTTAGCACTCCATTCCTGGACATGTCTTTTGAAGGAAAGCTTGGTATCAAGGAGAACACCAAGCCACTTTATGGATGGGCTAGCATTCCTTAAAACGCCGTTAATGGTCAGGGAAGGGGGGAGCCGACGGGATCTATGAAGATGCAGGATCTCCATCTTGTTCTCAGCTAACGAGAGGCCATTTTTATTGCACCAGTGGGTGACGGTATCAATCCTGACGGCAGTCAGACGCGAAGATTCGACCAGAGACTTGGCCACCAAAAGAATTGCCACGTCATCAACGTAGCCATATGTGGGAAAGCCTTGTTTAAATAAAGGCTCAAGAAAAAGGAGGAATAGAATGGGTGAGGCAGGAGATCCTTGGGGCAAACCATGCGGTATCTCCAAGAACTCTCCAACGAAATTGTCTACCCGAAGGCGAGCTCTCCTGCTAGAAGCAAAAGAGGCAGCCCAATTTATATAAGGAATAGGCCATCCCTATTCGCGCAAGCGGGCAGAGAGACGACCAGGCTGGATGCTGTCAAAAGCGCTTTCTACGTCGAGGGTAGCGAGAGTGCACACTTGCTTCGCGTCCCACGCTTTCTCGACATCGTGGACAAGACTCTCTACGAGGTCCATGGCCGATCTTCCAGGCAGTGCCCCCAGTTGCGTTTGGGAGATAATCCGACTTGACAAGGCCCAGAAGGCGAAGCGTCTAGCAAATAAGCGTTCCAGCCCTTTCCCTAGGACCGGAAGAAGTGAAATTGGTCGCCAGTTCGAAGGGTTAACAAGATCATCCTTATGAGGTTTAGGTATTACCACAACTTCAGCACGGCGGAAAATACTTGGGTGATGACCGTATATCAGACAGAGACTGTATAAGTGTACGATCCATGTGCGCCATGCTTCCACTTCCCAGATGAGGCGGAGAGCAGAAACCGAAAGATGGTTGTGGCCTGGAGTAGTGGACGATGTACTGAGTAGACAATGTCGTACTTCGTCTTTGTCTACGGAAAGAGGTGCTGGGATTGCTTGGGATGGACATGTAGGGTAGTACATGGATACATCAGGATCCCTGCTTACGCGAGCGAGCTTTGTGCGGAAAAAGATGTCGGCGCGCTCAGTTGGGGTACTGTACGTGATGCCTTTATATTGAATCGGAGGGGGGCCAAAGCGACTGGAGAACTTTCGCCATCCAACCATTTTATGGGCCTCCATTTTTGAAGACACGCTATCCAAAATTGCGCGCTTATGCTCACGTTTGGCTCGCTTAATAGTTTTGCGGAAGCTTCGGTGCGCCTCACTGATGAGATAAGGATCACTACTTCTCCGCGCATCAGCATACCGTCGGCGTTGGTCAGAGCATTCCTGACTCCAATAATCCTTACACGGCACACATGCGGGTCTCGGGGGGTTGGCTGTAAGTAGAATAGCTGATAGGGTAGAAATACCAGAGGATGTCACCGCATCTATGAGTTGGGAGGTGGGTTCCTCAAAGTGCAGGCTAGGAGGAGCGGTAGTTGTTAGGGCTTGACGGAATATCTCTGAAGTATCTGCGTCAAACTTGGGCAACTTCATTGACGGAAAGCGCCTTTGGACTGGAGAGAGCTGCACTACGCCAGATATCGTTTCATGATCAGACGTTGTGTGAGCCATTGGATCCACCCGTGCCAAAAGTCCTTCCATGTTAGTCAGAACAAGGTCGAGGACGTGGCCAGCGCGATGAGTAGGAACTCCATTGTCACAATCAGAGGTCTGGGATGTCACCAGGGAGTCTGGGGTTGTATATTTAATATTCTTACTATTTTACAAAATTGAAGATGTAGAAAATCGGAGTTTGTGGGCGTCTATTTATACATTATTTGAGGACAGTGGGTCCAACAAGCGAGAGAGGTTGAAAGTGCAAATAATACAAACATTCCCACGTGACCCGGGATCTATGTAGGCGCAAGTCGGCTAGGTTGGCTAATCTAGTCTACAGGCGAAACACCGGTCTACCGACCGTTACAATCCCCCCTCTTAGGATCTTTTTTCTTACGCTGTCGACGTTTAGCTTTCGTGTGTTCTTCTGCAGGCCCCACAAAGGCACCTGATTCGTCAATTGAGGGTCCGTCGTTGGATTCGATGGGACCGTAGTCGTGTTCGAACACGTCAAGTGCTTTGGTGTCCTTGATATATTCGATTGGTTCCCAGGATGGCTTGGCCCAATTGGAATATTTCACTAGGGCTTGCCGCATGAGACCCCTCCCGCGTCGTACTGTCCTTGCTCGAATAATTTTATCGATTTCATACTCCAGTTCGTTACCTTCGTCTATTAACGCTGGATTTTGCGTGTCGTCACATAGTTGGGATGGTAGGGGATCATTGCTAGCTCTTTTGACCAGCTCGACATGGAATCGTTTGTGTAATTTACCCGGGACGTTTAATTCCACTGTCAATGGATCCGGGACCGCTGTTACTTCGTATTTTGCGTGCAGCCAAGAGAGTTTCTTGGACAATTGAGGAGTGCTGATATTTTGGAGGTTGAGCCAAACCTTGTCCCCAACCTTGAATTTCTCCGGTTGCCTCCGCAGCCGATTTGCATTTTCCTCATAGCGTTGTTGAGCGGTGGCGATAGCCGCCTGTGCGAAATCTTGAGCTTCTCTAAGACGATTAATCAGGGTTTCGGCGGAGGTCTGTCCTGGGTGACGACGTCCAACTTCTCTTACTGGTTCTTGAATAGGATTTATATTATACCCGTGTCTCAAAAAAAAAGGACTCATACCTCCAATTGCTGAGTTTGGACGCAAGTTTATGGCCAGCTGAGCCATTGGGAGCAATTCGGCCCAGTCGTTTTGGGCATAACACGTAAATGTACGTAGATACTTATACATTTCCTGGTTGGCTCTTTCGCTCGCGTTCGACTGTGGATGGTAGGCAGTCGTAAGGCGTTGGGAGATACCCACCGATTTACAAAAATATTGCCAAAAGTTGCTTAGCCAGTCGCTACCCCGGTCACTCGTAAGGTTATAGGGGAACCCGTGGTACCGATAGTATCTGTCGATGAAAATCCGAGCGCACGACGCCGCGTCCATACTTTTTGCAGCGAAGAGGAAAACGTCTTTTCCCAGGCGGTCTGTAATAACCATTACGTTGGTGCAACCGTCAGATTCGGGAAGATCAGTTACAAAATCGATGGTTAAATCGCTACCCAGCCGTTCGGAGATTGGGAGTGATTTCAAGAATCCAGCTTTGGCCTCCCTCCAGACCGATGTTCGGCCACACGTGTCACAATTCCTTACGAATTGGCGTACCGATGATCGCATTTTTGGCCAAAACCAACGCTGCAAGAGGATGCTTAACATGGTGTCTCTCCCCGGGTGCCCTGAGAGGTGACTGTCATGAGTACGTTGCATAATAGCTGTTCTTAGTGGCTCGTAATTTGGGACCCAGACACGGTCCTCCCTTCCACGTAATACACTGTCCGACGCTACTGTACATTCTGAAATATTTGCTGTCATAATCTGGGCTATGTCGGCCGGGAAGCTTCTTTCACCCGACTTGACTGCATCACGAGCTCGTCTCCACGTCGCGTCTTCCTCCACCCCAATACTCCACAATGTTTGGAGTATTTCGTCCTCGAAGAGTTTTGCATTTGAAGCATCGTCCTTGAACTTTTTTTTGAAATCAACAGATTTTTTGACACCACCCGGATTCAAAGAATTTAGCTTTGGACCACAAATTAACTGCTTTATCCGTCCCATATTCCGTTCGTCGTCTAATCCCGCTGGCTTATCTTGATCTCGTCGGGAGAGTGCGTCCGGTCGGTCACACGCGCGTCCTGGTCGCCATTCTAGATTGAAATTAAACTGCTGAAGTGTCTCGCTATATCTGATTTGTCTTTCGTTTAGAAGTTGCTTTGTTGTAAAGTAACTCAAGTTTTTGTGGTCAGTTAATATAGTAAAAGGTTTTGAAACTGAGGTGAGTTCCGCCTTCCATTACTTTAGGCACGCAACGATAGCGTGCATTTCCTTATCATGGATGGGATAGTTAACCTCCGAACTATTCAGCCGCTTAGAAAAATAGGCTACAGGGCGGAGCCTGCCTTCGTCGTCTTTTTGAGATAGGCACCCTCCCATGGCGTACCCAGAACAGTCCGCCTCGAGAATAGTGTCCTTATCTGGATCCCATTGGGCTAGTGCTGGTTCTGAGGCGAAGGCGTTCTTTAGCCGCTTGAAAGCATCGTTTTCTTCTGGGCCCCATCTCCATTGTGTATCTTTTTTTGTTAGGTTAATTAATGGGCTAGCTACTTCGGAAAACTTGTCGATGAAGCACCGGTAAAAATTTGCGAACCCAAGAAATGATCTAACTCCTTTGACTGATGTTGGCGCCTGCCAGTTCTGAATGGCCTTTACCTTTGATGGATCGACAGTTATTCCCCTTCCGGCACGTATGATAAATCCCAAATATTTCACCTCTTGGCATAGAAATTCGCATTTATCAATATCCAGGTACAGTCCTGCGTTGCTTAGTTTGGATAAGATACTTCGGACCGTTTTCCAATGTTCCTCTTTGGTCCCACTTGTATAGGCTAGTACGTCATCCATATACGCGGTTGCGTCGCAGTCCAGATGTTCTTTCAGATGCTTGTTTATGTACCGCTGGAACGTAGCTGGCGCGTTTGACAAGCCAAAGGGGGTGACCAGCCACTCGAAGAGGCCGAGTCGGCATCTAAAGGCAGTCATCCATTCGTCGCCTTCCCGGATTCGTATTCGTTGAAACGCCGATTTGACATCTAGCTTGCTGAACCACTTCGCCTTAGACAACTGTCTAAGGGTTTCGTTAAATAGTGGAAGGGGATACCGGTCCGGGATTGTGATCGCGTTTAGGCCTCGATAGTCTACACAAAATCGCAGCCCTCCGTTCGGTTTCTTTGCAAATAGGACGGGTGCGGCGGCCGGAGAACTGCTCGGACGTATCCACCCCTTCGCTGTGAGGTTTGTCAACGTTTTGCGTAGCACCAACAACTCTTCTCGAGACATGCTATAAAGAGGGCCCCAGGGCGGTTGTGAGGGCTTACCATTGTCGAGACTGAGGTTGATGGCGTGGTCCAGCCTTCCTCGATGTGTGGGGGGAGATCATCCGCTCCGACGTCGTCTGCGAAAATGTGCGCGAAGTCTTTAATCTCATTTGGGAGTTGGAGACGAGCTCCTTCTTCAGTGAGCCGTGGCTTGGTTCTCAATGCTTCGCTAATGTCCTCAACCGAAGCCTTGAAAATAGGTACTGAGGTTAACAATTTCTTTAGATCTCCAATCGATGTAGCTATAGGCTTCCGTACTTGTCTGAGATTGTGACGCCACCGTTTGGTGATATAAATGGACCCGCCTAACTTTCGTAAGTGAAGGCGTTGGTCCTTGGAGATGATAACCGCGTCTTGGTCTTCGAGCCATTTTTTCCCTAGGATAAGAGGGTGTGTGCTACCTGGTACTACGTATAACGATAAGTCGTAAATTACATATCCGTCTAAATCAAGATTAATCTGTGTCAAATATTCCACCATTGGTTTATTAAGAGTCGCTTTTTCAGCTGTCTCTAATGGACGTGGGGGAATTGGAATGCGCGTTAGTTTTAGTCTAGAGGCCAATTCATTGCTGATGATGCCTGTACATAAGCAACCGTTGTCAACGAGTCCTTGGACCATTATCTCGTCATTTATAAGAGCATTTACGAGAAAGGGAGAAGATTGCATTTGTATTTCTAGACTAGTACTAACATTACACTCTTGTAGGCGACTGTCCACAAGAGTATCTAGTTTTCCGCCAGCGTTTCGTCTATTTCTTCATACATGCTTGGATCAATAGCCGGTAATGCCGTCGCATTGGCCCGTACACTGCCCGTGACTGGATTAATGGCAGGAAGCAATGGGCAAATTCTCGTATTACATCCTCGTCTTTCGCAACGGTAACACTTCTTCTCTCGTTTTAAGCGAGCAATTTGCTCAGGTGACTTCCATCGTGATTGTCGACCTGCTGGGTGATGATGAATGTTATTAGGTTTGTTGAAATGCCCACGTTGTACCAGAGCCGTGTTCACGCCACCCATAATAACATCGCCAGCCCCGTCAACGTTGCCTTCGTTATTCCTTATATCAAAGTAATCATTTCTCCTACCTCCGTGAAGTCTGAGGTTGACATCACCACCCCGCCTTTCCTCCGGTCGCTGCTCATTCCTTTGCTGCCTGGAATCGTCATCTTCCACTTGCTGGGCTACTTGACCTACTATGCGGACCCACTCAGAGAAATTAGATCGAGGCAGTAAGTGGTTTCCTCGGAGAGCGTGTCGTAACCTGCTGTTCATTGCATTTTTAAGCATCGTGGTCTTCGTTCTATCATTCCAGAGATCACCTTCAGACTCGGTCAGCTTGGATGCCCACGTAGGATAAAAGGAGGCCCATATCTGAGTCTCCCCCATCTTAAGGCCGTATAGCTGGTCACAGGCTTTGTCGGTTCTTGTAGTGTCGAGGTTAGAACGATCGAGGAATTCAAGAAAATCTTCGGGCCGCCGAGTCCCGTCGATGCCGCCAGCTTCGAAAAACGCTCCGGCTTTCGTTTGGGCGTCGCCTTTGAGAGCCGTATAGATAGACAAGAAGGCTCTGGTGTCAGTATAGTTAAACGCGTGCCAATCCATCCGAAAGATCAACAGCACTGCGCTTCTCCAAGCTGGGTAATTGTCACGCCTACCATTAAATTCGGGTAGCTCCGTAGGCCGAAATCTCAGTCCCTCAGCTGGAGCTGGGTCTTTCTCTATCACGACACCCGTAGTGGTGTCATCGTTCAGAGTAAGGCGCCTGCGTAGCTCGTCTATCTGTGTCTGGAGACTCGTTAGCCTCTCCTCGTCAGAATCAGAGTCCTCTATCGGGTTTTGGTACGACATAATGTAGAGTTCTCTCTCTCAAAGAAGGAGGTTCAGAAAAAGATATTTGAAGGGCAATTTTGTAAAATAGTAAGAATATTGTCACAATCAGAGGTCTGGGATGTCACCAGGGAGTCTGGGGTTGTATATTTAATATTCTTACTATTTTACAAAATTGAAGATGTAGAAAATCGGAGTTTGTGGGCGTCTATTTATACATTATTTGAGGACAGTGGGTCCAACAAGCGAGAGAGGTTGAAAGTGCAAATAATACAAACATTCCCACGTGACCCGGGATCTATGTAGGCGCAAGTCGGCTAGGTTGGCTAATCTAGTCTACAGGCGAAACACCGGTCTACCGACCGTTACATCCATAAGGTAAAGCCGACCTTAACGAATGGTCATCAATCCAGTCAACAAAGTGTCCGACTCCAGTCGAACGAGACATATTAGGCTCCCATAGTTCGTGGTGAAGATTAAAATCTCCCACAAATATGGAGTTGGGCTTCACTGGCCAATTAAGAAGAGGGCTGATACAATCAGGCATAGGCGCTCCAGGTTGCCGGTAAAAGTTAATGGCCTCTACAGACGGAGAGCACTGAAGGAGGAGCGCGACGATATCGGGTGACGAACCACTGTCTAACTGAATCGGACGGAGGTTAGAACGTTTTCGTAAGTACGTGAGAGCGCGAGGGCGGGCTAGCTTCCAATCACGATTGGGAGGACTGAAGATAATGTAGGCCGGGTGGGACTTTGTTACATTCTTGAAATTAATAATTTTAGTCCAGGGCTCCTGAACAAAGATCACATCATAGTTGCCTTGGAAAGCGGCTTGCAAAAGTATGAGGTAAGAGGATCCACCACGTCCGACGTTAGCCTGGAGGAAACGAAGACGAGGCGGGGGGTGGCGCCTAAAATAAGCTCTATTATTCATAGAGGTTTGGAGTGTTATTGGACGCTTGCCCGTCTGAATCTATTTCCATAGATCCATGCGAGGCGTTCTCAAGGGCGGTAAACCTATTTTGGGTAGCGGAAGGAGCGTGTGTAGAAGGATCGCTGGAGTTCCCGGAGGGAGGCGGCTGATCATTTGAGTTGTCGGGGTTGGAGGTAGTAGTAGCAGCACCAGCGGCGGCAGCAGCAGCAGCCCAACGGGACTTGCGAAGCTTGTTACGGTTGCCCGAACGAATTTCGGTAACCTCTTTCATCGAGAGTTGAATAAGTTTGCCCTTATGAGGGCGAGGACGGAGGGGGCAATTAAGGTCGTCTGCAGGGTGAGGGCCCAAGCAGTTGATGCACTGTCGAAGATGAGAACATTCTCCTTGGTGGCGGAGGGTGCCGCAAGAGGCGCACAAAGCTTGGATCCGGCAGCGAGAGGATTGATGGAGCCCGAAACAAGCTTCGCACTGAACTACCTTCGGGTTAGGGATGTAGCGCCGGGATGGGGCACTGTAACGAAACCTAGCTGGTTGTGATGAAGTCAATTGAATAAATTACTATGTAGAAGAAGAATCTAATGAGCACTAAATTACAGATTATATTATCAGCGCGCGAGCGCGTGATGATGTGTATGCTTAGGTAATCACCTAAGCCATGTCTGACGGCTAAACCGTAACATTACCCCCTCCCTTTACCTTTTCGTGTTTTCCTCAATGGTGGGCCGTTACACGATTCGGCGGAGCCCCATTTCTTTTCCCATTTGTCCAAAGCCTCTGTTTCCTGCAAGTTTGCTAGAGAAGTCCACTCTGGTCTACTGTAACCACTCCACTTAACGAAAGCTTGTCGTTCTCCTTTCCATGTTCTGCAACGGAGTATCTCGTCGACAGTGTATTCATCTTCATCAGGATCATTTAAGTTTTCTACCGGTCCAGTGTTTTTGTCTTCGATTACTTGAGAAGGTAATGGGTTATTATCTGCGGGTAGAAGTAGGTCTACATGGAAACGATTATGTATCTTTCCTACAACATCTAGTTCAACAACTTCGGGTGTAATGATCTTAGTGACCGTGTATTTAGCATGTTGCCACCCAAGTTTTTTTGAGGGCTGACCATCGAGTTTAATATTGCGAAGCAGTAGCCATACTTTATCTCCTATAGCGTATCGTGGAGCTGGTTGTCGAAATTTATCCGCCCGTTCTTTATAGCGTTGTTGGACTGCTGCCATTGCGGCTTGCATAAATGTTGTTATTTGAGATAATTTTTCCACAAACAATTCTGCACGCTCTTTACCAGTCGATGTAGCCACTCCCGATTCCAAATTTGCTTTTTGAATGGGGCTTACATAATAACCGTGAGAAGCAAAGAAAGGACTTATTCCTCCTAATGACATAACATCCCTATTATTAATTGCTATTTGAGCTGCAGGTAGACGTTCTGACCAGTCGTGCTGAGTATATGTCACGTACGCTCTGAGATAGTTTTGAACTTCTTGATTTGCCCTTTCTGTAGCACCATCAGTCTGTGGGTGGTACGCTGTACTTAGTCTTTGCTCTATTCCCACCAGCTCGCATAAACGTTTCCAAAATTTGCTTGTCCAATTTGTGCCCCGATCACTTGTTATGGCTCGGGGAAATCCGTGGAAGCGCCAATGACAATCCAGGAATTTTTTGGCACACGACTCTGCATCCATCTTTTTCATAGCCTCGAGAGTAACTGATTTAAGAAGCCTATCAATTATAACCATGATGTTCGTGGCTCCATCAGATTCCGGGAGATCTACCATGAAGTCTATCGACAGTTCTTGGTGAAACCTGTCAGGAATTGGTAGGGGCTGGAGAAGTCCTTGCTTTTGATGTCTCCATATCGACGATCGGCCGCAAACTTGGCAGTTCTTGCAGAAACGTTTCACAGCTTTACTGATCCCAGGCCAGAAATAATCTCGTGCCACTTGTGCTAGGGTTGCATCTCTACCAGGGTGCCCTGAAGTTGCAGCATCGTGTATATTCTGGATGAGTGCTGTAGTTAAGGGCTCGTACATTGGCACCCAGATTCTTCCTTGATAACAAAGCAACCCTCTATCTTGTTTGAATTCTGCTGATGCGATTGTTGCCTTCAATGGTTTCGCCTCGTCGGATCCTTCTGTCTGGACCTTCAAGTCCTTGGGCCATGAGCGCAGATTAGTCTGCACTGCACTAATGATCTGCGCATATTTTGTATCTTCTCTGACAGCTTGATTCCACAGTGACTGTAGATCTTCATTTACAAATATATCAGCGCCTTCGGCAATCTCGAGATTTCTAAGCTGCAACTTTGTGATATTTACCGGATTGAGAAGTTGCCGTTCTCGACTTAGAAGTCGAGGGTCACCTTCTCTCGGCTTATCCTGCTCTCTGCGTGACAATGCATCAGGACGTTCATTATCTACTCCTTTACGATAAATGATGCTATATCTGAACCTCGACATAAACTCTGCCCATCGTGTTTGTCTTTCTGTTAATCTCCTAGTAGTCAGGAAGTATTTTAGGTTCATATGGTCACTGACTATAGTAAACGCGTTTGCGAGTCCTCTCAATTCCGCGTCCCATTCTTTCATACATGCTACTACAGCCAACAGCTCCTTGTCATGTATTTCATAGTTCATTTCAGGTCCTGAAAGTTTTCGGGAGTAATAAGCAACAGGCATCCAAGGCTGTTCCCCGTGTTTTTGGAGTAAGCATCCACCTAGGGCATACCCAGAACAATCTGCTTCTAGCATGGTATCTCGGTCGGGATCCCACTGCGCGAGAGCCGGCTCGGAGATAAACTTCCTCTTTAGAAGCTCGAATGTATCATGTTGCTCTGATCCCCATTTCCAGGGTGTGCCCTTACCTGTCAGGCTGGTTAATGGTGCACATATTCGAGAGAAGCCATCAATGAACCTTCGATAGAAGTTTGCAAATACCAAAAAACTCCTGAGTCCTTTAATACTCTTTGGGGCCTCCCATTCTGCAATTGCCTTTACTTTTGCTGGATCCATCTTAATCAATGAAACTGGACCTTCAGCTGAGATGATAAAGCCTAGATATTTTGTTCTTTTAACACTAAACTCACATTTATCAATATCTAATCCCAGACCGGCTTTCTGGAGTTTTTCTAAGACTAGATGGACATGATTTTGGTGATTTGTTAAATTACCATCCGTGTAGACAAGAATATTGTCAACATAGGCGGAGCAGAATTCATCTAGATATTCACGCAGGGTTTCATTCAGGTATTGTTGAAATGACGCTGGAGCACCTTTTAATCCAAAAGGCATAACTAGCCATTCAAAGAGCCCGAAACGTGTCCGAAAGGCGGTTTTCCATTCATCACCATCTTTTATACGCAACTTGTGGAAAGCAGCGCGGACATCCAACTTGGTAAACCATTTGGCTCTGCTCAGTTTTGCCAGAGTTTCTTTAATAAGAGGTAGTGGATAGCGGTCAGCCCTTGATATAGAATTTAAGGCCTGATAATCGACGCAAAACCTTAGACCTCCTCCAGGTTTTTTAACAAACAATAATGGGGCCCCTGCAGGAGAACTACTAGCACGGATGTAGTTTTTATCTAATAAATCAGTCAATGTCTTTCTCAGGACTAGTAATTCGTCTCGAGACATTCCATAAAGAGGTCCTCACGGTATTTCTTTATTCGGTTCCAACTTGATCTCATGGTCAATTCCTGAACGGTGAGGAGGGAGTTGATCTATTATTTCTTTCCTGAAAAGATTGGCATATTTTTTGTATTGAGGAGGGAGCTTATTAAGGTTTGCGGGGGACTTCTTATCAGGTGTTAGAGCCTTTTGAATATCCGCTAATGTCACGGCAAATATCTTTGATGCTTCATTGTTTACCTTTCGTGCTCTTCGAACAGTTGCTAAAAATACTCCTGCTGATAGACATGCTATATTAGGTGTCAGCTTCAATATGCTAGCGTTTTTTTCAATCAATTGCTTCTCCCAGACTCGTAATGGCTGGCCGTTTATAGTTGCTTCTCGAATATGCATGCAATGATCTTTTGCGTGATATATGACGTCTTCACGTTCCATCCAAGGTTTACCCAGAATCAAATCATGGGACAATTGGGGTATGATATAGGCATAAAAAGTGCGCTGATATCCGTCGATATTTAAGTCCATCCTTGTCATTTCAGTTATTAATCCTCCGTTCCCCAGAGTACTTGTTGCCCCTGTAAGTTTCCGGGGAGTTACTTTAATTCTTGGAAGATTAGCTTTACGTATTAGGGAGGAACTAATGGCTGCAAGACAGTCACATCCACTATCAATTAGGGTGGTTACTGTGTAGAGATTATTTATTAGAACATCTATAAGAAATGAGTTCCCATTCATTTCTTTTTCAGCATCCTTCTCATCTACAGTTTTTAACTCTATCACTGCCTTAAAAGCTCCACTTTGAGGCTCCTGAACACGACTTCGTTCAGGAGCTAATCTTTTAACTCCTCGGCACCTGTCTCAGTATCTGAGTGCAGTTCGTGACTCTGTCCGGCAACACTTATTGAATTCACTGTAGCTTCAGGACGGAGGGGTTGAAGTTGAGGACATGTAGGTATCCTGTGCCCTGGTTTCCCACATCGAACACAGACGCCTGTTAGTCTACGTCTGTCTAATCCTTTCTTCGAGACCCATTTTGCCCGTATCTTGTTAATCCCAGTCATTCTAATATCCCCATCGGCGTCTTTAGGTTCAAACTTGACATTTGGATTCTGGTAGTTACTAGACGGAACAAAACTTGGGGGTGAAACGAAAGCTTTGGAGCCGCCTCCTAATAACTTCCCACCAGCAATTCTCTTCGTGCCATCGTCAAAGACTCCCGACTGACCAAATGCGTAGGCCCTTGTCTGTACCATACCTACTGCTTCAATCTGTGAACCCACAACAGACAGTTTTTCTATAAACTGGAGGTATGAGTTTGGTAGATCCTGACCTATCAAATGATTTCGAGATACTTGATTCAATGCATTATGTAAGTCGTGAATCTTGTGGCTATCTTCAGCCGTTGACTTGACACTACGGGAGAGCATTTGTTGAAAACGGGGTAGAAATGATGATAGTGCTTCATCTCTAAATTGTTTGCACGCATAAAGGAGGGTAGATGTGTTCTGCTCGGCGTTTCGATCACGAAATGTATCATCCATTATTTTCAGTAATCCCATTGCATCAGACATTTTGCCACTACTTAGCATCGACTGGAATGAACCAGTAATCATGGCCTTTGCAGTACTGGTTACTGCTTGACTATAAAGGTCCATAAAGAAATCGGCCGGTTGGTAGATACCTCGCTCTACTACATCACGTTGGTAGATATAGCACAGTATTCCGTACGTAGTTGTCCATTCGTTACGGTCGTAATGATCGTAAGCAGGGGGCCATTTAACGGGTATTACCTTTTTTTGCTGTCGTATTTGAGAGTCGGTACTTGGTGGGAGAGTTGAGTGAGAAGCTGAATTTATTGGCTCGGGCGTAGTAGAGGGTTGCTGTTTGTTCGCGATCTGTAGGTTTGTCCTCATTAAATTCATCATCTCGGTCATTTGTGCGCGAATGCTGTCAATTTCTTGTCGCTGAATTCTATCTCGTGTTCTTACTTCTTCTAGTACTTGGATGAAATTTTCTCCACCTTGAATTTCATGTTCGTGATGGCCGTGTTGGGTCGAAGAGCTTAGCCTAGGATTATCTTCTCCTGCGGGTAAATCTGCCATGTTTGCATCTGCCATAAACTGATCCTCCTCTGCTGTGATATAGGATTCAGGAGTATTTTGACTTAACTGCTGGGGAAAATTAGACGCGTCGCTCTCTGAATCCGATGGAGGTCCAAAACGCATAAGAAGTGAGCCCTAAGCTGTGATATTTCACAATTTGCTTAATTATGGGTATCGAAAAAGCGATAGTAATTTATAATGTAACGAAACCTAGCTGGTTGTGATGAAGTCAATTGAATAAATTACTATGTAGAAGGAGAATCTAATGAGCACTAAATTACAGATTATATTATCAGCGCGCGAGCGCGTGATCATGTGTATGCTTAGGTAATCACCTAAGCCATGTCTGACGGCTAAACCGTAACAGGCACTGTCAACTAACCGAAAGGTCGGAACCTCCTTTGGGAAGAATATAACTGCAGTACGGAAGGGGTCATGACCATTCTCATGCTGCGACCAGCGGGCGCTAGATGGGGCCACACCTGTCTGCGCTTGAGCGATGCTCTTGACGTCATCCAGCGTAGAGGAAGCCAGACTTGATACCGGATTCCAAATGGTGCGTGGAATGCGTTTGACGACGTATCCAATACGCTCCTCCACTTGATGTAAAGCTCCTGAAAGAGAGGCCTTGATGGAGTCGGCGTGTTCCAATGCAAGATTCAGCAATTCCTCGGACGAGAAGGTTATGCTGAATCCGGTTGAGTTGCGGGAAACGAAGGCGATACCCTCCTTGAGGCCAGGGACGATTTTAATAAGAGCAACTTTAACTGATGTCGCATCTGCTCTAAAGAGAGGAGCGTCTTCTGTAAGGCGAAAGATGGCTTTAGGGCCCCTGCATATTACGGTAGGTTTTTGCGCAGTTGCGTGAGGAGGTCGATTTTTGGTGCTGGGCTTAGCGGCAGCCGGGGGAAGAGAGGCAGATGGGCATGCGGCGGTTGCTGCCCAACTTTGGGGTTGATAAGCTTGAGGAAAGAAAGGTCGGGAGGGAATGTTTTGGCTGGGCTTGGGTAGGGAGCTCGCCGGCTTGGGCTGTCTCGGAGAGCCATGTCGCATAGGATGCCCTGAAGCAACCGCGAAAAAAAACGCGTCCATTTGTTCGCGCACGAAGGATTTAATGAGAGGGTCTGCCTCTTCAACAGATGTCCAAAACTTGTTGTGGAAGTTCTGAACCCAAGTCGCCCGGCCTTTTGCAACGCGCTGTACAAGCTCGAGTTCATCAGCGACGCGCTGGGCCAAGGGAGGAAGTTGCTGTGATTTGGCCATCACTGGCTGGATGACCAAGTAGTAAGAGGCAATGTAGATTGATTTAGGAGGGACAGTCTGTGAAGAATAGGGTCGGCGCGATTGTGAAAAATGTGTGCCACACTTCTAGGCTTCGTTATCTAATGTCACCTACATAGCGTTGTTGTCACGTGATATTAGTACAGCCCTATAGTAACGTGCCGTAAAATGCCAACGAAGGCTGTCACTGTCAATGGTACCAACATTCAGACAGTACCTTTGCAATAAAGTAAGCCTAAATCATCGCAAAGAGCTTCTATTTTGTCTTGTTAATTGATACGTATTCCGTCTGATTTTCTAATAGTGGTGATGCCTAGAAATTTGACCATTTCACCCTGGTCCTTGGTGCGAAATACTCGTTTCAATGTTGTAATAGTGTCATGAATGTGAGATTTGGATGAAGATAGGATCATAAAATCATCAACATAAGTAGAAATAATGGTGTCTTTACACCGGAACACGTTTAGATCATATTTGAGTTGTTTAAATCCTATTTCAAACAGAACATTGCGCAACTTTTGTTGCCATCGTCTTGGTGCTGTCTTAAGAACATAAATTGCTTTACTTAATTTACGAACTAAATTCCCTGGCTGTTCTTGGCTGTGAGGTTGCTCAATGTATATTGGAGTACCGAGATCTGCATGAAGAAATGCTGCGGTGGTATCAACATGACGAATATGGAGGTTATTCCAAGCCGCGAGAGCAAGCAAAATTCGCATAGTGGCAGGAGGCATAACGTAAGCGTAGGTGTCATCTGCGAAAGGCTCAGAAAACCCTCGAGCACACCATCTTGCTTTAAGTTTTCCATTTGATTTCTCTGTTAAGGCCTATCTTCCGGTCATTAACTTTCCCTGGGCTACAGAGCGAGAAACTAAAGTCCAGACATTGTTTTGTGCCATGTTCGCCATTCCGTCTTTGATAGCCATCATCCACTCCTTTGATCTAGGTCCAGATAAAGCGTTTTGTAGGATACGTCGATTATTTACACGTAGAGCGAGAATTTGAGTTCGCAGTTGGAAATTATTTTCGTGAACTTGGATATCCCTGCGAGTGATTATCCTACCAGTTTTCACATTGAGAATTAAATGACCTCCTGTAAATTCGGTGCCGACATAGACGCCTTCCAAAGCTTTTGATTCAATTTTATTTGAGCTAGGCTCAAGCCAGAAAGCACGACATCCAATAGGATATAGATTTCGGATATTTGGTATTTTGTGATAAGCCGCGTGATATGCCGAGCAATAAGCAACACTATTGGGTATAATGTTCAAAAGATTAATTGCTGTAGAAAGGGTGACAGGCCATAAGCGCAAGGGCATGCCTGATTGCAAATGTAGAGCCCGCATTTTTTCGATCACCGTTCGAACATTTCTTTCGGCAATGCCATTTTGTTCTGGAGCATGAGATTGTTATAGTTATGAGCTTACGGAGGACAGGATTTTGGCTACTGAATCTGTTGCAGTATACACAGAGGATGGTGTATACTGATGATGGCTTTATACACAGAGGGTGGTGTATACTGATGGTGAGAATAGATATAGAATGAATACTGTATGCGTATTATAATGAATGATCTGATAATCTGCCTAATGATATGATGAGAGAAAGATATGTCTTGTATACATTAAGATTATAGTTGCACACTGTCCCATTACTCCTGATCATGACCTCTGGAATCTTCTGGCATCTACTTGTGTTCTCTATAGAACAGAGTCGATGCTTCTGCTGACTTCCATGAGGTTCCATGTACTTCCATCTCATCCAAGCACAATTATTATTACTGATACCAGCACCTCAGCCGAGCCAGCACAACAGAGATGAAGATTTGCGCCATTCAATGCCCTGGAAAAAGAGAATTTGTTGTAGTTCCGTATTGGAGAACTCAGTACCACTATCTGTATGAAGATATTTGGGAACTTTGCCAAACTTAGTGCGTAAGTGTAGAAGGAAATTATCGATGTAGGTGGGTACTGTTTTCTTTGAATAGATAGACCATGCCCGCTTCCATGAAGTGTACTCGTCAACAGCAAGTAGAAACCATGTTGCTGTAGGAACTGAATAATCACTTGTTGTTGGTGCAAGAGACTTTTGTCCACCAACGAGGTCCAAGTGGATGGCCTCAGCAAATGATGAGGAATGCCTCAACGAGCTATGGCCTTTTGATTTAGAGATCTTGGTCTTAGTACAAGTTCCGCAGTTGGATGGAGATTTATTTCCCTTAATACCAGCCAATTTTAGTGTAGCATCTTGAGTTTTCTGTCCAGGATGGCCAAGTATTGAGTGCCAGTCCCGTTCGAAATAATATATCTTTGGACGAGCAAATGTAGCATTAATGCAAGGTTTCCAAAGTAAACGTCCAGATGCAAGGTTTCCAAAGTAAACGTCCAGATTCCCGACGGAATACAGCACAAAGCGAGCCATCAGGCTATATAAGTTCTACATCACGATATTGAGATGGCCACCGTATCGAGAAGCCTCGTGATTCTAGTTGGGACGTGGAAAGAATGCGAGTCTTTTGGGATAGAGTATGGACAGCTCCTTTTAAAGTTTTTGTTTTACCATCAGATGTGGGAAAGATAAGGTCACCTCTACCTACGGTCGATAGACGACCACCACTAGCTACAAAAACGATTTGCGAAGAAGCAGAATAAGCAGAGAAATCATCTTCATTTGGTATCAGGAAATGGTAACACTGTCCTGTGCAGTTATTTAATGACATGTAAGAAGAAATATAGATAATTTCCTCCTAAAGATTCCTCTACATGATCTATATACTTCATGAATCTTTTCATTTTCCACCATCCTCGTTTTCGTACAGTGCTCTAAAGTTAGGTCAGACACTCGACTCGTTAACCCTTCCTTTACCCGAAACCTCCTGTACGACTCATACTTATTATAAAATACACAAACTTATTTTAAGATAAATGACTCGATAATTCAATTAGTCATTGCCGTTAGAGAGTGACTCTTATAATAAGTGACTCTTAAAATAAGTGAATCATATTGACATATGACACACCCCCCCAGGACTTAATCTTCTTTGATTGAGTCTTGATTTTCAGATAATCGGACCAAGTTCAACAGGCTAACAAATTTTTGGTGCTTCTGTCTGCTCAAAGATTTTGTCATTCCGTCGGCAACCATATTGTTAGTACTGACCCACGATACTTTGACAAGTTTTTTTTTGAACTTGTTCTCTCAACCAATGTTGGTAGATGTCTACGTGCTTTAGTCTAGTTTTGATAATTGGATCTTCCTTGTTTAGCAATCTTATGGTTTGCATGTTATCGTTGAAGATCTCAACTTCTTCGTTTGGATGGAATTTTATACCTGAGAAAAGTCTTTGCATCCAGATTAATTCTTTAGTAGCATTGGAAAGTGATAGCAGCTCGGCTTCTGTAGACGAGGTCGTTACTGTCGCTTGTTTGCTGGAGTTCCAATGTATAGGTCCACCACATAACTTGAACACGAAGCCTTGTACGCTGCGTCGTTCTTCCGTATTGGCAAACGCTGCATCAGCAGAGCAATTGACAATTTCTGATACTCCAGCTGATTTACTATACTCGATCACTAATTCTCTAGTTTGGTAAAGGTAATAGAGACAGCGGTCGGCTGCTTCTAGATGGGTAGCACTCGGGTTGACCATAAATTCAGCTAAATGGCTTACTGCTCGCGCGATATCTGGTCGCGTGACACCCGATGCGTAAATAAGCGAGCCGACCTTTTTCTGGTAAAGTTTAATTTCATCGGGGGTCGCTTGATGATTATTTTTAGCATTCCATCGCTTACTAATGGCGTACCGATCCTACTTTTGGTTTCACAACAACCATATTCTTTGCATATCTTTTCTATGTAAGTCTGCTGACTCAAACGCAGGGCTTTGTTTATCCTATTTCTCGAAATTTTTACTCCGAGGAACCATTCGAGCTCACCCAGATTCCTGAACTCGAATTTTTCAGTGAGCTTTTTTAACATCTGCAATGTGTCGTCGCGTCTGTTTTCCGGAAAGATGAAGACCAAGTCGTCTACAAAGAAGAAGACTATTATACCTTTAAAATCTGTGTATACACATGGTTGTCCAGGTACTTGATACAAACCAATATCCAAAAGTGTTCCTGACAGTAATCTAAGCCACAATTTAGGTGACTTACGAAGACCATAGAGGCCACGAAGGAGGCGAAGTATTTGACCTTTACGGCCAAAACCAGGTGGATTATAAAGATGAATCTCTTCTTCTAAAGGTGAATTACAAAAAGCGTTTACAGCATCTACCTGTAAAGTCTCGAGATCAAAATATGCAACGAGTGCCATAAGTACTCGAAAGACTTGAAATGCGAGAGTTGATGCATAGTTGTCTTCGTCTGTCTTTGGTTGAAGATCGCCTCTTACACAAATTCTAGCCTTAAATTTAAGTAAGTAGCCTGCTTCGTCAAATTTATATGTGAAGACCCATCTCAGAGGGATTGGGTGCATAGAAACAGTTTGTTTGACAGGCTGAATTGTGTTTTTGTCCACCAAAGTATTATATTCTTTCGACATTGCGTTCCAAAATTCCTTTGAATACTGGTGGGTTTTCAGATGATTCCAAGTGTTGGGTGGAGGTGGTAGTTCTGACTGATGGAGTTTCTGTACAGATTTTGCCTTACCTATCACGAAGACATTATATAATGCGACCAGCGCACTCGGGTCTAGGCTCTTAGCTTTTTCCGACTTTTTTCGAATTCTTTTGCTTGTTAAGATATTACTTTCATTAATTGCACCCCAGTCAAATTTCTGCGGGTGTACTTTATCTGCACAACTTTCTTCCCCTGGTAAAATTTTCGATTCCGGATTAACACAAGTCGCAGATTCAGGTATATCGTATTTGTCTGGCTGGTTATTTAAAGTCAGTGAACTTTTTTCATCATCATTTGTCTGACTGTTTGGTTCGTTGTTACGAATAGGTACATCTTCGATATCGAATGTGATATCTGGAAATGGTGTCAACATGGTAAAATCGATAACTGGTATTGAGTCATCTTCCACTGTTGGTTCTTGCTGGTTAATTAGAAATAGGGTTTCGTCAAAGACAACATCTCGAGTCCCGATGACAACTTCCTCACCTAATAATAAAATTCGATAAATGTTACGAGAGTTGTATCCAACTAAAAATCCTGTCTTAGCCCGAGGCTTCATCTTATCTCCCTTCGCAATTGATTTATCTAAGGCGTATGCTGTACAGCCGAATGCTTTAAGGTGACTATATTCATCACGTTCAGGAATTTTAAGAGCTTGTCGAAGTTTTGATAATGGTGACAGCCAGCTTAGTGAGGATGTTGGGCTTCGATTTATGAGATATGCCGCTGTCATGACAAATTCTGGCCAATATTCTTTGGGAAGATTCGCACTATTTCCAAGGCAGCGAGCTTTTGTCTGAATCACCCCCCCAGAACGTTCAGACTGACCGTTCTGTTCACTCGTTTTAACTGCCGACCACTCGACCACGATTCCTAACTCTGCTATCCATTCTTCAAACGCACGTCCAAGACCGCTCTCTTGATCGCATCGAAATATTCTAACATCTTGTCTAAACTGCCGTTTTGTATATGCGACAAAGTTCTTAAAGTGTCGAAGTAGATTTGGCCCAGATCTATTGGTCAGAAGATACACAAAATTCATTCTCGACATATCATCACAGAAATGAAGCATGTATCTTGATCCGTCAAATCCTAATGGCGAGTAAGTAACTAAATCAAAGTGGACTCGCTCGAATGGGATGAGAGCACGCTCTGTAGGTCTCCGCGATATGATTTTTGTTGCTTTATTGAGTGCACAATCTTTGCACTCAATGGTTTTCGGACCTTTTTCGTTAATTTTGACTGTGTCTGACTTGATGTGCTGCACTGATCCTGGCCCCGGATGACCAAGCCTTTGATGCCAGATATATTCTGATCCAATCGATTTTCGAGGATTTGTCGAGTTGACCATTGCAGTTGGCTCTAAAGTTTGGATTTCTGGCAAGGGGTTTTCTGTGAAGACATCATGATTATGACGATCTAAAAGCTGGCAAATTAGCTGGCCATTGAATGTCATGACATTCGTATCTGAATTCCACTTGACTCCCTTTCGTTTCAAAGCTTTCCAAGATACCACTGACGTAAGGAATTCAGGTGCAAATGCAACGTTAGTCAGAGTCATTTTGTATGTTTCACCGTTACCTAAGTGTGCATTAAAAACCATATCACCATAACCCATGATTGGACATGTTCCTGCTCCTGCCTGCACATAGGTAGGCGTTTTTGGTGTTTTCAAGGGTGAGACAGCCAGTGCTAAGTTATTGCAAACATGACCATCCGCACCGTTATCGAGTAAAATTTCATTTTTCAAAGGATGACTTAATCGAGTGGTTAAGGTCGTGATTCCACTTGAAGTGACAAAAGTGCCACTATTTGTTTGTTGATTTGATGATTCTTGGTTTCCTGAAGACCGATTATTCGAAGACCACTTCTTCTCAACAAAATCTTTCAGCCATTTGGCGGTCCAGTCAGCCTTTCTTATGAAGCCTCTGAACGCTGTGCGATTGCAGGCATCTTTAAATTTATTGACAATGTCTTCGTCACGGTCAAAGTCAGATGGTGCTTTACCTTCGGCAAGATAAAAGCAATCTTGACCCAAGTGAACCTTACCGCAAATGCACAATCTTGGTTTGGAGTTATCTTGTTGTTTACCTCGATTATTGTTGGAGCTTTTCGGTTGAATTGGAAGCTGCTCTTGGTTTTGCAAAGTTGCTGGAAATGCCGATATTGAAGATTCTGTTTCGAACTCGGTAAGAGCCCAAAATTGTCGGAATTCAAGGAGAACGTCCAAGAACTTTAAATTTGATTTGTTAGATTCTTTCACTATCTCCATTCTCTTACTTGTCACCCACATAGGCAAAAGTGAGTTTGCTGATGATAGAAAATCTTGGATCAGCTTGTAGTCACTAAAGTCGGCGATTTTTAATCTTTTGATCATTATGTCAAGTCGTTCCCACTCCATTAACCACATTTCTATCTTTTTGCTTGAGGGTGTACTTCGTGCTCTACTATAGTCGTCAATAATCTTTAGCCTTTGAAGATCTTCGGCCGGTTCGAGTCTGTTCTTGACTTGTTTTAAAACTTCTTGACACGTCATATGTCCAAATATCAATCGTCGATGGTGTTCCTGTAATGAATCAACTATTCTTGATCTCATTTCGCCTATTAGTTTGCATTCATGCTTAAATGACTGAATGTCAACCCTATATTGGGCATTGTCTTCCTTATACATCGCTTTTTCATCATCGTCCAAGTCTGCATATTTACTTGCAGTCTGTCTATAGTCACTCGGTTCTGGTTTCTTAGGCTCTTTGTGTAGGACCGTGCCAGCAGGGTCAATATATTTCCAAATTCCACTATCGGTTGCGTGGCCTTGTAATGTATCGATCCACTCCAGGTACGTATCTTTGGTTAGAGAACCTGATTTGAAGGTAGCCATTTTGTGGTGAACTAAAATTTCAAATGAAGTGGTGTTAAGTGAAGAAGAAAAAGGAAACAAGAGAGATAAATGTCTGGAAAGAAGATTGAGAAGTTCTGAGTTACTTAAAGTTTAAGCCGGGCTCATAACTATCAGGAAATGGTAACACTGTCCTGTGCAGTTATTTAATGACATGTAAGAAGAAATATATATAATTTCCTCCTAAAGATTCCTCTACATGATCTATATACTTCATGAATCTTTTCATTTTCCACCATCCTCGTTTTCGTACAGTGCTCTAAAGTTAGGTCAGACACTCGACTCGTTAACCCTTCCTTTACCCGAAACCTCCTGTACGACTCATACTTATTATAAAATACACAAACTTATTTTAAGATAAATGACTCGATAATTCAATTAGTCATTGCCGTTAGAGAGTGACTCTTATAATAAGTGACTCTTAAAATAAGTGAATCATATTGACATATGACATTTGGTGCAACGTGAAAATCAGCACCACTATCTGTTGGATTTAGGCGAGATCGGAACATCTCCCGGGTCACTCGCTTGGAACGCCTCCCGACTTAGTTACCCGGATCAATATCCACACCGTCCGCTCGGCATAAAAGCGACGTCATTCACTACGGCTAACTACCCGGTCCTTCCACCCGCTAACGTTCAGGCTTGGACCAATCGGATTATCACTGAGCCGATTATTTTACCTATATAACAATAATTAACAAATATTATTGTTAACCATTAGTGATCATTCCGGCATTCATCCGGAATCCTTCGAGATTTCTTTAAGCACGCGTCTACAGTCCTACGGGTAATCTTTTGATATTCATCCGGTTGGAGGTTGAGACTTTGGGGGTTATAGATGCTAAGCTGAATGTTGAGAATTGGCACTTGTAGATATGTATATATATATATATATATATATATACTGGTATCTTGTTGATAAATAAATTACTTCTTTAGATTTGATATGCTTAATGAAATATATTTTTCCTAACTTCAACACTATCTAACTGGTATTCTGAATTCTCAGTTGATTTATTCAAAGTGAGAATGTTCTTCTGATTTTTATTACTACCGGGTTTGCTACTATGATTATTGTGCTTTTTCTTCCTGCATTCTATTTCTCTGTGACCAGGTTTATTGCAATAGTTGCATGAAATTTTAATATTTTTTTTACCGGAGTGTTTTTGTGCAATAGATGACGTCCACTGAGGACATTCAGAAATTGTTTCATCAAATCCTAAATTTCGACATCTGTTGGCAAGCTCCGGTTGAATTTTAGAAAGATGCGACAGGGGAAGAAACTCCATATGTGATTTCACCTCAGAGGTGATGGGCATGTGTTCCTTGAGCTCGTAGTACCTTTTCCGGTATTCTTTGATGAATGACAAGAGGGTTGTATTTTTATCAGGCTGAAATGTATAGATTCGATTAGTTATTCTGGTGATATTTGCATGCGCTGTAGATTGGAACGCCAGTACAATTTCAGAAAGAATTGAGCGAGCAGAATCACTGGGGGCTGTGGAAATGTGTGGCGCAGTTTCTCGAAGTTTATTGATCCACCAGCCCGACCACATGTAAATCGCTCTGTTTCGAAGAGGCAAAGGGTCGAGAAAGGCAGCTGACGTCTGCGACAGAAAGATCAGTCGCGAAATGGATTCATACCATTGACACCAATTAGAGCCTTTAAGTATAGGAATTGGTGTCATTTTCTCTATACTCTCGAGACGACTTGTGAGAGTCCAGATCTCCGTTTTCTTATTGGATTCTTTAATTGAATCATTAAGGTCTTCGGCAGTAGCAAATTCAATGCCTGATATGGAAATATTAGATTCAATTAATTCATCAGAAGGATTGTTGCCTCTCGGGTGGGCTTTATCTTTGTTTGAGTGCAAGTTCGACATCGTGAGAGTGCGAGAATTGCAGATGGAAATAAAAGCAAATTTAATTTATTTCCGGAAAAGATGAGAGCACGAAAATCGATGTCGTTACGATTTACTAAAAACGGATGCTGCTGAACACAGTGGAAGTGACAAAGAGTCATAACCTGTTAAGCTATGAGATGCATGAAGGTTAAATCAGAGATGTGTAGAAGATATTATATACAGATGAGGGTCATGTGACATATAGGACAGACATTACACATTATACTATTATAACACTAGGGATCCTTTCTGGCTCCTGCCACACCTTCTACAGTGCTCCTATCCCCTTTTATCTCGAACCTCAGATCGTTGAAACATTGACCCATGACGGGTAGCCATTTAGCTAAGTAAATACCCGTAGAATTCAACCATCTTTTCTACAGATCCTTCACTCAAAAAAATTGAAAAAGAGCCGCCATGGAAACCGGTACGCGGGAAAAAGTCTCAAAAAACCTGCAACTCCAGCCGGGCGGGGCCTAGACACCAGAGCCACACAAGGTGCGTATCCCCATCTGTATCTCCCTAATATTCCATCGTCCAGATATCCTCCTTATACCAACACCACCAGCGCTCAGGTAGCGGTGCTCTTTCCTCGGGAGACAGTATAATGCCAGGATGTCTGTAAACAGTGAGAATTCATCTTAGTAAAAAGGGCCAACTTAGTCTGATCCATCACCACCATAACGGGAGCTGGGTACGCCCCGGAAACTCATTTGGGTAACTTTTCCTCCATGACCAAGTAATGCGTGTTTCTGTTGGCTCTGAAGATAAACTCCAGGTTCGTAGGACACCACGTACAGGTAGAAACGCCGTCTTTGACCCCCTCAATTAACGGTCTACCACAGTTAAGTCATACTTTCTCGACCAACTTTTCGACTCACTGGATGTAATTCAATAGAAAAAATCCCAAGAATAAGAATAGAGTACCTACGTTATCAACTGAGAAATCGATATTTTGTATAGAAGTTATTACAGGTTACATCTGCAAGCGAGGCTCAAGACATCGGAATAGTTTTGTAAGTTACTGAAATTTAATGCTTCTGACGCAAATAAGATATTATATCACCCATGCATAGTTCAATGGTAAAAATTTTAAAGACTATATTTGAATAATATTTAGCTGCAACGAACAGCAAGCGGTAAAAGATGTGAAGCCATTTGGGCAGACGATAGAAATGATCACAGTTAGTGAAAAGTGCAGTGGGGTATCAGAATTAGAGTCAGCGAATTAGATTTAAGTAGGCTTTGTGGTTAATGCCGTAAACATATGTGAGTACTTCGGGCTCTAAATTATAAATGCTTATAGATTTGAAGACATTGCAAAAAAATTCTGAGGCGACAAGATGATAAGATGTTGTAAAGAAAGACAAAGGCAGAGAGAGAAGGGGTCGAGAGAGGTTGAAGTATTTTGTGTATTCAGCACTGAGTAAAATTAAAATGTAGGAACAAAGACATTTATATGTAGCAACCCTCTAAATCAATCTGAATATCTTTGTACAGACAGAGATAGATGCAGATGATCTTCAAGTAACCAAAGCTCTCCAGGGGCGGTATTATAGCTGAGGAGTCAAGCTTCATCATGCGGAGTGTAAAAGACGGTGAAGTAGTTGAAAATAATTGTGGCTCCGAATCCCGCCAGCCGGGCAAGGCGTGGCGACTCCCAGCTCAGTCAAACATCAGGATTTTAATCAAAAGGGTTTTGCTACTGTCTATAAGTTCCACGTCTCTACCTTCGTTATTTCTCTGGAGTAGACCTATGCAGTGGATTTGACAGCCGGCATCAAATTGGATAGCGACTTATACCAGGCATACGATATGAAATTCTGCTGGGCAAGTATTAGCCTGGTCGTTTATCTAACAATAAATTCTAACTAAAATGCCTACTCATGCATTCTTTGCCGTGTATGGAATATTAAGTTCAGCTGAAGATGATGACATAGATGTACGAGCCAAATTTTTCCTGGAATTATAAGGACATCTCAATATTTCCATCGTTTATGGGATTATTTCTTCAACTAGCGCAAAAAACCATATCATAGAATTTTGGTGTCGTAGGACGGAATTTCTGTTTGTGATAGTAGAATAAGAGGTTGGAGCCGAAAAAAACTTTGATTTATCCAAATATTCGACAATTTCTCACCCTTGCGACTATGTATGAGCGAGTGAAAGTAGCTGCTATGATTATGTTTTCGGCTTTAAGGATATAACTCTAGACCTTCAAACATAATTGTACTGTATAATTTATATATACCGACCTATTAACAGTGACGTTCAATTAGTCAAAATTATCTAGTCCAGCTTTACGCCTTATTCATTAGATGATAAGTCGAATACAATCCAAAGTTCAGGCTGGGGGCATACCTTGAAAATTATATATTTATACAAAGAATGTGCTACCTTCTAATTATAATCTACGCTCGCTTTTTAAGGAACATACAACCGATAGTAAAAGTTCCCATTTAATCCAACTCATGCCCTTCTGACATAGAATCATGAATGTAAACTGTTCGAAGAATGCTGATAAAACTTAAGCGTTCTCTGGCAATAGTAAATAGAGCGGTGCATCATCCTGACTCAATTAAAAGAGGGCTTTGTTAAGATACGATATTCGACAAAGTCTTCTCCATCGATAGTAAGGATCTGGGCAGAACTAACTAGCTTTCCTTGGAATGGACCAGTCTTCTTTCTCTCGTACTTGATGCCATTATGATATCTGACCTCTTGTTGGGAGCTAGCACTATTTAATCCTGGAATTGTAGCAGCTTGTTGTGCAACCCAGACTTTATTAAGTTTTTTCATATTACTTTTGAGCTCTTTCTCGGCAGCTTCCGTCACTAAATTTTCAGCAATAGTATTTTCCCGTTTATTTTTTTCTTGTTTCTTATCGCGTTGTTCCTCTCGCTCTTTCTTAGTCCTGATCGCT
Organism: Podosphaera xanthii; assembly: GCA_028751805.1. Classification (NCBI taxonomy): domain Eukaryota; kingdom Fungi; phylum Ascomycota; class Leotiomycetes; order Helotiales; family Erysiphaceae; genus Podosphaera; species Podosphaera xanthii. The sequence goes on from JAPWIX010000014.1 coordinate 2,684,385, forward strand.
ATTTCTGTGGCCGCCTCTGCTTCTGCTCGAAGCTTTGAGTTCATATCTTCAGTTCTGGTGCTGTGTCGTGGCTCAAATTCATGGCTAGTTCGTCGACTTGCAGCGTTAACATTATATTTTGGAGATACGCCAGCGACAATATCTTTTGCACGTAAAACAGCCCTTAATTCGTTAGCCTTTCTCTCTTTTTCAGTCTCTTTAAACCTCAGTTCTGCCTGACGGATGCGGCAATATTCCTTGACTTCGGGCCGGGAACAATTACGTAAATGAGGCTCAAGAGCTACTTTTTCATAGTTTAGCCAAAGCGCTCCAGCGCCTGTAGGAAAGTTGCCATCACGAGGTCTTCCATCTCGGGTTTGCCTGGCAACTTTTACCCGGAAACTGTCAACCCCGCTGAGTACACCAAAAGCGGCATGCTTATCTTCATCGCGCACTCCGTCTGATTCCGTCCAGAAGCCAACAAGCACACCTTGGGATCTGGGTTCACCTATTGGTGAGCCTTTGGGTGTCTGAACTGCACCTGAATCTATGCTAGCCTTTTGAAGTGACTGATGAGATGGTCTACTCAGGGAAGTTCTGGCGCTTCGTGCAATGAGGGGTTTGCTTGATGGTGATGATTCGTGTTTTCGAGTGACCGTTCGTGCTTTATTGACAGCTTCTACGTCAGCGGTTTTTCTTGAATCAGAATCAGATTCGGGCTCTACTTCTTGGCGAAGCTTGACATATTCCTTAATTTCTGATGACGTGAGGCCTCGAAGGTGTTCATCAAAGATGATCTGCTCAAATGAGACCCAACAGGTACCTGCTCCAGATGGAACATTTCCAAGAAGTTCCTCTCCTCTTCTGTTCAAAGGATGTATTCGTGTTCGCAGTCGATCGTGACCGTCGATAAAGCCAAAAATTACATGCTTTTCCTCATCATTTGGTTCGTTTGAGTCTCGCCAAACTCCGACAACAACTCCTCGGGCATTTGATGCTAATTTTGGTCGCTTTATCATAGGGCTTTCCTGCGTTGAAGCAGCTTTTTGGTCCTGCTCGACATTAGGGTTGATTGAAGCGCGTTTTCTTTTGACGGAGGCTGAAACTGGCTCCTCATCTTCATCTTCCCCCTCTTCTTCGGACTCTTCTGCCTCACCCGGAACTTCCTCAGATCCTTCAGAATCTTCAACATCGCTGTCACTTCCGGCAGATAAGTTAGACGATCTCTGTGGTTTAGACTTCTTCAGACCATTTTTTGATATCTGCATGTCTTTCGAGGGTAAGACAGAACTACGCGCCGAATTAGTAAAGCTCTCACTTTAGTTTTTTGTTGTATGTTATGGAAAAAGTGGATTTTCAGGTTGCATTTTCGTAGCGCAGAGTAATGTGAGGTGAGGTAGTGATACAAAGAGAAGAATAGTTCTTTAGAGGCCTTAGTGCCAAATGTCAGTTTTGGAAAGGGACTTAAAACTTTGCCACGTAAAGCAAGAGCCGAGAAAACGATCTAATTAAGGGATTGACAACTAGCCTGAGTTTGCGAAGTGGCAAGATACTTCATGTAGAATAAATTAATTGAAAAAAATTCGTGCTAAAAATGAGAGTGCGAATATTTAAAAGCCTTTCAATTAGGATGTAATCAATCCAACAAACCTTTTGGGTGCAACGATCTCTGTGCTCTCTGATCCAGGGCTGGTTAATGGCTCAGAATCGGATGGAGTAGTCGACTTCATGAGGTCAGTATGTGCGGAAACGTAAGAATAATTAAGGAGATCCTTGATTAAGAAGCAAAAAAGCGAGGTTGCAAATCATAATTATAATACATATATATAAATAAGAACCCTGAAGGAACAGAAAATTGCAATTAGGATAGAAGTTTAGGATGACGTCTAAGCTTCGACGCTAAGCCGAATGATTTTTTAACTATGAGTTGGGTTACCATCAAGTTGACCGCAGAAAACTTATATACAGGTTCGTTGTGCCTAATTCTTTCTCATTCGATTCAGTCACCAACAAGTTTGTTTTTTTGACTTTAGTTCCTACATCTGTTTCGTCCTCCACGGCCCGGTTTTCCACGATATCCTCCGCGTTTTGCTCCTCGTACAGCTCCTTTATCAAATCTTTCATACATAAGTTCTTCCCCAAATGCACCCTCCACTAATTTTAGATAACTGATGATACCTTGATCAATGACTGCTAAAGTAACATTTCGCCAGCCATGCTTTAACCGTTGATAAATCTTTCCTGGGCCATTTAACGAATCTGATAGAGGTGGATCGAAAGGTGCACTCTCAACCAGAGGAATTATCTGTCTGAGAGATGGAATAGGAGTTGATTGGGCATCTACGATTGCAACTCGAAAATCTGGCTTGCCAGGGTTTTTCTTTGTGAATTTGAGTAAATTATCACCCTTCCACAAGAAAAATACCACACGATAAGGCTCTTCTGGATCTGATACTGGTTCTGAGAGAATTTCAGACGGTTTGTGTCTTGGAACGACTGCGATTTTTTGGTAAATCATATTGTAAGATCTATATGTACCAGGTGAAACCAAGGGACCATACTGATGACACTTTTTCCTTGTGAAAAAATTGCAAAATAGCCAGTTAAATAGGCTTACCTGCGGATCTAACGAGGGAATAATTTTGTGTGTACGAAGCAGTGCATTCTTTGAAGTATCCAATTCTGGAGCTCTTTGAACAACATAACCAGTGCGTCTGAGATTTCCGTATACTGTGTACCTATCCATGCTTACTTTACCCCTTTCGCCATCATTTCCAATCAACATAGCATATGCAGCTTGAAGGCTCATGGGAATTCCTTTGTCTGATATTTCCTGCTCAGATTCAATATCGGTTGCCTCTGTTCTTTTAAGAGGCCACCAAAGATCTAAAAACCCCCGTTCGACCAGATAAAGGGCCTCTTCAGGCAATAGCCAGAGGGTCGGAACTTTCTGGCCTGTAGTCATTTTCCCCATAGTTTTGAAATGAGGTCCTTTTGGAGACTCCACAAGAACGACGTGGTCATCTTCTAGACCCTTTCTTGATTCCTTTGGGAAAACATCATCTCTCCTTATGCTTTCATCGCCGTAGTAGAATCCTCGTATGTGACCTTTGTGAGTGTGAAATCTAGTATACGAAAGAGCATCGTGCATGGCTTGCCTGCTAGATTCTAGAATACTTTCTTGATGTTTTGTCCCATGTGGCTCAAAATCTTTTTCGCCGCGTTTAGGCAGTTGACCGCTTGAAGTGAATGAAGACAGGTTTGCCAAAAATCGAAAGTCCTGAGTCTCATCCGTTGGATCGTGGTCTTGATCGAACTGACTGTTTTCTCTTGAGAATAACACATCTTCATCTAGATCAGCCATATTTTATGGGAAAGATGAAGCCGATTTGAACGGGATGAGGCTTTAAATATTAGCATCGTAAAAAAATTGGCATGAAACGTGCCTGACATGTTGGCAGAGAATCTCTACATACTGGGACTGGTACACGCAAGCAAATTTTTTTCTATCTGGTGTCTGATAGTGGGGACACACACTTGCGCGGGGGGGTACTTGACAATTTGTCGGATATGTGAATTTTGAAAGGTAAGTTGATGGTGGAATAAACACTAGGCAAAAATCGGTTCATAATTCCACGAGATGTCACGTAAAAACAGACAGCAGCTTATCGACCTGGTAAAGTAGTTCAATACTAGTTACTAGCAAAATTTGGAAAATAGTTATCTTCATTACACGTAATTATGATTGAAGTTACGCAAGCTCTTTCGATAATGTTGGCGTGAGAGTTTTTTTTTTTTCAAATAATATTGTATTCAGTCGTCTGTCTATGACAAAAGATTTAAGTAGATTTATAAATAGCAGCCCGCTTCCCAACTCCCTAAACTCCACATGGCACGAATCTAAAGATTCATACTACAGGGTTGGTGTGGGGGTAACTATCATATCCTTCTGAGACATTAGACAGGTGCCCGCCTTCCCGATACTCCCCCTCACGAATATTATTTGTGCTTTCCTCGCTACTATTCCGTTTCTGATGCATTTACAGAAATTCACATAAGAAATTGTAAGTACTTTGGATAATTACGAAGTATTAGGATAATCATTGACTACGTTGACTTTTTTCTAGCTACAATTTATTAAGGTCACAAGAGAAGAAATTATTGAGTTGTTGGAAGGGAATTCGTGCCGCGATGTTGAAAATCAAGTCATATTTTCTAAAGCGTCTATTGACAGGCTTCGGGAGACGCTTCCAGATATGGGCAGAGGTAGCAAAGTTGGGAGAAAAGGCAAACCGACTTAGGACAGGCCATAAATTGTCTGCGACGTGATCAACGAAATCGCAAAAACTCTCAACCAAGTTGTGAGGCCTAGATTTGATTCATAAGGTAATACTCTATTACAGGGGTAAGAAGTGTAGCCCCACATTCTGTGTAATTTACATGGGCTATCCCTGACATTCCGACTTTAGCGCTACAAAAATGGCTAGACTAAGGCAATAAGGCAACCGAGGCATTCCTTCCTTGAACCTTCTCTCTTATGTTCGATAGTTGCACAGCATCCTCGTACCACACTAAATCGGTTGACACGACATATCGAATAACCTATATCCTCACGATAAACTGCGAAGAAAAATGAGCACCCCAGCATCTCCCACTACTCCAAGATCACGGAGCCAGCTTTCTAGGGATCAGCGAGTCCAGATATACACGTTACGTGGCCTTGGTTTTACTCATCTCGCCATCGGTAATCAACTCGGTATCACCGAAAGAAGGGTACAATATGCCCTTGCAAGGCAATGTCTGACGCCCAAAAAGCGAAATGGCCGACCCCACGCATTGAACGCTCAGCAGGAAGTTGAGCTTGAAGAGTTTGTCACGTCTTCAAGTGAGGCCCGCCAGATGAGCCACCTGTAGCTTGCTGCTAAGTTTTCCCACTGGAATTGTGGCCAAATCGCAATCAAAAGTGCTCTTGAGAGAGGAGGGTTCAAGCGTTGCATTGCTCAAGCGAAGCCTACTCTAACGCCTGCACATATGAGGAAAAGATTAGAGTGGGCGGAAGAATACTCTTCTTCGACACCTGAACAGTGGTCCCAAATTTTTTGGTCTGATGAGACTTGGGTCACTGGTGAACGTCACACAAGAGTATGGGTTTCGAGGAAGGTGAGTCCAGATCTCAGCCATGTATCAACTGCATTAATCTAATTTTTTAGCCCGAGGAGACATATTATCACACTTGCCTGGTTCGAAAAGGTCCTCGAAAGCGTGGTTGGATGTTCTGGGGCTCCTTTTATGGGAACCAGAAGGGCCCTGCCCTCTTCTGGAGTAGGGATTGGGGGACTATAAAAGCGGAGAGTTACTGCCAGAGGATTGTTCCTTTAATCCACGCGGCAACACAACCAATTGACTCTCACGGCCCTCTTCTCTTTATGCAGGATGGTGCTCCTGCCCATTCTGCTCAACGTACGAAAAGAGAGCTGTCATCAAGGGGGGTAGATTTCATAGTCTGGCCGTCATATTCCCCAGACCTGAATCCAATTGAGTCAGTGTGGGATATGATGAAATCCCATATTGAAGAGCACCACCCAGAATTTGATTCTGGTAATCCATCTGAGGAAGTGCTCCGTAATGCAGTCCTAGAGGCATGGGAGTCAATTTCTCAGGAGCAACTGGCTACGCTTGTAGAGAGCATGCCAGAAAGGTGCCAGGCAGTCATCAGAGCAAGAGGAGGATCGATTCCTTATTAATGATGCTCAATTATTGGTAAAAATGTATTTAATACTTGATAAAAGCTAGCACTTTTGAATAGAATATCATCATTTCAACGAGTTACAGGGATCTCCTACACTTCTTTTATCACGCAAAATTTCCCATACAAATAAGGTTCAGCTATTGTCGGATTTGGTATGGTCGAAATATTGCAGCCAATGGCATATTGTATAATCCCTGTCAGATCTTGGCATTCAGGGGTTTCCTTCACTATTTACCCCTGCAATAGAGTACAGTTAGATTTTTATTTAATCATTTTTGCGTATGCAGCCTGAGGATATGACGCGAATGATTACGTAAGCTGCGAATATTTGGCCAGAAATGGGACTTTGATGCACGGAACATTCACACTTAAGTTTCATTCACAGATACCACTACGCCTTACGGCATGTTACCTCTTCCGTGAATATCCAACCATAGGTGAAAAGCGAGGAAGTCTGTGGTAAATTAGATATTTTTTTGACATCATACGAATATAATATCTTTATGAAGAATGTTGTGGAAAAGTCTTGCTTGATGCGAGACAGCTTAGTTGCTTCCTAAGCGGAGCATTTGTCATAGCTACCTGTATCCTGCTCGGGTGGACGGCCCGGACGGTGCACAACTGCACCGCCCGACCTACACGTGCCATTTGTATTAGAGCCTAATACTAGCAAATGTTAGAATGAATGAAAAATAGAGCTACAACCTCTGAAGATTGAAGAATTAAGGTAAATAGTAATGCTAGATTTTTTAAATTATTAACTTTGGATCAGTTACATCGTTCCGCTATACTTGGACCAAAAATGTCTGCATGTGCGCCTGTTACATTTTCATGGACTTCGAAAGCAAATTATTCTGATGAAAAGCCGAAAAGGTCATACAGTCGTCCCTCTCTAACTCGATAGTGGGTCCCGATATAAGTGTTGAAAATATTCATTGAAACTTGGATTTTTATATTTGCAACACTTACCCTTGCAGATCATTTTGCACGCAGGGGTAAGTATTGCAAATGTAAATGGCCGAATTTCAATGAATATTTTCAACACTTATACCGGGACCCACTATCGAGTTAGAGAGGGACGACTGTATGTACATGTACTACACCCCGAGGGTAAGTTTTCACTAGTGGATCCAATTTGTGGGGCGAAACCGGATCCTTAAAGCCTAGTTAGGTAGCATCTTTTCTGAGATAAGGTTTTCAGACATTCTGTTTTTGCCCGACAGAGGTTTTCACCACTGGCACTAGTTCACAAGCTTAACTCAAGTTGGTAACATTTTTTGAATTTAATCGATTTCAAATAAACAAGTACATGCAAATTTACTTTACATAGCAGAATTAGACGTTTTATGCATATGTGGTAAAAAGGTTGCAAAGATGATTGGTCGGGAGGGCAACGGGCGACGTCACTTTGTCTGACCAAGACTATTGGCCTAAATGTGGATCCGATGTTAAAATGGTAGCACGCTGATTGGTCGCCAATTGCGGGAATCCGACCGCACGCTATATGAAAATTTTCCACATTGCTTAAGATACTTCATCTATTTCCAGTTATCGATTTTTAAACATATTGCCTTGAATATAAGAATTAGACTGTCATTATAGAAAATTAATCGACAATCGGTATGTCTTCAAATTGCGCAACCAAAGTTGTCACTAACGTGTTTTGAAAGATAATCTCGGGGCACATTTTCTGGAACAGCATCTATTCCGTCGAATATTGCCAAAGAAGTATAAGAATTTGTTTGTTGTGGGAAAGAATTCAACGAGACTCAGGTATGTTGGCAAATTTTCTTCGAAACCTGTTACTGACATACTATCAGAACATACATGGGTCGTGTTCTCTAAGAATGAATTCCGTTGATTCATATTGCACCGTGTGCAGGAGGATGCGACCTTTCACGGATTTTTCAATAAATTATTTTGGGCGTTATTACAGAAAATGTAATCAGCATCGGGTAAGTCTATAAATCGTGTTTTGTGATCTTTTATTAACGTGTATTGGGAGAAGACCCAGGCTCGGCAGACACGCAATGCAGAAGTTGCCGGTCTTACTGGCAATACACGACCTGCTCGGTGTCCGCGGCGAACTAAGACTCAAATGGAAGCTGCCCGGGCTGCTGCAGCAGCTGCCAATCCTCCTCCCGTCGCCGCATTACCACAAGCACCTGTTGCCGACATAACACTCCCGACGACATTTATGTCTTCACCTCCTCCGCCATCATTGACCCTTTCCTACAACAACCTACCAATTAACCTCCAGCGCAGATTGCTATGCTCCCTCCACCTTCTCCATCACCAGAGCCTGCACTACCTCCACCAGAGGTGCGAGTTACCAATGCTTTTAGGTCTGTCTTTCAAGCGGTTCCCTCGCACGATGTTGGACGCATGGATATCGTTTGCCGGCACTGCCAGGCCCTCTACTTTGCCCAGGAAAGAGTTACAAGTGGCGAACTTGAGCTTCGTTGTAAGAAGGGAGATTTAGCGCTTCCTCTTCTGCAAAATCCAACACGGGTATTGCTGGAGCTTTTTACCGAACAGAATCCACGTGTGGCTAGCTTCCGCAAGAAGGTTCAAAGATACAACTATGCACTAGCTTTTACTTCCGTCATCACTGAGAAAGATGATCGAGTGGACTTGCGGCGTGGGCTGACCACATACACGGCTCATGGAGAGCTATACCATTTGCAGGGTCCATTGGTCACCGGTTCGCAGGAAACTCCGGCATTTGCGCAGTTGTTCTTGTATGACCCTGTGTACGCGGCAGACTTACGACGAGAGCGGGATCCACAACTCGACTCAGCCATACTTCGAGATCTTCATTCGATGTTGATGGACGTAAACCAGTTCATTCGGATTTACAGAACAGCACGCGAGCGCTTGCAGGCACAAGATGGCAACTTCCGGATGGTCATCAGTCCACAAATGACCTTGGTCATTCAAACTGGAGCAGATCGTCGTCGTGAAAACCTCCCGCCCATGGGCGAGGTTGCTGCCATCCTTCCGGACGAATACGACAAAGCCAGTTGTCGTGACTTGATTCTCGCGGTTCGCGTACCGGGCCGGGACAGACGTCAACTGCATCGAGTTCCAATAACGAATCCTGCATATATGCCGTTACACTATGTCCTTCTGTTTCCGTACGGGGAACCGGGGTGGCATTGGAAACTTTCGCTGTTGAACGTACATCACAACCGTCAGCAGTTACGACTTGGACAGCAGACATTCTACCGCTTCCGTCTCCACCATCGGGTTGGTGAGGTCTCTCTTCTTTTTCTGGCAGGTCAACTCTTCCAGCAGTACATCGTCGACTGTTATGTCGCCTGTGAAACTACCCGGTTTGACTGGGTTCGGCAAAATCAGACGAGTATCCGTGCGGCAGTGTACAACGGTCTTTCGGACGCTTTAATCCGCGAAGAACAATCCGATATGAATGGACGTGATGTTGGTCGACGTTGTGTTCTCCCTTCTTCCTTTGTCGGCGGCGACCAGTTTATGCATCAATTGTTCCAAGATTCTATGGTGATCATGCGCTTTTTCAGACGTCCTAACCCCCTTCATCACCTTTACGGCCAACCCCAATTGGTCGGAAGTCAAGTCAGAATTGAAAGATGGCCAACAATCTGCCGATCGTCCGGACATCATTGCACGTGTCTTTAACCTGAAAGTCAAGCAATTTTTAAAAGAAATTTGCAATCGCGTGTTTGGTGTATATCAGGGCCATGTGAACACGATCGAATACCAGAAGCGTGGCTTGCATCATCTGCATCTATCGCTGTTTTTGAAGGATGCGAGGAGTTATCTCACCGCTGCTAAGGTCAATGAGATCGTTTGTGCCGAAGTTCCGGAAGAGGCTACGGAACCATTGGACAAGGCACGGGAGTTGGTACTTCCTCACATGCTACACGGGCCCTGTGGGAATGAATTTCCTAACTGCTCGTGCATGACCCTGAAAACCCCGAGTAGCCCGATGGTGTGTCAAAAGCGCTTTCCAAAGGATTTCACGGCCGAGACTACCATAACCGAAGATGGATACCCCATTTACATGCGTCGGAATACAGGTACGTTGTTTTTTTAAACGCATATTGAATTCAGGCTAATAACTCATCAAGGGACCTACACTGTGCAGAGGAATGGCCGGCCCGTGACCATGGACAACCGTTGGGTGGTGCCGTACAATCCGTATTTACTCAACAAATACCAATCGCACATCAATGTCGAGGTTTGCGGATCAGTCCACGCCGTAAAGTACATCCACAATTATGTTTACAAAGGCGCTGATCGGACAACCCTAGTGATTACAAATACGGATGATGAAAATACGCAGTACCTCCAAGCCCGGTACGTGAGTTCTCCAGGGTCAATCTGGCGTCTTTCTGAGTTTACAACTCACCAAGAGTTCCCGCCCGTTCAGCATCACCAGGTGCATCTTCAGGGGCAACAAACGGTCTACTTCCCCGACAATCTAACTGTTGATCAACCGGCCGAAAAGATGGAATACTTCCGCACCACGCTAATGAGGTATTTTAAATTCAATATCAACCATCCAACAGCTGGAGACTGGCTCTATTCAGAGATGCCGGCACACTGTGTTTGGAACAAGAGTTTAAAGGAATGGACTTTCCGGAAGCGCGGGGATAACCGAATTGGACGAATGTACCATTGCACTCCAGTTGCGGGTGAAAGGTTCTACCTACGGCTTCAACTCACGGTCGTACGAAAGGTCAAGTCCTTCGCGGAACTCTACGACTTTGAGGGAGCTACCTTCGAGACGTACCATGCGGCTTGCATTGCGCGTGGCTTGGCCCAGAACGACCAGGAGTGATTCAGGCGTTTCGACGAAGCTGTCGTATTCGCCACTGGCAATGGACTTCGGACGCTCTTCTTATCTGGACTCCGTTAACGGGAAATTACCGATCCGTTGGCAGTTTGGGATAGATATAAGCATCATCTCTGTGACGACCTCGCCCACAAGCTCCTTGGAGTTTCAGGGTATCCGCTAGACTTGGTTGATCCTCACTTTGATTACGGACTTTTTCTGCTTAGGGCTGGACTTGCAGATCAGCAGCAGTCTCTGTTAGATCACGGACTTCCAATGAACAATTGAGATTGGAGTCGTAGTCATGTCAAGTGGTCTACTACAGAGCAGAGGGAAGATTTATGTGCTCGTGCGCAAGCTATGCAGGGTTAATTGAATGTCGACCAGCAAGCTGCATTCCTGGAGATCACAACAGCGATTAATACGGAACCACAAACGGCTTATTTCTACCTGCAAGGTCAGGGGGGTTCCGGGAAGTCGTTTGTGTACCTGTTAGACTCTGAGGGTCTTAGAAAATTTAATGTAAATTCAGTATATTTTTTTGAACTATCTTGATTGAAGAAAATAACTTGTACATATAGAAATCCTCCTCCAGCCAGTATCCAGATGACATTAGGATCAAGCCCATGTAAACCATTCCGTGCTGCTCCTGATACAAAACTCTTTTGCAAACGTGTTTTCTAATCCAAAACGCCTAATCAAACATTGACCCGCACACAAAACACTCCTTGTACGCAAACACAACTAATCAGACGATATTAGCTCGACTACAGCTGAAACATCTAAACAATCCAGAGTTTGACAGTACCAAACCATTTGCTACCACTATCGTGGCCTTGGGAAGACGGTTCTCTGTGTGGCGTCGACAGGAATTGCGGCCCTGCTACTGCCGGAGGGGCGGACCTCACACTCTCAGTTTAAGATACCGATTAAATTGTTCGAGGGGTCTGTAAGCGGCATTGAGAAGCAATGCATGCTGGCTGCGCAACTCCGATAGGTAGATTTGATCATCTGGGATGAGGTGCCAATGCAGCACAAGTACTGCTTCGAGGTAGTACATCGACTCTCGGTAGATTTGCGTGGTTCCTCGGAAGATGTTTTGTTTGGGGGGGGTCCCTGTCATTCTCGGTGGCGACTTCGCACAGATACTTCCTGTGGTGACAGGTGGGGATAGCACTGCCATCGTATCGGCGTGTGTTCAGAAGTCGTTTGTATGAGAACGGTTGGGACGGCTCAACCTCCGGGTAAATATGAGGGTCCGGGAGGGAGTCCATGGCGCGGAATTTGTGGATTGGGTTTGGAACATTCTGTACTCCGAATCTCAACGTTACGAAGTTGAGATTCCAAGGTACATTCATCAGCTAACTGACGTTTCCAGCCCAATCGATCGTATCTATCCGCAAGAGTTGATGATGCGAGCTGGGACGGATCCGACTGTGTTTTGTGGTCGATGTTTACTATCGAGTCTAAACACGACGGTAACGGAATTGCACGGGATGATTCTGGGACGACTTCCTGGGCAAATTCGGGTGTACCAGTCAACAGACACCCACGTCACGGACGCCGACGTCGCCGAAACGGGTCTCGACGAGTTTCCTGCGGAAGTTTTGCGAAACATCGACTTCCCTTCGCTACCGCCGTCTCAGTTGTCTCTCAAGATTGGCGCACCCATCATGGTCCTACGGAACCTTGCACCAGCTGAAGGGCTGTGTAATGAAACCCGCATGGTTATGACCAATCTCAGGAGGCACTGCATCGAGGCACGAATTCTTGGTGGCGATAGGGATGGTCAAAAATGCGTTCTCCCACGTACTGAGTTAATTTCCGATGACCATAGTTTGGGAATAAAGCTAAAGCGGAAACAATTTCCGGTCCGGTTGTGCTTTGCGATGACCATCAACAAATCACAGGGTCAGTCGTTCCACACCGCAGGGCTGGATTTGCGGACGCCGGTTTTTACCCACGGTCAACTCTACGTTGTTGTTTCACGAACTTTCCACGTCGAAGGCCTGAGTGTTCTGTTACCTACCGAGAACAGAGGCCTTACCCAAAACGTCGTTTACGAGCAAGTCTTGACGGATATCCGATAGTATAAGAGCCGTCAATTCTGTATCCAGTGAGTGAGTTAACCAACAATCAGCGCGTAACATTTTAAGATCTATTACTAACGTGATTTGTGAAGGCCTCCCCGATCTGACTCTCCCACCGAACTCCTTCTCGAAGCTTCATGCCCAGTCTGGTTTAGGTTGTTGTGATGAAATACAACCGACATCAGGTACGTCTATAAATTGTGCTGTGAGGATTCTATCTAACAAAAATAAGACGAAGGTCCATATCCACCACCCCGAAGAAAACCGCCTTAAAGATAACTCTATATGTATGATTCATATTTTCTCTTGACAAACATAAAACCTACATAAGGTACGTTGATAAATCATGTACCGATAACTGATTCTAACGAGTTTTAAAGGCTATATCTCGGATCTGCAGCATAGCATTCACCCAGTAGTGCAGTTGGTAGTCCCGCCGCGACAGTGCGTAGTGTTTCGTTATCTTTCCGTATCCATGGTTTGTGTGGTTGAATTCCCGCGGAATTCAGAGGTCGTAGGCCGCTTTTAAAGTTAGATCTATAACATATCAGATACGCTAACTACCTAATTATTAAATGACAAAAAATTTCCTTGCGTTGTTCAGTGGATAGTACTCATGCTCACACTGATTAATTGCTAAACATCTTCAGGTGTTTTAGCCCAACTTGAATTCCAAACTTGTGTCCCAGAGGAAACTAACACCTGTAAATCTATTCTTGCAACCTGAAATTATCTTCATAGACTCTAAATCCACAACCTACATCCCATCTGAAATATATTACCAGCCATAGCTCAAGTCCCGCTTCCGAAGCAACGCGAGGAACCCTGCCCCGGAGCGAAGCGCAGGGCCAGGACCTAGTATTTTACATAGCAGATTTAATAGTTTACAGGCCCGCCTTGAGCAAGTATGACTGCCTCACATCTCGTGGGCATGCTTCTGATAAGCTTCTCAAGCTTATCCGGCTTAGTCGCGTCATTCCATGCTTCTTTCACTATTCCTCGAAGTTCATCGTAGAATCGCTGCCTTTCCCTTTCCAGTCTCGGGTAATGGTACTGTATGTAATCTTTCATACTATCCCATACGTGCTCGATTAGATTCAGGTCGGGAGAATACAGAGGCTAGTCGATCGGAGCAATGAACCTCTCCCGGAACTCTTCGATTGTTCCCGCTGCGCTGTGTGAAGGAGCATTGTCCTGCATCACAGAAACCCATGGTCTCATGCTCACCATTCCGTCAATCAGCGGTTAAAATTTTCTGAGAGTATGATTCTGAGGTAACAGACTCCCATTCCTTCTCCCAGAAAAGGAAAGGACCTTCCTGTATCCCTGCGAAACTTCCCCAAAACATCCAGCCAAGACTCTTTCTCACCTTTTCCACTACGCAGGTGGCGTTGAGTTCTTCACCTATCTGGAACTGAGAGTTAGATCGGTATTTTTTTATTAGTTGAGGTACAAAGATATCAACCTTTCGCGTTACCCATTCTCTCTTATGTTGGCCGTCTGTGGCCCAGGTCTCATCAGTCCAAAGAATCACCATCCAATCTTCAACAGTCCAGTCCTTGAAGGCCTCGGCCAACTCCAGACGCTTCCTTTTAACCTCTTCAGAAAGGGGAGACTTTTTCAGCGCTGGATGACGTCCGTAACCCCTTTTTTTAGCTCATTTTGAATAACTCTTTCACTCACTCCAAGATCCCGAAAGGGGCCATGGGCAAGTTCAAACCATGACATTCGACGACCTTCAGAGGATGATGTTATGAAAGCCTCAATCCGGACAACGTCAGAAGAGGACAGTGTTGGGGGCCGACCTGCAGCTTTCTTGGGTTCAATGTACGGAGTACAAAGGGTGTATCTGACCTGGTTTCGAGATATGCCGAGTTGTTTTACAATGTTTGTCTAATTCATTCCCGAATCGTGTAGAGTTTTGATCTAGACGTTTTACCTCAGATATTTATTTACCATGAAAATTGGGCTTACCTGGAGACGCTGATCTCTGTTTAATCGTTTGGCGTTGTCTATGTGAGCTGCTGGTTGTACCTGGCTCGTCTTTTAAAGAATAATTGGCCTACGAAATATGCTAAATGTTAAGAGTAACGATTTATTGATTCTCTTAGATGAAAATGCTGATGATGATGATGATTCTGTGGACAGTCACAGCAACAATGTATATTGAAGTGTGAAAGTGAGGGAGGGGGAGAACGAGATCAAAGCAGCAGTCCAGTAAAAAGCCTGATCACTCAGGCCAACATCCTCAATTTCTTTTGGTGTGAAGACTAGCAGGGATTATATAAGAGTAGTGGGGATAATATTCATAAGCGAGGTTTTAGTGCATGCTGAAAACTTACCCTGGGGGTAGAGTACTATAATCCTATCCCCTGGACGAACTATATTGTATAGGTATTAATGCAGCCCCCTTACTGAGCCCCCCGTATCAGTTCCCACAAAAGAGGCTAAGTCATTCGAGTTTTCGGCTAACGGCAAAGGCTGGGCCCTAATACAGCCCAGCCACGCAACACCGGGTAAAACCCGTAACATTACCCACCTTTTAGAACTTCTTTCGCTTCGGGACTTGGCCGAGGCGAGCGCCTTCCTCAACAACCCCGTCTCCTTTGCCGTACTTGGTCTCAAACCTATCCAACGCCTCCACTTCTTCTAGTTGGACCCGATCGTCCCAGTTAGGTTCCGCGAAGCCTTTCCATTTAACCAAGACCCGTCTTACCCAGCCTTTGCCTCGACGAACTCGTTCTGCTCGTAATATCCGCTCTACTACTTGTTCTGGTTCTGCATTAGCGTCCCCGCTTTCCGTCATTGTGGGTTCGGGCTGGGAATCTTCGGATATCTGTCATGGCAATAGTTCATTTCCCGCTTTTTGTATTAGCTCTACGTGGAAACGTGGAAAAATCTTTGACGGCACATCCAATTCAACAACATGGGGAGAAATAATTTTTAGAACCTTGTATTTGCCGATGACCCATGATAGTTTTTTCTCTACTAGTGGTGTATGGACGTCATTTGCTATTGAGCTGACGTCATTGCTGCAGCTGCATGTTCTTGAACTTCGTAAATACGCGTCATAAACTTATCGGCAAGCTTTTCTGGATTAGATCTAGATTTAAAATTCGAAGAAGTCTTCAGTTCAATTGGATCAGCGTGGTACCCATACTCTAGAAAAAATGGGCTCAATCCCGAAATAGAACTATCCTGATTATTTAACGCCAGTTGGGCAGTAGGCAGCATTTTAGACCACTCATATTGAGAGTACGAAATGAAAGCCCGCAGATAAGCGAGAACTTCTTGATTCATAGGCTCAGTTGAACCGTCTGTCTCGGGGTGGAATGCAGTTGACTGACGCTGTTCTATATTCATTTCTTTACAGAGGTGTGTCCAGAAATCTCCTACCCAGTTCGATCCCCGATCCGATGTTAATGCTGCAGGGAATCCATGAAATCGGACGTGACAATTCAGAAAACGGTCTGCGCACTCTGCTTTCATCGAATTCATGGCTTCCAGGGTCACACTCTTTAATACAGTAGAGCCCCTCTTAGCTAATAGTGGGTCCCGGTATAATTACTGAAGAGATTCATAGAAATTTTACCGTTTATATTTGCAATACTTACCTCTGCACGCAAAATTGTCTGTAAGGGTAAGTGTTGCAAATATAAAAGTCCAAGTTACAATGAATCTTTTCAACATTTACATTGGGACCCACTATTAGCTAAGAGGGGTTATACTGTAGCCAATCCGTAATTACCATCAAATAGCAGGGGTCCTTTTTATCCTTCGCTGGTAAATCCGTCATAAAATCTATGGAGAGTTCATTATGAAGCCTGTCAGGGATCGGTAGGGGAAGAAGTAATCCTTGCCGTCGCGTTCGCCACACATGCGAGCGACCACACACATCACAGTTTCTACAAAACCGTTGTACCATCCTACTCATTCTTGGCCAATAGAATGAACGTGGGAGAATTGTCAGCGTACTGTCCCTGCCGGGGTGACCGGTTATACTCAAATCATGAGTTCATTGAACTAACGCTGTTTATAAGGGTTCCCACTCTGGTACCCAAACTCGTTTTCTGAACCAAAGCACTCCTCAAGCGCCAATTTCGCATTCTGATAACGGTGTTTTCAACCCCAAATGAGTAGGGAACGACCTTTCATTTTTCTGCATAGAAATTTAAAGTTCCCCGAACGATGATCTATTTTTGTGGACTCCTTGATCCCTTAGATCCTGCAGTTTATTCTCTTCGAATAGCAAAGAGCTCCCCGGAATATTGTTAACGATTGACAAAACGGTAGCTATAGGTTCCTGAATTTCGTAATATAACTAATTATCCCTCACCAATTGAAATTCTCGTCCTTTCAGTCGAGGATCCTCGAGGTTCTTAGGCACGTCTTGTTCTCGACATGACAGAGCATTTGGACATTGTCCGAATTTGCCGGGTCTAAGACATAATTGGAAGTTAAATTGGAAAAGCATTTGAGACAATCTCACCTGCCGTTCCGTAAATTTTTGTGTCGTCTTAAAGTATTTTAAATTATTATGATCTGTTAAAATCTGGAAAGGTTGTTGTAGACCCATCAGCTCGCCCCTCCGCTCCTTTAGACATCTTATAATACTCAAGAGCTCTTTATCGTGGATATCGTAATTACATTCAGCTGGGGCTAGCTTTCTGGAGTAATAGGCCACGGGGCGCAAGTAGCCCTTATCGTCATATTGAGACAAACAGCCTCCGGTAGCTCATCCCGATGAATCACTTTCTAGTACTGTCTTGCGGCTTTCATCTCATATAGCCATCATAGGGGCTTCGGTGAACAATCGTTTAAGCTTTTCGAATGCTTTCTGGTGTTTTTTTTTTTTTTAAATCATTTTTGCGTATGCAGCCTGAGGCTATGACGCGAATGATTACGGAAGATATGTATGTGACGCAGAATAACTCTGTTTGACGTTTGGAACACTCATACTCAGATTTCATTTGCAAATACCACTACGAGGCTAACGCCTTACGACATGTACCCCTCTTCCGTGAATACCCACCTTAGGGAAAAGCGAAAAAACCTGTGGTTATCTGAGTATGCTTTCGTCATCCTACGAATACAATATCACGGCGAGAGAAGTGGTGTAAGGGTCTTGCTGGATTTGAACCAGCTTTCTCCTGTCTCAAGTGGGGCATGTGTCCAAGCTACCCAGACTCTACTTAGAAGAACGGCCCGGATAGTGTACCACTGCACCATCCGACCCGCTTTCTGGTGTTGCTCTGACCAAAAAAATCGGGTGCCTTTTTTTTGTTACGGGCTAAACCCGTTGCTGGTTGTCTGGGCTGTCCTACGGGCCCAGCCTTGTCATTTACCCGAGTGGCAAGGAAGGGGCTTCGCTTAAGAAGCTAGGGAGCGCTTATCTAAAAGAATAGGGGCTTGGCGGGTCGTCGAGGATTATTTAGAGTCGCGATTCTCCCATCTTTAATTACCCTTTATAGATAAATATAGATTATTTTGTGGCATAGTTTACGTGCAGCGTCCGTATCTCTCGTTCCCATTACATTTTTAGTGAGACCTAAGAGAGGAATAGAGATTTCAGCGAAATTTTTGACAAATCCTCGATAAAAGTTTGCGAAACCAAGGAAACATCGAAGCCCCTTAACGTCTTTAGGTGCTTCCCACGTGGATTTTGCTTTAATCTTTTCAGGGTTCACTTTAATGCCTTCTTTGACCTTGATTATGAACCTTGAGTACTTTATTTCCTTGCAAATTCATATTTTTGAGGGTCCAGTCTTGAACCTGCAGCTTGCAATCGATTCAACACCTGCTTGACCTTGAGCCAGTGATCTGTCAAATCACCCTCAGAGAAAATTACCACGTCGTCTAGGTAAGCGGCACATGTCTCCCCGAGAAGATCCCCGAGGACTTGGTTGATCCACCTCTGAAAAGCAGCCGGTGCTCCTGCTAAGCCAAAGGGTGTAACTAGCTATTCATAAGATCCAAACCTTGTCCGGAAATCTGTCTTCCATTCGTCCCCTTTTGCGATACGAAGCCGGTGAAAAGCCGCTCGAACATCAATTTTGGAGACCAAAGTTGCATTGGCCACCAGTCTTAACGTTTCTCGAATTAACGGCAGAGGATACCTATCACGCTCCGTTATAGCGTTAAGCGCCCGATAATCCACACAAAATCTCAAGCCCCCCTGAGGCTTCCGAATAAATAACACTGGCGCACCCCCAGAACTACTAGCACGGATCCAGTTTTGTCTAACAACTCTGTTAATGTTTTCCGTAAAACTAAGAGTTCATCTCTTGACATTCCATACAACGGACCCTAAGGAACTTCCTTATCTTTGCCCTGGTCATCTCGTTGCAATCTAATATTAGTGTCAACACCTGGTCGATGTAGTGAAAGCGCCGAATCTTTGCGCACATCGTTGTCTAAGAAAAGATCTGTATAATTTTGGATTTCTTCCGGAAGGCCTCGCTGCACCTCTTCCCTAGATACAGATTTTTTCGGCTCTAAAGCGCGGCTAATATCGCTCATAGATATGGCGCCCACCACGAAATTCTCAGATTTCTGGGCCCACTTTAATCGCTCAGCAAAAATCATGCAAGAATCTAAAGCCACTTGGTTAAGGCTGACATAAGATACCCGCTCTTGAACTTTGGTTGGTGATCCTTGTTCATACCACCCACTGGCGCGTACTACCATCCAGTGTTTTCTAGAGCCAATTCGTAGGCATCTCCGTTTGGCAGAATAAACAACATCGTTATGTTCCATCCAAGGTTTCCCTAAAATCATCGGATATGCAAGATTTGGCATACGTAGCCCCAGAGCTCTTCTTGCCTGCCATCTATATCCATATTGATCTTGGCAATTTGATTAATCGTAATAGTTGCCTTCCCGTCAGCTAACCGTAACGACCTTGGGGTTATACTTTCAGAATACACTTTATTTTTGCGCACAAGACTTTCGTCAAAAATTGAGAAACAGAGGCATCCCATATCGATCATTATCAGGAAATGGTAACACTGTCCTGTGCAGTTATTTAATGACATGTAAGAAGAAATATATATAATTTCCTCCTAAAGATTCCTCTACATGATCTATATACTTCATGAATCTTTTCATTTTCCACCATCCTCGTTTTCGTACAGTGCTCTAAAGTTAGGTCAGACACTCGACTCGTTAACCCTTCCTTTACCCGAAACCTCCTGTACGACTCATACTTATTATAAAATACACAAACTTATTTTAAGATAAATGACTCGATAATTCAATTAGTCATTGCCGTTAGAGAGTGACTCTTATAATAAGTGACTCTTAAAATAAGTGAATCATATTGACATATGACACACCCCCCCAGGACTTAATCTTCTTTGATTGAGTCTTGATTTTCAGATAATCGGACCAAGTTCAACAGGCTAACAAATTTTTGGTGCTTCTGTCTGCTCAAAGATTTTGTCATTCCGTCGGCAACCATATTGTTAGTACTGACCCACGATACTTTGACAAGTTTTTTTTGAACTTGTTCTCTCAACCAATGTTGGTAGATGTCTACGTGCTTTAGTCTAGTTTTGATAATTGGATCTTCCTTGTTTAGCAATCTTATGGTTTGCATGTTATCGTTGAAGATCTCAACTTCTTCGTTTGGATGGAATTTTATACCTGAGAAAAGTCTTTGCATCCAGATTAATTCTTTAGTAGCATTGGAAAGTGATAGCAGCTCGGCTTCTGTAGACGAGGTCGTTACTGTCGCTTGTTTGCTGGAGTTCCAATGTATAGGTCCACCACATAACTTGAACACGAAGCCTTGTACGCTGCGTCGTTCTTCCGTATTGGCAAACGCTGCATCAGCAGAGCAATTGACAATTTCTGATACTCCAGCTGATTTACTATACTCGATCACTAATTCTCTAGTTTGGTAAAGGTAATAGAGACAGCGGTCGGCTGCTTCTAGATGGGTAGCACTCGGGTTGACCATAAATTCAGCTAAATGGCTTACTGCTCGCGCGATATCTGGTCGCGTGACACCCGATGCGTAAATAAGCGAGCCGACCTTTTTCTGGTAAAGTTTAATTTCATCGGGGGTCGCTTGATGATTATTTTTAGCATTCCATCGCTTACTAATGGCGTACCGATCCTACTTTTGGTTTCACAACAACCATATTCTTTGCATATCTTTTCTATGTAAGTCTGCTGACTCAAACGCAGGGCTTTGTTTATCCTATTTCTCGAAATTTTTACTCCGAGGAACCATTCGAGCTCACCCAGATTCCTGAACTCGAATTTTTCAGTGAGCTTTTTTAACATCTGCAATGTGTCGTCGCGTCTGTTTTCCGGAAAGATGAAGACCAAGTCGTCTACAAAGAAGAAGACTATTATACCTTTAAAATCTGTGTATACACATGGTTGTCCAGGTACTTGATACAAACCAATATCCAAAAGTGTTCCTGACAGTAATCTAAGCCACAATTTAGGTGACTTACGAAGACCATAGAGGCCACGAAGGAGGCGAAGTATTTGACCTTTACGGCCAAAACCAGGTGGATTATAAAGATGAATCTCTTCTTCTAAAGGTGAATTACAAAAAGCGTTTACAGCATCTACCTGTAAAGTCTCGAGATCAAAATATGCAACGAGTGCCATAAGTACTCGAAAGACTTGAAATGCGAGAGTTGATGCATAGTTGTCTTCGTCTGTCTTTGGTTGAAGATCGCCTCTTACACAAATTCTAGCCTTAAATTTAAGTAAGTAGCCTGCTTCGTCAAATTTATATGTGAAGACCCATCTCAGAGGGATTGGGTGCATAGAAACAGTTTGTTTGACAGGCTGAATTGTGTTTTTGTCCACCAAAGTATTATATTCTTTCGACATTGCGTTCCAAAATTCCTTTGAATACTGGTGGGTTTTCAGATGATTCCAAGTGTTGGGTGGAGGTGGTAGTTCTGACTGATGGAGTTTCTGTACAGATTTTGCCTTACCTATCACGAAGACATTATATAATGCGACCAGCGCACTCGGGTCTAGGCTCTTAGCTTTTTCCGACTTTTTTCGAATTCTTTTGCTTGTTAAGATATTACTTTCATTAATTGCACCCCAGTCAAATTTCTGCGGGTGTACTTTATCTGCACAACTTTCTTCCCCTGGTAAAATTTTCGATTCCGGATTAACACAAGTCGCAGATTCAGGTATATCGTATTTGTCTGGCTGGTTATTTAAAGTCAGTGAACTTTTTTCATCATCATTTGTCTGACTGTTTGGTTCGTTGTTACGAATAGGTACATCTTCGATATCGAATGTGATATCTGGAAATGGTGTCAACATGGTAAAATCGATAACTGGTATTGAGTCATCTTCCACTGTTGGTTCTTGCTGGTTAATTAGAAATAGGGTTTCGTCAAAGACAACATCTCGAGTCCCGATGACAACTTCCTCACCTAATAATAAAATTCGATAAATGTTACGAGAGTTGTATCCAACTAAAAATCCTGTCTTAGCCCGAGGCTTCATCTTATCTCCCTTCGCAATTGATTTATCTAAGGCGTATGCTGTACAGCCGAATGCTTTAAGGTGACTATATTCATCACGTTCAGGAATTTTAAGAGCTTGTCGAAGTTTTGATAATGGTGACAGCCAGCTTAGTGAGGATGTTGGGCTTCGATTTATGAGATATGCCGCTGTCATGACAAATTCTGGCCAATATTCTTTGGGAAGATTCGCACTATTTCCAAGGCAGCGAGCTTTTGTCTGAATCACCCCCCCAGAACGTTCAGACTGACCGTTCTGTTCACTCGTTTTAACTGCCGACCACTCGACCACGATTCCTAACTCTGCTATCCATTCTTCAAACGCACGTCCAAGACCGCTCTCTTGATCGCATCGAAATATTCTAACATCTTGTCTAAACTGCCGTTTTGTATATGCGACAAAGTTCTTAAAGTGTCGAAGTAGATTTGGCCCAGATCTATTGGTCAGAAGATACACAAAATTCATTCTCGACATATCATCACAGAAATGAAGCATGTATCTTGATCCGTCAAATCCTAATGGCGAGTAAGTAACTAAATCAAAGTGGACTCGCTCGAATGGGATGAGAGCACGCTCTGTAGGTCTCCGCGATATGATTTTTGTTGCTTTATTGAGTGCACAATCTTTGCACTCAATGGTTTTCGGACCTTTTTCGTTAATTTTGACTGTGTCTGACTTGATGTGCTGCACTGATCCTGGCCCCGGATGACCAAGCCTTTGATGCCAGATATATTCTGATCCAATCGATTTTCGAGGATTTGTCGAGTTGACCATTGCAGTTGGCTCTAAAGTTTGGATTTCTGGCAAGGGGTTTTCTGTGAAGACATCATGATTATGACGATCTAAAAGCTGGCAAATTAGCTGGCCATTGAATGTCATGACATTCGTATCTGAATTCCACTTGACTCCCTTTCGTTTCAAAGCTTTCCAAGATACCACTGACGTAAGGAATTCAGGTGCAAATGCAACGTTAGTCAGAGTCATTTTGTATGTTTCACCGTTACCTAAGTGTGCATTAAAAACCATATCACCATAACCCATGATTGGACATGTTCCTGCTCCTGCCTGCACATAGGTAGGCGTTTTTGGTGTTTTCAAGGGTGAGACAGCCAGTGCTAAGTTATTGCAAACATGACCATCCGCACCGTTATCGAGTAAAATTTCATTTTTCAAAGGATGACTTAATCGAGTGGTTAAGGTCGTGATTCCACTTGAAGTGACAAAAGTGCCACTATTTGTTTGTTGATTTGATGATTCTTGGTTTCCTGAAGACCGATTATTCGAAGACCACTTCTTCTCAACAAAATCTTTCAGCCATTTGGCGGTCCAGTCAGCCTTTCTTATGAAGCCTCTGAACGCTGTGCGATTGCAGGCATCTTTAAATTTATTGACAATGTCTTCGTCACGGTCAAAGTCAGATGGTGCTTTACCTTCGGCAAGATAAAAGCAATCTTGACCCAAGTGAACCTTACCGCAAATGCACAATCTTGGTTTGGAGTTATCTTGTTGTTTACCTCGATTATTGTTGGAGCTTTTCGGTTGAATTGGAAGCTGCTCTTGGTTTTGCAAAGTTGCTGGAAATGCCGATATTGAAGATTCTGTTTCGAACTCGGTAAGAGCCCAAAATTGTCGGAATTCAAGGAGAACGTCCAAGAACTTTAAATTTGATTTGTTAGATTCTTTCACTATCTCCATTCTCTTACTTGTCACCCACATAGGCAAAAGTGAGTTTGCTGATGATAGAAAATCTTGGATCAGCTTGTAGTCACTAAAGTCGGCGATTTTTAATCTTTTGATCATTATGTCAAGTCGTTCCCACTCCATTAACCACATTTCTATCTTTTTGCTTGAGGGTGTACTTCGTGCTCTACTATAGTCGTCAATAATCTTTAGCCTTTGAAGATCTTCGGCCGGTTCGAGTCTGTTCTTGACTTGTTTTAAAACTTCTTGACACGTCATATGTCCAAATATCAATCGTCGATGGTGTTCCTGTAATGAATCAACTATTCTTGATCTCATTTCGCCTATTAGTTTGCATTCATGCTTAAATGACTGAATGTCAACCCTATATTGGGCATTGTCTTCCTTATACATCGCTTTTTCATCATCGTCCAAGTCTGCATATTTACTTGCAGTCTGTCTATAGTCACTCGGTTCTGGTTTCTTAGGCTCTTTGTGTAGGACCGTGCCAGCAGGGTCAATATATTTCCAAATTCCACTATCGGTTGCGTGGCCTTGTAATGTATCGATCCACTCCAGGTACGTATCTTTGGTTAGAGAACCTGATTTGAAGGTAGCCATTTTGTGGTGAACTAAAATTTCAAATGAAGTGGTGTTAAGTGAAGAAGAAAAAGGAAACAAGAGAGATAAATGTCTGGAAAGAAGATTGAGAAGTTCTGAGTTACTTAAAGTTTAAGCCGGGCTCATAACTATCAGGAAATGGTAACACTGTCCTGTGCAGTTATTTAATGACATGTAAGAAGAAATATATATAATTTCCTCCTAAAGATTCCTCTACATGATCTATATACTTCATGAATCTTTTCATTTTCCACCATCCTCGTTTTCGTACAGTGCTCTAAAGTTAGGTCAGACACTCGACTCGTTAACCCTTCCTTTACCCGAAACCTCCTGTACGACTCATACTTATTATAAAATACACAAACTTATTTTAAGATAAATGACTCGATAATTCAATTAGTCATTGCCGTTAGAGAGTGACTCTTATAATAAGTGACTCTTAAAATAAGTGAATCATATTGACATATGACAATCATTGCTTTTACTTAGAAAGAATTATTGATTAAACAGTCTATTAACAATGGGGTACCAATTAAACTTCTCATATTTTTTCTAGGGGAATTTGATCGCCCTTTCGTCCTGTTATTCACCCTGAACGCGACTTCGCTCAGGGTTCCTTGTTTTCCAACTCAACAAACGAAATAACATCGGTTGTTTCCAATGCACTAACTTCAGACGCTGGACGCTGTGCTGGTAAATAGTTATGACAAAACTTCCCAATGTGACCTTTCTTTGTGCATCAGGTACAGCGACCCTCCTTTATCAGCTTCTTAAACTCTTCTTTTGTCCGCCAAGGTGCTCGAGGTTTATTGGAATTCTTTCGAGACCCTAGACCACTTTCCTTCAGATCTCTGATAGCCGCTAATACCGCGTTGGTCCCCCCCATTATAGTGTCACCCTCCGAGTCCAGCTTAGGCCTACTGGCTTCTGACTGATTCCCGGTAATAACTTGGCTGCTACCGCTCTTTGGGGCTCCCAGCACCGTGTTAGTTTGGTTCGCTCCTTTAGGACAATAGTCCGCTAAAGATTCTAGGTCTTTTGCAATTTCCCGAACCTCTTCCACCCAGGCATGGTAATTTTCGGGCGGGGGTAACTTCACACCAATGAGGTGCCGGCGTAATCGAGAATTAACAGCATCTTTCAATTTCTGTGTCTTCCCCAAATTTGTTTAAGCCTCACTACCTCCATTTTGAGCCACTCGGTATTCAAAATCTCTTAGGAAATCGTCAAAAAATTGATGGTAGCCCTGCTGCATTCGGCTTAACATAGATGCGGCAGTCTGTCGTGCTTGCTTGTCTTCGAATTGTTTCCGAAAGAACGATGCGAGCTCGCGCCAATTAAATTTCCCATTTCGTTCCCTCTCCTGGAACAATTCAGCTGCTTGAGCCTGCTTAGTTTCCGGAAGGGTATCTATCATGTTTAAACATGTGCTACACGGATCCACAAAGGGGCTAAATTCTTGTTTGACTCTAAGTTCCAACCTTCTCATGTAGAACCCGAAATCCTCTAATTTCCCATTTCATTTGGGAAGGTTAGTATCCCTTCGAGACGGTCCTAAGCTTGGCTTAGTATGTCACGGACCAGCCCGGATTTTCTCAATTTGTTCCGATTAAGCTTTTCGCTAAAGCCGGAATATATTTTTATGTCTTAAATTATTGCTTGTTATCTTTTTGTGCTCGGTTGTCAATCATTGCCTAAATAAACTGCTGTTGATGTTTCCTCTTGTCGATCGTTATCAATAACTTCAATTACGTATTTATTGTCGATTTATTCTGCTGATCATCGTTAAGGGCGTTGGAGTTTTGTTTATTTCATTATTCCTTAGGATTCTTTCTGATCCAACTATGTTCTATAGCATTCGACGAGACCTCGGTGTGCTAGGGTATTCGCTGGCATTCGGTGTCAAGAAGTATCTATTCGAGAATTTCAAGGAATAAGGTGGAGGGGTTATAGGTATAAATATGGGTTATGTCTTAATAGAGTAGGCTCTTCAGATTACAGTCTTGTATTCATTAGCTCTAGTCAAGATCTAATATCCTCGAATTCTAGCTATCGTATTTCACGTACTCAAGATCTTTCAAGTGACCGAGCCATTAGAGTTATTTGTGCACATCAAGCTCCAGTTAAGTCATCAAGTCCAAGCTCAAGTCCAAGTTCCACGACATAGTAGAGGTAGCTGCTACCTCCGTAACTTGCTGGGCTCGTAGCAACTTAGCACTTCTCTCTTCGTGAATTCGAAATAGTTCTTCGATTTCATTCTGGGGGAGTGTGGAAAGGAGGTCGCGGGGTGTGGCGTCAGCCATAGGGTTATCGTGAGTATTTTGAGCGGCGTTCGCCATTGATGAGGGATCGACGGGTGTTTGAGGTGGGTCAGAGAAGCTGTAAAAAGTTTGTGATGAGTGAATTGAAGAGGTATCTGATTCAGGCACACAGTAATTCATTCACTTGTGTACACAACGGGACGAGACTTGAGGTGATTCTCTGGGCTACACCCCACGGAGGAACCAAGAAAATGATGTGATAGAAAAATATATGTAATGTGACAAGAGCAACGGTCACTGCACGCACGCAATGCCACAAATAATCTATATTTTTCTATGGAAGAGAAAACCCGTGACCGGACTTAGCCGACCTTAAATACCCAAATGATCCCCTGTTAGATTATGAGTGTCGTAGACAGTCACGTTGTCACAGATAGGAAGATAAATATATGAATATAATAAGGATAAAGTATATTAATTAATTTTATGAATAACATGAAGGTAAGGACATATAAATAGTAAGTGCATGAAGAGTTTCCACTTAAGCGAGAGGCTGACAAAGCAGCATTCCTTGACACGCCCCCATGCTGCGAAATTACCAGAGCCTCGTTAACTCCCGCAACACTAATAGTGTGACCCCTACATCTCTTTTTAAGAGTTCAGTAGTCCTACAGACTTTATGAAGAGTCTGCATTGCAGTACAAGAGTACTCTGAAGTAGCTGCTGTCTATCAGCTAGATAATCCCAATTTCGGCAACAATTTTGCGAATTGGACCCTTGGTAGTTGCTTGGTGAGAATATCAGCGATCTGTTTGGTGCCGGGAGTAAATTGAACCTTGAGTCGATTTTGAAGCGCCATGTCGTCTCTTATGAAGAAATGTCTGATCTCAATATGTTTCGCTCTTTTATGTAGCTTGGTCGTCCTGGTTAATTCGATCGCCGTTTCGTTATCGACATGAAGCAAAGGGGGACTTCGAAGTACCGTGCCCGTATCGCTGGAAATTTTCTCCATCCAGGCTAGCTCCTTGGCTCACTCATTGGCAGACATTATTTCAGCTTCCATTGAACTTTGAGCTGTACTTTTCTGTCGAGTTGCACACCACGTAACCGCGCCCCCATTCCAGATAATAGTTTGCCCCTGAAAGGATTTCCTATCGTTCTCTGTACCCCACGTCGCATCAGTCCAAGCAGACCAATCTTTCGTGTCCTCCGTTGCTTTATATTCAATTCCGAGGGAACCTGTTCCGTTGAGGTACCTTAAAAGGTGCTTTGCCATATTGAGGTGATTCGAGTTCGGATTTGACATTAATCGAGCAAGTTGACCAACAGCGTAGGATATATCAGGTCGGGTACTATTAGACAGGTATAAAATAGAGCCTACAATTTGTCGGTAGAGGCTAGCTTCTTCACCTTCAAGGATGTACCAAGGATCGTTATCGGCTATTGGTTTAAGGACAGTTCCAGTCGGAAGGGGCAAGTCCTTCGGAATGGCTTTGTCCATTTGCAGTCGCTGAAGCAATTTTGTAGTGTATGCCGTCTGGTGTACTCGGAGAGTTCGCTGTGTTCGATTTCGCTCAACTTGGATTCCTACAAATGTATCCACTGGCCCCAGTGATTTACATTTCCATCTGCTCATGATATCTGATTTAACTGCTTTGACTTTATTAGTTGGACCAATTATTAGCATATCATCAACATATAGAAGAACATAAACATCACGTCCGATAAACAGGTTTGGATCTGAGATTCCCCCCCTCAAACCTATTTTCCTAAAATGTTCTTTTACTTCTTGGAACCAGGCATGAGGAGCTTGCTTCAGCCCGTAGAGTGATTTATTGAGTTTGAGATAATTGTTTCTTCGGCTTACTCCTGGATGTTGTAACGAGAAGAAGTCAGGTATTTCCATGTAAACTTCTTCATTTAGTCTTGGATTAAGAAAGGCCGTGTCGACATCCAGCGCCTCAATATCTAAATCTTCTACGGCAGCTATCGAAAGCAGTATCCTGAGAGTATTATATCGTATGACTGATGCAAATGTTTCAAAGTAGTCAATTCCGTATTGTTAATCAAAACCGCGCACAACAATTCGAGCTTTTTGTCTTGCTAGGCTTCCATCGTTTTTGAATTTCTTCCTGAGGACAATTTTACTGGAGATTACTTTCTTTCCAGGAGGAGGCGATCCTGACATGATTGTGTAGGTATTGGTGTGGTAAAGGGAATCTAGCTCAGATTTTATGGCATCTTTCCACAGATACGGATCTTCCCGCATGGCCTGTTCATGCGTGATTGATTCAAACGGCGGTGTAGGTACCTCAATAGAGGATGACTGACCGCGATTTATATGCACTGCCTGAGCAGCTACAGCATTAGCAGTAATTTTTCAATTGAACACTGATTTTGCTGCCGGTCTTAATGGTCTACCGTATCGTGATCTTGGCGGAGAGCCGGAATCCAGATTTGTGGTTAGCAAAGAGTGACCAAAACTTTGAGGTATTTTGTTTGATGTAGATGCATAGTCTGCATCTACGATATGATTTGTGGGAGTCGGAGCTACAACCACATTGTCAAGTACCTCAGCTACCGTCGTAGGAGCATCTTGCAAAATGGTAGGTGCATAGTCTGCATTTACTACCTCGGCGCCAGCGGGAGATCCGACTAAAGAAGCAGGATCTACAACCAAAGTATTAGGCGCCGAAAGAGAGCGTTGATCAGACGTCTCATTAGCCATATTTAAGCTAGTATCCATATTTGGGCCGCATGCGGGATTTAGCAATTCAGAGTTATTGTCCTCATATATATTTTCCCGGATAGGGCGAATTGCAGCGTACTTTCGACGCGGTTCTTTAACTCCTTTCATCCTGGCAGTGATTGGCCGGGGCTGATATCTGTTACCCTGATCAGCAACTGTTAATTTTTCCGATTTGGATGGAAGGATGAAGCGCTGTATTTCAATTTTAGGGAAGTTATATTCATTGAATTCAGCATCTGCAGACAAGGTTTCTCTTAATGTCAGCGGATCTAAGAGCTTCCAAATCTTGGATGAGGTCATTCCGACCAATATATACTTCCCTTGCCTTATACGAGCTTGCCATTTCTGAGGATGTAAATCAGAAGGATACAGAATGTCGGCTTTGCAGCCAAAGACTCGGAGGTTCTTAAGGTTGGCAGGTTTTTGATGAAATGCGCTATAAGGAGTATTAAAATCTTCATTATTTTCTCGAGGAAACGGTAGTGCTGATGTTGGAGATCGATTTTTAATCCAAACCGCGTGTTCGATGGCGTAGTCCCATAATTGATGAGGGAGCTGTGCCTCGTATAGCATCGATCTTGCAATTACCGCAGTTATACCCATCCATCTTTCGGCAACGCCGTTCATAGAGTGCTTGTAAGGTGGGCTTGGTTCTGGCTGAATACCAATTTCTTTGCAGTAGCTTTGGAAAGCTGTACCAAATTCACTTTTTCCATTGTCAGCACGAATCAATGTTATTCTATTCCCGGAAAGTAACTCAGCTTCGGATTTGATCTCCTTAAAAGCAGAAAGGACTTCAATCATTTCTTTAGTCCTTAGAAGTCTGATCCAGCACATCCTTGTTGCATCGTCAACCACTAAGAGATAGTACCAATAGCCCCGCACCGATACAGATTGAATTTCAGAGATGTCACAGTGTACTCTTCGAAGTATTGTGCTTTCACGACTGTCGGTTTTCTTATTGAAGTGCTCTTTCATCTTACCAGCTAAGCATGCTTCGCAGGATTTGGAGCCGATTGGATCTGTTCGTTTGTTATTAATGCTAAACCCAGTACAACCAGATTTAAGCAACTTGTTGATATCCCGATGATTTATGTGGCCGAGTCGTCGGTGCAAGATATCTAATTCAGTCTCGGAGCTCTGCGATCCAACTGGTTTTTCGTTATGAGTCACTGACATTGCTGTTGTTGTTGACTTCGTTTGAATTTTGTATACACCATCTTCTCCTTCTGCTTCAAATAAAACTTGCTGACCACGTTTAACTTGGCATCGATGTTTGATAAAGACTACATCGATTCCCCGTTTGTTGAAAGCCCAGACTGACAGTAGTCGCGTGTTTCCAAAACTAGGAACAAACCAAACTTCTTTCAAATTGATTTTCTTTTTATCAGTTGTAAACGATATGGTGCCGTACCCATCACATTGTACAGTATTTCCGTCGGCAATTTGTACAGTTTTCGGTTCATTCCACCTCTTAAGTGAAGTGAAGTCAGTCCTGATGCCACTGAAATGCTCCGATGCACCAGAATCAACAATAGTCAAAGGTGGGTTCGATTTTGTGAGGAGTGCGCGTATAGCAATGGTAGGGGACGCCCTGGCTTTACAAGGTTTTGATATGATCCTAAAGAGGATTCCGATAGAATATATAGCACAAAGAGCAAGTCCGAAAAGAGGAACACAGCATAGAATTAGGAATATATTCTCCGTCTTCCGTCCTGCCTCTTTTTGACGACGCAAATATCTGATGCGAGCCTTAAAGTTCCTGTTGAGGTGATTTCGGCATATGGATGTGAAAGTATTTAAGGTCTTGAGCCACATTATCACTGATCTTGAAGTAGAGAGATAGGAGGAATCGTTTGTATTTTGAACTCGGACGCAATGAGCTTCTGCGCTTTCTCTATGCGTCCTTTCTCTAGCTGTTTTTCTCATTGACTTCTTTATGTAACAATCTTCTTCCTTATGCCCAAGTTTTCCACAAAATTCACACTCATTCCGAGCTTTGCTTCTCGAACTGCCACGGTTTCCCCTGTTTGATTTATTGACACCCTTGCCCTTTTCCTGATGATGATTTCGCCGAAATTTGTTCTTCTTGGGATCTCTGCTTCTTGGCGTCTCGCGAGCTACTTGTGCTGAAGCATTGCTTGGAGCTGATTGGAAATTTGCTTCACTTGCCTGAAGATAGGTTATTGTTTCGGCAAGGGTCTTCTTCGTTTCCCGAGCGTGTAGTCTAAAGGTCGCCCAGTAATTGTCTTTAGGAAGCGAGGCGATAAGTCGTTCTTTCACGTCGAGATCGGAGACTGGCCGGGAGGTCAAAGAGAGTTTGGCTCGAATAGAATTTAAGCGGAGCAAAACAGACTGGATGGTATCGTTGGCCTGATCCATCTTCACGGCATAAAACTCCTCCCTAAGCGTGTCCACGTTTGACGGATCTTTGTTCGGGTCGAGTTCAAGGAGTGATTTCCAGAGTCCGACAGGGTCAACTTTCTTCGCGAAGTCCAAGGACTATTCCTTCAGCTGTCCTTGAATGGAATTAGTGAGAATGATTAGTGCCTGTCGAGATTTATCTATCCATTCTCGCTCTTCGACAGAATTGGTTGTTGTATTCACATTGGGGGGAATCGCGTGTGAGTTTGCCGATTCTGATCGAGTCTGCAGTCGTGAGATTTGAGCGTTGCCCACGACTGACCTAGTGTCTGCAGATGGTCTGGTGTAGCTACCGTCAATAATTTCAAAGACCCCAGCGTTGATTAGGGCAAGCTCGCAAGATACTCGCCACTCAGAAAAGTTAGTCTCGGTCAGTATGTACACATTACCCTATTTTGATTTGTAGACGTGGGGTATGTTTACGATTGTGGAAGCTGCCATCTTATTCTCTTGATTTACCGGTCTCATAACCTGTTAGATTATGAGTGTCGTAGACAGTCACGTTGTCACAGATAGGAAGATAAATATATGAATATAATAAGGATAAAGTATATTAATTAATTTGATGAATAACATAAAGGTAAGGACATATAAATAGTAAGTGCATGAAGAGTTTCCACTTAAGCGAGAGGCTGACAAAGCAGCATTCCTTGACATCCCCTTTGAGATATGTACAGGTACTGGAATCCTATTCCCTGGACGAACTATATTGTACAGGTATTAATGCAGCCCCATTACTGAGCCCCCCGTATCAGTTCCCATAAAAGAGGCTAAGTCATTCGAGCTTTCGGCTAATGGCAAAGGCTGGGCCCTAGTGCAGCCCAGCCACACAACACTGGGTAAAACCCGTAACACCTGATACTTAAATATAGCATTCTTACCACCAACTGGCTTGCTTGACTATCAAAAAGCTACGTGTTAAATATAAACTGTTATCTAGCTCGCATTCTCTTCATGCCCTCTGATTTGGCAGACTGGCAATAGGATTTTAAAGACGCATTCATTCAGCTCGGAGCTAGGACGGGAGCCAGGATACAGTTGAATTCAACTCGAAAATGTTTTTCTGTCTTCCGCCCTATCCCGAAATGCACAGGTCGTAGTAAATACTCCTCAACTTCTCGCGCTGCCAGCTGGAGATGTGCAGTGAGTTAGCCGTTGTCACGAAATGAGGATGTAATCTAAACAATCGAACGAAGTTAACGGAGTCTATTCTGATTATGTAAAATAATGATATCCAAGAGATGTCTCTACAGTGTAGTTGAGCTAGGGTCGGATGGTGCAGCGGTACACTGTCCGGGTCGTTCTCCAGAGTAGAGTCTGGGTAGCTTAGACACATGCTCCACTTGAGACAGGAGAAAGCTGGTTCGAATTTGGCAAGACCCTCACATCACTTCTCTCGCGGTGATACTGTATTCGTAGAATGACGAAAGCATACTCAGATAACCACAAGTTTTTCTCGCTCTTCCCTGTGGTGGGTATTCACGGAAGAGGGTAGATGTCGTAAGGCGTTATTCTCGTAGTGGTATCTGCAAATGAAATCTGAGTATGAGTGTTCCAAACGTCAAACTGAGTTATTCTGCGAAATATACATATCTTCTGTAATCGTGGGCGTCATAGCCTTAGGCTACATACGCAGAAATGAGTTAAAAAAAAAAAAGTGTGGTTAAGCGTTAAGAGTACAAAGATATTTTACAGGGGTAATGTTAGTGTTACCTAAGATCGACATTACTTAAGTGAGTCTCCATATCTTATTCAGGAAACCTATCCTGGTACCCTTGAGCCCGTAACATCACCTTCTCTTTCCGGGTCCTATTTATTTTTTTATTTTTTTGCTAGGTGGTTTTTTTCTTTTTGCCTCTGGAGCCCGTGTAGCTTCCCATGTTAGGGTCTCCAACATTATCTCCATCACCGTACTCTGTGATGAAGCTTTTGAACGCATTAGTTAGCACAAGATTTTCTCGGGGTTCCAAGGTGGTTTCCTTGTAGCCCGTCCACTTGACGCAGATGAACCTTTTTCCTCCAAATAATTTAGCTCTCAGTACTCTCTCTACTCCATAAAGAGGGTGCTTTCCGTCTAGAAGTGGCGGAGGTTGGCTATCATCGGTGAGTTGGGAGGGTAACGGATCATTTGAATCTTTTCGCAGTAAATTAACAAAGAATCTGGGTTGAATGTTACTTGGCACATCAAGTTCTTAGACATCAGGAGCTATTTCGCGCGTTATTTTATATTTGGCATTTATCCATGACAATTTTTTCTTGAGCTACGGAGTGGTGACGTTTTTTAGATTTAACCATACTTTATCTCCCACTTTTAACCTTTCAGCTGGTCTTCGTCCTCTATTAGCATTGTGTGATGGTATTTAAGCCTCACATGACCAAGTCATGTGACAATCTTGTAATTATTTATAGCCTTCATAGTTTATAATAAAACTTCATGCTTTGATCACAACACATTGTGCTCTATGATTTTCTAGGCCGTTTTCATTGCAGCTTTTGCGAATTCCTGACCCTCGTGAAGGCGGTTAATGAAGGCATTGGCTCTCGCTTTTGGGGTTGTACTCGGGCTGGATGGTGGATAACGGCGCTGAATAGGTTCAAGATGATAACTATAAATTAAGTAAAATGAACTGAAACCAGTTTTTGAGCTAGTTCTATTATTTATAGCGACCATTGCAGATGGGAGAAGTTTGGCCCAGTCATTTTGGGCATAAGAGATATTAAGCGCGGAGGTATGTTAGTACTTCTTGATTCATTCTCTTGTTACCTACATCTGTCTGTGGGTGAAATGCTGTTAACAGTCGTTGTTGGATACCTACACACTGGCAAAGCCTCTTCCAAAAGTGACTGACCCAGTTAGAGCCTGTCTGATGTTAGAGAGTTGAGAAAACCAAGATAACGCCAATAGCTGAGAATAAATTTCTCAGCACAAGCCTCCGCTTCCACTGTCTCTATGGCTTCTAATGTAGCACTACCAAGGAGCCTATCATATATAACCATAAGAAATCTTTCCTTATTATCTGTTGTGGGTAAATCGGTCATGAAGTCTATAGCCATCTCGCTATGAAACCGTTCTGGTATTGGCAGTGGTCGGAGCAAACCACTCGGAAACTGACGCCAAACCTTTAATCTACCGCATGTGTAGCAATTTCTCACAAATCTCCGAACATCCTTGTATTGTTGGGGCCAGAAAAAGCTTCGTGACAGAATAGATAGTGTTATTTCCTGGCCTGGATGGCCTGTTGTATGAGAATCATGCACTTTTTGAATTAGTGTGGTGCGCAGAGGTTCCCAGTTTGGGACCCACAAAGCGCCATGATACAGTAACGCGTGTCTCTAGTCGAAAGAGCAATCTGTTATTTACATCAAGTTTCCAATAGAATTTGGTAGTGCACAGTTCTTGTTTTCTTGGCTTGTGTAAACGTCAAAGAGAGAAGTGTCTTCCTTTACTGCTTTATTCCAAAGTTTTTGCATTTCGAGCTCTTCAAACAGTTGATTTCCTTTCGGGGGACTCTTGGGGGATGGGCGGGAGCTGGATGACTGGTTAATAGGCTTGGATGGACCTTTTTCTCTAACTTCTTCCCGGGGCCTAGCTTGTTGCCTGGTAACTACTGCTGAGAGACTTAGAGAAGATGCCAATTCTTCCCCTTCACAACTGGGCGATAACCAATTGTTATTTAGGAGTTGGAATTCTCGTTTTCGAAATATTTCGTCACTGAAATTTTTAGGTTTATACTCAGCTTTTCTAGAAAGAAGATCAGGCTTTGCAGAATCTGAGCTTGGTCTAAATTTAATCTTAAAATTGAAGTCTGAGAGCTCTTCTGCTCATCGGACCTGGCGTTCTGATAGCTGGCGCGTTATCATGAAATACTGCAAATTTCGATGATCAGACAGGATGACGAAAGGTTTGCTAACGCTCCTAAGCTCACCTCTGAAGTGTCTCACGGTAGCAACAATAGATAACATTTCTTTATCGTAAATTTCATAGCTAGCTTTAGCAGGCAACAATTTTCTGGAGAAGCCCACAGGTCGAAAGCGACCCTTTTCGTCTACTTGTGACAATACTCCTCCAATAGCATTGTAGAACTTTGTAAGAAGATTTGATTGAATTATTCTAAGAACTGAGGTCTATCAAAGCAATATATATATACATTTCATCCAAGCTCATTCCGCTACGTTACCCAGCCAGCTATGTCCAGAGGAATGTGGGAGATCGTTATGAGGTTCCCGAAGGATGGTCAACAGGATTCTTAAGAGGATGATTAAAAGGATTATACGCCCATTACAATAAAGCAGCTATAAGAGAAATACCCAGTGATTATCTGATCGGTACAAATTTAACTTATGTCGGATGTTCGGGTGCCGGGTTGTACAATGCATTGATTCGGCATGGGTTGCGCTGGAAGATGACCCGATATTATCCGACTCCAACACTCCCCCTGACCGATCGGATAGTCGCTTAGTTAATATAATCCAAAAATTCGTTTGGATATTGGGCTCAATTTTGAACTTGTAAGTGGCTTGGTGAGAATGTCAGCAAGCATTTTATCTGTCGGAATGTATTCCAATTCGATGTCTCCATTTGATATGCATTCCCTCGTGTAGTGATAGGCTACGTCGATATGCTTAGTCCTGGCTGAGTCAGTCCCCTTGGCAAGTGCAAGTGCACTCTGGTTATCGGTTAGTGTCCTGGTACCTCCTGAACTGAGAAGTAGGTTTTCTGCGTGAAGTTCCTTTATGAACCTATTGAACCAAACGACCTGTTTTGCTGCTTCAAAGATGGCGACGTATTCAGCTTCTGCCGTCGAGGTTGCGACTGACCTCTGACGCTTGGATTGCCAACACACCGGTCCACCGCCAAGCATCAGGATGAACCCACTGACCGAGCGGCGAGTAGTAACATCCGACGCATAATCGGAATCTGAGAATAAGTTTGCTTTGGTATCTGGTTTAAGATCCTGTGAAAAGGGGCCATAGCTATAAGTTATATGGTAATCCTTCGTTCCCTTGAGGTATCTAAAAACCCGACAGACGCTATTCCAGTGCCGATCAGTTGGAGATGAGTTGTGACTTGCGAGTTGGGAGGTGGCGAAAGCAATGTCAGGTCGGGTACCATTAGCGGCGTATCCTAAACTACCGATCGCACTAGAATAAGCTGACTCATCAGTTGGAACTTCATCTTCACGTCCAGGTAAAACACCCTCATACCCATCCAAAGGAGAACTATATATTTTGGCACCTTCCAACCCAAAGGATTTGACCTTGTCCATGATGTAATGAGCCTGCGATATTTCTAGGGTTCTACTATTTCTGTCGCGACTTATCTTCCAGCCGATGATCATGTCAATTTCATTGAGATCTTTGATCGGGAATTTGGACAACAATTTATCCTTGATCTCATCGACATGAGCAATATTGAGTCCACAGATCACTAGATCATCGACGTAAACACCAATTACTAGCTGTTTAGTTTTACTAATATAGACACAGGAGTCGCACTTCGATTTTTCTAATCCTAGAGATGAGAGTTCTGAGTCAAGTTTGGCATACCAAGCCTTTCCAGACTGTTTCAAGCCATAAAGTGCTTTGTTCACACGAACATACTGTGTACTTTCCATTCCTTCTGGTGATTTCATGTAAATTACTTCATCTAGGTCACCTTCTAGGTAGGCTGTTTTGACATCAACCTGATGGATTTCCCAGTTTCGGAAAGCTGCAACAGATAAGAGAATTCTTAGTGAGTCGGTACGCAGGGTAGGAGAATAAGTCCCCAGATAATCGACCCCATATACTTGGCTAAATCCCTTGGCCACGAGTCTTGCCTTGAATCGTCCGTCTGATTTTACCGTAAACACCCACTTAGATCCTACGGGTTTCCTTCCATGGGGGACATGAGTAACCGGCGTGAAGACTTCTTTATCTTCTAGGGATCCGAGTTCCTCTCTTATCGCAATGCGCCAGTTTTCGCCATCAGGCCCTTCGATGGCCTCCTTATAGGGTCGAGAAATTGGTACCTCTCCACCGATATAGAGAGCGCGAGAGGTAGGTTGCCAGGCCGATCGGGGTAGAATTGGCTTCGGAGTTCGATTACTCCGTCTCGGCGTGAAGGGCTCTGGAATAGTTTCGGGTGTGTCTACCGGGGGAGAAATATCAAAATTCCCAGGAACGGGTGGTGTCACAGTATCATCAGAAACTTCCATGTTTACAACAGTTTCTAAGCTTGTTTCGGGAGATGTTGGCGTTACCGATGGTGCCGATGGAGGAGGAAGAGGTAAGGGAGGCGAAGATGATTGTGAGGAAAGGAGAGGAAAATTTAGAGAATTTGGTTCATCGGAGTCTAGACTGTTGGTGGAGAGCTCGACTAAAGTGTTGATGGGATCATCTTCGAGTATGTCTTCGAGGCTACCATACTGTTCGGAGCTGGAAGTACTCCAATCCCAAAACTAATCTTCAAAGAAACGAACATTGGCCGATACAACAACTTTTTCTCTCCCGGCCTTCGTTGGAATATAAACTCGGTATTGTTTTGATGATTCGCAATATCCCACGAAAATGCCCTTAAGTGAAGTTGGCGAAAGCTTGTACCTCCGAGGGTCATTAGTGTCAATTAGTACGTAACACAAACAACCCCATACTTTGAGGTGGGACACTTGGGGTTTTCTTCCGTTCATAACCTCGTACGGAGATCGTTTATCAGGCAGAAGAGGCAATCTGTTTCGTAGATAGCAGGCCGTGAGAACGGCGGCATCCCAAAAACGGAGTGGTAGACCGGAGTGCGCTAGTATGCATCTGGCCATTGTTATTAGAGTACGGTTTAACCTTTCAGACACACCATTCTGGTGCTGAGTATAAGGTGCGCTGATTTGTTGAGTAATGCCACCGAAGTTTATCGATTTGTATTCGGAGCCTCCGTCGAAGCGCATAGCCTTTATCTTACGGTCTGTTTGCAGTTCTTTTTGTAATTTATATTTTTCAAATGATTCGCGGACTTCTTTCATGTTTTTCAGTGGATATACAGCACTTTCGAGGGATGCATCATCCGTGAAAGAAACAAAATATGAAGAGCCAAAAATTCCTGGAATTCGGCATTTGCCCCATGTATCTGAGTGGATTAATTCGAGAAGATTGGATGACTTTTTAGCGGGTACTTTGTTGATCTTCTCTACCTGTTTGCACGAATTACAAACATCACAGTTGGCCAAAGATTTTGTGTCTATTTGAAAGTTGGAAGCATCATTGTGAATGAATGGTAGCGAAAAGGTTGTTATGTCTAGATTTTTGAGGAGGTGAGAGCCAATGTGACCCAGACGAGTATGTAGGAGTTTGGTGGTATCTTTTGTGGCTTCCTGGGAGATGAGAGCAGGGTTAAATTCCTTTGCATCGATGGAGAAGGAATCGATGCTAGAGGTCAGTGTTGTTATTTTAGCAGGGAGGACGGATGTTAATGCTGTATGCTGAGTTAATTTGGTGTTAGGGGAGGTGTTAAAACAGAAAAGGCCATCTTTTAGCTGGGCTGTTGCTAGCATTGTACCATGCCTCGATACTACCGCAATCCCATTTTCTCGGGAATGGAGTTTGAATCCTCGAGAAATTAATTGGGATCCCGAAACCAGGTTCTTTGTGCATGAGGGGAGATACCATACGTCATCTATTTGGATAACCTTGGATTTCGAGTGATCTTTGAGGTTGTACACAGTTAGGTGAATAGAGCCAACAGCGGTCACGGTTGAAAAATGACCGGAAGCTGTCTGGACTCTTTTGTCAGTTGGAAAAAACGAAGTAAACAGGGAACGGTCGTGGAATATATGGTGTGTTGCACCGGTATCGAGAACAACGTCGCGGTTCTTGCCCTGACCTAGTGAAGATAGTACCTGTTCTTCGACAATCCACGCACCATCGTCTAGGAGGTCTCTCTCTGGACCGGCTTTTGGTTTCTTGCCAAACTTTTCTTTCAATTTGAGAGTAATACTTGCCTTCTGGGGATTCTTGGCTGCCCACTTGGATCCATCGGGGGTGTCCAACCAAGCGAAGCAGGTTTCTCGAGTATGGTTCAGTCGTCCGCAAAAGGCGCAAGTTTTTCCCTTGCGAGATTGAGTGTCACTACTTACTGCATTGGCGAATGATACGACACCGGAATGATATCGGCTATCGTAACTCGCCTGGCTAGCTCGAAGAGAATTAACGGCCTCAAAGAATGAAATTGACGAGTCATTCCTTAGAACTGTAACGGTTCCACAAAAGTAACCATTGCAGGTTTTATCAAAATGGCCAAGAAGGCGGCTCTTCATCAGGAAATCGTTTGGACTCTGTGAGATATCGATATTCGAGATTTTTGTTTGCCGAGAAATTAACTGCTCAGCTACTTTATCAACGTCCGTTTCATCTTCAATGGGGAATCCCCAGAAATCTTGAAGTAGCATGGCGATAGATTCTTGTGACGTATGCTTGTAGTATTGGAGTAAGGCGTCCCACATTCCCTTTGACGTTATTTTGCCATGGATTAGATAAAAGAGTTCTTCGGGGACAAGTTGTGCGAGGGCTACTTTAATGTTACCATCTTGATCTTTTACGGAGATATTTTTTGTGTTGGCTTCTCCTTGTAGCTCCGGTATATCACTCAGGATATAATTTTCGATGTGCAAGTTGATGAATACTTGTTCAACCAGGAATTTCCATCTAATGAAGGTTGATTTGTCTAGCTTTGGGGCATGGCAAAGAGCCTTGAGAATCTCCGAAGTCGACATAATGGTGGTTTAGATAGAATGAGAGTGGGAGTAAAAGTAAGAGTAAGAGTAAGAGTTAGAGTTAGAGTAAAAGTAAGAGTAAGCTCAAATGGTCTAGAGACTTGGTCTCATAATCTGTAGAACTTTGTAAGAAGATTTGATTGAATTATTCTAAGAACTGAGGTCTATCAAAGCAATATATATATACATTTCATCCAAGCTCATTCCGCTACGTTACCCAGCCAGCTATGTCCAGAGGAATGTGGGAGATCGTTATGAGGTTCCCGAAGGATGGTCAACAGGATTCTTAAGAGGATGATTAAAAGGATTATACGCCTATTACAATAAAGCAGCTATAAGAGAAATACCCAGTGATTATCTGATCGGTACAAATTTAACTTATGTCGGATGTTCGGGTGCCGGGTTGTACAATGCATTGATTCGGCATGGGTTGCGCTGGAAGATGACCCGATATTATCCGACTCCAACAAGCATAACCTGATGAGTCCGCTTCTAACAGGGTGTCAGCTTCAGAATCAAAAATTCTGAGGATCGGTGTGCTCATTAGTAACTTCTTTAATCGCATAAATGCATCCTTTTGGGGTTTATCCCATCGCCATAGCACACCTCGCTTGGTTAGATTATTGAGTGTTTTCACATATCGAAGAGAAGTGAGGAATAAATTCTCGGTAAAAGTTTGAGAGCCCAAGAAAGGAACGTACTTGCGACACATTATTCGGCTCCTCCCACTCAGCAATTGCCTGCGCCTTATCGGGGTCTACTTTGACGCCGACCCCTACTTCAATGATGAAACATAAGTATTTTATTTTTGTTACCCCAAAAGCACATTTTTCAAGGTCTAACCGCTGACCAGCTGTCTTTAGTGCATTCATTACTTTAGATACTTTCTGGTGATGGTCTTCTAAGTCTCCGTCTGAATAGACTATAACTTCATCAACACATGCTTGTCACGGTCGGTGTCTCTGAGTTGGCTCAGAGGATCAAGATCAGAAGGTTATATTTACTATGAGAAAAGAAAGAGAAATAGCATACACATGACGGCCTTTATATAGGTCCCTCCTGCTTCTGCTCAGGTGATTCCAACTCATGCAAACAGAGTAAACAGCTCGGCAGTGTGGACGTGGTTTGCGACAATCCTCATTACAATATCCTCAAAAATGTAATTACCACGAGGTTGTGCCAGAGCTTTCGACTGCTCC
Source organism: Podosphaera xanthii (assembly GCA_028751805.1). Classification (NCBI taxonomy): domain Eukaryota; kingdom Fungi; phylum Ascomycota; class Leotiomycetes; order Helotiales; family Erysiphaceae; genus Podosphaera; species Podosphaera xanthii. Next base: position 2,726,201 of record JAPWIX010000014.1, read on the forward strand.
CCCTGCACCCAACGTTTGTTCCGATAGTTGTTATTTTTCCTTTCGGGATGCTGAACATGTCAATGTTGGCCCCCTGATGTCAATCCCTTCGCGTAACAGGGACCACGTTGGCAACCGTGGTCTACAGGATCCTTGCCGGCTAGCCAGCCGTTACAATGCTAAGCAGAATATATCTAGAAATTCCTGCAGAGTGCTATTAATGAAACGTTGAAATGTTGCTGGAGCTCCACACAATCCGAAAGGACAAACCAGCCACTCTAACAAGCCCTGTCGCGAGCGAAAAGCCGTTTTCCATTCATCTCCTTCTTGATGCGTAGATGGTGGAACGCAGTGCGAACTGTAGCAGCTGGTAAGTTGGTTTATGCCTGTAGCCTATGTTGTGCATAGGCGTGCACAGACTTTACATAGATAGTGAATTGTGCACGGCCTGGTCCTGCAGGGTGTTTCAATTATACTGAAACTTGCTAATACAAGCGGACCGACTTCTATTCGGAGACTTGCTATTACGTGGCGGCTTCACAATACAGGGAGGTTGTGTGGCACGAGAAGACCTTCTGTTTCATGAGAATATTACAATCCATGATTAGTGTCAAGGTGGGGCGAGTAGTTCAGTTCGAGGGAAATGTATATATCTACATGTACTTGTAAATTGCGAGTTAGTTATCTGGATCATAGAATTAATTATTAACTACCTCTACACATTTAGCTGCGCAGGCGCTCTTGTCTAGACTGTGACACGAACGTCGACTTTAGTAAACCAACGGGCTTTAGTTAATTGTCATAGTGTCTCTCGAATGAGTGGAAGGGGATATCGATCTTTTTTTGTGATTGCATAAAGGCCACGATAATCAATGCTGAACCGTAGGCCAACCCCTGGTTTTTTGGCAAAAAGGACTGGTGAGCTAGCTGGCGAAGAACTAGCTCGTATCCAGCCTTTATCAAGGAGATCTGCAAGGGTTTTTTTGTAGAACTAGTATCTCTTCTTTTGACATTTCATAGAGGGGTCCATAAGGTGGCTTTTTCTCGTTGTCGTTTTTGTCACGGTTGGGCTATACAAGCGTAAGGCAATTGATATAGACTATGGTAATCTATAGTAAATCTTTGGAGAGTAAACTCCAGTAATTACAAGGTCAAATATTCCATACTCTGTAACACTTCTGCCTGAGGCAAATACTACAAAATATACGTTCATTACCTAACCAATATCACATGATCAGATTCCCTAGGTGCCCCTCTGCATAAGCCTAAGACTGCGCTACCAAGCATAGTCTACAGATCATATTAAGGCTTGCCAGCCGTCACAGTTTTCATCCTTTTCTAACTTGATCTCCATGTTATGCCCAGTTCTGTGGGGTGGCTGTTCATTAGATTCGTCATCTAATAGCATGGATTCAAATCCGGTGAGTTGAATGGGGAGCTTTTTACTAACTGATTCGATGGTTTTTTTTGGGCTTTGATCAAATTTTTGCAAGGCTTTGTTAATATCTGCGATCGAGACCGACGCCAGCGTTAGATCTTGCTGGTTATTTAGCGCTTTTTTTGTGAAGGCGGAAAATACGAATGAAGATACCAGTTTTCCTTCTTGGATATATTTAGTCTTTTTCCTGGTATACTCGTTTTCCATCCAGCCTTGTTCTAATATTTGAAACCTTTCTTCTCCCTGATTTATGTAGAGTGAATGGCCATGGGCGTCGTAGATGACGTTATTTCTCTCTGCCCATCCCTTGCCAAGGATTAAATCGTAATGCAATCCTTTGATGATGTATCCCCACGGACGCTCTCGGCGACCATTGATATCAAGGGTAACATTATGTTATTTGGCTTATATTTTGGGAGTTTTTATCATTTTTTGCAAGTACAAGTTTTCTGTGTTCTACTGAGATGCGTGGAAGTTTATGTTTCTTAACGATGTAGTCACTGAAGGCAACGTAAGGAAGACAGCCTGAGTCAAAAAGAGCTGAAAGAAAGAATTGATCATTTATAAAAGTTTCTATTAAAAAGGGTTTACTGTCCATTCTTTTCTTTACTTCCAGTATTTCTCCAGCCGACGGCTTTTCCTCCATGTTTACCCCAAAAGAATCATACCCTGCTAGCCTCTGCGCACGACTTTGCTCAGAGGCTATGAGTTTTCCGAATCCGAAACAAAGTCGTTAGTTGAGGACTCCTTTGCCATCCAGTTTACTCCTAGTCTACGAGAAGAGCTGTCGCCCCTAGGCGTCGGATTTTCGCGAAGTTCCGATACATGCAGTTACCCCATCGATGAGGTGTCTTGTTGCACCTTTCACAACGATTGCTGTCGATACGACGGTTTCTTTCTGCTAGAGAGACTTCAGGTGGGAATGGGCGGGTGTCGTTTCTTCGGCCTTTACCATCTGAATCTTTAGCATCACCACCTTTCAGCGCCGCTAAAATCGCTTGAGTTTGAGCTTTGATTTGACTTTGTAGCGAGTTTATGTCCGCCATATGTACAACGCCATCTCGATCATATTGAACAGGAGGTTGACCTGTCCTACTTGAGATGAGAGCGCTCGATTAGCTGGACGCTCAACTTCCCAGGCAGTATGGAGGGCTTGTGGGTTGTTTTTAGACATGTAATACTCCTTGTCTCAACTCCGGATTGTTCGAAAGCTAGGAATAGATTCTAATCCTTTTGCTAGGCTTTGTACTTCCTTGACGAAGCTTTCGTAATTAGTATCGGAGACTCCTTGGCGGTAAGCTATGCCTTGTTAAAGATGTGGGGCTAGCGCAAGTGTCATTGCATTTACCTTTGAAGTACCAATTGGTGCAAGGTGCTCTGCTTCAGAGCAGAGTTGCTGGAAAACGGATCTAAACTTAGCAAAAGTTTGTCGAGGGCCTTGACGAATCGGGTTAAGCTTTGATTGTGCTCTGGATGCAGCGTCCCAATCGACAAAAAGTTCTTCAAGGTGGCAGATGAGCCTTTCGCTGCTCCAGTCGTCGGCTAACTTTTGGGCTCTCATCCAAGGTGCTACCCGTCGTTGAGCTTCAAAGGGAAGGGATTTGGAAAAGACTGAGTAACAGAAGGTTTTATCACTGATACGATCTTCTGCGAGCCCTTCGAGACAGGTGTGAAAAGAAGGGAAATCTGCAGGATCTCCTGACCATTTGGGCCATCGGATTGTGGATTTCGTAGATTCTGAATGGGAACGGTTAGGCTTTGGGTCAGACATCGCCGTAGGAAACTGGGGTGCTGGCTGGGATTCGGCAAGCTGGAAGTCGTCGAGAGCTGAGACGATATCTTCAAGGCTCATAACACAGATTGAGACTAGATATTAGATATGTGAAGTTACCTGTACCGCTAAACGTCGCTGGTAAGGAATGATGAGGGAAGAGAATTTAGATAATCAGAATATGTCACGAAATGAGGTCGTGATCTAAACAATCGAACGAAGTTAACGAAGTCTATTCTGATTATCTAAAGAATGATCTCCAGAAAATGTCTCTAAAGTGTAGTTAAGCGTTAACAGTACAAAGATATTTTACAGGGGTAATGTTAGTGTTACCTAAGATCGACATTACTTAAGTGGGTCTCTATATCTTATTCAGGAAACCTATCCTAATACCCTTAAGCCCGTAACAGCCGTATATCTTCAATAGCCAAGACAGGCCGAAATCTAGACCTGGTTCATGCTAACAATCTACTCTCTGCCGATAATTTCACGATAAATCAGCCATCTATTCTAACGAAATGCTTTCCGAAAAATATTCACAAAATTTTCTTACTCCACGACCTACCCATGGCATTCTTTCGTTGACGACTCACACTTTGATGAAAGAATCTTCACCTGACCCACCTCCTGGTACAAGTCTTCGATATTACAGATGTCCGACAGATGGAATATATTGGTGGACAAAAATTCAGAGAGATTCGACCGTTTTTTGAGTGGTAGAGATCACTCATTAGGATTTTTCAGAGGCTAGAAAGTGGGATCGATGAGTTTAGAAATGGAAATTATTATTATGTTTCTCGTGCCGGGCTTGGCCCTTCACCCAGGAGACGTAGCACGGGTAGTCGAGCTCTATCTAGACTCATAGCTACCTACATGACCGAATCTAAGTGATCCGGGAAAAACCAAAAAGAAAAGTTTTGAAACTCCGGTGTCCTACACCGCGTTCCCCTGTGCTCGATCTAAATTCCAATGAGTCAGAGCCCCCCTTCAGCGAGAAGAGCCTTCACGCTGTTCGTCCTGATATCTGTCTTTTATAGCACTCTGTCTCGGTCAGAAAACGCAGAAACAGCTGCCATCCATTATCTCCCACCATCTTTTTGACAGTGGGGCGTGCTTCCCGCGTGTTAGTTCTCCAACGTTGGGAAGCCCTTCGATATTCGGCAAAGTGCCACGGACGCTTTTCCCGCCCACACTCGCATCTGATTGAGGCGTCTTCATGTCTGAACCTTCTATGATAGTCTGCAAAGTCTCCATGGTCAGTCCGCGCGGCAATTAGTCGGCGGTACGCCCACCGAGGGTGGGCTAGTTCGGGAGGTCTTTTTCGACGCATCTGTAGGTCTAGTTCCCCATAACGCTTAGGTTGGTTCGCTCGCCACCAGCTATCAACTAGCTCTTGCGCGCGAATATTAATGTAGCGCCCGAGAGCTACAAGGGTGGGTATTGGGGAACTTTCTCTATTGTTTGACGTAGCCGGTATTGCTCGTTCTGGGGGAATTTCTGTCAAAGCTGCTTTTGCCAGCTCGTCTGCTTTTTCGTTTCCTTCTATGCCGCTATGTCCGGGGATCCAACGGACCTCCACAAATGGGTGTTCTTCGCTAATTTGTTTAAATCTCCTTACTGCTGGATTCAAAGATCTAGACAGACCTTTTACAAGAGCTTTGGATGCCTCTTGATTGTTAATTAGCACCTTAATTGGCGCGTTGCTTTCGATTGTTAGTGTTGCCTCCAACGCTTTGAGGGCTCCAACAATTTCTGCATTGTAGACCTCCCCGCCAAGAAGAGCCCCCTTCCCGGTGGTTAATAGATTTCCATTCCTGTAGATGGCAAAGCCAAATGCCGATCTGCCAGGCCCATTAGATGACCCGTCTGAGATGGCACACATTGTGTCAGGTGGCAGGGCTTTGAGCCATCTTTCCACCCGATCCGCCTCTGTTACCTGGTCATTCGCTATGATGCTTGAACTTGTAACGTTCTTTGAGCGATACGACGAACCCGGTTCTTCAGTTGTCAGTATCGTAAGCATACTTGATTGTAGGCGAGTATGGTAACGTTCGGATACCTCGATTGGACGTCCTTTTTGTCCCGTGCGTATACCTAAGCACCTTGTCATATCCATTGGAGTCTCTTTTGATCTGAACACTATAGGGTGCCAACTGTCAAGTCTACGTATCCTAGCTGCTACGCGCAGTTGTCTCTGCTGAAGTAATATTTTGGCAGGAGGGATTCCAGCCTCCTGATGGAGAACCATGTTAGGCGTTGTACGCCAAACTGATAATACCGCTCGGATAGCCTTTAGAATAGTTCTGTCAAGTAGATTTTTGTGCCATCCTACACCCGTGCTAACTTGCTTATTTCTATTCGCGTTTACCCGAGTGAGGCTAGGCCACCAGGCTTCTACTCCGTAAATTGCTGTACTAACCAAGCAGGCTTGTACCGCCCGGATCAGTGGACCTGGTGCTGCACCGCGCTGCACTATGTTAATCTGTTGCAGGAACTGCCCTGGCTTCAGCGCCTTCCCGCACCACTGTTGTACGTGATGTCTAAACGAGAGCTGCGAGTCTATCCACACTCCAAGCCATCGCACATGCGGGGATGGTTCTATTCTCTGGCTTTTGAAATTGATGAATAATTCAGAAGTGTTTATTCTCTTCCTTGGGCCTCCGCCTATGACTAGTAACTCGGATTTAGATGGGTCGAAGTCGTTCTTGTGTTCTGCCGCCAGTTCTACTAGTCTCTCGACTTCTTCCTGAGCCGCTGCTATTGCCTCGTTCGGGTCCTTGCCTATCCGGACAACTGCAGCATCGTCGACGTAGCCAAACCTGCTGTTTGGGCTGCCTTTCTGTATAAGAATCGAAATGTAGAGTAGGAAGAGGAGAGGAGAGAGGAGCGAGCCCTGGGGGACACCGCACTCCATTATCTTGTCATCTGTCGCTCCATCCTTATGTCTTATTCTTACTCTTCGTTGCCTCAGGAAAGATTCAATCCAGCGGCAAAGGGAGTGTGGCCATCCCTGTTCACGCATTCGGAAGAGTAAACGAATGTATAATACTCCATCAAAAGCTCCTTGAACATCCAGCGTTACCATGGCTGTTACTTTATTACGCCTCCTGGCGGCCTCTGCATCGTGTACTACGCAGGAAACTAAGTCTACGGCTGAGCGCCCAGGGAGCGCGCCAAATAGTTGTTGTGGTACAACTTGATGATCAATTGCCAGCTGAGCCATCCTTTTAGCTACTAGTCGTTCTAGGCCTTTGGCTAAACTCGAAAGAAGTGAGATCGGTCGCCATCCTTTAGTGGTAGATAGATTCCTGCCTGGTTTGGGGAGCATTACCACTTCCGCCACCTTGAAGGGCACGGGGACATAGGCTAGTCTTAGACATGCCTGGAATAGTTCCCTGACGAGGGGACCAATCGTTTTCCAGCACGCGCTGAGCAAGCGCACAGTGATCTTATCGCAACCCGGAGCTGTAACTCTGACTGCAATAGTCGCCGCTGTTACCTCCTCGAGAGATAACGTTGAGTCCCATGGAATAGTTTCTGGCTGTCTGTTATCCCAAGCTTAGCTGTCGTTGTTGTCATTAAACCTCGCGAGTAAAGAGTCGCGTAGGGCGATTGCTCTTTCCAATGGATCTGAGAGCCAGCAGTCAGGAGACACTTGGGGAGGCGGCGGCTCTTTTGTTGGTTGTGGTTTCGTCCATCGCATCAGTTTGAATACCTGGGCTTCGGTCTCAGCAGCTTCGATCTGATTAGTCTAGTACTCGCGTTTCGCCGCCTTCACTGCTTTTCTAAATGCCTTCCTAGCATCTGCTGAGTTTTCTGCGACATTTCTAGACTCTTTATATTCTCGCCATTTTTCTCTGCAATTGTCGTTCCACCAGGGGGCTGTTCTTCCACTATCTACCGCGGGGGCCCGTCCGGTAACCTTAATAGCATCGTGTAACACATCCAGGAGTCTCGCCGTGCATCTCTCAATATCTACAACTGAGTTTAACGGCCCAAGCCTCGCCCATCGTTCAACACAATGTGCGAAATCGTCTAGATTCGAGTCGCTAGCGCGGACTTGTCTCAGAATTCCGGTTAAATCTGATATTCCAGGTGTGTAAACAGTCCCTTCGATTGTGGAGTGGTCAGATGTGCAGTGATAAAATGGTGTAACTGAGGCGATTGCAGATGCGTCGCTCCAAGTGAGGTCGAGCACATTTCCATCTCGATGAGTTGGTTCCCCGATGGTAGTAATTATCTCCATCCCATGAGCAGTGGCCCACTCAAGGATTTGATCGCCATTTCCATATTGTCGCTGAGCATGTGGGTTCCAAAACCGAGACACGGCATTAAAGTCACCCCCAATGACCGTGGGACCCTGTGGTTGCCAGCACAGAAGAGGCTCCAGAGAACCACTCGGGCCAGGCGCCCGGTAGACGTTGACGAAAGTAAGGCCAGATGTCTGCACGAAACAGTAGTCAGCCGTTCTTTCTGTTGAAGGAAATATCTGAGTAGCGCGCAGCCCGTTTCGAGTGAATGTGATAGCCCTTGGTCGAATTCCTTCTCCTCCAAAAGGTATGTGTGTATTGTATCCCGGGTGGCTTTTGGTGATAGTGGTTCCGTTTCTGCACATTGTTCATGGTTCCTGAATCATCACAATGTCCGCTCCTGCTTCCCATGCCTGCTTTATTGCTATGTCCATATTGGGGCCTCCTTTTGCTACGTTTACTTGGTGGAACATGAGTACACCTGACGTCCCCCGCGCTACACCTCCAATTTGGTCGCCGTTCATAAATCTTACATCGTAGCCTCCGGGGTGCTGACAGCTACTGCTTCTGCTTCAGCATCCTTGTTCCTTTTTCTTCTCTCTGCGAGCGTCACTTGGAAGTCACGGTTCCCCTGCTCACGGATCACCCGCAGCTCCGCAGGTGTGCGTGAGACAATGATATTATTTTGGCGTCTAGGGCGGGCCAAACAGTTTTTATCCGTCGATTCATGAGGCCCTCCGCAGTTCGAGCACCTCGGGATCTCGACTTTGCACCCTTCTGTTTCATGAGGTCCTTTGCATCTTCCACACTGTGGGGCTTTGCCGCAAAAACGCGTCGAGTGGAAGCCCCAGCATCGTTAGCACTGTTCAATCGGGCGTTGGCGTGTGAAAACTTTGGCCGGACCGCTCTCGTCGAAGAGCCGGAATTGGAGGTTGGTTGGCTTTTGTTTGAAATGGATAATCCAGCTTGTGGTGAATTGTCCAAGTCTGGTCTTCATCGGACGCAGTTGAACAGGTGCCGCTCCAGCAACTGTCGTACACTCTCTGGCCACCATTTCATCGGTGACCGGCGTATTGCCATCCAGCGTTCTAATATGTATTGGCACATCCGGGACCAAGACCGAAATCCAATCCGAGGCTGGTTCGATGATTGCCTTTTCCTCATAGAAGGATGATGCCACTCGTAGGATTGATTCCCTGAGAGCATCTGAAACACACTCAAATGCCATGCCTGAGCGAACTTGGTACATTTCTACAATGGCTGAAGCTGCAACTCCAGCTCGCTCAGTGATAATCTTCTTTATGGTTGAAGGAGAGAGTTTGCGCCACTCGTGATCCTTGTTCAAACGAAGGAAGAGTCCCTTATCTTCCTTTGGGGGACTTCTTGTAGGAGATTTTGTTTGCTTTTGGGTCGGTGGAGCTGCCGGCGGGTCGAGAAGCCGGGCTGCTTTTCTAGCAACAATAACCCATGATTGCTGGGTGACCTGTGACATTTCCGGGAGGCCATGGGTAGGCTTCTCGGCAGTCATTGACACCCTAGGAGCAGCTGCAGTTACTACGCTATTTTTGGGATATTGTTTCTGACAGGGGTGTTCACTCGTTTGAGCTGTGCCAATTGCGAACGCAGTCATAGTTGGAGCAAGTCTTTCAATCAAGGGAGTTAGAACGGCCTCATCTTCGGTTCCGGCCTTGGTCTTAGCCCAGGCGTCGATAGTACCTAGCAGCTCTTGGGCCAAGCCCAGTCTTTGCTTTCTGTCACGTTCAGATTGTTCAATTGCTGCGGCAATCCCAATCAGACTTGGGTGTAGCCCGTCATTTAGAGTGGCAGGCGTCGGTGATGGAGGGGCCCTGGCGTGAGCCATTGCACCAGTTGTATGTTCTCAGATACGGGGCCTTGATTATCTGTGTTGTTGTTTGATGATGATAGTGTTTGATGAATAATAGACGTGTGTTGCGTTGTACGCGATTATGTCATGACATCTTTAGAAATGGAAAGATGAGGTATTTGGCGAGTAATATCTGAGTAGTGGGTGTGATTCTGGATTGTATATGCCGAGTCCTGACTTACAAAGGTCGACATACAGTACAATCTCGATATAACAATGTGGGGCAAAACTTAACCAAGGCTCCCGCTTGGAGGATTCAATTGAATTGGCCAATCGGGAGCCTTGGTTAAGTTTTGCCCCACATTGTTATAGCGAGATTGTTCTTTAGTGACCTGCTACCTGGAACATGTCTGCAACGAAAGTCTAACTTTCCTAGACACCTCATTCGACAAGAGGAAAAAAGATTGTGCGGCTTAAAGTGTCGCATATCTACTATAGGGGGACAAGTGTAAGTTAACGAAGGTGAGAGAATAAGTTATGTGCACTATATTTTCATTTTTACAATATCGGAATAAACAGAATTTACCGCCTAGCCTGCATTAACTTACCCTTGTCCCCCTTTAGTAGATCTATTAATAGCTACTAGTAGATAATGGACTATTACAGGGGCTCAGGGGTAAGTGAAGGTAGTATGTCCTTGCAGGGTTTTTAGTTGCCGATTATTATACCAATATGGCGGTTTCCTTTGTTGATCTTTTCTAAGCGAGGCGGTATTATGATAAGATCAAAACCTAAATATCAATTTAATGTGAGAGATTTCTTGACGACGAAAGTGAAGGCAGTATGTCACTCTTGGCTATGTATCGAATGGTGTCTTAAGAAATCCACATCAAGGTTAATATCAAGGATTTCGATAGATCTATCTCAAGATTCTAATATACAACGTGTTCCTATTATGAAGTTGGACCCCCTTGAACTCTAACTACCTCTTCACATCTCTTTGACATGCTTAGAATGAGTAATCAAAGCTTATCATCTGTTGTACAATTGTACCAGGCCCCTAGTATAATTCGGCTATTCTCTGCTTTACTCCGCTGCCTCCCCCGCTCAAACTCTGGATATAAATTTTGAATGTATAGTTTCATCATACCCCACACATTCTCAATTGGATTTAGATCTGGGGGGTATGCTGGCCATGAAATAGGTTAAATTCCATGTGCCATGAGATAATCTCTTGCGGGAGGTGCTTTGTGTACTGGCGCATTGTCGTGCATAAATAAATATGCACGACCTGTCTCTTGTCGTCTGTTTCTGTGCCAGTTCACAACAAGGGGAAGGATGTGTTAGCGATAGCCTTCTGAGGTCGTCTTGCCCCAGTCGGCTCCCCAGAAAACACAAGGGCCTCTCTCGATTCCGGCGTAACTACCCCAAAACATCCAAGAATTATTCTTACGGTATCGATCAACGACACACGTATTATCATAAGCCTCTCCTTTCTTCTTAGACTGTGAGTAATCAAAAAACTTTTGGATTTATATAGGAATTACTTACCTTTCTAGTCACATAGCTCGGCATAATAGGTCCGTCATTAATCCAAGTTTCGTCGCTCCAAAATACTTGCGACCACTCTTGTTCTTGCCATTGAAGGCGTTGTTCTGCCCATACTTTCCGTGCCATCATGTGTTATTCTCTGATAACGGCGGAGACCTTCTCGGAAGGCATCGAGAGTACCATCTTCCCTTGAGTGCACTACGGATTGCACTTTCTCCAGCAGCCCATGAGGAGAAATGAACTGACAGTTCTAGATAAGAACATTGTCGTGCCTCGCGAGAACTGCAGATGAATTCTTCCAACTGATCGATTTGGTTAAGAGAAAGTTTAGGAGGGCGTCCAGTCCTTAATTTAGGAGATGCACGACCAGATTTAACAGTGTTCTTGGCTTGTGAATATGTTACTCTTAACTGAGTCGCAATTTGTTTGTACGTGAATCCCGTCCGATACAGTGCAAGTATCTGGGGAAAATCAGTTCGTATAAGTGCCTAGTTCAGTACCAGAATTCTACACATACCTCAAGTCTTTGATCTCGACTGAGATATGAAGCACGAGTTTGACCTTGAAAGTAGCTTGAGTATTCATGATTAGAGGATAGTAATTCTAATAAAGTAGATTCTCGGGAGGCTTGTGCTAAATTGCGAATGGCGTTCGATAACTTTATCTTTTTCTACTATCTGTAAGATAGTTTAAATAACAATGATGCAGCCGTAGATTTTTACGAAGAAATATCAGAAGTGGCTTTCCCGATGAAATGAAATCGTTGTGAAAGAATAGATAATAAGATCTCGTCTAACCTTCAAAATTGTATAGCATGGCTAGGATATGTCCATATTATAACCCCTGTATATAAAATTTCCAGCTGCCTTCACTTGTCCCTGAGCCCCTGTAGTAGATCTATTAGTAGCTATTAGTTGATAATAGACTATTAAAAAGTTAAATAATTCACTTAACCTAATTCGGTGCCTCTAGGTCCACGCAGGTATTTCCGGAGGATATGTATTCTTTTTGTAGAACGACTCATTTTGATGTTAGGAACACTCATACTCAGATTTCATTCGCAGATACCACTACGAGCATAACACCTTACGACATGTACTCTCTTCAGTGAATACCCACCACAGGGAAAAGCTAGAAAAATCTGTGGTTATCTGAGTATGCTTTCGTCATCCTACGAATATAATATCACCGCGAGAGAAGTGGTGTGCGGGTCTTGCTGGACTCGAACCAGCTTTCTCCTGTCTCAAGTGGGGCATGTATCCAAGCTACCCGGACTCTACTCGGGAGAACAGCCTGGACAGTGTACCACTGCATTATCCGACCATTATAGACTATCAGTAGATCTATTATTGGAAAATACGAATCCATGCGAGAATTGAGCTTCCTATTATGTATACGATGTTTGATAACATCTTTACCGATAGCCAGCTCTGCAGAAGGCAATATGACGTGATCAATCTCGACCCGAGACGGGTACGCCGATCCGAGATTGGTAAGCCGGCCTGGGAGAATGCGCGCTCTGAAGTAGCAGAGGAGCCAGGCACTGCTGGGTAGTCTTTGGCGATTCGACCGAGAGCGGGAAAACAAGTATGATTCACCTTCTACCATTGAAGAGGACTATCATCATCCATTATGATTGAGGACGTAGCAGGAGTAGGAATGCTATCTAATGTTATCGATTTCTTCATTACGAATTCTTGAACGCTCGAGAAAAAGATTACTTGAATGGCGGATAAGAAAGGACCGCTGAGCACACAAAGATCGCACGATTCGATTATACTCAGCCACAAATAGCAGGTCTCTGAACTAATAGAAAATTTAACTATTAATTGTCTATTAGCTCTATTAATCGAAGTCGCCTACTAATAGACAATTCTATTTCTACTAATATCTATTAGTAGAAATCTGTTAATAGTTTTGTGACACTTTAGTGCGGCTACACTTCTCAAGGTTACGGTGGGTAAAATGATAAAGGCTTGCCAGTGCAGCCCAAGATTTACTTTAGACTCCCTTTTCCTCGGTTGGGTATACACGGTCAAAGAAGTGGTGAAAGTCTCCATGGCTATCCCAAAAGTGATATCGGCAAATCTATCCCACAGCATGAGTCCCCTAAATCAATATTGTATCCTCTGTTTACATGGTGGCTGAGAGTGATTTCTCTCGCTTCGTCCATTTGTCCTAGTGGGAAATGAATGAGATCTGTTTCTCACGAAGTCAGTTCGAAAAAATTAAGAAGTCTTACAAAATGTAGAAAAAAAGTTGGAGAGGCCTTTGAAAATATTGTGACGAATATACCAGAAAACGTTTCTATTGTGATTGTAACCGTACATAATAAGACCGCAGCAAAATTCCAGTGCCCTAAACCCATTCCAGAATTCTGCCGTGAAAACCTTCTTCTGCGATTAGTCACACCGACGGCCTAGCAACCGAACAAAGCGTAAATAGATAAGCAAAGTATTGTCGAACAGGAAAAAAATACTTCCGTAACGATTACATCACAGTAAATCTATATTTTCATTTAAACTTCTTGACTACATATCATTTATAGGGGAACAAGGGTAAGTTAACGAAGGCTAGGCAGTAAATTCTGTTTATTCCAATAGTATAAACATATAAATATAGTGCACACATCTTATTCTCTAACCTTCGTTAACATACACTTGTCCCCCTGTATATTTCATTTAAATAGCCATCATACTTTCAAATCCAATTTAAGTTTAAAAATACCTGATATAATTCACAACTTCGCTCCACAATGTTCATTACTGTAGGTTATCTATTTGCCTCGACTTTTCATGGATACTTCTCTATCACTTGGATGACCCAATGGCGAATATAATCCATTCCCTGTAAAGACATTTATATTTAATTTTGAAGCAGAGGCATTTTCGGAGGTCCAGGCACAACCTAGTAATGAAGGATACACCTTTTCAAACATTTACAAAAACAAGAGTAGAATTACCAATGATCCCATAATTTCTTGTTAGAACTGCGATACGGGACATATAATTCATCAAGAAAAGTCAAAGATCACAGTAAAATCAAAGCAGAAGGTTAGAACTGGAAGCAAGAAGTATGGATGCCAATTTAGGATCACAATAAAACTCAACGACGACAAGCAATGGAAAATATCCTCCAAAAACACACCTAATCGTCGTATGAAAACCTCGAGTAAATCTCATCCAGCCCATCGAGATGCGGCTTTACCAGAAACATCACGAGAGGAAATACTTCTATCTTCAAAATCTGGCCTCAATCGGCCAAATTATGAGTGCTTTCAGAGCCAGGGAAGGATTTAATCTCGTAAACAAGGATATTTGAAATATTCTGAAAAGAAAAGGCAAAACCCGCTTGGTGGAATGACTCCATTGCAATGGCTGCTTCAAGAGTTCCAAGCCTGTGGATTCAATTCAAGATACAGCTCCTTTCATCTATATCTTGTGCTAATCTACTAGTAGTATTAACAGGATGGCTGAAGAGAAAAATAGGAGACAATGTAGATAATGATGATGGTTGCCATTCTAAAAGAAGGATACCTCTTCCTAATAGAATTTCTCGCTCAACAAAAGCCCTAGGTATATCTAGGCTAGAAGTTCATGGAGACATATATGAGCAAGAAGTAACTAGCGAACAATCCTATCTCGAAGTGCTATCAAAAATCAGGATGGCTGAGCAGATAGACCAGCCAGAGGTTATGATAGCCACCATGTGTTCATTTGGGACAGAGGTAGTTGAAAAACTGCAACCTATGGCGATGAATTCAACGATTGAGCAATAAATAATTAATAACAAGCTAGATTAGCTGTAGCCACAATATGTGACATGAATTTGATTGTAATATGAGGTACAACAAACTAAATTTTGTTAAGGCTTAAGTTATATCTGATGCATGAAATGAGCTTTGCAGTATCAAGTGCGCCTATTTTTAATTTTTAGAGTGGAACTATCTATGATGAGGGTCTGAGTACTCAGAACCAATTAAAAAGCTTGTCGCTCATGCGGCAAGCCAATTCGTGGGCGGTGAATAAAATTAGGAATACCGCACTGGAATTTAGCTACGGCCTATACAGTGTCAGTTTGCATAAACGACAGGCATTTAAGTGGGTTTTCTTGAAAATCTTCGGCTTATTAAGAAATGATCATACCTCTTTGCTGAGATATCCTGGAAACACTTTACCGCATTAGTGACAATGTACCTTGCAAAATCTCTATTGATAGGAAATTTTTCTTGGCGCCAAAATTTTGTTAAACCTTATATTACTTAAATATTCTCATTCATTCTAATCTACGACTAAACAGAACTATCATACATTAAAAAATAGGACAAAGTTAATTGTTAAAAATACATCAATACGAAGTAGGACCTCCTTCTGCTTCTAAAACAGCCTGAGACCTTGCAGGCATGCTGACGACAAGTCAACTAAGTTCGTCAGATGAGATGGAGTCCTAGGCTTCTCTTGTCACTCTTTTAAGCGTCTGCCGAAATTTTTGCCTTTCATTATCAAACTCCGGATATCGAGCTTGAAAGTAATCCTTCATCGATTTCCATACAGACTCAATTGGGTTTAGGTTGGGAGAGAAGGGAGGCCACACGATGGGTTCTACCCCAGCTTGGAGTAAAGCTTCTATAGCATTCCGTGCAGGATAACAGGGAGCACCATCTTGCATCAGTAAAAGTGATGGTTTAGCTTCTCGTGCCGTCATTATCCTTGGTGAAACCCACTGGCTATAGGTCGCCAAGTTCAATTTCCTCGAACTTTGTTTCTAAACTAGATCACTTTTTTGGAACCCATGGAAAGATTCCCAATACATAAGCAATTTCTTCGAATAAACTTAGGAGATAAGCACATCTCGTCAAACGCCTCAACAGTTTAGACTTCGTTCGTGGAAATCCCAAATTATCAATAAGCGAACTGACCTTTCTGATGACCCACAAACGCGTGTGCTGACCGCCAGTAATCCAATATTTGTTGGCCTATAGGACTTGATTCCACTACTTGATGGTCCAACTTAAATGAGACTGAGCGAAAAGTAAACGTCGCCTTTTATTTTCTTCGCTGATCGAAGGCTTATTCTGGGAGACACAACGCTCATATCCCATTCTTTCAAGAGCATTCCGAATAGCTTTCTTGCCAATATTCCAATGAGAAAACTGCACCGTGGCAAGCTCTAACTAGGTCACAAACCGACCGACGCGTGAATTGTAAACAAAATTTTCAAGCTCATCAGCTTGAACCCCACTTCGGACTGGAGGTTGATCGGGACTCCTGAATTCTGAAAGATCACCACGTTCGCAAGCATATTGAACTTGTCTATGACTTAGTGTCGCCGAATCAGTTGATGTTGTTAACAACAGAGCAAGTCCAAGATAAATACAGTCTATTGTAAGAGTCTACAGAATCTACGAGCTGGTCTATCATATAATATATACTCCTCCCATCGTTCTACAATCTTCTCGAAGATTCTGTCAGTTCTAGTTGTAGGGCATTCTCAATACTAACCATCTCATTCCCTTCGACTCTATACCTTTCCACGCCGTTCCACGCCGTTCCATTCCATTCTCTTCCGTTTGATAACGTTCTGTCCAATTCTATATAATTCTATTTATGGTGGTCTTACATTTCTGGCATAGCCAAAATCGCCACAGGGTTTATCCCGTAACACTTAGCCCCAATTCATGAGCGATGTTAAGATATAAAAGCCCGTGCCTTTGAAGTGTCTGGATTGCGATCCGTTTATCCCGATTAAGATTCTGGCGACGATGTCCCTACAGAATCTGATAGGTGTGAGAATTCATTTCGATAATTAAGTGACAGGCTGTGATTTTGGAGTAAGAAGTGGGAAAAGTAGTGGTCATGTGTTCTTGGCTGCAAAGATTGGGAGGTAAAATTTAAATCGATTTTGGGAATTTGATTTTAAGGCTCAGGAGACTGTTCGACAAGGCACCAAGTGTGTGATTCAGACTAAATCTGCTAGCCCTTTTTGGGATGATAAGCGTAAAATGCAAGGATAGGGCATGTTTTTTCATGATTTAAGGTTTTGCAAACCTTAGGGGTTTTATATTTATTATTCTGACATTTTTACGTACGCAGGCTGAGGCTATGACGCGAATGATTACGGAAGTTGTGTACATGACGCAGTATGACTGATGTTTGGAACACTCATACTCAGTTTTCATTTGCGGATACCACTACGAGAATAACGCATTACCACATCTACCTTCTTCCGTGATAACCTATCATGGGGAACAGCGAGAAAACCCCTTGGTTGTCTATTTATGCTTTCGTCATACTGCGAATGCAATATCACCGCGGGAAACGTAATGCGATGGTCTTGCTGGATTCGAACAAGCTTTCTCCTATCTTAAGTGGGGTTTGTGTCTAAGCTATCCAGACTCAACTTAGGAGAATAGCCTGGACAGTGTACCACTGCACCATCCGACCAAACCTATAGCACTGACACATTGTAATTATTAGATAATATGATGATGCAACTTATGTTAGACGTTGAGTCATAACTCAATTTGATATTCAGGCATTCACATTGTGGCTTCATATATTTGTGTTGCGAGTCAAAGTACATTTGTTCAGTTATAGCGAGTCGTGCTGTTTGGTTAAACGCGACGATATTTATAACTGTGTCAAGTTGTGCTTACTCTGAGAACAGATAAATTTTGGAATGTACTGATCCCAGTAAGTTAGAATGTCGGGAGAGATTAAATGTGGTAGATTCTCCTCTAGTTAAGAGTATAGAAAAAATATTATTCAACATATATGTTACTCAACGTATTCCAGAAACTTGTGTCCACCGACGGACAATTTTGGCAGTAAAAGGCGGTGAGACTGAATTTCAAAGTGGCAGGCTTGGGTCACAGCTCTTCTATGATGATTGTGAGCTTTCTCAGTCGGGGATGGGAGCAATTCTTAAAGCTGTGCAGACCTCAATATCCGCTTGTGACAAAAATACGTCTGTATTTATGGATTAGTCAAGCCGCTTGCGCACAGTAAGATACTGCAGCCAGATGTGTTCTGACACTCGAAATGCAATGCGAACCTGTAACGACATCGCGTCGATTGTAGAATCTGTTCACGTGAAGCATTTGAAGCGACAATGATTGTCTGGCCATAAGTTTGGGAGCTTTCTTTAAATTGGTACCCAGAACCATTGAAATCGGCATAACATATAATTCATAACCTGTAAATTCATCATTGGCCAAAACCCGAGGAAGTTGAAGATTTAATGTCATCTCATCTTGCGGCTGTTTCCGCATTTGTGGAAGGGGCCCCGCCCGGAGAGGTGTGTCGTATTAATCTAAGTCATTCAGCATCTCTAACTGATAAAAGCTTGCAGAAGTAATCACTGGTGGAGTCATTGTCACCTCCGACTATTTGAAAAATTCTGACATCTTTCAAAAGACATAAAAGCCCTTACCATTGACAACCCGACCATCATAGATCAACTTGGCCCGACGTACAAAAAGTATAATGAAGAGCAATATACAACAGTAAAGTTACCTGGCAGCAGTCAATTCGTAAGTTCGCATTATCAACACTTGGGGCTTTGGCGTTGATAAATAGTTGTAAGGTCATTATTAGTGCATACAACTCCCTCGGAGATGGCAGGTACTTTGATATTGAAAGCTCTTCCAGCTTTGCATTCGATCACGCAAAAATGGTGCGCCCAAGGTTGTCTTGTAATACAGTAAGGCATCGCTGATTTTTAATAGGAAGCAAGTGAAGTACAAAGCTACGTCCTAGAAAGCAATCATTCACACCTCATGTATGTTTCATACACTCGTATCCTAATTCATTAGCTCATGTATTTTTCAGAAATTCAATCTCGAAAAATCTAGCAATCTATTTAGACGAACACTTCCCCTCCGCGTCATTTGGAGTCTATCCTATCGAGGATGACACCGAGATCGTGGTACTAATTGTTGCTAATAAGTACAGCCCAAGGAATTTTTGGTCAGATTTTTTTGTTGAATGTCCTCAAATCCAAACATTTTGCTAAAAATAATAGGAATGGCCGCTGGAAATCATTTTACAAATTTACACCTTCCTCATCTTCTCTCAGTGGAAGCATAAAAGTTGACGTTCACTACTACGAGGACGGAAATGTTCGGCTCCTTACGACCAAGCCAGTCGCTGCATCGGTCTCATCTGGGTCAGCAATAGACATTGTACGAGAAATAGCAAACACAGAAAAAGTTTACCAAAAAGAACTGAATAAGGGATTTCTTCATTTAAGCGAGGGTGCATTCAAGGGGCTGAGGAGACAGTTGCCGGTAACAAGACAAAAAGTGGAATGGGAAAAAATTGCTGGCTACCGTCTTGGACAAGATATTGGAAATGTAAGCATCAAGAGATAGCCAATTGCTACAGCTTTCTATAGCTGCTACGTTAGTCTGATGAGAAATTTTTTATGCCCCTGCCTCTTCATCTGCCAGCAAAACAATCACTTAGTCTAGCCTCCTGAACATCTCTGCGTCTCACTGCGATGATCCTAATACGACTTACACGCTTAAAGACTAATAATAATGAATATGTGCGCTGGAAGTCATAGCTAACAATGCAACGTCGATGGCCAAATTTAAAGGTGACAATTGGATTTCAGAAAAATTAGCCAGCAAAATCAATATCATGTGTGTGATCCACGATAGATATAGCCACTTAACCGCTTCAGATTTTCTATTCAAATTGTAATGATGTAACCCAGAGGCTTTACGTCTGCATATTACTTTGACCAGCACTACGGATACGATACCAGAAACCTCGTGCTTTACAAGTCGCCGCGGCTAGGTAGAACCGAAAAATCAGTTGTGCGACATGCTGACGTACATGTATGCGCTTGCACCAAGTAAACACGTCCATAACACGGAAGGTGACACGGTGGGATGGCGAACGGCAGCTAGGTAACATCGTGAGCTCACTTGATTCGATGAGGGAAAACGTAGGTGAATTTCTTAGGTGGACACGGGCAGGGGAGATGCAGTTGAATCATTGTTGCAACTCCGCTCTTAGCCATACGTATTAAATTGATGGTGTTCAGTGTCCATACCAACCCATCCTCTTCCCAGTGAGAATGTCCGATAGATATGACTAATTATACTGGAGGCTGAAGTGAGGTACGTATGTTGGTAGCCATCGGGGCCGGCGAAACTTCTACTCCATACTAACGCTCTTGGGCATCGAAATTGCTACCGTCCACATTGGAATCTAACACGCATGTGAGGGATTGAGGGTTTGTTGCAAGTATATGTACATGTAGCATTAACGGTATTAATGGGTGATTCTTTTTATTCTCTTAAATCAATTGTGCGTACGTAATCTGGGACTTTCACGCAAAAGATTACGGACACTGCGTATTTTTCCCAGATTAACTCAGTTCGACGTTTGGAACACCCGTACTCGGATTTCATTTGCGGATACCACTACAAGGAGAGCGCCGTACGACATTTTCCCTCTTCCGTGAATACCGACCACAGGGAGTAGCGCGAACACCTATGGTTATCTGAGTATACTTTCATCATCCCACGAATACGATATCACCAAGAGAGATTGCGGGATGCAGGTCTTGTTGGATCCGAAATAGCTTTCTCTGGTCTCAAGTAGGGCATGTGGCCCAGCTACCCAAACTGTTACGGCGAGACTCGGAAGGGAGATTCAATCGCCGTCTTCGAGGGGAGATAGGCGAGCGACCGTTCGAAAGGGAGGAATAAAAGATGAATTTAAGGTAGAGGACAGGATAAGGTAAAGGTAAGGATGAAGGTAAGATATGTAATGATAAAGATAAAGTTTTGAAGAGTGATGGATGAGACCCACAGATGAGGTAATGGATAAAACCACTAATTGATAGATATGTTTAAAGAATAAAAATTGCAAAGCTGCAGATACATAGTGTCCATCTCGCCTTTATATACATGAAGGTGCGTCGACTCTTCCGACAATCAAACAATAACAGACTACAAATAATTACTAGATATTTTGAAAAACCAATCTCCACTCCCACAAGCCGACGCTCCGGAAACCAATTCCAAAAATTGTGCACCGATACTCCCGAGAGCCAATCTAATATTTCCTGATCCATCAGGCTCGACATATCTTCACTAAAATCACAACGCAGAATCTACTCGGGAGAAGGTATTTTGGTTATCATGGGATGTGGAGTGTTTGGCGACTTTTCTAATGAAAGAACTGCCCTTCAATAGAATTTTCAATGGTGTGAATGTGTGAAGGGCGGAGCACCAAAACGATAAACAAGAAAATTGTGATGGTCACATACTGTCTATTTTCTAATCGACTTTCGAAAGTAAGTCTAAGAGAGGAACTACTCATATAACTATCTAACTGTATTCCTCCTATAATACAAGAGGTACGAGGTATAACTACAAAACCATCTACGTATTACATGTAGAGATCATGACTCTATTCCGTGTATGAGAGCCAGTGAGTTTCATCCAAGACCTGACCTAGTAGTACAATGTTTTGTCTATTCCTAAACACACGAAGGCGCAGCCTGTAACATTATACCTCTTCCCTTTTTTTCAAATTTTCGCCTTTTTCCTGTAGATCCGGTTCGCGCGCCCGCATCTTCACCTACGTCATCACCAGTCCCATATTCTGCTTCATATTTGTCCAAAGCTACTGTCTCTTCAGGGTTCCTGCGCAACTCCCAATTAATTTCTTCGAAGTCTTTCCATTTCACTATTACTTCCCTTCGATAACCTCTTCCCACGCGTTTTTTTTGGGCTCTTACAATTTTTTCAACAATTGACTCATTTTCTCCATCAGCATTGATGAGAGGTGGGGGCTGCATGTCTCTAGAGATTTGAGATGGCAATGGGTTTTGCGGGTCTTTTTTTAACGGTTCTACATAGAATTTAGGGAAAATTTTGGATGGTACATCCAGTTCTACCACATGTGGTGAGATTATCTTCATGACGCGATATTTGCTATTAACTCATGCTAATTTCTTTGATAATTGTGGCGTCTTAAATTTTTTTAGGTTTGGCCAAACAAGATCACCCTCTTCAAATCGTTGTTCTGGTTGTCTTTTCTTGTTTTCTCAAGATTCCATTCGTCATTGGACAGACGCCATTGCTGCTTGTGCGTATTCCTGGGCATCTTTCAATCGTTCTACAAACTCCTGGCCTCGTTTAGACGGACTTGACATCTTAGTCACTGTGTTACAGGCTGTGCCTTACTTTGTCACTAGTTTGTACTAGTAGCGATAGAGGCGAAAGCGAGGTTGGGAACTGGTCACGTGAACAAAAATAGTTGCTATGACAACTTGGACTTGTTGGTAAAACAGCTCCTCTAATGTAACTAAATACTCTTCCTCTTATGTTTAGAAATAGACAGTATTTCGGCCAGCTTACTTTGTTTACATTGTTTTGGTGACAGCCCCTCACACACTGGTGGCGGAATTTGGTGAATAGGTTCTGCATCATACCCGTGCGTGAGGAAAAATGGATCAAGGCCAGTTACCGTATCTCTGTTATTAATTGTCAACATTGCCGCCGGGAGGATGGAAGGCCGTTCATATTATGCAGACGTGTTAAAAATAAGTCCCGCTGGTAGTAGAAAATTAAAGGGGGCACGGGACGTGAGACGATAATATCGGCAAAGGTAAATTCGGGGTAAGAACTATTCATGTAAGGTTGTGCCTACGAGTTCCTTATAACCCTCGACGCACTAGTCTGAACAGCCCCGGACAACATTAAAAGAAATATTAGAAATACGGGGTATCCGTGATCTCCATCAAATTAACTCCTAATAATCAAAGCCCCTAACTCCTTAGCAACATGTCCCTGTTGGATCAACTTATTTATTATTAGAGAGATGTGCTCTGAACCTTATTATTTCAACAAGACGAGATAAAAGCCCTTAGATACGCCAAGATTTCTTGATTCATCCTCTCCGTACTCCAATTTATCTCTGGATAAAAAGCCGTCGAGAGCCGTTGCTCAATGTTGAGTAGCTTTCAAAGATGAGTCCACAAATTGCCCACCCAATATGAGCCGCGATCCGAAATTAGGAAGGAGGGAAAACCATGAAAACAGTTGTGACATTAGACAAACCTTTCCGTATAATCCTCTGCCGACATAGTGTTGATTGCCTCTAATGTACAACTTTTTAACAACCGATCCGTTATAGCCATAAGAAAACGGGGCTGGGCTTTATTTTTTGCTAGAAGGTCAGTCGTAAAATCAATAGACAGCTCTGTGGGGAATCGATCTGGGACTGGTAGAGGTAACAATAAGCCTTTCTTTCTTTCTCTCCAAACGTGAGACCGACCACAAACATCACAGTTTTGACAGAACGTCCGAACCATTGTTGAGGCTCCTGGCCAGAAATAATTTCTTCATAAGATTGCACAGGTACTGTTAAGGGCTATGCCCGAAAAGGTTAGCTGGTCATAGGGACCAGCCCAGTATTAGATGACGAGAAGGCTGAAGCGTATCGGCTATAGATAAGGAGTACACAGATACTCGTAAGTTAGCCGATTGCCCCTCCACGGGGTTAAGCGGAAATACTCCGGAGTTTGGGGGGAGCCGAACGGGGCATTGCGAATACGAGGAGGGCCAGAGGAAAGCTTAGAAAACATTGTTATACGAGGAGGGCCAGAGGAAAGCTTAGAAAACATTGTTATACGAGGAGGGCCAGAGGAAAGCTTAGAAAACATTGTTATACGAGGAGGGCCAGAGGAAAGCTTAGAAAACATTGTTATACGAGGAGGGCCAGAGGAAAGCTTAGAAAACATTGTTATACGAGGAGATATTGTACATATAAGTAGAGAGATGCTGACTCTAGTTGGGCCTCATGTAAAAAATATTAATTCTTTGTTGGTATTGATCATCGAGTACATCCGATTCATCCTTAACCCTTTTCAGGTACTGTCTCGACTAGGATGTCCAGGGATGTACGAATCGTGGGTTTTCTGTATCAAGGCGGTTTGTAAAGGATCCCAATTTGGAACCCAGATACGTCGGCGAAAGCGCACCCCGAAATTGATATTTTGAGGTTTGACGTCGAGGGAAACAATTGATCTCCGTTTCAACGACTTCTATACACTTGTATCAATGCATTATCCTCTATACATCCTCGATCCTAAAGTAATTGAAGCTCAGCTTCCTGGAAAATTTGACTTCCCGCTGGGAATCCCGGCGGTAAATCTTTGCCCAACAAATTGATCGCATTGGCCAAGGCAGATAAAATATTAGCTTTGATAGTTCTTGTCTCGCGCTCTCTTCCCATTGTTTTACGAGGTATGTGATTGGGAACATGCACTTGCCTAGTAATGCTTTTAGTCGTTATGTTAACGTTCTGCAAAGTATGAATTAAAATGATGGAATTGCTTGATGATGTCTTTTCTGCTTGGGACATTGTTTGTCCTTATGTACATAGATGGGTACTTGGCTAGTCTCCTTTCTCTCTTGATCTGCACACTATCCTAGTCCACCACTTGTCCGCCTGGACTAGAAAACAGAGCAAACAATCTACC
Organism: Podosphaera xanthii; assembly: GCA_028751805.1. NCBI lineage: Eukaryota > Fungi > Ascomycota > Leotiomycetes > Helotiales > Erysiphaceae > Podosphaera > Podosphaera xanthii. The sequence continues at coordinate 2,750,521 of JAPWIX010000014.1, forward strand.
AGGTCCGTGCAGTAGTATGACGTACTCCCTGTGGCTGCGCCTCTTTTGCCTGCGTCATCCTACATTGATCTACCTGAGGTGATCCAAGCTGAGCATAACACTCCCTCTGTCGATGACGACTCCCTCTGTCGGTGACGACACCTGTGCCAGCTAGTCAATGGATAGGGACTGGAGATTTGGCTTTGGTTAGGCTGTCTGCTAGCTGCAGCGCGGATTGAACGTAGACAACTGTGATTTTTTCCTTCGCGATGTTGCTCCCGACAGTAGAAGTTCCGAAGGGAAATGTGCTTGAAACGTTTGTGGTTATCATGGTTCTTAATTAATGATATGGCTGATTGGTTGTCGACGTGGAGACGGGTGCACACTGCTCCTTCGATGCGGTTCGTGATACCCAGTTCTTCAAGGAGTGATTTTGTCCATTGGAGTTGTCGACATGTTTCAGTTGCTGCCAAGTACTCTGCTTCTGTGGTGGATAATACAACCTCCCTTTGCAGGTGAGATTTCCACGTGATGGGTCCTGATGCTAATCTTATTAGAGACCCCGATGTTGACCGGCTACTTGACGGATCAGCTGCGAAATCTGCGTCCGAATATGCCTCCAAAATTGGGCTTCCTTCTTTTCTTGTGAAGGTGATACCTTTGCTTGGCTGCTTTGATATGTATCGCAGGACTCGTCGCGCTGCTTGGGAGTGTTCCTCAGATGGATTGGCTAAAAATCGTGCGAGGTGGTTCACAGCAAATGCTATATCAGGTCTGGTATTGTTAGCAAGGTATTGCAATCCTCCGATGCAGGAATTATATTCGGTTAACTCTTTCGCCGAACACTGCTTGTCGTTGGGCTCCATCAAGCGCTCGATTGGTGATGCAGTTGGCTTGCAGTCCGATAGCCCATGTCGATTGAGGAGTGTCCTTGCATACTGACCCTGCGAGAGCTCAAGTGTGTCTTCTGATGGATGTCTGATTTCTATTCCTAGGAATAGGTCAGTGTTCACGGATTTGAGTTTGTATTTCCGGTATAGGGCATGCATGAGTTTTTCTATCTTGTCGAGGTTGGGTCCCATGACCTGAAAGTCATCAACGTGGAGAAGTACAAAAAGGTCTTTTTGACTAGTGGCGTAAAGGCACACGTCTGATGTTGTGGGATGTAGACCTTGGCCGGCTAATGTGGCTTTTGCGTCATCATACCATAGGGCCGCTGCCTGCTTGAGACTATAGAGTCCTTTGCGCAGTTGAATAGTATGCCCCTCTTTTTCAAATCCTTTGGGCAAATCCATGAAGAGATCAATATCTAGGGCAGGGTTCAGGAATGCCGTGGGGACATCACCTTGCCTTCTGTGCCACCTTAGATGATGTGCGATGACTAGCATAATCCTTCCTGTTTCTGGTCTTGGTGTTGGGGCGAAAGTTTCGTGGTAGTCGACACCTTGTCGTTGGGTGAATCCTTTTGCAGTGCACCTCGCCTTGAACTTGTCGACATCGCCGTTGGCCAAGAATTTCTTCTTGAACACCCACTTACACTTCATTGGTTTTCGGTTTGCTGGGAGTTCTGACAGCCTGATGATTTTGATGGCTCCTTTATCCTGAAGTGAGCGGAATTCTTCGTTGGCAGCTTTTCTCCATTGTGATGCTTCTGGTCCCGTCATTGCCTCTTCCCAGGTTTTGGGGTCAGTTGTTGATGGGAGGGCTGTCATTCCATGGTGAAGTTTGTAATAGTCTACTCTCTTGCTCCGTCTACCCCGGGTGGACGTGTAGGCATCAGGGGAGTCAAGTCTCGAGTTTTCTGGAGAGTGGGGTCTTTTGGTGCCTGCTACCTGGCGGACTGGGTCCCAACCCGTCATGACCATATCGTACTCGTCATCTGTACTCTCCTCATTACCCGACATCTCCTCAGTGTTGATAATCTCCCTCTGATTTTCGGGTGGTGAGAAGGGAATGACTTGAAGATCGGAATTAATTTTTGGGGACTCGGTGTCAGACGGGAAGTCGTGATATTGTGACGCTGTAGGTGACGTTGGAGACGATTGATCGAAAGAATCACCGGGTAGAGTTACTGGTGACGACGGGGATGGTGGGTGCTCCCTCTGCTTCGATGAGTCGTCATGTGATTGGAGCTGTGAAAAGTCTGGAGTCGTTGACGGACTTGATGGCGGACTCGAATGTGACTCATGGAGATCATCGCGATGTTGTGAATGATGTCTGCTGGTGTTGTTGGTGGGCTCTGAAAAGATTGAGCGATGGTTTGCCCAATAACTGGTCGTGTTTTGACGATCAGTGGAGTTGAGCTCATCCCCAAAAACGATGTCTTCATTGAAAGTGGCGTGTGGGGTGAAGCTTTCAAGCCATTTCCATCCTTGTGCGGCAGTCCAGTGCGGATGGTATATGAGAAAGTTTTTGTTTGTGTTTTTCTGGAAGCCAATGAACCATCCAATTTCGGCTCTTGGTTCGAATTTTCCTGGTTTTGGATTGATCAATTTGTACGCTCGGCAACCAAATCGGGGAAGATTTGAAAGGTCAACAGTCTCTGGGTGTGGCTGTCTAAGACCCTGGAGGAAGTCTAGTATCGGCACACGCTTGGTGCGTAAGCAGAAAAGGCGGTTAGTGATGAAGCATGCATGCTCGACAGCCCAGGGCCAATAGCACGCTGGCATGCGGGCGTCTATAAGCATTGATCTAGCTTTCCGGAGAACTACCTTGTTGGAGGATTCCGCAGTACCGTTCTGCTCTGGTGTGTACGGCGCGGAGATATCAGTCCTAATACCATGGTGATCACAGTATTTCCGAATGCCAAAGAATTCTGAGCCGCCGTCCTTGAAGATAGTGCGGACCTTCTTTCCAAATTGATGAGATTGGTTTTCGATCCATTTGACAAGTTGTGGAGCAATCTGGTCCTTGGTCGATGTGGTGATAGCCCATCTCATGCGCGTTTTGGCGTCGGTGATTATGACAGCGTATTGGTGGCCATTGAGAGCTGTGGTTAGTTTTCCGACCGTGTCTACGAACACCTCGTCAAGAGGGTCTAGCGGAACAGGACGTGGCTCTCTTGAGACATACCGCTGTGCTTTGCTGAGGTGACATGTCTCACAGGTGGTTAGCTCACTCATATCAATGCCTTCTAATCCCTTGGAGTGCTGAGCTGTTTTTTCAGTATTTTCTGGCCTATATGACCTAAACGTTGGTGCCACCGCTGGGCATTGGATGTTTTGGGAACTCTTGCGATGCCGGGTGCAACAATTGGAGCTGGTATCTTGTCGGCATGGCTAGGTTGGAGAGGTTGTATGTAGTATACATCATTGCGTCTGGCAAGACTTGCTATAGGAGTGTCCTCTTGGTTCGCTGCTTGACGGACAAGCATGGACTTCTGATGGTTGGCGGTTATACTTCCTAATCTGTGGAGTTTTCCGGCGGATATAATGATGCACGAGGATTTTGGCGAATATAGTGCATTTTGTAGTTTGAAAGTTGTGGCACCAATAGTGATCAACGCAGAGCCTTGCAGTGATAGTGATGAGTTTCCAACTGCTTGGTCAAACTTAAATGGAGATGATCTGCTAGTTAAGGTCACGAAGAAAGATTTGCACGGCACAAAATGGTGCGAGGCACCAGTATCATAGATGGTCACGTATTCTTTGCTAGATGCGGGCATAGCCCTTGCTGCTACGACTACACCATTTTCATTGTCCGAATCGTCCGTTTCATCCTGCCCGTCCACCTCCGACACTCTATTCCCATTGCCATTCATCGACACATGCTCCCGATTTGCTTTCCACCTGTCACCTTTTGGGCCGACGGCCAGCTCTGGATGGAGCCGGAAGCAGTCCTTGTTTAGGTGATTATGTCTGCACCTGAGACACCTGTCGTTCGGCTTTAATCGGGAATCTTTGGCTGGTGGGAGGTTACGGGCCGCAAATGCGCCATTTGTAGACACGACGCGGTTTGCTCCCATTTCACGGATTGATGACATTAGTGATTCAAGGGAAGCATACTTGCCATCATTCACATGTGCTCTTGTTGCCCTCCAAGTTTCTAACCAAGGCACATGCTTGGTCCCCAATACGAATACTGCTGCCGCCAATCCTTTTCCGATGCGGAACACTACGTCCTCGGTGGTTTGAATGGTATCTGCAGCATTGTTAACGCTCTGGAAACATGCCTGGAAGGCTTCGATGTATTGGTCAACAGTAGTGGTCAACTTCATCGCTAAGAACCTTTACAGGGCGATGAGATAAGGGGCGGTCGACGTTTCTTGTCGTGTGTTAGCAATTGTCTCGTACAGATCCTTAGCAGTCATATGATCGTAGGCCTGTGGACACATCTCTTGGCTGATGCGATCGATAATAATATTCTTCGCTTCTATCTCCCCCAAAGTCCAGGCCTCGAGATCGGAGTTGTACTGGACCATTGCTGGGTCAGACTCGGGAGTGGGTTGTGGAGGCAGTGCAGGTTCAAGTCGGGGTCGGATTCCACGGATATGATGAAATACGTGACCGATGACATTCCGTCGCCCGAGTTTTGCCTGTAAGGCACTTCGCCATTTCGGGAACGAGGTACCGGAGCCAAGGATGGATCTGATATCGATTTGAGTCATCTTTTCTTGGGAGATGAGAACTAGTTAAATTGACGGTTAGCATAAGAACTAGATTTGCGTGGGGATGCGCCGGGCTCATAACCTGTTTTACAAGGTATGTGATTGGGAACATGCACTTGCCTAGTAATGCTTTTAGTCGTTATGTTAACGTTCTGCAAAGTATGAATTAAAATGATGGAATTGCTTGATGATGTCTTTTCTGCTTGGGACATTGTTTGTCCTTATGTACATAGATGGGTACTTGGCTAGTCTCCTTTCTCTCTTGATCTGCACACTATCCTAGTCCACCACTTGTCCGCCTGGACTAGAAAACAGAGCAAACAATCTACCAGGTCCGTGCAGTAGTATGACGTACTCCCTGTGGCTGCGCCTCTTTTGCCTGCGTCATCCTACATTGATCTACCTGAGGTGATCCAAGCTGAGCATAACACCCATCCAAGAATTCTTGATCAATTGCACTTCTCAACATTTCAGGCGCTCGTCATCCGCGTTATCTGGCATATCTTGTTTCCTACGGGAGAGGGCGTCTGGTCCTTGGCAGCAATTCCCAATTCTAAATCTCTGCTCAAAATTAAACTGCGAAAGCATGTGGCTCCATCGGTCTTGTTGTTCAGACAATCTTTGTTACGGGCTGCGCCTTGTCAATAATTACAGGGATGCATGTTGACGATCCTAATCAAATATTCGCGACGGTTTCATTCCATAATTAAAGATTTTACTTCCAAGTAGGGAAAAGACCACGCGAATTTCAGGGATAAGTCATGGGTGAGAGAATAAATGTATGTAACAACACCCTCGCAGATAGTTTCATAGGTCATAGAGAAAATAGACAGTATTTCGGTCACTATCTTTTTTTGTATCTGCTTTGGTGTCAGCCCATGACAATTTTCTAGTGGACATGAAGTGTTACAAGTTTTTATGGTCCGAATATATGATAAACTTATCTCTTAAGCCCATTAATTCATCTCTGTATTCTTTGACTGCTGAGACCATAGATAACAATTCTTTATCATAGATTTCGTAGTTACTTTCTGCCGTTGATAACTTTCTCGAAAAGTATGCTATGAGTCGGAGAGTATTGGCCTGATCATATCGTGAGAGACAGGCACCCATGACGTAACCGGAGCAATCGGCTTCTACAACTGTTGGTCTTTCTGGATCATATAAAGCTAATACAGGGGCCGTGATGAAAAGTTCTTTAAGCTTTTCGAAATATTCTTTGTGCTCTTCCAGCCACAGAAAAGCGCAGTCCTTCCTTGATAGGTCCACCAGTGGAAATACAATCTTGCTAAAATTGGGAATAAAGTCTCGGTAGCAGTTTGCGAGTCCCAGGAAGCTTCAAACTCCGTTAACCATTGTCAAGACCCCTTAGGACTTTATAGCTTCCACTTTTTTTGGGTCAGCCTTGATTCCTTCACTTAAGCTGATGATAAAGCCTAAGTATTTAGTCCTGTTTACGGGGGATTCACATTCTCTGGAGTCAAGCATCAAATCTGCTTTACTAGGGCGCTCGAAAACTGTTTTCACCTTTTTCGAATGGTCTTCAATGTTGCGATTTGTACAGATAAGGACGTCGTCCAAATATGCCGTACAGAAACTATCGAGAATGTCAGACGTGGCGTGGCTGGGAAGTGTGGCTTGGGTGGTGGAACTGGCAGCTGGGATGATGATGATGATGATGATGATGATTCTACTTTTTGTCTAAGTGATGGCCCTTAGTCTGTCTGACATGTGACTACCCATCCTGGCCGGGACATAGGACGCTAAGGCCTTGGCCTTAGAACTTCTGACTTTTATCCCAGTCATAATTACATTGCTGTGCTGCGTTGTATGAAACTGCGCACAGAACAAAAACTTTACATAACGTGACATAATTTTTGAGCCCTCCTCTAGTTCCTAACCGATGATCAGCCGGTCCCGCTCGCCAGCTCTTCCATCCTCCTCGAGCCTCCGATAATTAACAAAAAGGAAAAGAAAAACAAAAATTGGGTTGTCCTCACCGGACGCTTATTTCCTCAAAGAAACGAGACTGATCCAGCCATTTACTCAGGGTTATGGCCCCCTCCGGCGTGCCTAGTAAATGTGGAATCAGCGTATTGATGGGCCCTGCAGGGCGGCCGTCTCGACGACGGAGAATTCGGCAGAAAAAAAAGTGTGTAGGTGTTTTAGGAGATCCACAGAGGCAGTTCAGTGTGGCATCTTGTGACACCTAGGTAATCACGATCATAAATAAGCTCGATGGTGAATCCTAAAAGCATAAGATTTTAAGGTAGAGATCTAAGCAAAGTGTAATGACTGATTATATACACGTACAATTCGCCCTTACATCAATATACCAGTGTCATTGCCATAAGACCGTTACCTGTGGTAACTAAGTCCTTCCTTAAGATGCGCAACCATTGGTAACCACATTCATGCCTGAGGCTCAAGTTCTGATCTACGTGAATCCCAGCGACGGGACGTCACACATCTTCGTGTTTAAAGCAGATGTGGTATGCAGCAAAGTCATCGTGACCTGTTCTGGCTGCGACCACCCGGCCCAAATTTTTGCGGCTTAAAAAGAGCTCCTTTGGAAAGCTAGGTGCGTTTCTGATCTCAAATTGTGTGTACGAATTCGGACGTGATGTGTGCCACCAGTTGTCTCTCGCTAGTTTAGTCTGTTCTATATTCCACTTACACAGAGTGGAATAAGAGTACTCAGGTGGTTTCAAGAAGGGTGTTGCTGCACCCTTCTTTGCCTCGAGATCTGCAAGTTCGTTGCCTATGATACCAGTGTGACTCGGCACCTATCGTATATTAATTTGGCCCTCAGTGGTGTGGGGCAGTCGTGTTCGCGTTTTCCAGATCTTTGACGCTTCCAGGGCGTCTAGAAAGACTTGCTGAGAAGAGGTGGTAGGGTGAGTTGTTAAAATCTTCCTAGCGACTTCTTCGTTGTCTAAAAATATCCACAAGTTATATGAGAATCGGGTTGAAGGTAGGGCTACGGCTGCATGAATCCCTCATTGCGCTGCGTGTATTTCTGCATCGTATGACCCCTTGTGCTTTCCGAGAGGGAAAGATTTCGTGCACACTTTGATTCCAAACTTGTAACGGTCGGTAGACCGGTGTTTCGCCTGTAGACTAGATTAGCCAACCTAGCCGACTTGCGCCTACATAGATCCCGGGTCACGTGGGAATGTTTGTATTATTTGCACTTTCAACCTCTCTCGCTTGTTGGACCCACTGTCCTCAAATAATGTATAAATAGACGCCCACAAACTCCGATTTTCTACATCTTCAATTTTGTAAAATAGTAAGAATATTAAATATACAACCCCAGACTCCCTGGTGACATCCCAGACCTCTGATTGTGACAATATTCTTACTATTTTACAAAATTGCCCTTCAAATATCTTTTTCTGAACCTCCTTCTTTGAGAGAGAACTCTACATTATGTCGTACCAAAACCCGATAGAGGACTCTGATTCTGACGAGGAGAGGCTAACGAGTCTCCAGACACAGATAGACGAGCTACGCAGGCGCCTTACTCTGAACGATGACACCACTACGGGTGTCGTGATAGAGAAAGACCCAGCTCCAGCTGAGGGACTGAGATTTCGGCCTACGGAGCTACCCGAATTTAATGGTAGGCGTGACAATTACCCAGCTTGGAGAAGCGCAGTGCTGTTGATCTTTCGGATGGATTGGCACGCGTTTAACTATACTGACACCAGAGCCTTCTTGTCTATCTATACGGCTCTCAAAGGCGACGCCCAAACGAAAGCCGGAGCGTTTTTCGAAGCTGGCGGCATCGACGGGACTCGGCGGCCCGAAGATTTTCTTGAATTCCTCGATCGTTCTAACCTCGACACTACAAGAACCGACAAAGCCTGTGACCAGCTATACGGCCTTAAGATGGGGGAGACTCAGATATGGGCCTCCTTTTATCCTACGTGGGCATCCAAGCTGACCGAGTCTGAAGGTGATCTCTGGAATGATAGAACGAAGACCACGATGCTTAAAAATGCAATGAACAGCAGGTTACGACACGCTCTCCGAGGAAACCACTTACTGCCTCGATCTAATTTCTCTGAGTGGGTCCGCATAGTAGGTCAAGTAGCCCAGCAAGTGGAAGATGACGATTCCAGGCAGCAAAGGAATGAGCAGCGACCGGAGGAAAGGCGGGGTGGTGATGTCAACCTCAGACTTCACGGAGGTAGGAGAAATGATTACTTTGATATAAGGAATAACGAAGGCAACGTTGACGGGGCTGGCGATGTTATTATGGGTGGCGTGAACACGGCTCTGGTACAACGTGGGCATTTCAACAAACCTAATAACATTCATCATCACCCAGCAGGTCGACAATCACGATGGAAGTCACCTGAGCAAATTGCTCGCTTAAAACGAGAGAAGAAGTGTTACCGTTGCGAAAGACGAGGATGTAATACGAGAATTTGCCCATTGCTTCCTGCCATTAATCCAGTCACGGGCAGTGTACGGGCCAATGCGACGGCATTACCGGCTATTGATCCAAGCATGTATGAAGAAATAGACGAAACGCTGGCGGAAAACTAGATACTCTTGTGGACAGTCGCCTACAAGAGTGTAATGTTAGTACTAGTCTAGAAATACAAATGCAATCTTCTCCCTTTCTCGTAAATGCTCTTATAAATGACGAGATAATGGTCCAAGGACTCGTTGACAACGGTTGCTTATGTACAGGCATCATCAGCAATGAATTGGCCTCTAGACTAAAACTAACGCGCATTCCAATTCCCCCACGTCCATTAGAGACAGCTGAAAAAGCGACTCTTAATAAACCAATGGTGGAATATTTGACACAGATTAATCTTGATTTAGACGGATATGTAATTTACGACTTATCGTTATACGTAGTACCAGGGAGCACACACCCTCTTATCCTAGGGAAAAAATGGCTCGAAGACCAAGACGCGGTTATCATCTCCAAGGACCAACGCCTTCACTTACGCAAGTTAGGCGGGTCCATTTATAGCACCAAACGGTGGCGTCACAATCTCAGACAAGTACGGAAGCCTATAGCTACATCGATTGGAGATCTAAAGAAATTGTTAACCTCAGTACCTATTTTCAAGGCTTCGGTTGAGGACATTAGCGAAGCATTGAGAACCAAGCCACGGCTCACTGAAGAAGGAGCTCGTCTCCAACTCCCAAATGAGATTAAAGACTTCGCGCACATTTTCGCAGACGACGTCGGAGCGGATGATCTCCCCCCACATCGAGGAAGGCTGGACCACGCCATCAACCTCAGTCTCGACAATGGTAAGCCCTCACAACCGCCCTGGGGCCCTCTTTATAGCATGTCTCGAGAAGAGTTGTTGGTGCTACGCAAAACGTTGACAAACCTCACAGCGAAGGGGTGGATACGTCCGAGCAGTTCTCCGGCCGCCGCACCCGTCCTATTTGCAAAGAAACCGAACGGAGGGCTGCGATTTTGTGTAGACTATCGAGGCCTAAACGCGATCACAATCCCGGACCGGTATCCCCTTCCACTATTTAACGAAACCCTTAGACAGTTGTCTAAGGCGAAGTGGTTCAGCAAGCTAGATGTCAAATCGGCGTTTCATCGAATACGAATCCGGGAAGGCGACGAATGGATGACTGCCTTTAGATGCCGACTCGGCCTCTTCAAGTGGCTGGTCACCCCCTTTGGCTTGTCAAACGCGCCAGCTACGTTCCAGCGGTACATAAACGAGCATCTGAAAGAACATCTGGACTGCGACGCAACCGCGTATATGGATGACGTACTAGCCTATACAAGTGGGACCAAAGAGGAACATTGGAAAACGGTCCGAAGTATCTTATCCAAACTAAGCAACGCAGGACTGTACCTGGATATTGATAAATGCGAATTTCTATGCCAAGAGGTGAAATATTTGGGATTTATCATACGTGCCGGAAGGGGAATAACTGTCGATCCATCAAAGGTAAAGGCCATTCAGAACTGGCAGGCGCCAACATCAGTCAAAGGAGTTAGATCATTTCTTGGGTTCGCAAATTTTTACCGGTGCTTCATCGACAAGTTTTCCGAAGTAGCTAGCCCATTAATTAACCTAACAAAAAAAGATACACAATGGAGATGGGGCCCAGAAGAAAACGATGCTTTCAAGCGGCTAAAGAACGCCTTCGCCTCAGAACCAGCACTAGCCCAATGGGATCCAGATAAGGACACTATTCTCGAGGCGGACTGTTCTGGGTACGCCATGGGAGGGTGCCTATCTCAAAAAGACGACGAAGGCAGGCTCCGCCCTGTAGCCTATTTTTCTAAGCGGCTGAATAGTTCGGAGGTTAACTATCCCATCCATGATAAGGAAATGCACGCTATCGTTGCGTGCCTAAAGTAATGGAAGGCGGAACTCACCTCAGTTTCAAAACCTTTTACTATATTAACTGACCACAAAAACTTGAGTTACTTTACAACAAAGCAACTTCTAAACGAAAGACAAATCAGATATAGCGAGACACTTCAGCAGTTTAATTTCAATCTAGAATGGCGACCAGGACGCGCGTGTGACCGACCGGACGCACTCTCCCGACGAGATCAAGATAAGCCAGCGGGATTAGACGACGAACGGAATATGGGACGGATAAAGCAGTTAATTTGTGGTCCAAAGCTAAATTCTTTGAATCCGGGTGGTGTCAAAAAATCTGTTGATTTCAAAAAAAAGTTCAAGGACGATGCTTCAAATGCAAAACTCTTCGAGGACGAAATACTCCAAACATTGTGGAGTATTGGGGTGGAGGAAGACGCGACGTGGAGACGAGCTCGTGATGCAGTCAAGTCGGGTGAAAGAAGCTTCCCGGCCGACATAGCCCAGATTATGACAGCAAATATTTCAGAATGTACAGTAGCGTCGGACAGTGTATTACGTGGAAGGGAGGACCGTGTCTGGGTCCCAAATTACGAGCCACTAAGAACAGCTATTATGCAACGTACTCATGACAGTCACCTCTCAGGGCACCCGGGGAGAGACACCATGTTAAGCATCCTCTTGCAGCGTTGGTTTTGGCCAAAAATGCGATCATCGGTACGCCAATTCGTAAGGAATTGTGACACGTGTGGCCGAACATCGGTCTGGAGGGAGGCCAAAGCTGGATTCTTGAAATCACTCCCAATCTCCGAACGGCTGGGTAGCGATTTAACCATCGATTTTGTAACTGATCTTCCCGAATCTGACGGTTGCACCAACGTAATGGTTATTACAGACCGCCTGGGAAAAGACGTTTTCCTCTTCGCTGCAAAAAGTATGGACGCGGCGTCGTGCGCTCGGATTTTCATCGACAGATACTATCGGTACCACGGGTTCCCCTATAACCTTACGAGTGACCGGGGTAGCGACTGGCTAAGCAACTTTTGGCAATATTTTTGTAAATCGGTGGGTATCTCCCAACGCCTTACGACTGCCTACCATCCACAGTCGAACGCGAGCGAAAGAGCCAACCAGGAAATGTATAAGTATCTACGTACATTTACGTGTTATGCCCAAAACGACTGGGCCGAATTGCTCCCAATGGCTCAGCTGGCCATAAACTTGCGTCCAAACTCAGCAATTGGAGGTATGAGTCCTTTTTTTTTGAGACACGGGTATAATATAAATCCTATTCAAGAACCAGTAAGAGAAGTTGGACGTCGTCACCCAGGACAGACCTCCGCCGAAACCCTGATTAATCGTCTTAGAGAAGCTCAAGATTTCGCACAGGCGGCTATCGCCACCGCTCAACAACGCTATGAGGAAAATGCAAATCGGCTGCGGAGGCAACCGGAGAAATTCAAGGTTGGGGACAAGGTTTGGCTCAACCTCCAAAATATCAGCACTCCTCAATTGTCCAAGAAACTCTCTTGGCTGCACGCAAAATACGAAGTAACAGCGGTCCCGGATCCATTGACAGTGGAATTAAACGTCCCGGGGAAATTACACAAACGATTCCATGTCGAGCTGGTCAAAAGAGCTAGCAATGATCCCCTACCATCCCAACTATGTGACGACACGCAAAATCCAGCGTTAATAGACGAAGGTAACGAACTGGAGTATGAAATCGATAAAATTATTCGAGCAAGGACAGTACGACGCGGGAGGGGTCTCATGCGGCAAGCCCTAGTGAAATATTCCAATTGGGCCAAGCCATCCTGGGAACCAATCGAATATATCAAGGACACCAAAGCACTTGACGTGTTCGAACACGACTACGGTCCCATCGAATCCAACGACGGACCCTCAATTGACGAATCAGGTGCCTTTGTGGGGCCTGCAGAAGAACACACGAAAGCTAAACGTCGACAGCGTAAGAAAAAAGATCCTAAGAGGGGGGATTGTAACGGTCGGTAGACCGGTGTTTCGCCTGTAGACTAGATTAGCCAACCTAGCCGACTTGCGCCTACATAGATCCCGGGTCACGTGGGAATGTTTGTATTATTTGCACTTTCAACCTCTCTCGCTTGTTGGACCCACTGTCCTCAAATAATGTATAAATAGACGCCCACAAACTCCGATTTTCTACATCTTCAATTTTGTAAAATAGTAAGAATATTAAATATACAACCCCCAGACTCCCTGGTGACATCCCAGACCTCTGATTGTGACAAAACTGGCATATAACATACCCACCGCCTGCGTTGCCCTCAGCTAGTTTTGAGCCGTCCGAGTAAACCTGAATGTCACTCTTCGGCAAGGTGCTGAGAAAGGTTCGAAATGTGTCCGCGTGGAATTCCTTTGGTCCTGTTGGTGTAAAGGTTAGAACCTCAGGAGCTAGCTCGGGCTCTGCCCTTGTTAGTGTGAGGGTTAGAACCCTTATTGGAACTCGGGCCCTGGCCCTTGTTTACTTATCCTATCTGATATTATCAGCTAGCGCCAAAACTATTAATCTCGCTTAGTGCTGCACATAGTTATGAAACTGCGTAGCGAGATTATAATGGACTTATAGATAGACGTTGGATGGTGTTTAGGCGTTATGGAATTTTCCAGTAGCTTCGTGCTGATTCTAAAGATTGCACAGATCGGTGTGAAGGCCTTGGGTTGGATAAGTTCTGGAAACTTATGGAATCGAATGAAGGACTTATATAGAGCTGCTTCCTGTACATGAAATCCTCACACACTTCTTAATTAATAGATTTCCTTAAACCTATACTTTGAGCCATTCGAGTGAGGCCTTTCACAGTTGGTCCGCAAATACGGGACAGGGAATTCTGCCTGGGTTCTATTGTCTCCCATGGAGGGTTGAGCAGGGGATTAATTTTCTCTGAGGCAGGAATATTACTGCATGTACGGGCGAATCGCGTCAAAGCAATACCATCAAGTAACTTCTGTCCTCGTGTACCGGCAGCCGGGACGTAACGAGACGTGAGAGCGAGGTATGGCGAGGAAGCGTGACTTGAACGTGAAGCGTGACTTGAATGTGAAGCGTGACTTGAACTTGAACGTGAACAACAGAGGGCAATCGATGATCCAACTATGAGTAAGACTAGGTATAAGACTCGAAGCTGCTGAAATAACTCTGTAGAGCTTTGTGAATATATACATCTCCAGAACCCCTGACCTCCTGTTTCCCTAGACACCTATGGAATCCAACCAAAAACTCCAGAACGTCTGATCCTGTCAGAGACCTCAGGAACACTACTGTAAAGAAATGAATGAAAGGGCTTGGAACATTAGTGCCGATCATGGACGACAGTGGAAGTTGTCAGAGTCCATGGAAGCGTTCCAGAATGCCACGTGACTAGATGTTCGGGCCGAAGAATCGGCGGCCCGTGACAGAGAAAGTCGCCCAAAGTTTTGTTGACAGATCTCTGGAAGGCTACCGGGGTTCCTTGAAGACCAAATGGTGTTATAAGCCATTCTAAAGAGCCAAAACTTGTTTGAAATGCGGTTTTATTTTAGTCACATTCTCTGATCCTAAGATTGTGGAAGGCGGCTCGTACATCAACCTTCGTGATCCATGTGGATTTCGATATTGAACTAAGAGTTTCTTTTTATCCGAGGAACGAGGATTTCTTACTTACGGAACTTTTAGCGTGAAACTAGTGAACTCTAAAAATGATTGGCTGTGAACCCCTGGAACAAAAAGGCCGGTGGGTCCGCTTAGTAAGCGACCCCTTTCTTCTTCTTCAACATCAATTCGTGCAACGAAAACTCCTTCAACATCACACAGCACGAAGCGCTTCGATCCACAACCTATATACTGGCATGGATTCTTTACCTTACTAGGCCCAAATGGGTGACACCTCAAAACTGGAAAATTCATGATTGGCTGAAAATCAAGCTCACGTGTTCCTCGGATATATACTTGGAGCTCCGCTCCGCCGAGATTCCATTTTATTTACAGCGACAAATATTAGTCCTCAGAAATGGCATTAAGTGCTCTGTAGTTGACACAAAACCTGAGTCCTCCGCCTGGTTTCTTGACAAACAATGCAGGGGCGCCACTTGGTGAGCTACTAGCTTTAATCCGGCCTTTATCCAAGTGATCGGTTAGTGTTTTTCTTAGTACAGGAGCTTGTCTTTTGACGTTCCGTAGAGTGAAACCCATGGTATCGATTTTTCCCTTCCTTTATCATCTTTTTGAAGAGTAAGATTCAAATCAGAGGCTCGATGCGGAGGGAGCGTATTATTATTATTATCATTATTATCTTTAAAAAGATGAGACCAACTTTTTAACTCGGGAGGACGCCTGTCAGGCACTATTCTTGGGAGCGCGGGGCGAAGTCTAACAATAACGACGCGGGGTATAGGAACACAATGAGGAACGCGACGGGCGTTCGGGACTGAAGGCGAATAGGGGATATGGAGGAGAACGAGGGGCACTCAGAGGATACAAATAGCAAGAGGTGACGGAAAGTCACTAGAGAGACAGGAGGACGAAAGTCGGGTTTGTCAAGATTACAACTAATCCTAAAGACAGAAAACAAAGCGTGAAGCTTCCAGAGCTAAGGGGGCGAATTACTTAAATACATACTTGAGAATCCGAAGCGAAATGAGGTGACACTAATATCTACGTCTGAGCCTGAGCCTGAGGCATCCAGTCTAGTCAGGAGAATCCTGACAACGCCTTTCTTCAATCTCAGCAGCAAACTTGTCAAGTTTCTAGCCTGCACGTGATAATTACAGTAAGAATCGCTGGGATAAAGGGCAATTGTGGGGCTTAAAGGGGAATAGTGATTATGAGGTGGTTTTTGTGTAAGAGGTGGATGGTGACTAAGATGTGGGTGTGTTGTGCTGACTCGGTTATGACTCAAGGATATCTGGAGTTTGAAGCTTATGGATAACGTGCCAAGTGACAGAGTTGCTGAAACTAATGAGTCATGTATAACATCTTTTTTTATACAATAATAGAACTCGCATTGTAGTTTCATAGTAGGCATCGGATATTTGATATTGGAGGAAAGATGTATATAGATACTGCCATAGTCAGAGCAGCAAGAACAATAGTCTCCATCGTGACCATCAAGGCGATATTCCATCCACTATACGCATTCAGTATAATCATTTATATCGTACTTACCATTCATTCACACCATTGACTATTCCATCGAAGGACAGCTCAATCACTAGACAAGTCGCCAACCACTCCACATCCCCATTTAACTTTATAACAGGGTGAGGTAAAGGTAATATTTGAGACAAAGAACTAAACAGGCCCCACCAATCCTGATGGGAGACCCGTACTACAGTAGAACCTGTCATAACCCATAGCTATTTTGTCCACCGAGGAGTATGGGTTATGACAGGTTCTTCAGTATATACAAAAAGCTTCGTGAAAAAGGGACAAACGCGCTAACAGAGATTTCGATTAAAAATACCTCAGGCATCTCTAACCTTGAATACTCACACGACTTATTCTTAACAACCTCAAGGGCATTGCTGATGTCGCTCATTGTAATGGCAAATAGGTAAATGTCACATCTCTCTTTCACTGAATCCAAGAGTAACAAAAATTCTGTTCCAGTAACTCTTGTGACTGAGGTTATGTGTTTTATTTTTTTCCTTCAAGTAAGTCGAGGGAAGAGTTTCTCTCACGGATATAAGGAGCAGTTCTTCCACGGGGTACTGTGAAGGATAACTGGCATCGGTCACTGCACGACAAGCGAGTGCCACAAACTGTATATTTTCTGTCTATGTAGATATAAATGTACGAGGGAATGGGCTATTTTATCCCTCCTCTATCACCAACTCCTTGATATACCAAACTCGTATACATGAAGTCATCCCCATGAACTCGTACCTATAACCCGTACAAACCAACTCGTACCCATAAACTAGTATACATGAATTCGTGTAGATGAATTTGTACACATGAGCTCGTATGCATGCTCGTATACCTGCGCTCGTATACTCCTCACCTAATCCCTCTGGCTGTTTCTAACTCGCAACCAAAGGACTTAGCGCAACCCCTTTCCTTAGCGTGGACTGACTGCATAAACCTGCAGCCTTGTGCATAAAGCATAACCAAGACCAGCACTGTATAACTATACTTATTTAACGGCGTATAGTTATTCCTTGATTAGGGCAGACTGGGCTTAGTCACCAGACTAGTCAGACATCCTGGGCGCAGCCCTTAACAGGTACGAAGCGGGACTAGAAAGCTCGTTTGATGGGGGTGAGATGAGGGTGTGTCAGGTAAAAGGTGAGATGGTGGTATAGATAAGGGGCGAGCAGCGGGAAGTGCTCTTCACAGCAGAAGAGAAATGGGCGGTGGGAGAGGTCTTCCGGAGCGGAAGAGAAGTGCAATTAAACAGCGGTCTTCGCAGAGGAAGAGGATAATCGAGGAATAAAATTATATTCAGAAGATACGCTCCAGATGGCCGTTAAAGCAGTAAATGACACGGCCGGTCCTCAAGGATTATACCTACCCTTCTAGTCTTCGGCACAAATCCCCGCCTAACGGAATCATCTCTACCTTCCCCATCGATTGCAGTACGCGCTGATGCTATTCGTAAAGCAATGACTGAGGTTCGGAAGCTAAAGGCAACACGTCAGGTTGCTGAGGGGTTATCAATGCGAAATGGCCCTAATATCATTGACACAATCCAGCTCCCCTTACAGAGTGAAGTAAAAGTTTGGCGCGAGAACATTGGCTGGACTGGTCCACACACTTTGTTGGCACGCAGCGACAATGATGTTAAGTGCACAGTGTGAGGGTCTTAAAGCAGGGTTTTATTCAAACTATGCTCAGAGCTGTATACAAGAAAATCTTGAAGTGAAGAGGAAAGTAATCTAAGAAGTTTCTCTCTTATTTATCTACATTTCGAGAATCTTGTTTCTCTTGATGACCAAATGGAATGAAATAAAATCTCCCTGTTCAAACTTATGACTTCTTCCCTCATCTCCTTCTATTTCCATTGCCATCATTACATTACATTAAATCATAATGGAGCTTAGATTAGTTGTTCAAGGAGTACCTAATTGCAAGCATAATTGAATCTTCTTCCAGGATGTTGTATGACTCGGTTGAGGTTGTCAATTTGTTTTGTTTATATTTCTGGATAAGATGATGTTGCTAGGTTCCGCTCTCGGCCCATTATTAATAAAATTAACAATAAGTATTATGCATAATTAGCTCGGCTAATTAATTATTATGTGGTTAGGCATTAGCCTAACTAGGGTCAGGCTTCAGCCCTGTGACACACAGTAGATGTCAATGGGAAAGTGATAAACTTTATGTAGAACGGTTCGAACTTAGATCAGTTTGCAAGAGAAGAAAAGAATTGATTGCCCCCCTGTCCCGAAGAACCTAACCTGTTCTTAAGTACAAGTTCGCTCGCTCTCTCGCCGATGGCCTTCTATCCAACCAAGTAATTTCCCCATCCCGTCTTACAAACAGAACATATGTCATCTAATTTTACATATCAAACAGAATACATGATAAATACCAATATTGACAATATTCACCCGCAGACGCAAACAATAACAGTACAAATTTGCAAACTGTAGATGTTAACATGTAAACAGTTACGGAGAATTGCAGTTAGTTATATGACTTGACGTTACCGCTCATCAGGTCACATGTCGAGGCCCTTGCATTAAAAACCTCCAGGGTTACATGCATAACCATGTCAGCCTTGTACCGAGATTTAACTCTTGATTAGTTTGACACTTTAGGACTGTTTCTGTGAAGCCTTATCATCGTGATGAAAATACGGTTACTAAAGATGTAAACGATTCTGTTGACGGTCCAGCTGAGGACGAGCTTAATGATGACGAGGAGTACAGGCCAACACTTCAAGAAGAACAGCCACAACGTAAGCGTGGTCGCTCTAAGGGATCGAGAAAAGCTCCCAAGTCACTAGCCGTGAGAAATATGACAGAATCAATTTGGATGACCAAAAAAGAGAAACTTGATGCAGCCCCCTCACTCAAGTTACGACAGGAAGGCAAGATAGCGGCCCCCGGAAGGCCATTTGAGGAGTCAGATCGTTTGGAAGTTGAGGCCTTAGTAGGTCGCGGCGTTTTTCGCTTTGAGAAGTTTGACCCACAGAAGCACAAAGGGGTACGAATCTTCAAGTCACGTATGGTTCGCGAAATTAAAGGCAAAGCTACTGACACCCCATACGAAAAATCACGCTTGGTTATTCAAGGATACAATGATAATGGAAAAAGCATAGTACTCACGCAGAGCCCAACAATTCAACGGGCCAGTCGACAAATAATAGTGGCTTTAGCACCCTCACTGCTCAATCGCGGAATGCACCTCTGGCTACGCGATATCACACAGGCATATGTACAATCCCAAACTGCTCTACAAAGAACTGTTCTTGCTTATCTTCCTAAACAAATCCACGATCAGTACCCCGATGACACCATAATGGTGGTAGTAAAGCCACTCTACGGTATTGCAGAAGCTGGCGCCCATTGGTGAGCAACGTATTTTAAACATCATTGTGAGCGACTACA
This sequence comes from Podosphaera xanthii, assembly GCA_028751805.1. Taxonomy (NCBI): domain Eukaryota; kingdom Fungi; phylum Ascomycota; class Leotiomycetes; order Helotiales; family Erysiphaceae; genus Podosphaera; species Podosphaera xanthii. Next base: position 2,770,012 of record JAPWIX010000014.1, read on the forward strand.
CATGGTGACCTCGACGTACGACCCTTGCTTGCTGATAACAGCAAGCAATTCTGGCTATTTTGGTGTCGTAGGAATGCAAACTGATGATACTTTGGGTATCAGCGATACTAATTTTGCAACACAGGAAAATATTGAACTTCAAAAAGCCAAGTTTTTGGCAAAAGAAAAACAGTTTCTTGATACCAACAGTCCTCTCTTGTTCAATGGTTGTATTTTGTGGATACAAGCTAATAATGTCTTCTTCCTACAACAAAAGAACCAAGGCGAAAGACTTAAACTCGTAACTAATATCCTCGAGTATATTGAGCGGCGCGCTCGAGGTGCATACCTAGCTACAATTTGTCAGCCTGAAGCTAGTTTTGACCTATCAGCTGCCGCACAGCACAAACAGCCATCTAAAGAAGATATTGCCAGGCTAAATAAACGTATCAATTGGCAGATCAGTATTGTGGGCCGTGGACTTACATATATCCCTCTCGACATTAGCAAAATGCGCCTCTTCGTTTTTGTTGACGGATTGTTTGCAAATAACAATGACATGAGCTCTCAGATTGGCTTTGTCATCGTCCTTGCTAATGAAGAAGCTGAAAATGACTCATTCACAATAACCAATAACATTGTCCACTGGTCATCAACAAAGTGTAAACAAATCACTAGGAGCGTTCTCGCTTCGGAAATCTACGTGATGGCGAATGGTGTCGATATGGCCATCTCCATTAACACTATTATCAATAAAATTTTGGCACAGCTCGGTGAACCGGTAATTTCGCCGGTTGTTTGTACGGACTCCTTCTCATTATATGAATGTCTTGTCAAACTCGGAACAACCAAAGAGAAAAGGCTTATAATTGATATCATGGCCCTTCGTTAGGCTTACGAACAACATGAAGTAGGTGATATTTGATGGATCGACGGCTCAGACAATCCGGCCGATGCGATGACTAAGTCGAGCCCAAACCGGGCGCTAGAAACTCTTATTAATGATAATAAACTTAAGATGCGAGTCCAAGAGTGGGTTAAGAGGAATGTGGAAATTAAGAGGATCTAATTTTCTTTGGCGCTGTTTGATATATACCTGATGGCTTAATCTACAGAAGAGATTGCCAGTGTCGGAACGATCAATCTGACTCAGACTATTTTGGTATTGGAGTTTGTGGTCCCTGCACGACGCATAACATTTTCCTTTGTAGTCCCTTTATATCGGGTAAATAATCATCCGAATGTAGATACCAACCTCATAACTCTAGAGAGAAGGGAGGCTTGTTATCAATTTGAAGATCATATGAACGACTGTTCACATTACGTACTGCAGTACTCTCATCGCTCTAAGTGCACTCATTAACTTTAGGCGTATGACCTTTGTCATACCAACATCTGTCGATGTCAAAATTGGCATTTGTTATTTATTTAATAACGTTTTCGATGTTTCCGTTTTCAGTCAACTGTAATTTTCAATCTGGGATTCCTGTCACAGGCCAAGAAAGACTTGTCGTATCATGAGTAGGTTCTCCTTTCTAAGATGTCTATGGCAGGCTTCTATATAACAAACTGGTAACACGCTAATTAGGCCCTTGACACGCTAAACTATAATATGACAACTACCTGGTTTTCTACTCCGAAACATATTAACAGAATGCCGACAGGCATTCTCCAATTTATCCCAGATCACGATCTGTATACCTTTGCAAAAACTGAGTGCCACATGAACTGAACGAAATGAATGAAAAAATAGTGCATAACTCAAAGACATTGTCTATAACCTCAAATATCCTAATAATCTTTGGTTCACTGAATGCTCACTCCGTGTTACAGGCTGTGCCTGCCACTAAGCTAACAAGGGTCTGGAAGATTAGGGCGACCTATTGGTTGCTATAGTGATGCTCCTAAGGATATGTACATAAACATATTGAATATCCACCTAAAGCCTTCCGACCTTAAGTAGAAAATAGACAGTATTAAGCCACCAAGCCTTTTTGTACGTGTTTCGGTGATAGCCTTTCACATATTTTCTACTTCTTTCAAATTTTAATCAGATAGTACTCTATCACAAGTCATTTACCGGTCTCTAAAGGAGATTAGAAGAGAAGACCCGATTGGGGCTTCTATGCGAATTAGGGTTCCCGAAAACGAAGGCGATTCTACCAGCGACGCAGATTCTTTTCTGTCAATAGAAAGTGAAAATATGACGGGACCACTCAACCCTCACACCCCACGGGGCCAAGATGCCCCAATGCCGGATGCAGATCCAGGCGAATCATCGACGAAGAATGAACAAACAACTCACCAGGAGGCGGTAGACCTCAACAATATCCCACCTGCACTATATCAAGCGCTTCTACTCAAGATTACCCAGGACCTGCAGAATCAATCCCTCAACAATCAGCAGTTTTCCCCGCAGCCACCCTTGATGCAACAACCCACGATAATGCAACCCTCGATGCAGCAATTCTCGACGCAACAACATCCAAACCAGCAAACGGCGTTTCACCAGGCACCTGTTTCCCTCTCAAATTTTTCGAGCCAAAACCAATGGCCTATGTGGGACGGTATGATCACATCTATCAACTCGCATGTGTTCCAAATGAAAGTCAAAATTGAGGAACAAAGGGGTATGCTTGGATCGGACCGTAATGTTTGCCTTTCCATTTTCAACTCCATTCCATCTGAGAAACACCCCCGGATTCTTAATTGGTTCGAAACTGGAGGGCCTGACCAAAAATATAACTGGGCAGACTTCCTAGAGCATCTCAAAGCCCAGTTTGGCGATAAGCAAGCTCGCCAAGTCGCAGGTAACCTACTTAATCGTATGAGAATGGGACCTTGTCAGTACTTCTCGGATTTTCTCACGGAATTCGAAATAAAGCTGTCTCAGTGCGGCGGGACTCGGCGAGATGACGAATCCAAGATATCCCTCCTCGAAACGGCAATCAATGCACCACTCCGTCAACTTTTACTTAGTAAGTCTATGCCAACTGATGACTACCAAAAATGGGTATCCAAAGTGAGAGTTGTTGCTGCTCGACTGGAGAATACCCCTTCGTATCGGCCGAGTGGTTCCGCTGGCAGGAAAACCTGGTATCTCCCACAAAATGGTTCAGCATCCTTCTTCACTTCCGAGAATTCCAAAGATAAAGCCGGCCCTAGCCTAGATTCAGATGGCGACACAAAGATGGGAGGAATAAACACGATGAGATCTCTTCAGACTATAATAAGCGCCTTAAATGGTATTAACAAAAATCAGGACCAGAGCAAACCTAGGGCAAAGTGGAGATCTTTGGATGAATTTAAGAGACTTTCCCAAGAGGGCAAATGTATACGATGTCAGAAAAAAGGACACGACACCCGTCTTTGTCCCAAATTCCGAGCCGCGATAAGACCTGCTAATGTTGGTCATATCAAGAGCCACGATAGCGTCTCTTTTCAGAAAACTTTGTTGGAGACAAATATGGATGACGACACCAGTGATGCCGAAGTGTCGGGGGAAGAGTAACCTCTGAACATCGTCGCGTTCAGGGGTGTCGGAGAAATTATTCACATAACGTAAAGAATGCACTCGATAGAATGAACAGTAAACCATTTTTGATTAACTGCCAAATAAATTCCAGTTTTTTTGTCCATTCCTTAGTCGATACTGGATGTCTCTGTTTTGCCGCATTCTCAAAGAGTCTTGTGATAAAAAATAATCTCCCGCGCATACCAATTCTAACACGAGCTTTGCAGTTAGCTGAAAATGATGGAAAAGAAAGGACTATCTCTGAAATAACACATGTAGCCGTCGATATTGATGGTAGACGTGAAATTGTCTACGGATATGTAGTTCAAGATCTAGCCTACGACATAATCCTAGGTAAGCCATGGATGGAACACAACGACGTCGTGTACCTTGCCAAAGAAAGAGCTATCCGCTTTGGATCATCTGATAGAAATGGCCTTGTTGTAAGGGAAAAAGACTGGTATCAGAGGGGTGCCCCTTCGCGATTAAAATCTAAGGTCCAATTTATTGCCGCCGCCACCAAAGTAGAAGGAAAAGAAGCTCTACAACTTATCAGCTCGTCTATGGAGAACGGAGATACACAAATCTTTGCAATAACAATGGACGATATCAATAGAGCTCTAGAGCCAAAGGACACCGAGTCAACCGAAAGTATCAGAGAAAAGTTGCCGTTTGAAATCAGAAATCGGTGGCAGCTTTTCATAGAAGACCGGGATAGTGCACTTCCACCGCATCGAGCTTCTGACATGAAAATCGACCTCCAAAAAGACGAAAAAGGGCGTGACAAAGCAATACCTTGGGGGCCATTATACGGCATGTCGAGAGATGAACTTTTGGTTTTGAGAAAGACTTTAACTGATCATCTAGACAAGGGATGGATAAGGGCTAGCAACTCGCCCGGGGGAGCACCGGTTTTATTTGTTAGAAAACCTGGTGGGGGTCTTCGATTTTGTATTGATTATCGTGCCCTAAATGCCATTACGGAAAAAGACCGGTACCCTTTGCCATTGATTAGAGAAACACTTAGATCGATCTCAAAATCAACTTGGATTACCAAGGTTGATGTCCGGGCTGCGTTCCATCGGTTAAGAATAAGAAAAGGAGATGAGGAAAAGACTGCTTTCCGTACAAGATTCGGTTCTTTTGAATGGTTAGTTACACCATTTGGTTTACAAGGTGCCCCGGCTGCCTTTCAAAGATACGTCAACGAGACATTGAATGAATACCTCGACGTGTGCTGTACGGCAAACTTAGATGACATCCTCATCTATACAACCGATAGCCTTGAGGACCACTGGGATAAAGTAAATTTAATATTGGAGTGCCTGGACAAAGCAGGATTGAAACTTGACCCTAAGAAATGTGAATTCGCAGTTAAAAAGACCAAATATTTAGGGTTTATTATCAGTCTAGGAGACGGAATAAAGGTCGACCCAGACAAAGTCAGAGCAATTAAGGCATGGGATGCCCCCACCTCAGTCAAAGGGGTTCGAAGTTTCTTGGGATTCGCCAATTTCTATCGAGAGTTTATCCCTCATTTTTCTGAAATTGCTCAACCTCTGCTGGACTTGACGAAAAAGGATCGTGCTTTCCTTTGGCTCAAGGACCATTATGAGGCCTTTGAAACTTTAAAAGAACTCTTCATAACGGCCCCTGCGTTAGCTTTATATGACCCTGACAAGTTAACCGTAGTGGAAGCTGATTGCTCAGGATATGCTATGGGAGCTTGTATCTCCCAGTTTGACGTCTCGAATTCTCTACGGCCCGTAGCATATTTTTCTCGAAAGTTGACGCCTGCAGAGTGCAACTATGAGATTCACGATAAAGAACTTCTAGCCGTTGTCTCCGCCTTAGAGGAATGGAGGGGCGAACTCATGGGGTTAAAAGATTCTTTCACGGTGTTGTCCGATCATAAAAACCTCCAATACTTTATGACTACCAGGAAACTATCAGAACGCCAAGTTAGATGGAGCTTAACCTTATCACAATATAATTTCCAGCTTAAATTCAGGGCTGGAAAGGTATCAGCACGTCCCGACGCTCTCTCACGGCGTGAACAAGATATGCCCAGAAATGGGGACGACGATAGACTAAAAAGCCGAGAAATGCAGCTGTTAAAAAGCTCATGGATACAAAAACCATCTTCCCAGGAAGCAAAAATAAAAACACTTATCACTAACATTTCGATCTCCCCTACAACTGTTGTTCAGCCTTTAAACCTTATACCAAAGGGTAAGAAAATTTTCCATGAGAACTATCTCCAATTACTCTGGGATCGAGGTTGTTTGGAAGATAGCACCTTACAAGAAATGTATAAAGCCGTCAAACAGGAGGAGCGAAGTTTCCCAAAAGACTTACATATCAAAATCGCGATATCTGAGTGCGATTTTGACGAAAGGGGAGCGTTACGTTTTCGCCGACGGGTTTGGGTGCCAAATTGGGAACCGCTCCAAACAGCCCTGATACAAAAGACCCATGATTCATATATTACGGGACATCCAGGCCGTGATAGTACTTACGCAATATTGTCTAGAAATTTTTTCTGGCCTGGAGCTTCATCCATGGTTAGAACTTTCTGCAAAAATTGTGATGTCTGTGGACGTTCCCACGTTTGGAGAGAAAGGAAGAAGGGCCTTCTTCTGCCCCTGCCAATCCCGGATCGTTTTTATTCTGAGTTATCAATCGATTTCATGACAGACCTTCCCGCAAAATCTAAAGAAGACCCAAGATTTCTCATGGTAATAACTGACCGTCTACTAAAGAGCTGCACTCTTGAAGCAATGGATACAATGGCGGCAGAGGACTGTGCAAAAAGATTTGTACACTGTCATTATCGGTACCATGGATTTCCCAAATTCATCACTTCCGACCGCGGCTCCAATTGGGTAGGAGATTTCTGGACCTGCCTTTGCAAGTTGGTCGGGATGGAGCAACGTCTATCGACAGCTTTTCACCCAGAAACCGACGGAAGTACTGAACGAATGAATCAGGAAGTTTTGGCATATTTGCGTGCCTTCATATCATATACACAGTACGAATGGCCATCGATGCTTCCTACAGCTATGTTAGCACTAAACAACAGGGATAATGTAATTGGTCTTAGCCCTTTCTTTATAACCCACGGCTATCATGCAGAACCCATCGATCAAGTATCCTCCTCCAGCATAAAAGCCTCCAGCCAAACTAAACGAGCTCGCGAATTTGTCAAACGTCTCACAGAAGCACAGGAATATGCACAAGCGGCTATGGCAGCAACCCAGCAACGTATGGAATCAAATTCAAATAAGAAGAGACAGCCACAGGAACGATATATAGTGGGCGATCTTGTTTGGCTTAACTTGAAAAATGTACAGACGCCACAGCTATCGAAGAAATTATCTTGGCTAAACGCAAAATATCGTATAACAAAAATAATCTCTCCCCACGTCGTGGAGCTTGACGTTCCCTCCAATATCTACCCTAGATTCCATGTCGAACTCTTGAAAAGGGATCCTCAAAACCCTCTGCCTTCTCAAATATCTACAGACAGACAGCCACCTCCCATAATAAACGCTGAAGGAGAACCTGAACAAGTCGTTGAAAAGATTCTGAGAGCAGAAAAACGTCCTCGAGGTCGAGGTTTTCGCAGGGAAGTCCTAGTTAAATGGGAGCAGATTGAAGAGCCAAATTGGGAGCCTCGAGCTAGTTTGGAAGAGACCGAGGCCTTGGATATCTTCGAGGCTAAGTTTGGTACGGGAGATAACGTTGGAGAAAATGTCGGAGCAAGAACGGGCCGCTCGGGAAAAAAGATCAAAACTAAATAAATTTAAAAACAAAAAAGAAAAGAAAAAAAAATGGAAGGAAGATAATGTTACAGGCTGTGCCTGCCACTAAGCTAACAAGGGTCTGGAAGATTAGGGCGACCTATTGGTTGCTATAGTGATGCTCCTAAGGATATGTACATAAACATATTGAATATCCACCTAAAGCCTTCCGACCTTAAGTAGAAAATAGACAGTATTAAGCCACCAAGCCTTTTTGTACGTGTTTCGGTGATAGCCTTTCACACTCCGGAACATATTTGTTGGATTCTTAATTTATAGTGTAAAAATTCCAAGCAAGAAGCTAGTTTAAATATTCATAAACGTCCTTGGTAAATAATCAATCTGCAGCTTCAAGATGTGGACCCGTGAGATTTATTTTATTTTACCCCTTTTTTTTTTTTTTTTAAATTTACCCGTTCCAAACATGTGCGTCATCTCGCTAGATCTTATTGATTTCACTTCAGATGAATTTTTATCCTACTCTCCCTTTTGTGGCAGAAGACGGCAGCTTTGCGTAAGTACTTTTTCCACGGATATTTTGGTAACTCAAATGGCCTTCCTCATGCTTAGGGATCAAGTATCCCTCTCTGGGACGAAAGAGCTTTAACTGGTCACCGTGAAAAGTTCGATAAATTGGCTGTCCAGCGATCTGTCTTAAAACATAACTCCTCCCATGGTCTCCACCGTATCCTACAATAACAAATGGACCTCTGTATGCAGCTCGAAGCTTTTTCTTCGCCTGAGCCTCGTCGTATAGCATAACGAGCGATCCTGGGGAAAAAATCGAGGAACCACTCACTCCTGAGTCGTGCCTATCCTTTTGAACCGCACGCCTTCCATCATCTTTGAAAGTAGTCTGTTTTCTAAGCAAATGTCTTCTCACTATAAAACTCAACTAAGCCATGCACATATCATCTTCAGTATCAACCTTTTTAAGATTCCTGATGGATTTTTGCAGTTCAACGAGATTAGCGGAGGGGTAAATTTGCCCAATGGGCTTGACTGGTTGAAACCCGAATAGAATCTCATGTGGCGTGTACCCCAGGTTCTTAACTACCCTGCTGTTCAGAGATTTGACAGCATCTTGTAGTTCTAAAGGCCACATGCCAAATCCTTTCTTAATTACCCTCTCAATTAAGTCGTTATGCTTTTCGACCATACCAACAGATCTATGAGCTCCTACTGGTGCTGGAATAGGAATGACTCCTAAATTTTCAGGGAAATTTTTCACTGCTTTACTTCCGAATGGCTGATTGTCTGAGTAAGTCGCCACAGGAGCTGAAATTTGATTAAATAGCCAGGTCAAGCAGCGAATAACCTCACTTGACGATGCTCCTGTGCAAGGAAAGGCCCAGACAAAGCGTGAAAAGTAGTCAATTACTACCAAAACGTGAGAGAACTTGAATTTAATAGATGGCTGTGGTGGTTGCTCAACTTCAAATGGGTAGTTCTCAAATCGAGGGCCGTAGGCGCATTTCCACTGGTTATAGACATCAGATGATTGAGGCCATAGCCGATCCCGAGCTTCATTTGCGTCTAGATCGACGTCCGGGAGGGGTCCGATGAAATCCATACCAAGGAGTATAAAAGGAGCTGTCACCCTAGCTGAGCTTTGAGGCATGTTACGGCCTTTGACACCGTGCTTCGCACACCTTAGGCAACCGAGTACGTAACTTCGAATATCTGAAGCCATTCTAGGCCAATAGTATTCTCTCAGATGCTTTAGCGTCTGTTCCGCGCTCCAGTGCCCACCTCTATCATGAGCCATACTTAAAACCTCTGAGACCTCACTCTGAAGTACACATCTCCTCCTTTCCCCAGAAAGCAATCGAAACATTGTCCCGTCTATGATCCTGTATGACAAACACTTATGAAGTAGTGCCCTCAGCTGAACCCTATCTATCTTCTTGTCATAGTGGCCATAACTTACATAATTGAAGATCTCTGAGTACCAAGGGTCTGAAGAATAAGAGTTTACACTTGCTGAGACTGAACCAGCTTCCATTACCATTTTCCTCTCCATCAACATCCAAACTAAATTTGCTAATGTGATGTCTCCTTGATCGAAAAAAACTGCCCGTAAAACATCTGATGGTGTCTCCCTAATTTCCCTTTCTTTTTGTTTTTCAATAAACTCCGCATAACCCCCAACACCATCCTTCCAAACCCAATCCGTAACTCCGTTTTCAGATTCTTCCATATTTCCGTAATCAAGCAAAATATCATCTGGTTCACACTCAGGATTAGGAAAAATCGTGCGTGATAGGGCATCCGCAATTACATTCCTTGTCCCCGGGAGGTACTCAATATCTAAATTTAATACCGAAAGATCGGCTTGCCAACGCGCGTATATCCCTTCCACATATGGGGAATCCAAGAACTTTGTAAGAGGCTTATGATCTGTCATTACTTTTCCACGTTTACCTGCAAACATGTAAGAGTATTTCTTGGCGTAAGTAACAATTGCTAATAGTTCTCGCTTACAGGTGCCATAGTTGCGTTGAGTCTTGTTAAAGGTCGTACTGTCGTAGAGTGTGGGCTTGGCGGTTGAGACACCTTTCACGTCATGATACTGCAGGATCACGCATCCGGTCCCATATTTGCTGGCATCTGTGTACATGTACGCAGGTTTTGAAGGGTCGAACCCGTATTGTTCTGTGGATGAGGAACAAAGTTCTCTGAGAAGTTGGAATGCTACTTGCTCGGACGGTCCCCAAACCCACTCGACGTTTCCAACTAAGCGCGAGAGAGGTCGTGCTATTTCACTGAAGTTCTTTATCCATGGCTTTGTTATCTGTACAGATGCCAAGAATGCTCTAACTTTAGATACATCAGTTGGTACAGGCCAGGATCTTATCTTTTCAGCTCGTGCCAGTTTTGCTCTAGACTCGCCTCCGGCGAAATGTTGAGTCCCTAGGGCAATGATAGACTCTGCGAATAAAAAAACTTTCTTGAATGACAGTCGAAATCTGCTCCAGGCAACTCTGGGTAAGAACAAATCTCTCAACCAAACAAACGCTTCGTCAAAATTTGTGAAAGCCGTGAATATATCGTCCATTGTTACAGGCTGCGCCTTAACGTTGCAAGCAGGGGTATCTTGCTTAGTCATAATTTACTATGGCCCCAACAGTTTATGCTTTGAGAGAAGAAATTGTATGATTGGTAATGATTTTGCAGCTAGTCGAGATAGAGCCTGGCTCCGGGAAAATGTATTTAAGATCACCTTTTACCTAGATTGCTAGTCATTGAGAAAATAGACAGTATTTCGGCCATCATTGTTTTTTCCATCTGTTTTGATGTCAGCCCATCACATATTTTCTCAATCTTCTTTCTCCAATTTATTACCTTAAATTTTCTTTCATTCAAAAAAAAAAAAAATAAGAGAAATAAACTAAGGGAATAAAATCAAGCATACCGGTCTCCACAGAGATTAGAAGAGAAGATATCATCTTCTATGAATTTCCGGGTCCCGGAACAAGTAATTGACTCAAGCGACGACGAGACATCATCACAGTTTCAAGAAACCCACACTATGTCTGAAGAAACTCGCAGAGCAACTGCCTCCAATGAGGAAACCCAAAATATCTCACATCAAATGAGCGGAACACGTACGCCCTATGAACCACATCAATCTCTTCCTCAACACGACACTGCTAACGCTACCAATATGCAACCAGGAGTGTACCAGAACATCTGCGAACAAATTACTCACAGTGTAATGAATCAGATACAAAACCTAATACCACAACTAATCCAATCGCAAGTTTCATCATTACCCCAAGGCTCTTCACCACAAGCTTACCCGGCACAGGTGCCTGCAACTGCTTCGGCAACTCATGAAAGAAAACCCAGTAAATGGCCAGTATGGGACGGAAGCGCTGTCGCTTTTGAAGCTCACATATTCAATTTAAGGGTCAAAATCGAGGAAGATAGACAGTTTCTAGGATCGGACAGGTCTATTTGCTTAAGTATATTCAATTCAATCCCCACCGATAAGCAACCTAGAATTATGCAATGGTATCGAAATGGGGGCTCTGATGGTAGTTACAATTGGGAACTCTTTCTAGCTCATATTACAGATCAGTTGGAAAACAAACAAGCCCGACAAACAGCTAGAAGTCAATTACAACGCATGCGCATGGGTAAAAATCAACTTTTCGTCGATTTTCTACAAGATTTTGAGCTCAAAATAACTCAATGCAATTGCTCACACTGGTCGGATGATTCAAAAATATCACTACTCGAAAGCGGGATAAACCATACCCTCAGAAATATATTGTTAAGTAAGTCTTTACCAGAAGATGACTACACCAAATGGGTATCTAAAGTCAAAAGAGTTGCAGGACGTCTCGAAAATTCACTTTCTTATCAACAAAAAGGCAAATCTGAAAAAAAAACTTGGTACTTGTCCCAATATGAATCTTCAAGTCAAAATATTCATGAAAACTCACAGGTCAGAGCATCCTCAGAAATTGATGCCAACGGAGATACCAGGATGGGAGGTGTCAATGCAATGACGATCGCCCAGGCGGTTATCAACGCTCTTGGTAGCAATAAAAATCAACAAGGCTACAGGAAGCCACCGGCAGAGTGGAGATCGCCAGATGAATTCAAACGACTCTCTAACGAAGGTAAGTGTACCCGATGCTGTAAGTCAGGGCATAGAACACGGCTTTGTCCCACTTACGGCCCTGCCAAGAAACCAACTTTGGTATCGCATGTTAAAAGCAACAAAGTTGTTTCAGAAGCAATAAAATCAATTAATGGCATCTCAGAAGATGAAATATTTCACGAGGCACTTTCGGGGGAAGATTAACCCCTGAACAGAGTCGCGTTCAGGGGAGGAAAGAATTTTCAAAGAAAGATTTTAGAAATGCTCTAAGTAAGATGAATGGCACACCATTTTTGATAAATTGTCAATTAAATTTTAGTTACTTTGTACCATGTTTAATTGATACTGGATGCTTATGCTATGCTGCGTTTTCTAATAAACTTGTGAATGAAAATAATCTCCCGCGCATTAAAATTTCTCAGCAATTTCTCCAATTAGCTAAGAATGACGACAATAAAAGAACTATTGACTACGTAACTTACGCAGATTTTGACTTCGATGGAAGACGAGAAAGAATATTTGGGTATATTATCAAGGATCTTGCTTATGACGTCATCCTCGGTAAGCCCTGGATGGAGCAAAATGACGTTATATACCACTCTCATGATAGAACAATTCAGTTCGGCAGAAAAAAAGGTAGCCTTGTGATAAGAGAACTAGGATGGTATGAAAATAACGCTCCTGACAGGGTCAAAAGAAAGATAAAAAATGCAGCCACAGCTACCAAAATGTTGGACACAGAGTTCATGGCGTTTCTAAAATCGAATAGAAACTCAGATACTCAACAAATATTTGCTATGACTATGCAGGATATAAATAAGGCTCTCGAAGTAACTCCTGATCAATCACTTGAAGAAATTGAAGAAAAACTACCACACCAAATCAAACATTGGTCCTATTTATTTAAGGAGGATCAAGACAGTACTGTCCCACCGCACAGAGCCTCAGATATGAAAATAAACCTGCAAAAAGATAACAAAGGTAAAGATAAAGAAATACCATGGGGTCCGCTCTACAATGTGTCAAGAGATGAGCTTCTTGTATTAAGAAAAACACTCTCAGATCATCTTGATAAAGGCTGGATAAGAGCTAGTGCTTCTCCAGGAGGTGCACCCGTTCTATTTGTAAAGAAACCGGGAGGTGGCTTACGATTTTGCGTAGATTATCGAGCTCTAAATGCAATCTCAGAAAAAGACCGATATCCTTTGCCACTTATAAAAGAAACGCTAAGATCGATATCTAAATCTACATGGATAACCAAAATCGATGTTCGAGCAGCTTTTCATAAGCTAAGAGTTCGAGAAGGGGATGAAAAAAAAACTGCTTTTCGTACCAGATTTGGCTCTTTTGAATGGTTAGTGACACCCTTTGGTCTTCAAGGAGCCCCGGCGGCGTTCCAAAGACATGTGAACGAAGTACTAGGATGTTATCTTGATGATTTTTGTACCGCATATTTAGACGATATACTTATCTATACTACTCAAAGTCTTGAAGATCACTGGCAAAAGGTTAACGCTGTTTTCGAAAAGCTCCATAAGGCAGGCTTGAAATTAGATCCGAAGAAGTGTGAGTTTGCAGTTAAGTCTACAAAGTATCTCGGGTATGTTATAAGCCTAGGCGAAGGTATAAAAGTGGATCCCGACAAGGTGGAAGCTATCAAATCATGGTCCCCTCCAAACTCAGTAAAAGGAGTAAGGAGTTTCCTTGGGTTTGCTAACTTTTATCGAGACTTTATTCCTAAGTTCAGTGAGAAAGCACAACCATTGCTTAATTTGACTAAAAAAGATCATGCATTTGTGTGGCTAGATGAACATCAAAAGTCATTTGAATTATTAAAACATTTATTTATTACAGCACCAATTTTAATGCTCTACGACCCTGATAAAAAAACTGTCGTTGAAACTAACTGTTCCGGATACGTTATGGGTGCTTGCCTGTCTCAATTCGATTACCAAAATAAGCTTCGACCGGTAGCATATTTTTCAAAAAAATTGACACCTGCAGAGTGCAATTATGAAATTCACGATAAGGAATTACTTGCTGTTGTTTCTGCACTTGATGAATGGCGGGGTGAACTGATCGGACTAAAAGACCCTTTTATTGTGCTCTCTGACCATAAAAATCTTCAATATTTCATGACAAGTAGAAAACTCTCCGAACGTCAAATCAGATGGAGTTACAAACTTTCGCAATATAATTTCGAACTAAAATTTAGAGCAGGCAAAAATTGTGCTCGACCAGATGCGCTATCTCGAAGGGAACAAGACATGCCACAAGATGGAAATGATGAAAGACTAAAGGCTCGGCACATAAAACTTATTAAAGATATTTGGGTTAAACCGGAAAGTGCTGAGGCTAAAATAGTCAGATCTCAAATTGCTACGATCACAACTTGTCAGAACCGGACTGTATGTCATATATCTTCAGTAAAAATACCTCATGGAAATCAAATATTCTCAGATCCTAACTTACAAAAATTATGGGATCAAGCATGTACCACTGATCACGATTTATCAATTATGTATAAAGCAGTCAAAAATGATGAAAGAGTTTTTCCCAGTGAACTAAAGCTCAAAATCTCTATCTCTGAATGTGATTTTGACGAGAGGGGAGTACTCCGTTTTAGAAAACGGGTTTGGATTCCAAACTGGGAACCACTCCAAACAGCAATTATACAAATGACGCACGATTCTCATGTTACCGGACACCCTGGCCACAACAGTACTTATGCGATTCTATCAAGGGACTTTTTCTGGCCAGGGGCCTCATCAATGGTTCGAACTTTCTGCAAAAACTGTGATGTTTGCGGTAGATCTCATGTCTGGAGAGAAAAGAAAAAAGGATTGCTTCTCCCGCTACCAATTCCTGAGCGATTCCATTCGGAACTATCAATAGACTTCATGACAGACTTACCTGCCAAATCAAAAGAAGACCCGCGATACCTGATGGTAATTACAGACCGGTTGCTCAAAAGTTGTACATTGGAAGCTACTAATTCAATGTCTGCAGAGGAATGTGCAAAAATTTTCGTAAACTGTCATTATCGTTTTCATGGTTTCCCGTCATTTATAACATCTGATCGGGGCTCCAATTGGGTAAGCGACTTCTGGACTTGCCTCTGTAAACTCACGAAAATTGAGCAAAGATTGTCAACCGCATTCCACCCGGAGACCGATGGTAGCACCGAAAGAATGAATCAAGAAGTTCTCAGTTATTTACGAGCATTTATTTCTTATTCTCAATACGAATGGCCGTCAATGCTACCTTCCGCTATGTTGGCCATTAATAATAGGGATACGATTATTGGTCTCAGCCCATTTTTCCTTAGTCACGGTTATCACATACAACCAATCGAGCAGGTACCGAATCCTACGAAAAATAGTTCTGTCTCGTCAAGAAAAGCTCATGAGTTCGTCAAACGGCTAGTCGAAGCACAAGAATATGCACAGGCTGCTATGGCAGTTTCCCAACAACGAATGGAAAACTCGGCAAATCTAAAAAGACAAAGTCATGAAAAATTTAGCACAGGGGATCGTGTTTGGTTAAATTTGAAAAATATTTCCACCCCTCAACTATCAAAAAAACTTTCCTGGGTCAACGCTAAATATTGCGTTACCAAAATAATATCTCCACACGTAGTTGAACTCGATGTCCCATCAGGTATATGGCCAAGATTCCATGTTGAGCTTTTAAAACGGGACCCCCATAATCCTTTGCCCTCTCAAATATCAAGAGACTTACAACCGCCACCATTAATTAATTCCGATGGCGACGAAGAACAAGTGGTCGAAAAAATCCTTAGAGCTGAGAAAAGACGTCGTGGCCGAGGGTTTCGTAGAGAGGTTTTGGTTAAGTGGAAGCAGTACGAAGAGCCCAACTGGGAACCAAGAAAAAACTTCGAAGAAACGGAAGCGCTTGATATATTCGAATCTAAATATGGCAAAGGTGATTCTGTTGGTGAACAAGCTGGAGCTAGAACAGGATCTACCGGCAAAAAAAAAAAGCCATGTTAACTCACCAAAAAAAAAAAAAAAAAAAAGTAAGTGAGGGGATAATGTTACAGGCTGCGCCTTAACGTTGCAAGCAGGGGTATCTTGCTTAGTCATAATTTACTATGGCCCCAACAGTTTATGCTTTGAGAGAAGAAATTGTATGATTGGTAATGATTTTGCAGCTAGTCGAGATAGAGCCTGGCTCCGGGAAAATGTATTTAAGATCACCTTTTACCTAGATTGCTAGTCATTGAGAAAATAGACAGTATTTCGGCCATCATTCTTTTTTCCATCTGTTTTGATGTCAGCCCATCACATCCATATAAAAGATCATATGAGCTTTTTCTTCAGGGCTATCTGATCTTAATAAAGAAGGAAAACTACCATCTGAGCCATCTGGTAATCTCTGTCCGTCTGGAAGCGGCGGTATGTCGCCAAAAACAATTCGTAGAGCTTCGCACAACCCAAATGTGGCGCTAGCTGACCCCTGCGGTAGGCGAGTTGGCTGCATTTGCTGTAGATCGTCTAACGTGAATGCGAGGTACTGCCTAGACTGTTGGTCGAGAGCTATGCTCCAATAGGAGTGCTTGAAATAAAACTGACAGAAAAACTTCTATTTTGGATTGTCCAAGAACTCATGGATAGTCGACATTAGAGGCATCCTTGCACCAGGTAAATCTTTATTAACATTCCTGTAGTTAAAAGTTATTCTAGGCTGTGCACCCCATTCTGGGTTCGAAGTCTTATCCACAAGTACAGCCTGAGCGTTCCATTCAGAAAATCGCCCGTTTGCTGCTAACGTTGGTTCGTACATGTGGCACGCTACACCTTCTGCTACGATCTTGTGTAACCACCATTTCCTATCCGCAGGCCATCTCTTTTGCTTCTTTTGGTTCCATGGTTTCGTTCCAGCTTTGAGCTTTATCTTGTGCACGTACAAGTCTGTGGGAGGCATATCCTCTAACTTATCGGCGTGTAGATCTTGGTATGTGTACATTAGCCTCAGTACTAAGTTATGGTGCGCTTCGCCGATCAGGTGGCTGCCTAGTTTGATTCCACACGTAGTGAACCATTCTTTAATAATGTCCATAGGCGTTTCTGACAACTCGCGGATAACTGGCCTTCTAAGGGTGGGGAACGGAATATTACTATTACTATTACTATTAAAATTATTCGATGTTGTAACTGATAAAACTTCGGTATTACGTCGGTCCTGTTCGGCGGAGGGAAAGAGAAGAACCTTGCAATGAGAGAAGTCTGTGGGCCAAAGACATCTAGAAAGTTCGCCTGGAAACTTTTTCGTGAGCCATTTGAAGATGTCTGCTTGCCAGGCATTAGGGCCGGCATACGGTATGATGGCCAGTGAAATTGGCTGTGGACTGTCGTTATTAAGCTTGTTACAAGGAGATTCATTAGGTCGAGATAAATCGGGATTTTTGTCGCTACCTGATGTGAGGTCTGATGAACGCACTTTAATGTCATGCTCGGGACTTATCAGTTTTTTTGATCATCTGAGCTATAATCCGATGAGTCACTGCTGGTATCACTGCTTGTATAGTCTTCTTTTATTCTTTTTAATTTATTTGCTCTCAGCAATACTTCAGGATCGGAGGGCCTTAAAAGAAGTTGATGGTCGGGATGGGGCTCCCACTTCGGCGTTTGAATTTTCACTCTTTCTTTGTCTTTGAACTGGTTATTGCCTGGGTGTCAGGAAAGCCTCTACTGTATAATATATATATGGAGATTGCCAGATCATAGTGTTCTATGATTCTGGTCTGGCCTTTTAGCCGAGTGGTGATGCATCTATCTCGTGTATCATGTAGGATGGCAACCTTTAGCCTGACACCCACCTCTTGACCCCTCTCTGTCCCCACGCTGTCTACATACCGCTTATGACACTGGGTCTCCTACGGTTATTGTAAAGTCTCGGATTGCCAATATAGCATTAACACTATATAGCCACGGAAGTCCTAATAGAAGATTCGTTGAATCTGGTTGTCCCGGTATCTCTGGTCGGATGAAAGCGTGAATTTTCCGAAATACATGTCCTACTCCTACAACAAGAACTGCAAAATCGTTGAGCGGAGTGATCGAACCGTCCGCTGTTTGCATTGAGAAGCCTTTCAGGCCATTCATACTTCTCCTTTCCAGTTTCAGGTCTTTTACTAGTGAGTTCAAAATTAAATTCAGGTCAGAACCCTGATCTGCCTGAACTGTACCACTCTGAAATGTCACTCTTGTTTGTTGGTTACTAATAACACATGCTGTATTTAACCTAAATGGTCTAGCTTCTTTAGGGATCCCCTTCAGCTTGGGTGGTTCTCTTCTCTTACTCCTTTCTGGTGGATAGTCTAATTTTCCTACCTCCACTGGCCCGGTACCTTTCTTTCTCCCCCTTTTTTCATTTTCTCGAGTGGCTAAATGTCGGAAATGTTTTGCGGCATCTAGTGACGCTTGACAGAATTCTAGGACGCTCATCGTAATCATAGTGTTGGCAAGGATGGACTTGTAGTCTAGCGGACCTTCACCCCTTTGTCCATTGATGGGTTTTAGAGATACCCTTTTAATCTTGGGGTATATTCTCGGCCCATTAGAATTAAACTGATGGTTGTCTTCTGGAACTTCTGTACTAAATTTGTCAAATTCTACGTGTCGTCTTTTTCTTGAAGCCTCAACTTCTGCTACTTCAGCGTGTGCTTCTTCCAGAATATCTTTGGCCGACCTCCGTCCGTCCTCACCTACGACGACACTAAAATGCTCAAGACTTCCTGAAAGGTTTAGAATGTCTAATTCTGCTGAGACAAGCCCCCATGCCGCACTTCCATCCAAATAATCGTATACTATCTCTGCAGGTAGCGACTGCATGACTTCTTCTTCAGGCTTGTCACTTAAACAAGGCACTTGACAGATCTGTCGCTCCTCATCTAAAAGCTGCGCTCCAAATTCTAACGAGTCTACCGCATCTCTACCAGCTCTGGACGAAGACGTTTCCTTCTGTCCTGTTGCCTCTTCGTATGTCTGCGCCGGGTAGTTGCCATAATCTTCTTCATTATTTTGAACACTTATATCCATCACACGAGGTACCGGAGATCTTGGTCGCTGATGAGCGGTGGGGTTCGGAAAGGCTTGTTGGTTTTGAGGTGTAATCTGGTTATACATGAACTGAATGGCGTCTGCAGAATTTACTTGCCTCTGAGTCGATGCCAGGACTCTATCAACGTATCTATTGTAAAGCATCGTCTGTTCCTCATATGTCAAAACCTGAGGAGTTGGGCAATCTCTGGACGGGTGTCCCAATTCACCGCACTTGAAGCAGTGTTGTCTAAAAGGAATTGTTCCATTGACCACCGGATGTCTAGATAGCAATGGATTGTACCCTTGAGGTAGCTCTCTCTTCGTTGGCAGTGGACGATTTCCCGCATATCCACTCGAAGATCTAGGTGGTCCTTCGTACCTGGGTTGTTGTTGGGGGATGTTATTTCCCTGAGGCAATTGAAGTAATTGATCAGATATAACAGGGTGCGACACGTTATGACTATTCCAAAGTGGTGCAGGTTGGGAGAGTACGTTGGAGTTCTGGCTAAGTGACTGTGACTGAGCGATCTGAAAATTCGGGGGAGCTGACGATTTTGGCCTGTTGCTTCTAGAGTAGTAATCATTCCTAAAATTACTAGTCAAGGACAAAGGAAAGATCTGGGCTGCCGGTTTATGAGGCGTCAAGTTATGCTGATTGACTGCAGATACTTGTAGAAATTTCTGAGGTTGTTGTTGAGTCTCGGCTAAGGCTTTCCACGCGACACTAGCTTGTGGACCGTACAAATAGATATGCTGTAGGGTCTGTACAGCTGCATTCACTTTCGAAATGGCGTCCTCTAGATCAGTCACTCCCATGGCACCATTCTCGATTGCCTTAAATTTTACCACTTCCTCGTATAATCCCGAAACAAATCCTTGTACAATAACCTGACATCCCATATCGTACATAGGCTCCATCTGGGTAGTTCTCCTACCGCCAGCTGAGCTCCAAAGTTCTCTCGCTCGATAAATATACGCCGTTAAATTCTCATGTGGTTCTTGCTTTAGACTTTGTGCATATAAGAAAGGGGAAGCTTGCTGCGTGATGGCTACACGTCCTGGGAAGCGAGACCGGAATTCGGCTTCAAAGATTTGTACTTCAGTGATCGTTGCGGTCTGTCTGGTTGTCATTATATTTTTGATTTTTAAGGTTCTGTCCATCCAATCCTCTGCTTTTCCGGCTACCTTGGTGTAAATCGCCTCCAGCCAAGGTTGAGGATGAGTTTCTCTGTCTTTGTTCGCGGCGCCAAAGTCCAGTTTCAACATTGTCAGCCATCTATCTGCGTTTTGGCCGTCTCCGTCAAAAGTGGGAGATTCAATGCAGGCATTCTTGTCACTGGAGGTTGGGCCATTCTTGTTGACTTTCCTGTTGCTACTTCGGATTTTGCTTCCAATCCTGGTCCTCCGGTAATTTTGCGCGCTCTTTCAAATGACGTTGGTCTGTTGAAAATAGCGTTCAGCTTAAGGCTTGCAGTATCGTTTCTTGAATCAGCTTTTTCCAAGTCTTCTAGCTTGGTTGTCTTCTGTTTTACTTCTGATAGAGATTCTTCGGGGTCGTCTGAGTCCTCAAAAAGATGAGCACTGCCAGGCCGTGTTCTCAGGGTGTTACAATCAAACATAAACTTAGCCACTGTCCTAGAGGGCAAGGCTTCTTTTTCCTTTTTTTTCTTTTTTTTTCTTTTTTTTCTTTTTTTTCTTTTTTTTTCTTTTTTTTTCTTTTTTTTCTTTTTTTTCTTTTTTCTTTTTTTTTTTTTCTTTTTTCTTTTTTCTTTTTTCTTTTTTCTTTTTCTTTTTCCTTTTTCTTTTCTTTTTTTCTTTTTCTTTTTTCTTTTTTCTTTTTTCTTTTTTCTTTTTTCTTTTTTCTTTTTTCTTTTTTCTTTTTTCTTTTTTCTTTTTTCTTTTTTCTTTTTTCTTTTTTCTTTTTTCTTTTTTCTTTTTTCTTTTTTCTTTTTTCTTTTTTCTTTTTTTTTCTTTTTTTTTGAGCGTTTCTAGGCAAGCAAGAAGTTCTTTTTTTTTATCGGCTTTTTAGAGCCTTCAGCACACTATAAATTTTGAGATAATATTTGGCGCTTTCTCTGGCAGGCTTAAGTTATTCTAAGCAGGTGTCGAGAATGAGAGGTAAAAATTTATTGTTAACGATGTTCAGATAGTGATTTGTCAGAATTTTTATTTTGGCGGGTCAAATACCTATGTCGAAGAGAAGTCGTTCAATGAAAAAGTCGTTCCAGAAGGCGAGAAAATATGAGTACTGAGGTTTCCAAAATGTCGTTGTGTAAAATTAAAAAAAGTGACTTTCCAATAGCTTTTCAAACAATTTACCAGCGTGCAGTTCGTTTTTAAGTCCCTGCGTAGGTCACCAGAAAGACTTGTCGTATCATGAGTAGGTTCTCCTTTCTAAGATGTCTATGGCAGGCTTCTATATAACAAACTGGTAACACGCTAATTAGGCCCTTGACACGCTAAACTATAATATGACAACTACCTGGTTTTCTGGCCAAAGGCCTGATTTCTAATAGGCTAGAGCCTAAATTTATTAAACTTATTTCATTCTTGACGACATTAGTAATCGTCAAAATGGATCGCTTACTCGACAAATAATAATTAACTCTTACAATTACTCGCTCAATCGGAACCAGTCGCTGCAACAGAATAACTTCATCATTTCATTCAATTCGCAATCCATACCGAATAGGCCTTCTCATGACTATTCGACCTCAAGAACGAGCTTCGCTGACGCAAGATGCATCATGCAATCTCACTGACATTAATAGCTAATCTCAATCTCGTCACGAAAGGACGCGAAATGTCATTCCGCGAAATTACACGTCGATGTATTGCGACTCAACAACGATATTTAATAATCGCTTGACTCAGATCTTGGGAGAATAAGGTAGACGGAAATTGATATGGAGAAATGAGAAGTGTTCAAACAGACTCAATTATGATATGATGTTAAGAGATATATTTGTAGATAAATAGCGGAGATACTTCACCCATCCTTTTTTTTCTTCACTTCAAGATATTCTAGTATATAGCTCTGAGTAGTTTGTGAATAACAATTACTTTAAGACCGTTACAATTCCTATGCGCCGGTGATTTTTTTCACAAAGTTTTCGGAAAATGCAGCAAAGCAAAAACAGCCGGTATCAACTAAAGACTCCACATAGAAGACAGATCTTATTTGACAATCTATCCAAAAAGGGTTACTGTTCATCTTGCTGATAATTTTTTCAAACCCACTCCTTGAACCTCTCTTACTCCCCTGAACGCGATGTTGTTTTGGATTTATTCTTCCCCCGATAGAGCTTCCTCCAACAAATTCTCTGTATCTTCAACGATGTTAAAATTATTAACGCTTGAGGTCATTTCCTCCAGGATCTTCTTCAGCCCTAATTGCTCCCAACTCTTCACACAAGAGACATCTGAAGACTTTCTGGCTGGGCCATAGATTGGACAAATACGAGTTTGATGTCCTTTTTTTTCACAGCGAATACACCTGCCTTCGCTGGATAATCTCTTGAGCTCCTGCCCAGATCTCCATCTTGCGCTGGGTTTCTCGTGACTCTGTTGTACACTGCTAAGGGCATTCATCGCTATTAGCAAGACCTTAAGAGAACTTACGCCCCCAAATTTGGTGTTCCCATCAGAATCAATAAAGCTCTCTTGGTTGGATAGAGCTCTCATGCACAGAAAAGTGTTTCGATCCGTTTCGAGGTATGCAGAAATCCGCTTACCCAAGCAGCCATTTGGATGATGTACTGGTGTGTTTTGTAGGCGGCCGGCGATAATTCAGACGTTAGTGTCGCAAGTTATAAGCAGGGGTTTGTAATGGTCACGTTCTAGTAGGAGATAAATATAGATAAATCGCGTACGCTAGTGCACGCTAATAAGCGCGTTAGATAAATGATATATGTAGGGAGGATAAGGGAGAGTGGAATTGATTATCGTTTTATAAGTCTTTACAGTTTATCCTTTGATTAGTATTACGCGCGTATACCGTACTGTACTAACAGTTAGAGACCCACTTCTGGCAATTGTTTTCCGGCAGAGATCTAGCCATAAGGAATTGACGTAACGTAGCGTTTATCCAGGTATCGAGCTGAGAGATTTTTGTTGCGTCGTCCAAGTGCGTCTTTTCGCTCTGAGATAATTTTAGCTCAAAGTCTTGCAAGTTGTCCGACAAATACTGGTTGGCACCTATTCATATACGATGGAGTAAACTGGATGCGGTCTGGCAAGCCAGCTTATCTTCATACTGTTCTTTGACATGGGTTAGAAATTCTTATCTCTATAGTTGCCCTTGGTGTCACGGGTTTACCCGTATCTTCATACTCAGACGTGCTAAATAGACAGTCCCAAATGCTCGCTGGACGTCCCTGCAAGTAGATTGCGCTTCCACGCTAACCAGATCTGCATTGATCAGCGATCTCGTCAAATATTTTTTGCGCTACTCCAAATTTGGTCACTATCGTTACAAGTATAGTAGTTACCATGACAACTTAGAGCCCGTGTTTAACAAACATAACATAAAGATACGATTTAGAAATGTTGGTCCTGGAATTGCCTTAATAATTTTTCCAAATTGTCCAATTCTATATTCCAATTTCATCTTCCTCACCCCCAACTTTGTCTCACTTATTGAACTCCAAATTACAATGGCTGAACTGAACTTTAATGCGCTATCAGCATTAATCAACATATCTCAAGATACTAATGAAAGAGGTATTTTTCCCTTTCTTTCTACTAAAATACATATTGGCTGATTTCTCCAGGAATGGTTACCGGAAGTGCTCTTTTAGAGGCCCATGATGGGCATCAAAGTATACCAAATAATGAGGATACCCGTATGCTAAGCTCCCTAAAACTAATTCATTTATGGCAAAATTTCCACTAATACGCAATTTCTTCAGTCGAGACCCAGTGCGGAAGTATGGAAGAAATAATTGGTATCCGGATCGACCAAATAGAGGACTGTCGCAAATCCATTTTCGTTAGCTAGGTGCTCGACAGCTCTCTTACAGTCCTCCATTTGGTCAATCCGGATACCAATTATTTCTTCCATACTTCCGCACTGGGTCTCGACTGAAGAAATTGCGTATTAGTGGAAATTTTGCCATAAATGAATTAGTTTTAGGGAGCTTAGCATACGGGTATCCTCATTATTTGGTATACTTTGATGCCCATCATGGGCCTCTAAAAGAGCACTTCCGGTAACCATTCCTGGAGAAATCAGCCAATATGTATTTTAGTAGAAAGAAAGGGAAAAATACCTCTTTCATTAGTATCTTGAGATATGTTGATTGATGCTGATAGCGCATTAAAGTTCAGTTCAGCCATTGTAATTTGGAGTTCAATAAGTGAGGCAAAGTTGGGGGTGAGGAAGATGAAATTGGAATATAGAATTGGACGATTTGGAAAAGTTATTAAGGCAATTCCAGGACCAACATTTCTAAATCGTATCTTTATGTTATGTTTGTTAAACACGGGCTCTAAGTTGTCATGGTAACTACTATACTTGTAACGATAGTGACCAAATTTGGAGTAGCGCAAAAAATATTTGACGAGATCGCTGATCAATGCAGATCTGGTTAGCGTGGAAGCGCAATCTACTTGCAGGGACGTCCAGCAAGCATTTGGGACTGTCCGTTTAGCACGTCCGTTCATACTGGCTGCACCAGTACTTACATAATCTTGCTTATGAAACTTATGGAAGGATTGGGAGTTTACTAACTACCTAAAATGTACTAGTAGTGCGGTAAACAAACTGCAGATCATAATCTTGTAATCTTGTAATCTTGTACTTTAGGCAGAGGGTACTTTGACGATTTCTTTCCTTATATTTAGATGATTAATTGATTTCACTCTGGACTTGCTCTGTTGTCACCAACACCAATTGATCCGGCTACACTTGGGACCTCCAGTTTCCAACCAATGAAGTGCTCGAGGCCGTCTTTCAATTGGTGTCGAACGAAAAGTGCCGAGGCAGATAGCTCGATCTGAATCTAGCATGTTTCTGTCTACTTTAATTTTTAATTGTAGCTGTTGAGCTTGGGCGTTGGAAGAAGATACCGACCCATCCCAAAGAGGCCAACTTGAAGCTTTTTTTTTTCAACTGTATTGCTGATTGATGGAAGCATGGGGCGATGCTTGGGTAACGGCTTCTTTGGTATGTGGAACCGAAGAAACATTTTGTGATACATTTTGTGTAACATTTTGACTGTTGTGTTGGTTAATTTGAAATTGCGCAAGCAAATCCCTGGTTGTCATAAGCGGTATGTAGACAGCGAGGCTGGAGACAGGGGTCAAGAGGTGGGTGTCAGGCTAAAGGTTGCCATCCTACATGATACATGAGATAGATGCATCACCACTCGGCTAAAAGGCCAGACCAGAATCATAGAACACTATGATCTGGCAATCTCCATATATATATTATACAGTAGAGGCTTTCCTGACACTGGTGAATGGTTTTCGTATTAATTGGTATAGAGCAGGTGAAATGCAATTAATGTTCATTTCCCCAGCTTCGTGAGGGTATTTTTGATGACTCTATTGTTCTGAGGCTACCGGTGGCCCATTCTATTGCTCCTGAGTTATTGGATGATCCTCATTACCACCAGTATTTCCTAGATTTGTTATGGTGGAACTTCCTACAGTAGAGCCCCTCTTAGCTAATTGTGGGTCCCGGTATAAATGTTGAAAAGATTCACTGTATCTTGGACTTTTATATTTGCAACACTTACCCTTACAGGTCGTTTGCATGCAGGGGTAAGTATTGCAAATATAAACGGTAAAATATCTATGAATCTCTTCAGTAATTATACCGGAACTCACTATTAGCTAAGAGGGGTTCTGCTGTATCAAGTAGAACGTTTCTTCTTCTCTGGTCGAATCGTTCTCTCAGTCCTGAACTTGAATTCTCATACAGTAAAACTTCTCTAACACAATAGTGGGTCCCGGCATAAGTGTTGAAAATATTCATTGAAATTCATCCATTTATATTTGCAATACTTACCCCTGCACGCAAAATGACCTGTAAGGGTAAGTGTTGCAAATATAAACGGTAAAATATCTATGAATCTCTTCAGTAATTATACCGGAACTCACTATTAGCTAAGAGGGGTTCTGCTGTATCAAGTAGAACGTTTCTTCTTCTCTGGTCGAATCGTTCTCTCAGTCCTGAACTTGAATTCTCATACAGTAAAACTTCTCTAACACAATAGTGGGTCCCGGCATAAGTGTTGAAAATATTCATTGAAATTCATCCATTTATATTTGCAATACTTACCCTGCACGCAAAATGACCTGTAAGGGTAAGTATTGCAAATATAAACGGTAAAATATCTATGAATCTCTTCAGTAATTATACCGGAACTCACTATTAGCTAAGAGGGGTTCTGCTGTATCAAGTAGAACGTTTCTTCTTCTCTGGTCGAATCGTTCTCTCAGTCCTGAACTTGAATTCTCATACAGTAAAACTTCTCTAACACAATAGTGGGTCCCGGCATAAGTGTTGAAAATATTCATTGAAATTCATCCATTTATATTTGCAATACTTACCCCTGCACGCAAAATGACCTGTAAGGGTAAGTGTTGCAAATATAAAAGTGCAAGTTACAATGAATATTTTCAACACTTATGCCAGGACCCACTATCGTGTCAGAGAAGTATTACTGTAGTATATTGTGGGTATATTTTTTATCTCATACGAGACCGGCTTAGATGATGGACCACTACTTCATCCTTCATAGGGTAGATTCTTAATCTGCACGAGCCTCGCAATCGTAAATCACTAGGCCAGTCTAGCGTCTTTCTCCCTGCTTCCAACACACCTTTCCTACCTGCTCGTCGTCCATATGCTCTCTTCACACGCGTGCCATCTCAATTGTCACGGTTTATCTAATAGTGCGTGTGCAACTAGGAGATCAGAAGTAGTTTATATTAAATCTATGGAGTGCTCACATGTTCCAACATGCTACAATTATTTATACCTATTGTTTTTCATCTAGAAGATTCCCTTTGGCCTTCCTGAGGTTCTCCTAGATGCTTCCAATTCAAGGGTAAGCATGGACCCTTTGCTACCCCACAATAATCTACGTTGCATAATTATGCATATTGTATAAAAGCCTATGCAGATAATAGGCTACAGGCATAATTCAGCTCACCAGCTGTTACATCAATAACATGCTTCCCAAACACCTTAATCCTCTCTACAACTTTATGCACCAGGTCTCCAGTCCTCTGTCGGAGATCCACAAAAATGTGATCGTACAGGTGAAGTTTGGGGGCGTGAAATATTTCAGCGTATGAATATTTATGACAAAGAGAAGGTCGCGATAATTAATTTAGGATAGTGGCGGATAAGTGGATCAGTCGGAAAGGTATGTTGTTGAGCTGCAGAAATCGACCAGGTGGCAGGGTCATCTTGACTTTGGCTAATGCTTGATCGTGACCGCGACCTGAACCCGCTTCTCCTCTTGGCTATCTCAGACATGCGATCATACTGAGCGTTTACAGCCGGAACCACGTGAAGGAGAGATGTTCAACTTTGCCAGCCGACAGTTCGAGAGAGATCAGGCATTTGGCGAATGGTCAAAGTTTGAAGTGGACTCGAATCGCAAGATTCCAAACTAGGAAGTAGAGGGTCTAGAAGGCTACCAGTCCGTAAATATGTATTTATGAGTTTATTGACTGTTCAAAGACAGTTGACAAAGACGAATGATCTCCTGTACTGAATCTTCTATAACGCAAAATCTCCCTATGGATACCACCAAAGCTTTCGGTGGGTCAGATGGTGCAGCGGTACACCGTCCGAGCCGTTCTCCCAAGTAGAGTCTGGGTAGCCGAGGCATATGCCCCACTTGAGATAGGAGAAAGTTGGTTCGAATCCAGCAAGGTCCTCACTCCAAATTTCTTTCACCTGGTCAAGTATGTACGATGACGGCGGCCGCTGGATGGCCGTGGATGGCTGAAATGCGTACCTGCGACAGACATAAACGGTTGAGGGTTGAAAGGTCTGTAAGGCGCCTAACTTTGAGTTGTGTCTTTAAATGATATTTGGGTGCAAGTGTCCCTTATATTATTTTCAGTTGTCGCTTCAAAGACCCTTCCAATATCATTCGTGTTGTAGCCTAGCATCTGCATACACAAGAATGATTTATAAAAAAGAGTGGTGATAAATTGTGGCTCGTCTCAGATTAGACTCGCGTCTATTTGAAACTGGTCGTCATAGAAACCAGGTGTTTATTGATTTTACCTGAAGTGACGTCATATTGGCTAACAGGTGGTTGGAGACGGAGTGCACGTGACTACTAAGAACTGCAGAGCGCCATAGAATTAGGAGTTGGCTATGCCTTCAAGATTGTTTTGCTAAATCTAGATGAAAACGGGATACCCTCGGCATATCTCAGCCTAGCGCACTCCTATTTTCACAATGATTACGACTTCAAACATTAAAAGGGAATTGTGAAAACTGGGATGAGCTTTGTCCAAAGTTTGAGTTTGGCAGATCAGGCTGCTAAGAGGAGATTATTATTTGGTACTGAGAGTTTGGTATGGATCTGAATGTAGATGGTTGATTTTTTAAATCATTCCTGCGCATGCAGCCTGAGGGTATGACGCGAACAATTACGGAAGATTTGTATATTTCGCAGAATAACTCAGTTTGACGTTTGGAACACTCATACTAAAAAAAGGCCTTAGAAGTTAGGCATCATGTAAGTGTCATGCACGTGCAGATACGTATTAGAGAACGTAGAAGGGAAGTAGGTAGATACAACCCCAATATTACTTATTTACGACTCTTTCTCTTCAATTTTTCTGGTGACCTACGCAGGGAACGTTAATCTATTTTTCCTGCAAAGCTATTTGGCTCCATTGAACATCTACCTAGAGTTATTTTCCATATAAACTTATACCTCCACTATATTTCTGTATTCGGTCGCCGTCAGTTACGTGACTTGCAATTGAGTCTTTTCAGATCATTGCAGTTATAGCGCATAAAGCCAAGTCAACATTTACACTCGTAAGACAGGAATCAACTTGCAGCTTCGGGACAGCTATTAGGACAGCTAGTGGTTGCGGGTTTAGATCTCCTTTGAGTTAACGTTCTACTTATTTTACAAGCAGCTTCGCGCAAGACCTTTCCAGGCATTCAAGCACTATATATCCCCACTTAACTCCAACACGTCATTCCATATTCCATCTTTTTAGAACTGGTGATAAGTACGGTTTATTCATAGCTAACACGTAGTACTTTTGTGCGTTCCAAGAATAGCCGCCGAAATAGGTTCCCAACTCTGTCATAGTGATTGCAATATTTGTCAGCAAGACTACTGCGAGTTAGATCACCCATACATCCTCGAAACTCGTCACTCGGATAATCAAGAGCTCTGTTCTGGTCCTCTAGACTGCTCTTTTCAAGTACTCGGTCGTTTAATCCCTCACAGCTTACGATTGTTTCCAAATAATTGTGCGACAGTTAGGCCTTCAGAAATTCTGGAATACAAACCTGAATCTCACAAGAGACCAACTGTCATGGCTGCCAAGAGCTCAGAGTCAGATGTCCAATATTAGGGGCAAGGGTCCACGACACGAGGCAGTTACGCGACTGACTAGGAAAGTCGGGCATGACTTATTTACGCGACTCACGGAAAGAGTCAGATGCGGATGATACGAAGGCTACAGTGTTAGGTTAGTTTGAGCTTGTATCTTGATTCCGGAAAGACTATGTAATTAGGTGTAACCTGTATATATATAATGAGGCTGGATCTGGGACTTAGATCTCCAGCTTCTCAATCTATCTTCTTGCATTACTTGCTTGCATCCTTTCGTCTTGTTCCATTTGTCTTGTTTCGTTCGTCTTGTTCCGACCTAAGTCTACCGCCCCACGTCATCCGTACCTCGCAGACGGCGATTATACTCAACTTGTTGCACGCCGTAACATTTTGAGAAGCTCTAAATCGTGATGTCGGGGTCAAGAATGGATCTAGGTAACGCGGCCTTACCAAGAGACCCATCATGGCAGCTCATCAGTAAAAATTGGGATCAGATAATCACCCATTCAACTCCCTTAAAATTCGCCCTTCCTGCAGATATCCCTGCACCTATTCGGCATTGTCTCAACATCGCTCATGCAGCAGGAAAGTCCAGCGTAGGAAATAACCCTATTGATTACGAAGGTATTTATCCTGCGTCAGCAACGGCCATACAATCCGAAGTAATTGATAACGCAATATGCTTGGGCCAAGGGCTGGCCCTGATGGCGAGCAAACCCTCGACACCACCTCCATCGCAAATCATTTCTCAACCATCTCCACCTACTCAAATAGTTCACACTCCTAGTCCCCCAAATCCTAGTGCCCCGGAAAAATTTGATGGAACGAGGTCTCAATTTGGAAGCTTTGTCACCAAGCTTCAACTCCAGTTCCGTGCAAACTCGAACGCCTTCTCCTCTGAGGAATCTAAGATCCTGTATGCTGGATCATATCTTACCGGAAACGCCTACGTTTGGTTTGAGCCCCATGTTGACCAGACAACCGGCAACGTTTCGTTTACCACATTTGCAGAATTCTTGCAATCTCTCCGTGCTGCATTTGACAATCCAGACGCCTACGCAACATCCGAGCGGCAGTTAGAAGCACTTCGGCAAGAGGCTTCGTGCGCGGCGTATTACGCGAAAATTGTCTCCCTTTTTTCTTTGCTTGGCTGGGCCGAACCTAAGGTCCAAATCCATCATTTTCGGAAAGGGCTGAAGGAGGTTCTTAAAGATGCGTTGGTTGGAAAGAAAATGCCGGTCACCTTCCCTGAATTTGCAGCAGAATGCATCACACTGGACAATGAAATTTTCGCTCGAATCCGGGAGAAGAAATCAAGCAACTCGCCGGAGTCAAATCAAACGTTTAATCCTCTCCCCAAATTTAAGCCCACTCTCACCGTGCAGCAACCCTTCTCAGAAAACTCAGGTTGGGATCCCATGGAGCTCGACAACTCGGAGGCAGGGAAAGCTGCGCGTAAAGCGTATCGCAGAGCTAATAATTTGTGCGGGTACTGTGGGAGACCAGGTCATCGGGTTGCTAACTGTCACGTCCTGGAAGCACGCTCATTGAGGCCAAAATCAACTGTGTCTAACGCGGAAATTTTAGATAGGGATGTATCCAATATCACTTCCATAGATCAGTCAAAAATTAGTTTTGCTAGAGAAAAAGCGACCTTTCCCTAGCTTATCTTCCTTCTCAAACTTTTTAAATACTCCTCGTCGTGTCGCAATATCATCTTCGAATTTCTTTGCTGTTCTAGATGTAGAAGAACCTCAAGCTTTTGATAATTTAATTTCCCAATCTCAGAGATATAACCATCCACCTCCGGTAATCCATACTCTCGACCTCGGTAATGAGAAACCGTTGGCAATTACCGCTCTCCTTCAGCAAAATATTCCTGCTCATACCATGATAGACTCGGGAGCATCCACTTCCTTTATCGATGAGTCGTTCATCAAAAGAAATCGATTAAGAGCTCGAAAGAAACTCTCTCCGGAAACTGTCCGAGTTGTGGACGGAAGACAATCATCTTCAGGCCACATTACCCATGAAATTGACTTACAACTTCAACTAGGTTCTCATTCCGAAAACTTAACGTTCCAAGTAACTCGAATTGCCCGATATCATGTTATCCTAGGCAAGTCATGGCTCTCAAAACACGACCCGGAAATTAAATGGAGCAATAATATCGTCTCCTTCACCTCACCCTTCTGCCAGGAGACATGTCTAGTTTCATCTCCAGTCTCAACATATTCAATCAACACCTCTACAATGCCCTCGCCGGAGAATGTTACCCCGCTGTCAATCTCAGCTCTACTAAAATTTAGCAAGCGCTGGGACAGCCAAATTTTCTCTGTTTCAATCAAGGAAGTTGGTGAATATTCGGAAGAAAGACAGAACCTGGAATCTGAAGAATCTGCCGACCTGCGCCAAAAAATCCCCCCACAATTTCACGGGTTCCTGTCCGTATTCTCGTCGAAGAAAGCAGAGATTCTCCCCCCACATCGTTACATAGATCACGAAATTCCGACCGACACAACCCAGAAACTTCCTTTAGGGCCCCTGTACTCCATGTCGAACGCGGAACTAGAAGCCTTAAGACAGTACCTGAAAGAAAACCTTGAAAAAGGATTCATCGAGCCGTCGACTTCATCATTTGCATCTCCGGTCCTATTCGTTAAGAAACCAGGGGGTGGGTTGCGATTCTGTGTCGATTATCGAGCACTAAATGCCATAACAAGGAAAAATGTATATCCCCTGCCCCGAATCGACGACTCCCTTCGACAACTACTCGACGCTAACATCTTTACACGTCTTGATTTGAGAGGTGCGTACAACCAAATTCGAATCAAACCTGGCGATGAGCCTAAGACTGCGTTCCGTACACGTTATGGGCTTTATCAATATAAGGTTATGCCATTCGGCTTGACTAACGCTCCAGCAACATGTCAACAGTTCCTCAACGACGTCTTACGAGAGTACCTAGATATCTTTGTAGTCGTTTATTTGGACGACATTCTAATTTACTCCAAGACCGCGGCTCAACACGAGGATCATGTTCGAAAAGTCTTGCAAAAATTGCAACAATACGACCTTTTTTGTAAACCTGAAAAATGCGAATTCGGCGTTAAATCGACAACCTTTCTGGGGTTCGTCGTATCGCCACAAGGTCTGTCTATGGACCCTACAAAAGTCCAAACTATTAAAGAATGGAAGCCTCCAACAAACGTCCGTGGCGTGCAATCTTTCCTGGGTTTCGCCAATTTCTACCGAAGGTTCATCAAAGATTACTCGAAAATTGCAAGCCCCTTATTTGCATTGACCCGTAAGGACAGCCCCTTTCTCTGGACCTCGGCATGTCAATCAGCCTTTGATTTGTTAAAAACCGCTTTTATCTCTGAGCCTATACTGCGTCACTTCGACCCCTTACTAGACACAGTCCTTGAAACTGATGCATCAGACAAGGTCATCTCGGCGGTGCTTTCTCAATACCACTCGGGTCTAAACTCCGTAAAAAAACTTCACCCTATTGCATATTTCTCACGAACAATGTCTCCAGCTGAACTTAATTATACAGTAGGGGATAAAGAACTCCTCGCTATTGTGGAAAGCCTTAGGGAATATCGACAATACGTTTCCAACCTAACTTCTCCAGTACAAATAATCACGGACCATCAAAACCTAACGGCCTTCACAACAAAACGTATATTAAATGGAAGGCAAGCTCGATGGGCCCTTGAGTTAGCGGAAATAGATTTTCGTTTAGAATTTCGTCCAGGGTGCAAAAATTCTAGAGCTGATGCATTGACTCGTCGATCAGAAGACCTCGCTATAAGTAGTAGGTCAAAAGAGCAAAACCTCATTATTAATCCTAACAAATTCGCCGACCCTTCTATTTCGACACTAGTACTAAATTTGTTTTCTTGTTTGTCTTCAGAGGTTGAGGAGGAAATCCCAACACTCAAATTAAATGACTCTTTAGTTAAGGAGTTCCAAAGTTTGCTCGCCTCGGATTCGTTTGGTTGTCACGGTTTGACCGATTGTCGAGCTTAGGCGAGTTGTTGCCTAAGCGTTTATACGAAAGGAGGCTTAGCCGAATGACGTCTGCAACCTATTGATAGATCTGACATCATCAGTCGCTAGCGATGAATATGACGTCAAGCGGCTATGAAAGTATTATAAACAGTAGACATGTATCGTTTAGTATTTCTCTCCTTAGATTATTTGATTAAATCGATTTCTTTCACACCAGCTTGGTTACTGTCACATTATCAAATAATCTCTTTTTTTAAATTAAATCAAAACCTTCCCGTTACTAAGCATATCACAGACGTCGGTTGTGGCTTAGGGAAGTACATGCGAACATATAGACCACCATCACCATCGACAAACGAAGATAGCGATTCGCTTTGTACAGCTAGTGTCAAAAGCAAAGATTCTTTCTATACAGCAAAAATGGATGGAAGAGATTCTATTATGACGAATGATGGATCAAGAAGCTCTGAAATGAGCAGTATAATTAAAAGAATGGAAGAACAAGAAATCAGGGAGAATAACTACAGAATGGAAATGGAAAAAATGCGGGATGACATGAGAGATATTCTTTCCATGATGAAAGACCAAAATCGGAACCGGAACGAAGGACATCCGCAAATCCAAACCGAAAGTATCCCTGTTCAAGAAATCTGCAAGAATGAAGCCCCAAGGTCGAACTTGCCAGTAAAGCCAGTAAAATGGCCGGAGGCATACACGAACAAAAATCGAAGCGAGTGGCCAACAACCTATGGCATCCTCTGCTATATCTATCAGCGCGATGTCGAGCAACGAAGAATCCTTGAGCCCTCGGATTTTTTTATGCGATTGTTTAGCCGAGCGGTAAGCGGAACAGCCAAGGCCATGATTACGGGCCAGTTCCAGTCCATGATGGTCGCCGGAAAATCATCGGATGCGTTAGGGTTTTTGCAAGCAATGGACGACACGTTTCGCGATCGAAATGCGGAACAAAATGCCGCAGCCTTATATCATGCCTGTAAACAATTTAAAGATGAAAGTTTATCCTCATTTTTACCTCGGTTTCAGCAACTATTATCATGCAGCCCGAGTGCAACAGGAGACGAAGTAAACAAAAGATATCAGCTTCAAAATGCCTTAAATAAAACCACCAGCAATTACCTTATTGGGCATAAACTGCCAACATCTTTCCGTGATCTGGTTGAATTCTTATCAGGGGTAGGTTCCCAGATTGAAGGTGTAGGGTTAGTAAAAACTAGGGAGTATTCGATCGGGCAGATTGGGACATTCGATGATGGAACGAGAGGTATCGCGGGAGGTAAACTTTTGGGTGCAGGCTCACCACCAGCATCAGCCTCATACCGACCGCCAATTAATTTAACAAACAATGACAGAGATGCTGATGGAGATGTCAAGATGACTGGGGTAAATCGAACACGAGCAGCATGGGTATCTAAACAAGAACTTGATCATCGTCGAGCGACGGGTGCATGCGTTAGATGCGGCAAGAAAGGCCATAGGATATCCAACTGTCGTTTCCTTCCCCCGCAACGTCCTGAAGCCGCGGTAAAAGCAATGGGACCATTTGAAGATCAAATTGAAAGTAACAAGTCGGAGTGCATGGTTGACGAGTCTTTAAAAGACTAACCTCTGAACAAAGTCGTGTTCAGAGGTTGAGTGATAGAATTGAAAAGGTTGGGGAATAGACAATTGAAGATATTAAGGCAGCAAAAGCAATGAATGGAACATCATTTGTAATAGACACCTTGATTAACAACTTGATATCAGTCCCTACATTAATTGACAATGGTTGTGAATGCCTCGCTGCTGTTAGCAATTCTATCGTGCGCAAAGCCAGACTTCCTAGGTTACAAATATCCCCTCGTAAGCTCACTAAAGCCACCAACGATAACCAAGGAAAAAGTGAATTAATTACAGAAATGACAAAAATGGAAATTGATATTGACGGATATAAGAGAACGCTGTATGCTTATATCATACCTCAACTGTCACATGGATTAATCCTCGGAAAGCCATGGATGGAGAGAGAAAATGTAGTTTACCATGCGCGAAATAAATTCATGGAAATTCATGAAGCCATGATTGGAGATAGTCCGCTAAGAGTATGGGAAAAAGGAGCACGAACTCAAGGTATTTGCGCATTAAATATAGCAAGCTTGTCGGCAGGAGTCTTTCTTGCGACCGTCCGTCGCGCCAGAAAATCATCAGGTGGAAGTACCCAGTTATTCTCTGTGAGTTTGGCAGAGATTCAAAAAGCTCTTGCTCCTTCAAAAAAAAAAAAAGCAGCAAAAATTCCTGAGAAACTTCCACCAGAGTACAAGGACTTCATCAATTTATTCAAAAATGAGGTAACCGATAAGCTTCCACCTCATAGATTAGGATACGATCATGAAATTAAACTGGATCCGGGTAAAG
Source organism: Podosphaera xanthii (assembly GCA_028751805.1). Classification (NCBI taxonomy): domain Eukaryota; kingdom Fungi; phylum Ascomycota; class Leotiomycetes; order Helotiales; family Erysiphaceae; genus Podosphaera; species Podosphaera xanthii. Next base: position 2,805,969 of record JAPWIX010000014.1, read on the forward strand.
AAATACCCTGGGGGCCTTTATATGGCATGTCGAGAGATGAACTGTTAGTTTTGAGAAAGACAATTACAGAACTCCTTGATAAAAATTATATAAGAGCTAGTAGTTCCCCTGCCGGAGCACCAGTTTTGTTTGTGCGTAAACCAGGAGGAGGTTTGAGATTTTGTGTGGATTATCGCGCCCTGAATGCTATATCTAGGGCAGATCGATATCCATTACACCTGATAAAGGAGACTCTGGCTAGGCTGAGCAAAGCAAAATGGTTTACAAAGCTAGATGTAAGATCAGCATTCCATAAGCTACGAATAAAAGAAGGAGACGAATGGAAGACCGCCTTCCGCACGAGATTCGGTCTATTTGAATGGATGGTAATGCCATTCGGACTTAATGGGGCCCCTGCCTCATTTCAAAGATATATTAATGAGACTTTGCGAGAGTATCTTGACGACTTCTGTTCAGCTTATGTTGACGATGTACTGATTTATACCGACGGAAACTTAAAAGAACATACAAAACACGTACGATTAGTACTTCGAAAATTACAAGACGCAGGACTTGGTCTTGATATCGATAAATGCGAATTTAGTGTTCAAAAACTAAATATTTAGGGTTTATTATATCTTCTGAAGATGGAAATTCGTCGGTGAGAATGGATCCAGAAAAAGTAAGAGCAATCTTAGAATGGGAGGCACCAACAACAACGAAGGGATTAAGGGGCTTCCTGGGGTTCGCAAATTTTTACCGTGGATTTATCGACGGCTTTTCTAGAATCTGTGCACCGTTAACAGCTCTCACTGGCAAAGGAACACCCTGGAAATGGGGCCCGGAACAAGAAGAAGCTTTTAATGCCCTGAAATTAAGATTTGTTACAGAACCTGCACTCGCTCAATGGGACCCTGACCGAGAAACAATGTTAGAAGCAGATTGTTCGGGATATGCACTTGGTGGTTGCTTACTTCAAAAGCAAGACGAAGGTTCATGGAAACCAGTAGCATACTATTCGAAGAAATTAAGCGGGGCCGAAATGAATTACGAAATTCATGATAAGGAGCTACTGGCAATTATTGTCTGCATGAAGGAATGGGATGCTGAATTAAGAGGTCTTGCAAAACCCTTCAACATACTCAGCGACCACATGAACCTGAAATACTTTTTGACTCGAAGAAGACTCACCGAGAGACAAATCCGCTGGGCGGAATTCTTGTCAAGATTTCGATACATTCTTCAATTTAGAAAAGGGTCAGAAAGCGAGCGCCCAGACGCCCTATCGCGAAGAGATCAAGATAAGCCCAAAGATGGAGACCCCCGCCTCTTAAGTCGGGAACGACAAGCATTATCACCAATCAATATTGTTAAATTGTCGATTGAAGGGTTGAATATAGTAGAGGGTGGCGATATCTTTGTCAACGAAGATTTACAAAAACTTTGGAATCAAGGATTACGAGAAGATTCGAATTTTTTAAAAATTGTGCGAGCAGTTGAGAATGGTGAGCGAACATGGCCAAAAGATCTTAGGGTGTGTACTGAGGGGTCAAACGAAACAAAACCATTGCAGGCAATGATTGCAGCCAGCAGTTTTGATTGAGAAAGCGGTATATTGTACTACCAAGGTCGAATATGGGTTCCAATGTTTGAGCCATTAACCACAGCAATAATTCAGAATACTCATGATTCGACTGTTTCCGGACATCCAGGAAGAGATGCAACGCTATCACAAGTAGCATGAAGTTACTTTTGGCCAGGGATAAGTAAAGCTGTCAAACGTTTTTGTAAGAACTGTGACATCTGTGGGCGATCTTCAATTTGGCGACATCAAAAGCAAGGATTACTCAAACCGCTACCGGTACCCGACCAATTTCATCAAGAACTGTCCGTTGATTTCATGGTGGATCTGCCCGAAAGTAATGGCGCGACAAATATAATGGTAATAACAGACAGACTTTTAAAATCAGTCACACTTGAGGCTATGGACCAGATAGATGCTGAAAGTTGTGCAAAACGATTTCTTATGTGCCATTGGCGATTTCACGGATTCCCAAGAGCAATAACTAGTGATCGTGGATCTAATTGGACAAGTAAGTTCTGGAAGCGTCTTTGTGAAATAGCCGGTATAAGCCAGAGACTAAGCACAGCATATCATCCACAAACCGATGGAGCAACCGAAAGAGCAAATCAGGAGGTACAGACTTACTTGAGAGCATACATAGCCTATACACAGCATGATTGGTCTGAATGCTTACCAGCAGCGCAGTTGGCAATTAACAATAAAGACGTATCATCACTGGGGAATATCAGTCCTTTCTTTGCAACACATGGGTACCATGTAAGCCCAATTCAGACGGCGGTAAATAATTCGGTTATACCTACTTCCACCGGCAAGGAAAGAGCTGAAAATTTCCTTGAACAACTGAAAAAAGTCACAACATTTATGCAAGCCGCTATGGCAGCAGTACAAGAACGGTACAAAGATCAGGCCGATCGAAAAAGACAGCCTGCACCTTGATATATAAAGGGTGACAAAGTTTGGCTGCTTCTTCGTAACATCAAATTAGATGGTCAGCCCTCAAAGAAATTAAGCTGGACACATGCAAAATATACCGTCACAAAAGTTATTTCCCCTGAAGTTGTTGAGTTAAATGTCCCTGGAAAGATTCATAATCGGTTCCATGTCGACATGTTATTGCCAGACAACAATAACCCACTTCCATCGCAAGTACTGGAAGATATTGATCCTGGTCCGGTGATAAATGATGAAGGAGAAGAGGAATATCAAGTGGAGAAAGTGCTTTGTTGTAGAACCTGGAGAGGTGAGCGGCAAGCTTTGGTGAAGTGGGCTGGACAAGCGCGGCCAGAATGGACATCGTTGTCGAATTTGCAAAATGCAATCGCGCTTGACCAATGGGAAGCCAAATGGGGCTCAGCCGAATCAAATAACGGTCCGCCGGCGAAGAAGAAGCAGAAGACTTAAGTGGGGGATAATGTCACGGTTTGACCGATTGTCGATCTTAGGCGAGTTGTTGCCTAAGCGTTTATACGAAAGGAGGCTTAGCCGAATGACGTCTGCAACCTATTGATAGATCTGACATCATCAGTCGCTAGCGATGAATATGACGTCAAGCGGCTATGAAAGTATTATAAACAGTAGACATGTATCGTTTAGTATTTCTCTCCTTAGATTATTTGATTAAATCGATTTCTTTCACACCAGCTTGGTTACTGTCACATTGGTCAAGATATTATTAAGGCACTCAAATCATCTTCAACTCGCCATTCTCAAGTGGACCTTGGTTCTTGTCGCGTCAACAACAACGGACTCCTGCTTGTCTCGGAAATGATTTATGTTCCGGAACCTCTCCGTACTAAAATTATTTCAATTTCTCATGATCACCCTGCCGCGGGACACCCGGGCAGAGCCAAAACTTTTGAACTTGTCTCGCGTGATTTTTGGTGGCCCAAATTAAGGGCAACAATCGAACGCTTCATACGAAACTGCGACACTTGCGCAAGGATTAAGCCAATTAGACATGCTCCCTATGGTTACCTAAAGCCCTTGGAAATACCGCAAAAACGATGGCAATCTATCTCCATGGATTTTGTTACCGGCCTCCCGGTATCTGCTGGGTTCGATGCTTTACTAGTAGTCATCGATCGACTGACCAAAATGAGCCACTTCATCCCAACTACAACAACTTGCTCTGCTTCAAACTTGGCTATCCTTCTTCGAGATAATGTTTTTCGTTTGCACGGCCTTCCTGAGTCCATCGTCTCGGACCGCGATCCAGTTTTTACTTCGACCTTAGCCCGAGAAATGGCAGCTTGTCTCTCGATTGAACTCCATTTTAGCACCGCCTTTCATCCCCAGACAGACGGACAAACAGAACGAGTGAACGCTCTTTTAGAACAATATCTCCGTGCCTATTGTAACTACCAACAAGATGATTGGCATAGCTATCTTTCAATGGCGGAATTTTCTTATAATAACACTGTTTCATCTTCAACCAAAGTCTCTCCATTTTTCGCAAATTATGGATACAACCCCCGTTACCGGATTATCACTCGTTCAGAATTCCGCAACAAATCGGTGGAAATCAAAGAATTCCAACAATATATTAAAAACCTTGAAGATTTTATCCGCTCAGAAATCAGATATGCACAAGATGTAGCGGCACAAAACGCAAACCTGTCACATATACCTCCACCAGTATTCAAAGTAGGAGATAAAGTATGGCTTCTTCGAAAACATATCTCAACGACAAGACCATCGAATAAGCTGGACCACAAAAGATTGGGACCGTTTAAAATATCAAAAAAAATTTCTTCGCATGCATATAGGTTAAAGCTTCCCTCCACGATGAAAGTACACCCGGTATTCCATATCTCACTACTCGAGCCCTTCGCGACGGACCCACTTCCGGGACAGATCAATCCTCCTCCACCGCCAATCATAGTTGATGGTGAATTCGAATACGTTGTCGAGGAAATACTGGATGCGAAGCCTCGAGGTTCGAAGCCCTTCTTAGTGAAATATCTGGGCGATCCCGTTCCCACCTGGGAGCCTTACGAATTTGTAAAAGATCTGGAAGCGCTTGATAAATTCTACTCGAAATACCCATTTAAAAAATATCTTCGCTCGTAGGAACTTCGCGCACCGAAGAGAGGGAATAGTGTCATGGCTGCCAAGAGCTCAGAGTCAGATGTCCAATATTAGGGGCAAGGGTCCACGACACGAGGCAGTTACGCGACTGACTAGGAAAGTCGGGCATGACTTATTTACGCGACTCACGGAAAGAGTCAGATGCGGATGATACGAAGGCTACAGTGTTAGGTTAGTTTGAGCTTGTATCTTGATTCCGGAAAGACTATGTAATTAGGTGTAACCTGTATATATATAATGAGGCTGGATCTGGGACTTAGATCTCCAGCTTCTCAATCTATCTTCTTGCATTACTTGCTTGCATCCTTTCGTCTTGTTCCATTTGTCTTGTTTCGTTCGTCTTGTTCCGACCTAAGTCTACCGCCCCACGTCATCCGTACCTCGCAGACGGCGATTATACTCAACTTGTTGCACGCCGTAACACCAACTTCAAGAGAGTCTTCAATTAAGGTCGAGTCATTGAGTTCTGTTGAAATGGCTTATGAAGAAGTTATAAAACTCAATAATATCGCGGAATTCCAATCTGAAGATGGAGTTAAATGGTTGAAAAAGCTCAAACATGAGCTCAGAGCTTAACAGAAATCTTTAACTCCAGAGAATATACTATATTGTGTTGATCTACAACTCACAGGGGACGCAGATAGATGGATCCAACAGACAGCCTTTGTGCGAAGGATGCTTGAAGATACATCGACAGCCACTGGGGCTGATCTTATTCGTTTTAAGGAAGCCTTTAAATCGCGTTTCCCTAACACAGCCACCGGGGGTGAAGTTGATTTACACGCTAAAATAGCAAAGCTTCAACAGAAATCTGATGAATCTCTTTCTGAATACTCATCCAGAGCTACAGCTCTTCTTCACGAGTTCGGGGTTAAGGATCAGGTGGCTGGAGTGGAGCTTAATGCTGCGGAAGCGGGAACTCTCAACAGCATAAAATCCAAATTTATATACGGTCTATCAAGTGCTGAGCTCTGATTGGAAGCCGTAAATTTACAAGCACTTTTGTCCAACTCGCTTGCAACATGTATTTCCATTGTCAACACTGCTGTCAAAATGTTGGAACAAAAAAAGAAACTTCAGGAAGAGGTGGAAGTTCAACAACGGCTAAAAACCCTTGACCTATTCTACAAACAAGCTCGTACCGCGGATTACAATAATCTACTGTCATATGCACACTCACTAGACCGATACCCGTTAATTAACTCGATGCAGACGCGACCTCCGGCGACTAGTCAAAGTATTGCCCCTGTCAAACAGCAGGCTTATATTGTCCAAGACACTTCTAGCACCCGGCAAGGCAATAGACGTGAATGGCATGAGCGCTCGGAGTCTCAACATCCTATTGTAAATGGCTCTGAGGCTCTACATCCGACTGACTTCCTTTGCTCTACATGTGGAAAATATCATTATAGTCACCCGCAAAATAGACTATGTCAAGACCCTTTACCTTTACAACCATGGGAGCAAGCTGTTGTAATTTTTAACAGACCTGCACCTGTTACCCTGGCCATAGACTATCTCGTTTTTCGTTTCTATTTTCTGTATCTTATTTTTAGCGCTCATTGCAAGATACGTTGGACGTTATGACATATGCATGGTCTTGTCTTTCACAGCTAAACTTGGAGGTCTACTGATGATCAAGACATAGGCACACCTTGATAATATCGCCACATTGGGACACGGGCGCATATCTTGGTTATTTTCTAAATTCGTCCCACTAGGACTAACTTTTGTATATATCTAGTGTTGTCCTTCAAAAATCTTCAGTTCATTGCGTTTACTGAATATATCTGAAGGTCATATTCATACCCACTTTGAGTTAACCTCTCAAGCTTTATTTCTAAAGCTCTATTCACCTGCTTCTTTGTTTGGCTGTCATTCTTCATTTCTCTCCGCCTTTTTTCAGTACTCCCTCTCACGATCCATAGCCTCTCAACACAAGCGATATTGCGTCGAGCAATCCGTGAATCTAGAGCTCAACGAGGTGGTAGTCCTCAGCCTTTGACTGGAGCAAATTCAACTCCTTTAGGCAACCGGTCATTTCAGCAGATACCAAATCAAGACCAACCGGCTCAATGTAGACAAATATGGCCTCAAATAAATCTCGAAGAGTATAATTCAGGTATCTTTCTCCCAATTAGTGGTAATTCCCGCAACTATCAAAATTCAGCATTTACTGCTCTTCTTGATGGAGAGTTATTCAATGATGTTCCATAGGTAGATTTATAGAGTGAAAATGAACTAGGTGAGAAAATGCAGCAAATTGGTTTCGGGTTCGAGACAAATAAGAATAGTCGGAAAAGAGCGAGGATTGAGGGTGAAAATGATGACGATGAGAACGATCAAGAAGCTCAAACTTTTTCTGTCTCAGCAGATAGAGTTCTAGGTGCCGGTCAAGCTGACCCAATATCCGGATTTGTAGTCCCGGATGGTCATCTGGAGGCTAATCTTAAAAAATCGAGAGCTAAGCGTGGTACCAAAGAATTACAAGAAATCTACGGTCGAAAGGAGGAGGGACCAATGGATTATAAGAAAATTATTAAAGGATTAATGATTGGCCCAACTTTATCTTTGATGGATTTGATGCAGATATCCCCAGATTTTACAAGACACCTAATTAAATTAGGTTCTCGGATTAATCGCCATAAGAAGAAACAAGAAAACGCAAATTCTGGGGTTAATACAGCGGTTACAATTAGGTCTGTTAAACGTATACCCTACATCAGCGCATCCGGTCTCGTCTTAGGTATTGGTGTAACTTATGACAACAAAGCGTTTCGATTTCCAGCTAAACTTCTAATCTATGATAATCAGCATCCTAAGGGAGTGGAGATTAGGTTAGAAGCTCAACATGTCATGGCAGACCAAGGCTCGGATACAAACGTAATCGCAAATTGGTTGGTGGAAAAATTAAGTTTTGAACGACGACCTTTAGCAGATATTATTGCAATCAGTACTGCTGATGGGAACACAGCCCTTTGTATACAATGAACTATAATTCATATTGGTGTAGGTGGTATCTGGCGTATGGTTGATGCTCTTTTTCGGCCGCACAACGACCATGGACACAATCAAGCGATTATGCTCGGATTACCATGGCTCCATATTGTTAATGCAGTAATTGATGTAAAAAATTCGTCGATAACTGTTGGCGATGAAGGAATTGGCGAAGAACGCGTAATTATTGAGATACCTCGTTTCACAACGTCTAAATATCATACCTTAACGCTTTACTCTACCGACAGCAAATACAAAAAACAAATTGAAACAGTAGAAAAAAGACTTGAAGAACAGAGATCCAAGAATATGAACAGGGATCGTAAATTAGCATTCACGAAACATGTTTCTTGGACAAAGAAGCCGCTTGAAGAGAATCTAGGTGATACTAGTTCTTACTCAGAGCTAACTTCCGAAGACAACGACTATAGTTCCGACAGTTCAAAAAACTAGAAGGTCCCAAGCAAGACAATAAACTGCAGCAGGTTCATAATTCCTCCATCCTGCCCAGAAGATGCATTAGTCGAGATAAATCTATCAAGGCACTGAGGCTTATGGGGAATCAACGAAATCAGCTCATTAAATATCTCAGCAATCTGAAATACAATTCCGCCAACAAATCTATGAACTTCCCATTGCGCTCATCGACACCTAGGCTACCGTGTACTGCTAAATTTTCTTCCGAAAGACCTGCCATGTGGGATTCAAATAGTTATCAGGTTTCACTTGAGAACCGGAAGTCAGTAGATCAATTATATCCGACTACACGACGCCCAATTAGGCGTGAACTTTCTTGTGAATCCGAAGATTTGATTGAGCGCCGGTTTGATAATTCGAAAATTGAGATTGGCCTTATGTGTCCAAATCCTTTACTTCTTCTAGTAAAGCGTCTCCTATATACTTATCGTGATCTCAACGCAGTAGAAATATCCGATGTTACCCCAACTGATATCTTTGTTGACAGAGTTCGACTGGTGCCAGGAACCAAGCCTTACAAATCTAGAATTAGGAAGCGATGGACCCCAAATGAACAGTATTGGATTGACAAAACTGTTTCAGAGGGATTGAAGTGCGGGTTATTTGAGCGGATAGTTGAGGCGAATGGAAAATTTTCAGATTGGAATGCAAATCCACGGCCTGCCGAAAAATCTGGTGCTTCTGGACCCAATCCGGAGTTCCGTTTTGCGGTTGATTATTCACATATTGAGGAACAAATGCCTGGATGTTATTTATCTCTTACAGAAGAAGTTCACGACTACCTATCATTTCCTCATCATAAAGTATTTTGCCAATTCGATCTCAAGCACGCCCACTGGGCCTTCCCTTTACATCCTGATGATAGACATATTTTTGCATTTTTTATCCCTAACGTAGGCCAACTTCAGCCTTGCGCCATGCCTCAGGGGACACAGAGTGCTTGCTTTTCAATGAATGAGGGCATGCTTAGGCTATGGGGTGAAATTCCGCCCTTGCCGATGGACATGCAGTCTGGAGATCATGACGGATCCAAACCATCGTTTTTGGAGCCTGGAATTAATGGCGAACCTGCAATGGTATCGTTTTATATAGATGATTCATTTCATGGTAGTAAATCGGCTGAAAAAACTTATATAGCCCTGCATGATCATATACTACCACGACTTACTTGGAGTAAGTTCAAACTATCGTTCAAAAAATTAAAACTTTTCATGAGGGAAATATCTGCACTGGGAATGATATACAAAGTGGGTGGCATCTCTACAACGAGGTATGAGCGTATCGAAAAAATTAAATCATTTCCAGTTCCACAAGACGTTACAGCCGTTCGGAGCTTCTTGGCAACAACTCAAATAACTAGGAAATGAATTACAAACTTCGCAGAAATCGCAAGACCTCTAGCGAGACTAACGGGTAAAGTACCGTGGAAATAGGAGGCCCCTGAGCAATTGTCTAATGATATTCTCGAGAAAGAAGCCTGCAGAGTTGTCGAAATGCATGGTTATGATTGGAGATCGCCCTGCAGTCTCTATACAGATACCAGTGGATACGGAGCGGGCTGCGTCATTACTCAGATCTAAAAGCTTGACGTATTTGGTTCTAAAGCGGTTGAAGTACCTATTCTCTTCGATTCCTTTTTATTTACTGGTCCGCAATTGAACTATGGTACATATAAACGTGAACTTTTGGCTATTGTTGAATTTTTGCGTAAATACTACTACTATTTCAGATCTGTGGAGCCGAGTGAAATTATGACAGATCACAAGCCGTTAACGACATTTTTATGAACCCAAGCGGAAGGTATCTGCGCGCGTTGGCAGATGGACATGATATCTTTGAACATATCAATTAAGCACATTGAGGGAAAGCGAAATAAAGTCGCCGACGCCTTGTCCCGAACTATTTTCCCCGACCCCCAGTGTAGGAGCAATGATGTTCTTAATTCTCTAGGACTGTTATGATATTGCTATCTGATGCCAATAAATGTCTGTGCACCGTGATGTACTGGTTTGGAGCTTAATGTGGGACTTGCATAATATGCATAATTCCATCAGTGCATAAGTACATGTAGATGGAATAGAAACGAAATAGGAGGACTACTCTGGAATCTTCTGGAAGTGGGAAGAAGTTACCTGTTTAAATAAACAAATGTATTTAAGGATGTATCTGTGACAGTTAGTTGTACAGTTTTTATCTATACCATTAAGTGATTTCCTGTTCACCGCGAATTCTAGTGCTCACTTCATCTTGTCATATATATCCTCCTTCTCAGGTAATAGTCATCCTGCTCATCCTCATAACCTACTTTTAAAAGAGGTTATGAGCCCGGGCTCTCTCCCTGTGACATTATAGCTTACCTCACCAAAAGCACATATATTCCTTTCTCACCATGTCGAAAGATTCAGCGATTATCTTGGCTGATGGAGTCAGCTTTGCTGACTGGGAATCAGATCTTCAAGCTGCCCTAATCAAGAAGGGACGACTAGCTCACGTATTTCACGATTTGGACGAGATCAAGCCAGCGATAAGACCTCAACCACCAATTCCTCATGAAGAGCAATCCACCGAAGTATTCGACAAATTGTCCGCGGAATACGAGGAGAAATTGGCAAGGTGGAAGGAGGGTGAAATCGAAGCGAAAAATGTTCTGCTCAGACGGCTTAGCTCGAGTGTTCGACCACAAAACTTTCGAAAGATGTCAGCAAAACAGATCTTCGACAACATAGCCGCAACACGTGAGGAAGGTGCTGCGACACCATATGAAGCCGCCGTCAGAAATTTGATAAATACCAAGTTTACGACAATTGAAGATTACTGCAATAAGTTTATGCAGCACTACTTAAGCGTGAATTGTGCAGCAGAATCAATGGTTCCACATGATGTTTTATCAGATTCGGATAACCCATATCTAGTACCACATGGATTTGCAAGCCTTCTTTTTGTTCTTGGTACCGAAGATGTCAGCTGGTTAGAAACCTGGAGGCAAACTAAGATTGTCGATGGAAAGAATAGATATTCATCACTTGAAAATATGATGTCCACACTTCGGCAGGTGGGGAAATCGAAGTCGAATTCGTCTGGACAGATCTTTATTGCTACAGGTTCAGAAGAAGGTAGTGAAGGAAATGAGAAGAAAAAGAGAACTGGAGGACCTAACGACTATTGCACGCTCTGCTGGCACAGACATAAAAATAAGCATTGCTACAAACAGCACCCAGAGCGAAAGTCTTCAAGAGTCAACAGGGACTACAAGGGAAAAAGTAGTGAGAAAGCTAGCGTTAGAATCGCAGCTGAAGATAGCGGGACAGAGGGTGAAGGAGACGATATTTCCATCTGCAAGCTAGCCAGAGCTACATCAGCTAGTTTAATGAAAAATCCTATATTGTATGACACCGGTGCCTCGCACCATTTTGTTCGTTGCAAAAGTGACTTTGTCTCATTGAAGAGACTCCATAAACCATTTAGATTCGACCAAGCTGTAGGCGCATCATCCTTAGTACATCAAGGTACAGTGACAAGCAAAACTGTTCAAATGTTTTGTAACTTTCGCTTGTAAGCCTCATAAAATTTTATCTGCTTGACCAATTCACAAAATTTTTACATTAATAAAAAATTCCAATTCTGTGGTTTCTTTTGATATAAATTAGATGATGTGAATCGAAAATTTGGTGGAGTAATCGCGATTGAAAGGGCGTTGGTCATTCGAACAGTTTTGCAGGGGGGATTGTGAGGAAACGTAAGATGAATCAGATTAGAAAATTAATCGTTCAATTAAATCAAGAGTATAATAAATCTGAGGATCGAAGACACCTGCCCTATTCCTTATATACATATTTCCCTTCGAACCAGATCCCCTTTGCAGTCTAACGCCTTCCCGTCCTAGATGCCATTTAATGATGGTCTGTAAGTTGATGAAGGAGTTACTCTTTCAGTGGCTCTTTCCTTGCCACACTAGCGTAAACGAGGATTAGCGCAAAGCCTACAAGTCCCACCCACCTTATGATACCTCAGGCATCAGCCTTGTACCACACTGGCTCCAGACCTGTAACAGGGATGTGGGGAAAGTATAACCAGGCATCAGGAGCACTGTAGGTCTTCATGAAAGGTTGAGTATGTTATCATTTATAGCACATAATCACTTTCTGCTGTTACTCGAATCTTTTTTTATCATGAGGCCTCTATCTCAATCAAAAATTGATGTCATTCTTCACCACCTTGACCATGGACTTTCCATCCGTTCAACAGCTCGAGAATGCAATGTCTCAGTTTCTACCGTTTCATGTATTCGCAAGAGACACCGTCCAGATCTTCAGGTGAACTTAGGAGGGCGACCTTGTTTGCTCAGCGAGCATGACACTCGTCATGCCGTCCGTACCATAACATTCGGTAAGGCCGATACCGCTGCCGAAGTTGCCCAAAACATCAGGACATGAAAAATTGCTCTATCTCTGTTGATACAGTCCGACGGACCCTCAAAAAAGCAGGGTTAAAAGCTGTTGTGAAAAAGAAAAAGCCAAAACTAACAGCAAAGCAAAAGAAGGACCGTCTTGACTTTGCTATGGCCCATAAGTACTGGACTACAGATGATTGGAAGCGTGTAGTTTGGTCAGACGAGACGAAGATAAATCGCTTGCAGTCAGATGGAAGATCTTGGACCTGGAAAAGGCGAGGACGAGGGTTGATAGAGAGGTAGAGGAGACCCTCAAATTTGGTGGCGGTCATATTATGATCTGGGGCTGTATGCTGTGGGAGGGGACGGGAAACATGTGTAAGATTGATGGGTTGATGGACCAGCATCTATACGCTGAGATATTGGAGGAGGATCTCCTACAAACGCTGGTGGAATACGGTAAAACCCCCGAATCCGTTATCTTCATGCAGGACAATGATCCAAAGCATACCTCGAAAAAGGCCAGACAATTCCTCAGAGATCATTCTCTCGCCGTTCTCCCTTGGCCAGCAAACCCCCCTGATCTTAATCCCATCGAGCATCTATTGAATTACATCAAGAAAAGACTCAAGGATTACCCCCAACCGCCAAATGGGATCCTGGAGCTTTGGGACAGAGTTCAGGATGAATGGGCAAAGATTCCTGCAGAGGAATGTCAGAAGCTGATAGAGAGTCTTCCTAGGCGCATAGATGCAGTGATTAAGGCGAAAGGTGGGCATGTAAAGTACTAAATTACCAGTTCAAAAATTTCCCCATACCCCCCCTGCAAAACTGTTCGAATGACCAATGCCCTTTCAATCGCGATTACTCCACCAAATTTTCGATTCACATCATCTAATTTATATCAAAAGAAACCACAGAATTGGAATTTTTTATTAATGTAAAAATTTTGTGAATTAGTCAAGCAGATAAAATTTTATGAGGCTTACAAGCGAAAGTTACAAAACATTCGAACAGTTTTGCTGGTCACTGTATTAGTCGAATCGCCATTGGAAATAATACATTTGAACTCCGTGATTCTCTCTACTCACCAAAATCATCCTGTACAATTATTTCAGCTGGGCGACTTAAGGAACAGCATGGGCTCGTTGCAGCTAATGGCAACGAGTTATTAGTCCAGATTAAAGATAACAAGCCAGTTGCACGGTTAGAAACAGTCGACCATGTTCTGTACATCAAGCCTCTAAGACCTGTAGACAAATTCAGTGGCACAAGGAACATTGCAGCACCGGGGGTAGTGAGAGTCCCGAGTGTTACTAATGCGCATCTATGGCACCAGCGCTTAGGACATACAGGTCAACAAATTTTGAAGAAAACTGCACAGTGCTCGCTAGGAATGACCAGTATTGACTATTCTGAACTCACAACTTGTGAAACATGCCATCTCAGTAAAGCACAACTGTTTGTGTCAAGGGAACCTAGGCCAACACCAGGTGAACCATTAGACGAAGTTTTTGTCGACACAGTAGGAAAATTGGCCGTCGCATTCAATACTCATCAATATGCTGTGATTCTTACCGATGCAAAAACACGGATGAGGTGGGTTATAACCACAGCAACCAAAGACGAAATTGCAGCACAACTGATCAAGTGGATTGAATACCAATACCATCAATATGGAAAAAGGGTACGAATTGTCTTTAGAGACGGGGGAACCGAATTCAACCGGATCAAACATTACTGTGACAAGCACGGAATTCGTACAGATATTTCGGCACCACACACACCAGAGCAGAACGGCGCAGCGGAGGCCTCCAGTAAAGTAATTTTAATAAAAGCACGGTCTATGTTACTCGATGCCCAAATGCCGCCATGCTTCTGGCCTTGGGCTGTTGAGCACGCAGTCTTCATAACTAACAGGCTATATTGCCTCCGTACTAAAAGTGTACCAATAGTTGATTTCTTACAAGGTCTAAAGCAGCCGCATCATGAAAAGGTTGATTTTTCTTGCCTACCCCGTTTTGATTGCAGGGCATACAAATTAATTGACCCAAAGCCTGGGAAATTTAAAGCTAGAGCAGAGAAAGGATGGTTTGTTGGATTCCCCAAAAACACTAGCAAAAACTTCTTAATCTATCATCCTCGCTGGACAGCTAAGAGTGGCTGGAAATGGGTAGAAAGTTGCTCTCCACATGTCACCTTTAATGAGGATGTTATGTTTGGTGATATGCTCAATAATTTTGATAAGCAGAAAACTGTGAATTATTGGGCCAGTCAAAATCCATTACCTGTCGAAGACATTTCATCAAGTATTTCACAGTATCCTCGGAGTTATCTGTCACAGATCAGATAATGAAGCAGTAAGCTTTCAGGTAAATGATGGTATTCTATAACTCAATTATGGAGAGAAAATCTACAGTAGACAAGTCTAATATTTATACAAAACAATGACCCCTGTAATACCTTATTCTCGTGAACCTACTTGTTATCACCGTTCTCTCCAGTTCTCTCTAGAAGATTCTCCAGACTTCTCTGAAGTGCTTTCAAATTCCAGCCATTGCTTTGCTTTGGCATCTTAGGAATAGTGGGGGGCCCAGATCATATGATCTGTTTCAAGATGGCCCGTGCCCACTCTCCAATAAATGTGCACATGCATAGCATCTTCTAGAAGGTTCCTGTCGAGCTACACATTCAGCCTGCGCTAGCCAGCGTAGGCTACAGGGAATCATCGGCTAGCAAGCCGTTACAACCCCCCTCCTTACCTCAGGATTATGTGTACTGGTATTTTTAGTTCCCTTTCTTCCTTCTTGCTCTCCTTTTTTTCATTGTATGCTTCTCTGCAGGTCCAACAAATGTACCTGCACTTTGTTCTTGAGGTCCATCATGCGTTTCTATTGGACCATAATTTTCCTCGTATGTAGTTAGGGCTGCAGTATCTTTTAAGTTGACAACCGGTTCCCAAGTTGGATCTGCCCACCCAGCCCATTTAACTAAGGCCTGTCGATAAGAGCCCCTTCCGCGTCGAACTGTTCTTGCCCTCAATATAGATTCTACTTCATACTCGGGCTCTTCTAAGTCGTCGGTAATTGGTGGGTTTTGAGCATCGTCACAAACCTGGCTTGGAAAAGGGTCATTTCCCGCACGCTTTACTAACTCGATATGAAATCGGTTATGAATATTGCCCGGAACGTTTAGCTCAACCGTCAGTGCATCTGGAATAGCCGTGACTTCATATTTATGGTGTTGCCACGCAAGCTTTTTTGACAGTTGGGGGGTTTTGATATGACGTAAGTCAAGCCAGACCTTGTCTCCAACTTGAAACTTCTCTGGCTGACGACGAGATCTGTTAGCGTTCTGTTCGTATCTTTGCTGCGCAGAAGCCATCGCAGACTGAGCGAAGTCTTGAGCGTTCCTCAATCGTCGAGCATATTCCGTAGCTGCAAGTTTACCAGGATGCTGAAAAGTTTGATCTGGGTGTGGTGTTGGCTCCATCAAAGGGTCAATATCATATCCATATCTCAGAAAGAATGGACTCATACCACCAATAGCTGTATTCGGACGGCCATTAAGAGCGAGTTGTGCCAGAGGGAGAAGATTCATCCAATCATCCTGTGCATAACAAGTAAATACTCTTAAGTACTTATAGATTTCTTGATTGGCCCGTTCGCTTGCGTTGGACTGTGGATGATAGGACGTTGTGAAATTCTGCGTTATACCCGTAAGATGACAGAAAGTTTTCCAAAAATGACTAGTCCAATCGCTGCCTCTATCGCTTGTAAGGTAACGTGGGAAACCAAAATACCTGTAGTAACGATCAATGAATAGTCTGGCACAGTTCTCAGCGGTCATTGAATCAGTTCCAAATATAAATACGTCCTTAGATAAACGATCTGTAATGACCATAATGTTTGTGCAACCCTCAGAGGATGGGAGGTCCGTAACAAAATCGATAGTTAAATCACTCCCAATACGTTCAGGAATCGGGAGTGACTTTAGAAATCCAGCTTTTGCTTCACGCCACACGTTGGTCCGCCCACAAATGTCACAGTTTCGAATGAAACGCCGAACCGAATCTCTGAGTTTTGGCCAAAACCAGCGGCGAAGTATTAAGCCTACCATTGTGTCTTTACCCGGATGTCCAGTGAGATGACTATCATGGGTCTTCTGCATGATAGCCGTTCGTAAGGGCTCGTAATCTGGTACCCAGACTCTGTTTTCTCGTCCACGAAGGACACCGTCTGCCGCTACACTGCATTCTGCTATGTTAGCTGATAATTTGTAAGCTAGGTCGGGCGGAAACCCGCGTTCTCCGGCCCGAACTGCGTCTCGCGCTCGTCTCCAGTCTTTGTCATGTACCACCCCTCGCTTCCAGAGATTCTGTACGTCATCATCCTCAAACAATTTAGCTGCTGTCGCGGGGTCGTTTTCTAACTCATTTTCTTCACGTACAGACACCGCTGTTGGATTTACTGGGACTTGTGGCAGTAGTTGCATTATGCGGCCTTGGGTACGTTCGTCGCTTAGCC
Organism: Podosphaera xanthii; assembly: GCA_028751805.1. NCBI lineage: Eukaryota > Fungi > Ascomycota > Leotiomycetes > Helotiales > Erysiphaceae > Podosphaera > Podosphaera xanthii. Next base: position 2,823,010 of record JAPWIX010000014.1, read on the forward strand.
CCCGAGGCTTGTCCTGATCGCGCCGGGATAAGGCATCAGGTCGGTCGCTAATATTTCCTGGCCTCCACTCTAGAGTATAATTAAATTGTTGTAGCACGTCATTGTAGCGCACTTGCCGCTCATTTAGAAGCCGTTTGGAGGTGAAATACTTTAAATTTTTGTGGTCGCTCAGTATTTTGAAAGGATTTGCCACTGACATCAGCTCTGGCTTCCACTCCTGCAGACAAGCAATAATTGCGTGCATTTCCTTATCGTGAATGGGATAATTGGCCTCAGCACCGCTCAGGCGTTTTGAGAAATAGGCAACTGGCCGTATCTGTCCTTGGTTATCAACCTGTGAGAGGCATCCACCAATTGCGTAACCTGAACTGTCGGCTTCCAGAATTGTCTCACGTTCCGGGTCCCATTGTGCCAAAACTGGTTCCGAAGCGAATATCTTCTTCAATCGTTCAAAGGCCTTAATTTGATCGTACCCCCATCTCCACTCGGCATTTTTTTTGGTCAAGTCAGTCAACGGAGCCGCAATATCTGAAAATCCTTCAATAAAACAACGGTAAAAATTGGCAAAACCGAGAAATGATCTTACGCCTTTAACTGTTGTTGGTGCCTGCCATTCCAACATAGCCTTGACTTTGATCGGGTCTACTGCAATCCCTTGCCCAGCTTTAACGATGAAGCCGAGGTACTTTACTTTTTGGCATAAAAACTCGCATTTGTCAATATCAAGATATAGACCTGCTTTGCCAAGCTTATCTAATATGCTCCGAACCGTCCTCCAATGCCCATCCTCAGTACCATCCGTATAAGCCAAAACATCGTCTACATATGCTGTTGCGTCAACGTCTAAATGCTCTCTGAGCTGTTCATTTATGTATCTCTGGAAAGATGCAGGCGCATTCACCAGTCCAAAGGGTGTTACCAACCATTCGAATAGGCCAAGTCGACAACGGAACGCGGTCATCCACTCGTCCCCTTCCCTAATTCTCACGCGGTGAAAGGCTGACTTGACATCCAGCTTTGTAAAATACCGTGCCTTTGATAGTTGGCGCAAAGTTTCTTTAAACAGAGGAAGTGGGTATCTATCAGGTACTGTCACGGCATTGAGTCCCCGATAATCCACACAAAGACGAAGCCCTCCGTTTGGTTTCTTTGCAAACAATACCGGAGCTGCCGCTGGTGAACTACTAGGGCGAATCCATCCTTTATTCAGAAGTTCTGTCAAAAATTTGCGCAACACAAGGAGCTCTTCCCTAGACATACTATAAATAGTCCCCCAGGGTGGAGACATTGGTTTACCACCCTCTTGTCGAAGATTTATGGCGTGGTCAAGCTTTCCTCTCAATGGTGGTAAATCATTAGCTCCGCTGTCATCCGAAAAGAGATAAGCAAAATCTTTAATCTTGTCTGGCAGCCTCTTTCGAGCCTCCTCTATTGATAGACTAGGCTTATTGCGCAGCGCTTTATTTATGTCTTCCAAGGATGCTTTGCAGACTGGAACAGATCTAGCCATAGATCTTATCATGTTGATTGACGTCAACCTAGGCCTTGTAATGTTTCTAAGGTTCTGTCGCCATCTTCTCACACTGAAAACTGAACCACCGCTTTTCCGAAGATCTAGCCTTTGCTCCTTTGCGTGGATAACAGTATCTTGATCCTCTAACCACTTTTTTCCTAGGATCATCTTGTGCGTACTATTTGGAACCACGTATAACCACAGTTTCTCAGTTACGAAGCCGTCCAAATCCAGCAAGACGTAGGTAATATTATGTACAACAGGTTTATCTACCAAAGATTGTTCCGCTGCCGTTTCTACTAGGCGTGGAGAGATGGGAATGCGCGGCAGCTTAAGCTCAGAAGCAAGTATGTCATCGACAATACCTGAACACAAGCATCCATTATCTACCAAGGCTTGTACCATGGTATCACCGTTGATAAGAGCGTTTACAAGGAATGGAGATGTATTCATATTTTCTTCCTGACTAAATGCTGCAATAGGCTCCTGAACGCGACTATATCCAGGAGCATCTAGTTTTCCGCCAGTTGCCTGCCATCATCTCCTTCCTCGTCGACTTCTTCGTATAAATCTGGATCTAAGTTGGAAAAATTTACTCTGAGTTCTCCCCGAGTTTTAACATATGGATTTACAGCAGGGAGTAACCTGCACTTCCGAGTGCTACAACCCTTCTGTTCACAGCGAAAACACTTTCCTTCTCTTCGGAGCCTCTCAATTTGCTCCGGCGTCTTCCATTTAGCTCGTAAAGCCTTTCCATTAGCCCCACGCAATACATTAGTGGAGAAAATTCCATCCATGGAAATATCACCTTCATAATCAACCTCTCGAGCCGAACTCCTAACAATATTTTGTCCGGCTGGTCCTCTACCTATTGATGAGTTGCTTCCGCCACTAGATCTCTCTTCGTTGGGGCTCCTTTCTGGGTTGATTCGATTGCTGAAGGGAAAATGTACAGGGTTTGGTCCCCTCGACAAATCATCGTACTTGTGGGCAACGTGCGTAACGATCCTAACCCACTCGAAATAGTTATCGATTGGCAGAAGATGGTTGCTAGCCAACGCGACACGCATGGTTTGATTTAAAGTGCCGGATAACATTGTTATCTTACTTTCATCAGGCCATCCGTCCCCATTAGCCGCTGTCAACTTGTTAGCCCAGGTTGGAAAAAACGCGCTCCATTTCTGTCTTGGTCCCATTTTCATTTCATTCAACTCTGCTCTAGAGCGGGCCAGTCTCGTGGGGTCCCAGTTGCTTTGGTCCAGAAAAGCTATAAAATCTTCGGGCTTTTCTTTGCCGTTTAAGCCGCCTGATTCAAAGTAAGCCCCTGCTTGTCGTTGGGCCTTCCCTTCCAGAGATTCGTATATCTTGAGAAACACATATGAGTCTGTATACTCAAATGTATTCCAGTCCATTTTCAAAGCTGACAAAAGAGCCCTTCGCCATGCTGGATACGTTGATTTATCGCCGTTATACTTCGGAAATTGGGTGGCTCCTCGGTCTTTCGTTTTCCTCGCAGGGTCTTTAACAATAGTAACTCTTGGAGTCATTTCTGGAAGTGTCGGATGAAAAGGGCCATCATCTAGTCGCTGTCTAAGTTCCCTGACCTCCATCCTTAGATCAGTGACATTATCTGAGGTAGATAATGATTGAAGGCTCTGTTTTTTTGCTGTATCTGCCATTGTAGTTTCTCGCGTATTCGTTAACGTGTATTCGTCGTGTACTCGTCGTCGTATCTCGTCGTGTCTCGTCGTAAAACCCAATCGATGATAATTGAGTTATATGTCACAGATCAGATAATGAAGCAGTAAGCTTTCAGGTAAATGATGGTATTCTATAACTCAATTATGGAGAGAAAATCTACAGTAGACAAGTCTAATATTTATACAAAACAATGACCCCTGTAATACCTTATTCTCGTGAACCTACTTGTTATCACCGTTCTCTCCAGTTCTCTCTAGAAGATTCTCCAGACTTCTCTGAAGTGCTTTCAAATTCCAGCCATTGCAGAAAAAGGGCTATATTTAATCGCCCATTCGATGACACAAAAGGAGTCAGTTGTGAGACGAGATGCTACCGAGATGACCTGTTGAGAAACATACTTACGGTAGTGTGTTTCAGAGCTATTAATTTTGATACTCAGATCTCCGCAGGTCGGTACTCAGATGTCGGGGAGTTTATGGAGTGTAGTTTCAGCGTTTTGAGGAGAGCATATGTAGAATTGATTTTGAAAAGTTGGAAGGGGGGGTTCTTGACCTTTTGAAGGGACTTATTTTGAAAGTCATTTGTACTACTTTTCGGAAGTCAGAGTAGTTTATCAATCTTATTTATATTCTGACCTGATGTTTAACTGGTGACCTACACAGGGGACCTCCATCTTTCTGCCTCGAAGACTTTGTTGCATGAAATACCTTTTTACTATCTTTTTAGGGAACCTCCGGCTCCTTACTTCAAGTTACTAAGATTATTGATAGAAGCACATATTAATCTGAAAATATACAGAATCATTAAATATCTCTTGATATATATCAAAATACTACGACATACATTGTTTAAGAATAGGCCTGGTGCCTAGCAGCTACGAAAGTAACCTAGTCAAACTGATTGACGAGCTAGTACTTGGGTTCTCGAGACTTACGCTGAAGGATAAAAATCTGTTGTCCACTTCAAAGATAAATAAAATGGATTCAGAAATGGCTGATTATGACAAAGTTGGCCTCTTTAGGGGTACACAACCGGCAAGTCGTTGGCTGGCTAGGCTTGCGTATGAAAGAAGGAGGGTAGGAAGAGGAAGCACCCCAGAAGAATTTTTCGAAGCTGTGGAAATCTTGTTTGAGGACGATGCAGCAGTCTGGCTTGATTCGAGTGTCCGATATAGACGCATGATTGACAACCGAGAAAAAGCTACGAAAGAAGACGTTGAGGAATTTGAGACAGCTTTGAGAGGCGAATTTCCAACAAAAACTCCGACAGTCTTGGATGAAAAGAACTTGCATGAGGACATTGGAAGCTTCGAACAGGGACCCGAGGAATCATTGAGGTCATACTATGGTCGAGCTCAAGAGCTACTTCGAAAAAGTCACGGGAGAGATGCGACCTCAGACGGGAGTTCACCGTTAGCTCCGATAGAGATGGTTGTGCTCTCTGGAATAATAACAGCATTTTTAAGGGGGATCCGGAACGATCAGGTTCGCGCAACGGTACTAATGAGATCCACGACGATTGCCAAAAGCTTACGTTCAGCATTTGAAGCAGCTGAAGATGTTAAGTCAACTATAGAAAAATTAAACGATATCGAGAGAAATAGGGAGGAAAGGAGAGAATTTGAGCTTCTCAAAACCCATTATGTTAAGGAGTGGGGGAGACCGTTAAGTGCCGTTCTAGCTGGACTAGATAAAGACGCAACGAATTCAAAAGGAGGTCCTGATAGACAGACAAAATGGAACCCACAGGCCGAATCAGGGAAGAATGGTGTAACTGCCCAAAATTATTCAAGAAGTCAACAAGCCATCAATCAGCAAAATATCCAAAAAGAATTTATCAATCAAAGCAATGCACAAAAGACTACGGAAAATAGGGGAATAGGTAGGGGCAGTGCCGGAACAATGCCTCCACCACATTTATCAAGGAATCCACTGGTCAATGGCACAAAAATCTATACTCGTGATATGGGTTCGCTTTGCATACGATGTGGTGAATGTGGGAATAAGAGACCAGAATGCCGAGAGCACCCCTTAGAATGGTGGGAGCAAACAAAGCTGAAAGAATTATTGTGGCCAAAAATGAACTCAAATTCATCCAGAATCTATGGGACCGGGGCAGGATTTCGTTATCGTGATATTGATGACAGTAACTGGCGGAGCAAGACTCATTGCCACACAGAAAAAGAACTGAATGAGACGAGTGGACAAAATATAGAAGAAATTACATATGAACAATTCACAGGTGCGCCAATCATCGACACCGGCAGGCATGTTGGACAAAGCATGAGCGTGATTTTAAGTGTCGAAAAAGAAATCAGAGGGAATAAGTTGCAGGCATCTGAGAAGAAAGTAAGGTTCGATGATTACTCAAATATGGAAAGAATTACTCTAGAATCATTTCTGAATCAAGGGGACTTCCGGAAAAGGGGAAGACCTTTACATATAGATGAATTGCTCAACAAAGAGGAGAGTGAGCCAAAAATCAGAAATAAAAGAGCTAGGCAAAGGGAGCAGAAAGTTCTACGACACTTACGCGAAATCGTTGGTCGACAAGGGAGAGGACCAATAAATTATCAGCAACTTGCGCAAGATATAAAAGTCGAAGTGTCTCTATTAGACCTATTTCAAATGTCTCCGGACCTTTCAAAAGCATTTCGAACTTTATCAACAAGGGTGAATAAAAGAAAGATAAAGTCTTCAACAAAGAGAAAAACATTTTGAGCGAAAAGGTAAACATCAAAGACATCTATAATGGTTTAGATTCTGATTCCTTGCTGAGCAAGGCAATTACACCTCTAACAACAATTGAACAAAAAGCCTTCAGAGTGCCGGTCACTGTAAGAGCTAAGAAATTAGGTAAAGTAATGAATGTCACGCTACCAACGAGCTTAGCGCAAGCGGATCAAGGTTCAGACATGATTATCGTCACCATTGGATTTTTGAAGAAAATGGGACTTCCTATTAGGCCCTTATCAGAAAGAGGATTTGAAGGATTAACGATGAATGTGGCTGATGGTACTTCAGCAAGATTAACTCACTACTCAGAATTTGAAATTGGGGTTCTTGGAGTTTGGAGGAAGATTGAGGCCTTCGTGAGACCCTTCTCAGCGAGTAACTCAGACGAGGTTCATCTACTATTGGGAATGCCATGGCTTCATGCGGTTGATGCGAAAATTAGAATCAGAGAGTCAATAATCGAAATTGGAGATAACCAGAAAGGAGAAACAGTTGTTAAAATACAAGGTCCAAAATTTGTGGAAAGCGAGTCACATAGGCTGGTCCTATGCCCAAAGAACAAAGGAGATGAAAATATAACTTCTGAAGATGAGGATTCGACTAGTGATGATGCAGATGGATCGTTTTATGGTTCGAGTGAGGAGTCAGAAGGAAGTTGGAGTGACGACGAGAGTGAGCCGAAAAATTGAAACGACCTGAGCAGGTCGTTAAAAGGCAAATATTTGAAAAGGGGGAGAAAAATGATATGATACTCGATAGGAATTCAAAAGTGAAGATATCTATCGAAAACTTATCGCCGCCAACAAAATTTGTTCCAATCTCAATTGGCCACTGGAATGCACCCAGAATAGGAAAGAATCAGGATATCCGCCGGAAACTTTATGCAAATGCTGTTGGTTTACATGAGCCTAAAATATTAATGGAATTGGAGGAATCCTCATATAAGAATATACCTTATGCCTGGGAGTCAGAAACTCGACGAAATTTTGAGCCTGACGCGGGTCCGTCACAGTTTATGCCCGGGAGTAGATTAAAGGGTTCAAAAGATCAAGTTCCAGTTTATCCAGAAAAAAGACGACCAAGAAAGAGAACAGGAAACATGAGCCATGAATTGTAGATTTTAACTTACAATCTTTTCGTAACCTTCAGGAGTCGCGGGGTCGCTCTTACGTTATGCCGGGAGTAGAAAAAGGGCTATATTTAATCGCCCATTCGATGACACAAAAGGAGTCAGTTGTGAGACGAGATGCTACCGAGATGACCTGTTGAGAAACACACTTACGGTAGTGTGTTTCAGAGCTATTAATTTTGATACTCAGATCTCCGCAGGTCGGTACTCAGATGTCGGGGAGTTTATGGAGTGTAGTTTCAGCGTTTTGAGGAGAGCATATGTAGAATTGATTTTGAAAAGTTGGAAGGGGGGGTTCTTGACCTTTTGAAGGGACTTATTTTGAAAGTCATTTGTACTACTTTTCGGAATTCAGAGTAGTTTATCAATCTTATTTATATTCTGACCTGATGTTTAACTATTGCTTTGCTTTGGCATCTTAGGAATAGTGGGGGGCCCAGATCATATGATCTGTTTCAAGATGGCCCGTGCCCACTCTCCAATAAATGTGCACATGCATAGCATCTTCTAGAAGGTTCCTGTCGAGCTACACATTCAGCCTGCGCTAGCCAGCGTAGGCTACAGGGAATCATCGGCTAGCAAGCCGTTACATTATCAAACCGAAAGTGGGCTTAAGGGGGAGAGATCATTCTCGTCCCTGGGACAGCAAGCTGTCTCTTCTTCTTCTCCTGTTTTACAACCAAAAGTAACCAAGTCAGAAACACGACCAATATCAGGACAGTCATCAGAAGCACCGCCCGTCGCTCCAAAATTGACAGTTGAAAATAGCTCAAACCAATCAGTAGATTCACCAGAGCTCCCACCACAGGTACTGGATACATTACTGAATCAACAAAAACCACAGCTAGAGAAGCATAGTGCGAATGGAGTGCCGCCAATTTTACCACAAACTGAACCTCCGGCTGTCCCTACAATATTAGAAAAACAGTGGCCACAACAGTCAATTGAAAAAGATAATTTGGCAGGACCATCAAACTCATCACCCAAACAACCATATCAGGCAGACGACTTAAGTGATTATGAAAGTGAATACTTACCGTCAACCCCATCTGAACACTCTGGCTATTTAGATCCCAACGAAGACTTTGACGATGAGGACTATCCACAAAACGAACAGTTAGTCACCTTGCAACAAGATATCATCCATGAGGAGTCTGATCACGGGGAGTTGGAGTCAAATCATAATCCTATTGGATTAGAGCAAGAAGCTTATGATCAGGTTATGACAGGGTGGAGTGAAGTACCCCCAGTCGCTGGACAGAAACGGCATCGCTCGCCTGAGCCTGAGATAACGCGTAGTAAACGTGGAAGACCAGTAAAAAGGGTTGATTATTATAAGCTACATCATGGTAAGGCTGTTGTATCTAATTCAGATCCAAAGTCGTGGTCAGAAGCCATGAATAGTAGAGAGGCAGAGCACTGACGTCAAGCAGAAAACGAAGAATGTCGTTCCTTGAAGGAAACAGGTGCGATTCAGATCATAAAACGAAGTGAACTTCCTAAAGGACGGACTCCAATGAAGTGTAAGTGGGTATTTAAGAAGAAATTTCTAGCAGATGGATCTCTTGATAAATATAAAGCCAGATGTACTGTCAAAGGTTTTACTCAGCGTGCAGGAATAGATTTCAAAGAAACATTCGCACCCACTCCGAGAGCAGACACTGGTCGAATTGTGCTAGCTTTAGCTCATAGACTTGGCTGGCATAGGTGACAAGGAGATGTCCCTGCAGCGTTCCTAAATCCGGATCTCGATGTAGATCTCTACATGGAAATGCCAGAGGGTTTCAAAGGAGAAGAACACATAATTCGAATTCGAAAAGGTTTATACGGACTTAAGCAAGCCGCAGCCCTTTGGTATGACGATGTGAAAGCCTTCCTTGCCACGCAAGGAATGTTCCCAACTACGACGGACGTATGTCTTTATACAAATAGAGAGAGAGATCTCTTTGTGATCATACATGTTGATGATTTTCAGGTTATGGGGCCCAACGTCAGGAAAATTGAGACATTGATGAAAGCTCTGCATAAGAAATACAAGCTAAAGACAGTGGAGACGGATCTTTTCCTCGGAATACACATTAGTAACCCTGATAAAAATACGCTTAAGCTTTCACAGGGTCAGTATGCGAGAAAACTGCTTGCTAGACATGGTCTTCAAAATTGCAAAACAGCTAGTTCCTCTCTTGAGCGGCTGATGGAACCCAACAGTTCGCAGTGTTCAGTTCAACAGAAGGCAGAGTACAATTCAATAATCGGAGGATTACAATATCTAGCCAACAATACACGCCCTGATATTGCTCATGCTGTGTGTTACAGGCCGTGGCCTCGTTTATCTGGAACCGGAGTTTATCCGGCTCCGAATAGGCGTTATACCTATTTTGGAAAAGCCTCGACCCTGCTTAGTAAAGTCTCGCAGGTGACGCGACGCGTTATGTTTATATTAAGCCAAAACCCTCCGTAGTCATGAATTTCTCCTCTAGATAGAAAATAAATTCATTTTTAACGTACGATTGCGAGAAGCTGGCGTACCGTTCTCTTACATATTTTCTATCTCATCTTTACACAACTAGTGCAAGTATTGGCTTATACCTCTCCTAGCTGTCTGGTTATTAAATTGCATGAATACATGCTCTTATCGAGTTCCCTCTCCAGATTCATCTTTATCGGACTACGAATCAGTTACGACCCAAGATTTTTATTCACTTTCCTCATCTGACGCATTCTCACCAATCGCTAAATCAATTGAAGAAAATATGACGGATCATATGGATACAGATGCCCTCGACAATGGTAAGGGTAAGGGAAGGGCTAATCAATTCGTTTCACAGCAAACAACGAATGTCACGTTATCCTTGAATAGTGATCAGCTACAACTGCTATTAGCAATAATTGACACGAGTGACGTCAATCAGGGAAAGACTTTACGACCTAATCCACACACAGACAAGAAAAAAGCGTCAAGTTGGCCAGAATGGGACGGTTCCAAAGAGATGTACCCGACATATATAATTCAGCTTACAGCCAAAATCGAAGCTGACTGGGACCTGCTGGGAGGCCACAAAGCGGTGTGCATGGACATGATGAATACCATCCCCAAGAATCTCAGAAGTCGTGTCTCTCACTGGTACACAACAGGAGGTCCAGACAACGATTGGGACTATGAACTCTACATAGACCATTTTAATGATAATTTCGAAGACAAAACGTCGGTCCGGACTGCCAATGAGAAGTTGTCAAGGATGAGGCAAGGAAAACATCAGACCTTCGCCTCGTATTTAAACGATTTTGAGCACATGCTAACACAAGCGAGAGGTATCAACTGGGAGGGCTATATGAAGATAAATGGCCTTAGTCTTGGTTTAAACGAGAGTCTAACGAAGCTTTTGATGCCTTGTACTCTCTCGGAGACTAACTATACTCTTTTTGTTCGACAGGTGCGAAATATGGCTAGTAAGCTAGAATCACAGGAGGATTATATACCTAAGCAGGGCCCCAAACAATCGAAGACATGGTACATAAGCAGACTGGGTGTCGTCCCTCATAATCCTAGCTTCAATTATCAAGCACCAGCACATTCACTATCACAGGACAGAGCAACTGCTGTGGACGCGGATGGCGACACCCCAATGTCAGGGGTAAGCGGACTAAGCACTTCTCAACTTGCGGCAATAATAAATGCTGTCAACTCAAAAAACAGTGAAAAGAATAAAGCTATCAGGAACAAGCCATCTGCTCCGTGGAAGACACCAGAAGAGTTTGCTGCCCTTCGTGCCGCAGGTAAATGCACTCGCTGTGAAGAGAAGGGCCACTACTTCAAAAAGTGTCCTAATTTTACATGGGCCAAGAGACCTGCTGATATGAATGCGGTCTTCACTAAAAGACCAAAGAACTCCAAGTCCAGATCGATAGAAGCAGAGGAGGATGAAGAGGAATTTGGAAATAATGTCTCGGAAAACGAGTAAACCCTGGGCAAAGTCGGGCTCAGGGGGTGACTAAATCTTTGGTTGATGATTTAAGTGTAATTGTAAAGAAGTTGGATAGTTCTCCGTTTCTATTAGAGATAATGCTCAATAAATGCTTTTATGTTGATGCTCTAATGGACACGGGATGTTTATGCTATGCTGCTTTCAATCACTCGTTTGTCAAACGCCACAAGTTACCGCAAATATCTATTAAAACCAGTGAATTGCGACTCGCAAAAAAAGATTCCCAGCGGAGGGTCATAAATAAACTAACTTACGTAGACACAGACATAGATGGTAGGCGCGAGAAAATTTATGGGTACGTCATCGAGGATTTATCTTATGATATGATTTTAGGTGACCCATGGATGAGAGCCAATGCCGTGGTCTACGATGCTCGCCGACGCGCCATTCGTTTTGGTTCGAAAGGTGGTCTCATTGTAAGAGCTAAAGGATGGGAAGATCGGATGAGCCAAAACAGTAAAGCGAAGATAAATTATCTCAAAGTAAAATTAGGAAGTGCTCACCAGGTCCTTGGATCTCAATTCGCGGCAATAGCTACGAGAGCACGTGGTAAAAGGGATCAAGACACGAAATTGTTTGCAGCATCAATGTCCGATATAAATAAGGCTCTTGAGACTAAAAGGAAACAGACACCTGATGAAATTAAGGCTAGTTTACCACCAGAAGTTCGCGACAATGCACAGTACTTTACCGAGGACGAGAATCACGAGCTACCACCTCATCGACCTGGCGTCGACACTAAGATCGAGTTAATTAAGGATGAACAGGGCAGGGAAAAGGAAATTCCGTTTGGCCCTTTGTACGATATGTCAAGAGCAGAGTTACTTGTGCTCAGGAAAACGTTGACAGATCATCTTGACCGAAATTGGATCCGGGCTAGCTCTTCAGCCGGTGGAGCCCCAGTCTTGTTTGCAAAGAAACCCGGCGGGGGACTACGATTTTGTGTCGACTACCGAGCACTAAATTCAATCACAGTAAAAGATAGGTACCCGATCCCACTGATAAAAGAAACTCTACGGCAGTTAACAAAAGCGACCTGGGTTTCAAAGGTAGATATACGCGCCGCATTTCATAAGCTAAGAGTGCGTGAGGGAGATGAAAAGAAAACAGTATTTCGCACGCGCTTTGGCTCATTCGAATGGCTAGTTACACCATTTGGCCTGACCGGTGCTCCAAGCGCCTTCCAAAGATATATTAATAGTGTCTTAGGAGAATTTCTAGGCGACTTTTGCTCAGCATATCTTGATGATGTCCTCATTTACACGACTGGAGATGTTGTAGATCATTGGAGTAAAGTGAACATGATCCTTAAAAGGCTCGGACTCGCAGGTCTTAAAATGGACCCCCAAAAAAGTGAATTTGCAGTTAAACAGACAAAATACCTTGGCTTTATCTTATGCTTAGGAGAAGGTATCAAGGTCGATCCTGATAAAGTGAAGGCTATTACTAGTTGGCAAGCACCAGTAAGCACGAAAGGGATTCGTAGTTTTATAGGCTTTGCAAATTTCTATAGGGATTTCATACCTAATTTTGGACGAATCGCAGCACCCCTGTTAAGCTTAACCAAAAAGCATGCTCAATTTCAGTGGGAGGTCCCCCAACAGAAGGCATTTGAAGAATTAAAACAGCGCTTCATAAAATCCCCGATCTTAGCCATGTGGGACGATGAAAAGGAGACCGTACTCGAAGCAGATAGTTCAGGTTACGTACTGGGTGGTTGTTTATCACAAAAGGACGAAAAGGGGCAACTAAAGCCAATTGCGTACTTATCAAAGAAATTGACCCCGGCAGAAGTTAATTATGACATCCATGACAAAGAAATGCTATCCATCATTCGTTGTATGGAGGAATGGCGGGTCGGATGGTGCAGTGGTACACCGTCCAGGCCGTTCTCCCAAGTAGAGTCTGGGTAGCTTGGACACATGCCCCACTTGAGACAGGAGAAAGCTGGTTCGAATCCAGCAAGACCCTCACACCACTTCTCTCGCGGTGATACTGTATTCGTAGAATGACGAAAGCATGCTCAGATAGCCACAGGTTTTTCTCGCTTTTCCCTGTGGTGGGTATTCACGGAAGAGGGTACATGTCGTAAGGCGTTATTCTCGTAGTGGTATCTGCAAATGAAATCTGAGTATGAGTGTTCCAAACGTCAAAATGAGTCGTTCTATAACAAAGAATACGTATCTTCCGAAAAATACCTACGTGGGCCTTCAGGCGCCGAAATAGGATAATAGAAAAAAATTTAATTTATGGAGGAATGGCGGGGTATGCTAATTGGACTAAGTAAACCTTTCACGGTCCTATCGGACCACAAGAATCTCAGACATTTTATGACTATACGTACACTTAACGAGCGCCAAATGCGTTGGTCGCAGTTTCTGTCAAATTTCAATTTCATTATAAAATTCAGACCGGGAAAGCAAGCTGCAAGGCCAGACGCACTATCAAGACGCGAGCAAGATATGCCACAAGGCTCGGACGATTATAGAATTAAAAATAGAGACGTACAGTTAATAAAAGATTCTTGGCTATCAGGCGTTGTTACCAGAAATCGACTTAAGCAAGCCGAGAGAAATAACACAAGTAATATTCCTAGAGGCTCAAGTATGTTTGAAGAGGAAATTTTTCAAACCCTATGGAATAAAGCATTACTCGAAGATAAGGATATTTCCACTCTTTACAAAAGTTTGGAGAAGGGAGAAAGAAGCCTTCCACCGACTCTCAAACATCTTAAAATCTCTTTGGCAGAATGTAGCTTTGATGCTAGAGGAGCGCTCAGATTTCGAGATAGAGTTTGGATCCCTAACTATGAGCCGCTACAAACAGCTTTAATTCAGCAAACACATGATTCACAAGTTACAGGGCACCCGGGACGAGACAGCACCTTGGCAATTTTAGGCCGTAATTTTTTTTGGCCAGGTATCTCGAAATGTGTAAGAAGGTTCTGTCGTAACTGCGATGTTTGCGGCCGGAGTCATGTTTGGAGAGAGAGTAAAAAGGGGTTACTGCGACCACTACCAGTGCCTGACAGGTTTAATAGTGAGCTCGGCATAGATTTCATGACCGATCTGCCGGCAAAAACGGCAAGTGAGCCACGGTATCTAATGGTCGTGGTGGATCGTTTAAAAGGAAGTGTTGCGCTTGAGGATATGACAAGCATGAAAGCCGAACACTGTGCAAGTGTATTCCTTAGATTACATGTCAGACACCATGGATTTCCTAACTACATTACATCAGACAGAGGTTCTAACTGGGTTGGAGATTTCTGGACAGAATTATGCAGATTAACAGGTGTAAAACAGCGTTTATCTACGGCTTTTCACCCACAAACAGATGGGGCTACGGAGAGGATGAACCAAGAAGTTCTTGGATATTTAAGAGCTTTCATAACTTACGCCCAATTCGATTGGAAAGAACTTTTACCCTGTGCAATGCTTGCAATTAATAATAGAACCGTGTCTTCCCTCGGCATGAGTCCTTTCTTTGCGGAACATGGATACCACATTGAACCGATTCAACTGGTGAATCCAAAAGAAAAGCCATCAGCACCTGAAAAACGAGCACAAAACTTTGTTAAAAGGATTCATGAAGCAGAAGAGCTTGCACAAGCTTCTATGGCTTCGGCACAACAAAGAATGGAAGAATATGCAAATAGGAAACGTTCTGAGGCCGAAATATTCAAGGTGGGAGATAGAGTTTGGTTAAACTTGAAGAACATACAAACTCCTCAACTATCTAAAAAGCTCTCATGGATCAACGCAAAGTATCAAGTTACTAAGATAATCAACTCCCATTCGGTGGAACTAAATACACCTTCAGGAATTTGGCCACGTTTTCACGTAGACTTGCTTAAAAGAGCAGCGACAGACCCCCTACCATCGCAAATAATAGACGATGTACAACCCCCACCTATTAAACCTGATATGCAAGAGGATGGAAAAGATTATGCTTTTGAAAACGCCAATATACACGTTGTTGAAAAAATTTTGCGTTCAGAAAAAACAAAGGTTGGACGAGGTCACTGGCGTTTACTCCTGGTGAAATGGAAAGGATTTGCAGAGCCGACATGGGAGCCCCGTGAAAATTTGGAGGAAACCGAAGCGCTGGATATATTTGAATCAAAATATGGTAAAGAAGATAATACTGGAGAAGACGCTGGCGCAATCATAGGTCGCCGCAAACTGACCAAAAGATCTTTGTTGGCGAAGTCAAAAACAATAAATATTCGGCAATAACGCTTTACTATGGGCGGGGGGGGTAATGTTACAGGCCGTGGCCTCGTTTATCTGGAACCGGAGTTTATCCGGCTCCGAATAGGCGTTATTGTAGTGTTGGAATCAGGCATATCACGTGATGTACTGTAACAGTACATAATAATTAGCTAGTCATAACACAATGAAATCTTCATGCTTCCTCATTACAGGTTATGGCCCTCGTCACTTCCACTGTTAACACAGCGTCCGTGAATTAATCGCACGACATCGATTTCTTGCTTCCCTCTTCACGATAATCTTCGATTATCGCAGCGATTCCCGCACATCATGTCGGACTCATCGTCAAAGCCCTCTACGGAGGCAACCACAGACGCCTACTATGCGTCAAAATGCACAGAGGAGGACATCACTGTTGGCAAAATACAATTTGCCACGGCTCCAGATGTCCATGATTCAATAAAGTTATCCGCCAAGAAAACTGAATTGTACACGCTTACAACACATCTAGAAAGCATTGACAATATGACTCCAATTCCAACCCTGAAGCAATCGAATTGGAACCAATGGCTGAGAGCGATTCGAGATCTAATTTCTTTCACACAAACGTCGGCGGCATTTCTCGAATACCCTCCCCAGACAAAATCAGTTCGTCTGTGGTCAAATTGGTGGGCAGCTAAGCTAAGAGAAACCGCCCCACAAATACACTCTGCTCCCAGTGACTCTCCTAGAATAATTCTAAGTCACATTGTGCGGAATTGCCGCGCCAAGATACACACCAACGTGGTCAAGATTGTCGCACGGTTCTGGGATTACAAGCCAGAAAAGGGATGTTCTATCCAAAGTTTCATAAAAGAATATGAGAAACGATACCAGGATCTCCGGGAACATTCTAACATAACAACAGAAGTAGAATTTCAAATTAGATACGTACTTCTAGATCGAATCTCCAACATCCACCCAGAACTCTCTCACCGCTGTCGCAATTTTTCCTTCGACGAGATTCTTTCAGAATGCCTTGAGTGGGCACCACCGAGTGACCACAAATCACATGCAAAGAAGCCTCACAATACCTTTAAATGCAACTATTGTGATATTGCTGGCCATAAAGAAGAAGATTGCCGGAAGAAAAAAGAAAGCGTATAAGGAACAAAAAGGGGGGATAAGAAAACAAATTCTATCGTTAGATAAATTAGAAGATAAACCTGTATATCAGCTAGATACAGCAGCAGACTTTCACATGTCTGGTAATAAAAATGATTTCTCCTCCTATATCAATTCCCCACAAACTGTACGCGTAGCTGGAGGGGGGAAAGTAAACATCACCGGCAGTGGTGATATCCTACTCCCCGCTATAGATAACAAAACCGATAGACTTGAAGGTGCAATTTACATGCCAGGTCAAAGGACTAGAATTCTTTCCACAGCACAGCTTGAGCGGCAAGGCTACTCCATATGCTGGCCACGTAATTATCGAGATGTGCAATTACTCCGTCCAAATGGATCAATCTGTGCAAACTTTAGTCGTGTCTCAGGTCGCTTGATATGGAAACCTGCTGATAACACCAACAATTCGCCTCAAATTTATTCAATACAACGTGACTGGCATACAATTCTTGGTCATCCTGGACTCAAAGCACAAGAGGCTACGTTAAAAATGGCTGGAATCAAGGGTTACAAAGCTCCTATCAATTGCGAAACATGCTCCAAAACTAAGATTACAACCTCCAAAGGTCACGGGATAATACGTAGTGCATCTACGTTTGCTGATGTCATACATATGGACTTAGTTGGTGGTCAAAAAGCCCTCTCTCCTACAACTACTGAAAAATCAGTGCCCACCGCTACTTGGTTTCTTCTCGCCGTGGATGAGTACACATCGTATAAATGGGCATGGCCAGTCTACACTAAGAAAACTGTTCCTACTCAAATACGTTACTTTCTGGAGCACCTGAAAACTAAGTTTAATAAGACTCCGGTTAAAATCCATACAGATTGTGGTACAGAATTCTCCAATTCACACCTTCAAGAAGAGCTTCTCAGTCGTGGAATTGAATGGCATAGATCGTCATCACACGCTCCAGAACAAAATGGAATTGCGGAAAGAAACGTTCGAACAGTCATAGAGAAAATGCGTGCTCTACATTTACAGTCGGGGCTACCGCTACGCTTATGGCCAGTTATTCTAACAGCATCAATCAATATTTTAAATATGACGCCTAATAAAATATCCCCTCATAGCCCTTACTTCTCTGTCTTTCAACAAAAACCAAAGATTCAGAGTCTCCACTCTTTCGGCTGTAGAGTATTCTGGCTAGATCCCGATCAAAATAAGCTGAACTCCAAAGCCAAAGAAGGTATATATGCTGGGACAGAATTCACCGGAGGCCACATCATACTCAATCCTGAAACAGGAAGAACAATAATTCGAAGGGATATTCGCGCTCACGAGAAAATATTTCCTCTGAAAACAGAACAAGTTCTTTCCGTGAGGATTGACAATCGTCTTATCATCGACAACGCATTGTCAGGTCCTAAAGCTGAAGCTTGGATTAATGCTATGGATGCAGAAATTGATAATATGATGCGAAATAATGTGTGGAATTTAGTTCCCCGAGCCGAAGCCAAAGGAAAATTAATGACTGGTATCTGGTCATTGAAAGAAAAGTCAGATGGAAAACTAAAAGCCAGATGGTGCGCCCGAGGGTTCTCTGAACCTCACGCAGATGACACATACGCCGATGTTCTTCCGCCGACCACTATGCGTATGTTACTTGCACTTGCTGCCTCAAAAGATCTACGTATCAATCATGTAGACATTACTGCAGCCTTTCTCCATGCTGATCTCGATTATCCTATCTATATCGAACAACCACATAAAAGGGAAAAGCCAGGAAATCTTGTTTGCAAATTGAACAAAGCCATCTACGGACTAAGAACAGCCCCTAGACGATGGCAACAAAAACTAAGGAAAGTCTTACATGACGCAGACTTCAAATCCTTAAAATACGACAATAACGTTTTCCGCCGAAACAACACAATAATTTCGACATATGTGGACGATTTTATGATTTTAGCAAAAACTAATGAACAAATAAACGATGCTATTAACATGCTATCACAGGCATTTCACATCAAAAACCTGGGAGAGATGACAAAATTCCTCGGAATAAATATTCGTCAAACGTCAGACGGCATCCGAATTGATCAAATGGACAAAATAGAAGCGCTATGCAATGACATGGGCATGGATATGTGCAGAGGCGCCAGTACGCCAGTCGCTGATGATAATCTAATCGACTGCGACACAGATTTGCTTTGTACCAATGATGAAGCTAACAAATATCGCTCGGTTGTCGGTTCGCTCTTACACATAGCAAAAATGACCCGACCAGATATTCAATACGCTGTAAATAGACTCTCTCGTCGAGTACATCATCCATCAAACAACGCAATTCTAGCCTTAAAGCACTTAATCCGATACATCTCACGTACCAAAGTAGCCGCCCTATTTTATCCTAAATCAGGAGATATAACCCTCACGGCCTCATCAGATAGTAGCTGGGGTAGCGCGACATCCTCCAAAGGCACAACTGGGAATATCTTTCTCGTTGGTGGCTCTCCAATTGCGTGGTGGTCAAAGAAGCAAACAGTTACAGCACAAAGCACCTGCGAAGCAGAATATGCTGCTTTAACATCGCTAGCTGTCGCTGCACAATGGATACGACCTCTATACGAAGAAATTTTCAGCATCAGTTCCTCACCTATCGTCACACAAGTAGATAACACAGCAGCTATGATCACGGCTAACTCCAATAAGGTCTCAGCGCGAAATCGGCACTTCCTGATGCGAGAATCTACTGTGCGTGAAGCTATTAGAGACGGTATCTTAGAACTTAAATATACACCCACAGATCAATGTAAAGCTGACGGACTAACCAAGTCCCTGCAGCGTATAAAACACACAGCGTTCTGCGCTCAAATAAACATAGATTTAAAGCATTCGATTTCTGGGGGGGTGTAGTGTTGGAATCAGGCATATCACGTGATGTACTGTAACAGTACATAATAATTAGCTAGTCATAACACAATGAAACAAAACAATCTGTTTAAGACATTCCCTATTGGGAAAAAGGCACAATCGACAGATCTCATCCAACTCATTGTGGACGATCGACTTGACGCCGTTAAGATCATTCATATTTTATCGATATATTGAATTTCAAATGCCCGATCTATATCCTTCTCATCACCCTCCTCCGGGTGGCCCGCGGTCTTTGACCGAGACCCTCCTTCTCACGACAACCGCCGCCACAACTCGTACCAACGAAGCGACACTCATGTTTGGTGGAGTGGCCTCTGCCATCGATGAAGCTGCTCGTGGGGCCAATTCTCCCGTTCTTCCCCCTCATCTGAGAGGTATCTACGAAGAATTCCTCTCCCGTCTACACGCAGTCGCTCAAAGCTTCTTCGAGAGTCACGTTCGGGGATCTACTGTTAATGGCCAAAACAGACGTCCACCTACGCAAAGCACCCAACAAAATACTCCTACTGCGCGACAAACTATCCCAACTCCTACTATTCCTCCAGTTACGCGCCCTAACTCGTATGCAGTCGCTGCGGCTTCAGTAAAAGCAAAAGCTGCACCTCGTAAATCAGCACAAGCTAAACGTGCTCCTAAACCGATTCCTTCCCCCCCCCGCTGATGAAAGACTTTTCCTTCGTCTAGAACAAGATGCCACAGAAAGGCTACTCTCACCGTACCCACTACTCATACACTATCGCAAATTCCTTGGAGAGAATGGAGCCTTACTCAAAGAGGTTCAACACGTCCCCTCTGGCCTTGCCTTCCGCCCTTCCTCCGAAGCTGCCGGGCCCAGACTCGAGGCACTCTTCTCAGATGGCATCATGGAAGGGAAGCTTAAGGGGGCGATCGGCATCGAAAAAGCACAAAATTTGGTCACGTACCTAATCTCTTTTGTCCCGCGATCTTTCACAGCTTTGGACGAAAACTACGAACTCACAAAGTACCCGATTACTAGCGAACTTCTATGCAATGAACTCAAGGAAGAGAGAGGAGTTACCCCAGTCGCAGCCTTCGAAACTAAAACAAGCCTGGAGGCAGCACACTCCCACACAGCGAGATTCATCACTCGTTTCCCACTCGACACTGTTCTTCCCAGTAAATTTCAATTATTCGGCGTAGAAGTCATCTCACGCCGCCTCGCAAAAAAGACGTCAATAATTCAATGCGGCCGTTGCTTCCAGTGGCACAACGAACGCATCTGCTCTCGAGCTGCGCGTTGCCGGCTATGCGGCTCAACCGAGCATCCTGTGGAAAACCACCAAGCGTGTGCTCCTCACCCTCATCCTTGCCCTGCACGTTGCATACATTGTCATGGACCACACCCAGCAGATGCCCCTGAATGCCCCCTTCGCCCACGCCGGAATGGTAGCAGGCTCACAAAGGAGCAAATATCACAAATTCGCAAGACATCTGCTGCCGCAAGAATGAGCCTTTGTACCACTGTCGGCTGCTCTCGTCGCTCCTCACAAATAACCCCTGAAGGTTTGGAAATGACTGACAGCAATCTGCCTTCCCCATCTGTGCCAACTAATCAGGTACCTCAATTCAATGGCCCACCGCAGTTCGAACCGGCTAGCTCGAATCAACTCGTTAGGATCCCCTCTACTCCGCAATTCTCTGTTGCCACAGAGAATCCGTACTCCGCTCTTGATTCCTCCGATGACCTATAGACGGCATAGAATCACGAGACCTCTCCGCATTTTACAGATAAATGTTGGCAAGGGCGCAACATCCCACGAGCTCGCCCTCACTTTTGCGAGCGACCAAAAATTTGATGTTATACTCGTACAAGAACCGTATATTTTCAGCGATAGACAGAGGCGCATCACCAAAAGAATTTCCACTTACGAATGTTTTTCTCCAACTGACGACTGGACCTCCCGTCCTAGAGTTTTGACTTATCTCCGGAAGGGTGCTGGTTTGCAAGGTCATCAGTTATACCCATTAGAGCCTCCGTGCCCTGCTATCAGGGATCTCCTCCTTCTTGAAGTGGTAGCCCCATCAGGGAAGAAAATTTCCATCCTAAATGTTTACAATGCACCAGTGGGCTCACGCGATGAAGGCGAAGCTGTTAAAGCCCTTCTTGGTCTTTCTCTGCGCAGCTCCCGCGAGAGACTGTTCGTTGCTGGCGATTTCAACCTGAAACATCCTAGCTGGCAACCGTCAAAAAACACCACCAGCCCGATGTCGGAAGGACTTTTGGAATGGTCAGCAAACCACAATCTCGCTCTAACCACACAACCCGACACTCCAACTCACCTACGTGGAAATGTGCTTGATCTGACTTTTATTTCCAACAATCTAGTCCTCGATGGTGCAGAATCTTCTATTTTTCAGGAGGCGGACGCTACTTCGGACCATCTCCCTATCGCGTCAGTGATTCCATGGGATAGTCGCTTCCAAGAACATTTAGCTCGGGTTAAGCTTGATACACTGGATGAGAAGCTTTTCCTCACACTACTCGAAACAGCAATTTCAGGGATTTCTAACATCCCGCAAGCCCCATCAGCTGAACTACTCGACGCTGCCGCGTGGGATCTCTGCACCGCAATTGGGGACGCATACCGTGGCTCAGCTAGGCGAGCTCTCGGTAGGGGGACGGGCCAACCTTGGTGGAATGACGAATGTAGAGAAGCTGCACAAGCGTATCGCAATTCTCGAAGAACCCCGGTGATCCAAGCTGACATATTGGCGGCGAAGAAAGCACTACGGACCGTAACGCGCCGTGTCAAACGTCGTTTCTATCAGGCGAAGCTAGAACACGCAGCAACTAGCAAGGATATTTTTGGTATAACTAAGTGGCATAGATCAATCGGATCTTTTCGTACCCCTCCCTTGAAAGACCCTCTGAATCCGCAAGCTAAACCGGCCATTACCATCGATGAAAAGCGGGACGTTCTAGCTAGGAACCTTTTGCAAACTAATTCTGAAGTAGGTGACATACCGTCAGATTCCCCAACTGTAGGCCTTAAGACATTACCTTTTCCTGACCTCACCGACCTGGAAGTCAGAGATGCAGTATTTAGCGCTAGAAATACTGCGGCAGGCGAAGACGAAAATCCTACGGCCATTTTAAAAAAAGGCTGGCACCTCATAAAAAGCAAAGTTACCCGGCTCTTCCGCGGCTGCCTAGCAGCTGGTCATCATCCAGCTTGCTTCAAATCAGCAATCTTAGTCATTTTTAATAAGCCAAACAAGCCAGACAAAACAAACCCACGCTCCTATCGCCCCATTGCATTGCTCTCGGTCTTGGGTAAAAGTTTCGAACGGCTCATCGCACGTCGACTTGCCTGGATCGCCATTGACGCCAGAGTTTTCGCATCACAACAGTTTGGGGCGCTTCCTCTACGCTCCGCAACCGATTTGACCACCTGCCTTGTTCATGATGTCGAGTCTACCCTCAACAGTAAACGAACTGCCTCCCTCCTAACTCTGGATGTAAGAGGTGCTTTTGATGGTGTCCTTCCTGGCCGGCTTGCAAGACGTTTGAGAGAGCAAGGCTGGCCTGATCACCTGGTTCGCTGGGTAATCTCCTTTTCCACAGGTCGCACTGTTAAGATTCGACTCGATGGGTCGACCGGCCCAAGTTTGGAAGTCTTCTGCGGTCTCCCACAGGGCTCTCCAGCTTCTCCTATCCTGTTTATGCTTTACTTAGCTCCCTTATTCACCATGGGCTCTTCGGAAACAAAATTTGGGTACGCGGACGACGTTGCAATCCTTCGGACCTCACCCTCCTTGCTCACGAACGCAGAACTATTATCTCAAGATCTTGAGGAGATTCTCGAATGGGGTAGACAAGAGGGTATAACATTCGACCATGGCAAAACGGAACTTATTCACTTTTCCCGCCGCAGAGCAGACCAGGATTCTTTGCACACCCCCGTAGTCGTGTCTGGCCCAATTACGATTGTTGAAAACCAAAGGCTACCCTATACTCGATGGCTGGGTGTCCTATTCGACAAAAAACTTTCTTTCAAGTGGCATGTGCGTGCCCTAACTGACAAGGCCCTCAAGGTCAGCCATGCACTCTCTTCTTTGGGGAACACAGTTCGCGGAGTCCCGCCGCATCTTGTTAGGACCTCAGCTCTAGCCTGCGTACTCCCAATCGCGTATTATGCTTCCGAGACTTGGTGGCCTGGAAGATCCCGCCAAGGTGCTCGTTCTCGGATCTCAAACCGCGTAGAAACCATCCTGCAGCGGCTAGACAAAGTTGTCTTCGCCTGTGCCCGAGCAATTCTTCCGGTGTACCGCACCACCCCAACCGCAGTACTACTGCGCGAATCTGGCCTTCTCGCATCCGAAATTGCTCTCGAAAGGCGTGCAGCCTCCGCCACTGCGCGCCTCCGCCAACTCGACCCTTCACATCCACTACTCCGCCGAGCCAATCGCATCATTTCTCAGCAGCGTCCAACGTCCCGGTTTGCCCGACGAGTTCTAGATCTACCAGTGTGCGAACAGATAAATCCAATTGCCCACCCCCCCTGGTCCCTATATGAGGCACGAGATGCAGCCATAAATCGAATCGGGGGACCAAGCGGCTCTTCTAAAGAGGTTGCGAAACAAAGCTTTCTCTCTTTTCTCCAGACAATCCCAACCCAGGACATCATAGTCTATTCCGACGGATCGAAGCAACAAAATGGAGCTGCTGGTGCTGGCTTCGTGGCATACCAGGGTGGCATACAAGTCTTACAGCAATCTTTAGCCCTAGGCGTAGGGGCAGAGGTCTTTGACGCCGAAGCTAGAGGAGCCCTAGAAGGTGCAAAAGCAGCCCTTAGACTCTCAACAACCAAGTTCGCGACAAATCTCTGGATTTGCCTGGATAACCTCGAAGTCGCCATCCATCTTCTTTCGCCTTTTTCAGGATCTTCGCAGGCTGTTTTCGACGAATTCATCGGTTTAAACTCTTCTTGGCAGTCGCGTTACCGACTCGCGCATGCTGGGATAGGTGAAGTTAAGATACGCTGGGTTCCTGGCCATGCCTCCATTGCGGGGAATGAAGCTGCTGACGAAGCAGCCAAACTGGGCGCTCACCTTCCTTTTTCAGGCAGCCCTCGCTTCACTACCGCTGGCATCAGACACCGCATCAAGGCATCCACCTCCCGGGCGATGGAGAATCTATGGAACCTTTTATCCCCTAGCATAGGACTCTATCAGCAGCTATCTATAACCACCGCACCGCTCAGACCGAAGGAATTGGATCTTCCGCGGGCTACTCTAGGCCGCATTTTAGCCTGCCGGTCTGGACACGGTGACTTTGCGGATTACCACGAACGTTTCCGACATTCTGAAGCGAATATACTTTGTCAGTGCGGACATCGGAAAGCTCCCCTTCACTTTTTTTCTGCCGTATAGCTAAGCGTCGTGCTCGGCGTCCTCCTGGCCCACCGGCTGAAGTCATAAACTTTCTCCTAGGTACCTACAAAGGTGGCCTTGTTCTTAACAAATGGCTCCAAGAGTCTCGTTTCTTCTCAGAGATTTGCCCTTCAACATAAGGTATCTGAGTTAGCCTCTGAGCTCGGTTTTCCGAACTCATGCATCTTTAACTATCCGCTTGATATTCTATTACTTATTATATTTCACTAGTGGCAGCTATGTTAACGCGCCCTAGTCTTGTAAATTCAGTTTACTTATGAAGCCCGAGGTTTACCCCCCGGCGTCCTGTATCCCAGTAGTGAATTGTAGGGGCCGTGCTTAACACGTGCCCCGCTGACGTAAAATAATAATAATAATAATAATAACACAATGAAATCTTCATGCTTCCTCATTACAGTTATACCTATTTTGGAAAAGCCTCGACCCTGCTTAGTAAAGTCTCGCAGGTGACGCGACGCGTTATGTTTATATTAAGCCAAAACCCTCCGTAGTCATGAATTTCTCCTCTAGATAGAAAATAAATTCATTTTTAACGTACGATTGCGAGAAGCTGGCGTACCGTTCTCTTACACTGTGAATCACCTCGCCTGATTCCTCGTCAATCCAGCTGATGAACATTTGCACGCGGCAAAGATAATTCTTCGATACATCTCTAAGGAGCCAGATAAAGGTATAACTTTCACAGCCAGTAAGGACAACCTAGTTTTGGAAGCGTACTCCGATGCAGATTTCGCTGGTGATCCTGAGACTAGTAGATCAATATCTGGATTACTTTTAAGACTTGCATCTGGACCAGTGAGTTGGAAATCTCATCTTCAGCGAGAGGTTGTTTTATCCACAACAGAAGCCGATTATCTAGCTGCTACAGAAGCATGTCGACAACTGCAATGGGTGAAGCCCTTACTCACTGAATTAGGACTTCACAATCGTGTTAAGGGAGTAGAATGCACTAATCTGTATGTTGACAATCAATCATCCATATCGTTAATTAAAAACCATGATAATCATAAGCGATCAATACATATCGCGCTTCGAAATAACTATTGTCGTCAGCAGTACCAAAATGGAGCGATTAAGGTGGTCTATGTCCAAACCGATCAGCAACTGGCAGATGGCCTAACCAAACCAAAATCAACTATCCAGATTCAGTAACATTTGAATAGCCAAGGGTCTACAGCAATGCTTCTTCGATCACAGGTTGCTCAACCATTGGATGACGTTTGTCGTCGTCAGGGGGAGTGTTATGATATTGCTATCTGATGCCAATAAATGTCTGTGCACCGTGATGTACTGGTTTGGAGCTTAAAGTGGGACTTGCATGATATGCATAATTCCATCAGTGCATAAGTACATGTAGATGGAATAGAAACGAAATAGGAGGACTACTCTGGAATCTTCTGGAAGTGGGAAGAAGTTACCAGTTTAAATAAACAAATGTATTTAAGGATGTATCTGTGACAGTTAGTTGTACAGTTTTTATCTATACCATTAAGTGATTTCCTGTTCACCGCGAATTCTAGTGCTCACTTCATCTTGTCATATATATCCTCCTTCTCAGGTAATAGTCATCCTGCTCATCCTCATAACCTACTTTTATAAGGACACATTGACTCCAAAACAAAACAGTAGGTTTGGAAAGATGGCAAAGGAGGCTATGATGAATTGTTAGAACAACAAAAATATTCCTTATATCAATGAGACTTGCAATAAATTGCAATCAGGACCAATTTTAGCGTCTCTAGACACCAAGCCTATCGATGATTATATGAAAGATCCTTGGTACAATGATATCTTCATTTACCTGACTGCGGGTGTACTACCTGCAGGAAAAGACGCGATTGTAAAAGAGGCTCTGTCAGATTTCGTCTGACCTTGTAATGTCTGTCCTTTATTTGTTTGACACGTCCTAATAAGACTACCTTGGGGGTCGGATGGTGCAGTGGTACACCGTCCAGGCCGTTCTCCCAAGTAGAGTCTGGGTAGCTTGGACACATGCCCCACTTGAGACAGGAGAAAGCTGGTTCGAATCCAGCAAGACCCTCACACCACTTCTCTCGCGGTGATACTGTATTCGTAGAATGACGAAAGCATGCTCAGATAGCCACAGGTTTTTCTCGCTTTTCCCTGTGGTGGGTATTCACGGAAGAGGGTACATGTCGTAAGGCGTTATTCTCGTAGTGGTATCTGCAAATGAAATCTGAGTATGAGTGTTCCAAACGTCAAAATGAGTCGTTCTATAACAAAGAATACGTATCTTCCGAAAAATACCTACGTGGGCCTTCAGGCGCCGAAATAGGATAATAGAAAAAAAAAAAAAAAAAAAAAGACTACCTTGGTTGTCTCGGGTTGCATTTCGGTTCGCTTCGTTTCGTCTAGCTTCGGATAATTTTCTATCTCGGCGTATCTCCTTTGGGGGTTTGACATGGGTCTTGTTTCATCCATATTGCCAACTCGCGCTTTGCCATGGATCTATACGCTTCACGATACTAATATATTTTATTTTGTCTGATTTGGTTTGATATGATCTCTGGTCAAATAATGTATATAAGTATCTTCGGCCTTCAGAGGATAGCTCTTTACGCTTTGTCTTTTGTCTCTTCTAGAACCCTAGAATCCCAGAACCTAGTTACCCTAGACCCTCCAGTTCACCTAGTTCCTTATTTCAGTTATTCCTAGTCCCAGTCCTTTATCCTTTATCCTTACTTCCTTCTTCGCCTTGTTACTCCCTGCTACAGACCCAATCTCACGCCGCCTCTTTCTTTCTTAGTAATTCTCGAAAATATCATTCTCCAAGCTACCGAGCCGACATCGATTGTGACAGGCTCTTAAGCGAAAAGCTAGCAAGTTTAGCATACACGGTGGTATGCTTGTTTTGTTGGTCAGCACGGGGTGAAGAAGCGATGCGTCCTCAAGAAAGATGTGCCATGGGCCCTCAAGTATGCACACTCTATGGAAGGACACTTTTCAATTGCCATTTGCATGCGAAAACTACACTTATACTATTGGCCGAATATGGCTGAAGATGTAAAAAATTACATTGCAAGCTGTATCAAATGTGCTAGGTATAGTATTGCTCAACGATCTCAGTTACAGTCGTCTGTTCGGGTTGATGCACCGGGAATACTCTTTGGCATTGACTTTATCGGACCCCTTCCTGCAACAGATCTAACGGCCAAGGATCTTTTTAAACTCAACTGGCCTACAATTTCAAAGTATGACGACGAAGATTATCTTCTTGACTTTGATGAGGGCTTCTATGTTAGCGAAGACCGGAAAGGCCTTACTGTCTCCTACATTCTAGTCCTGGTTGATTATTTTTCACGATGCCTTAAAGCTTCTGCTACGATCGGAAATACTAGCTATGGAGTGGTCAGATGCCTCTAATGGAAGTTTTCTAGAGATGGATACCCAGTGGGCTTTTATGGTGATAAGGGTTCTCACTTTACTAGCCTTGTCACAAAAGAGTTCCTTCGAAAGAATCGGATTATTTGGATATCGGCACCTTCAGGAGCAAAAAAGGCCACTGGTATGGTTGAGAAATGCAATGAACTACTCCAGCGTATCCTCAAGAAGACAGAAGCAGGTAAACTCTGGCCCATTGGGCTTCAGGAATGCGTTTTCAATATGAATTTTCGAATAATTGACCATTTAGGGTTTTCACCCTTTGAGATTGAAAAGGGTTATCAACCTACAGGTATTCTCGAAGCTAGAATCCCTTCAATAGTCAGGGCCGATGCTATCAAGGCAGTTGTTGAAACTAATCTATTGACCATGTTAGAGCACAATCCAGACTATCATGATGATTTTTTTAATTTTATAGCCAAACGCGAAGGGAATCAATTTAAAGCTTTGGAAAAAAGTAACTTGCGGAAAATGCTTCAGAAGGAAAGACATGATAAAGGTGTCCATCAACGTATTACCTACAAACCCGGAGACCTCGTCATGCTCTATAATCATCGGAACGCCAAGAGAAAGTTAGAGGCAGCCTTTAGAGGGCCATTTGTAATCGAGGGAAAAGCGGGTACATATGGTACATCTTATAAGCTACGTCAGATGAATGGCAAGAAGATTCCGCGATCATTTTATGGTGACCATTTGAAGCCATTTACCTTACGAAAAGAACATCTGATTACTGTTGAAGAAGAAGACCTACCAGAATACCAAAATATTCGTACAGGTCGAGCCAAACATACTCTTCCAAGAGCTTTACAACGGGGACATGGAGTGTGGTCGAATACAGTTGAGGGCTAAAGTTTCAGGCCGAAAAAGATATGGTTTAGTCTACTTCATGACACCCCCTTGTTCTACGATGTCTATACTCCTTTAGAAGAGTCTTGAATTAGAATCGTCAACCTACGGATAACTGCGGATTCTAGATAATTTTTATCTTTGGGGTTTTGGTTCTCCTATAAGACCCATTTAAATAGTTTAATACTGCTGATAAATTTTAGCCAGCGACAAGGTCCTTCAGATGGTATTAGTAAAGGTTATTTCAATATTGAAGGAGGATTACCCCCGAGATTGAGGTAACATATTACTGTAACTAGCGAGGTTTCTCTATTGTCGTTTGAGGGCAAACGATTTATATAGGGAATAGAAAAAGGCCTTAGAAGTTAGGCATCATGTAAGTGTCATGCACGTGCAGATACGTATTAGAGAACATAGAAGGGAAGTAAGTAGATACAACCTCAATATTACTAATTTACGACTCTTCCTCTTCAATTTTTCTATACTCAGATTTTATTTGTAGATAGCACTACGAGAGTAACGCCTCACGACATGTACCCTCTTCCGTGAATACCCACCACAGGGTAAAGCGAGAAACCCCTTTGATTATCTGAGCATGCTTTCGTCATCCTGCGAATATATTATTACCGCGAGAGAAGTAATGTGATGTCTTCGAATTTCGTATTTTTGGTGCGAGAGTTCATGGTAATAGCTCTTTAGTTCAGTTTGCAGCGCGCTCATGATATCAAGAGATACTCGTCTTACTTGAACTTTTAAATACAATGGTATAGGTTTGTGGTTATCCATTCCAATTACAGAAATTCGACGGATACATTCTTGCCTAATTGATGTATCCATTACCATAATGCTACCTGGGAAATGATTCCGTGTCGCTCCATGTTGACTGCGGTGACAATGTTCAAGATATCCTAGAAGTAATCACGCAAGGCTATTTTAACTTGACGGGTATATCTTGAAGCAGGATACCAAAATTCGATAATCGATAGAGGGCCACTTCTCTTCAGAGAATTCATCCAGGAGAAATGTATTTGAACCCGAAAAAGATATGAGTCATCATATGGGATTAGACCAAGGCGGCCGGTTTCACTCGCATTAAAATAGGCTTGGCGCATTTTGATTGAACAATTAGGAGCAGGAAGTGAGAGTTCGATTCGGTTTTCCTGTTGTATCCTTATCAAAATTTGCCTAGTTTAAGGGTGTTGGCAAAGTAAGCTGCCTCATCTTAAAAGTTTTCAAGATCGTCGAGGTTCGATTCTTGCGAGCGCGTTGGTGGATGAAATTACATCGTGAAATATTGCTGTATGAAACATTCGAATGACTCAACAGAACTAGTGTATGAGTTCACTGTTTACATAAAATTATGAAAAACTGTTCTTGGCGTAAGGTAAAGGGATATATTCTTTGGTTTCGATTGTCTTATTAATGCGCAAAGATCACAGACCAAGGGAGGTAGAAAAACGGACCTGCACAGATACCTGCAAGCCCTGCAGGATGGATGTTTATTCATTCCAAGTTTGTGAAGCATTTTGCCACTGCGTTATGTTCTTCTTTATTTTAGTAGCTTTAGTTGCTGATTATAGAAACATTTCTAAAATGGTTCGTCTCATTCAACGTTTAAAGAAGCATAAACTGTAGTATGCTAATTTATTACTTTTCTTGTGAGACGTCTGCACAAGAATCAAAAGTAAAACATCAACTCTCTCTGACGGGGAGTCGAACCCCGGTCTCCCGCGGTTTGCACCATGACAAGCGGAAATCATGACCGTTAGACCATCAGAGATATTGTTATGTTACCGCTAGATAAGTTATATTATATTTAATTTTTAATCTGTCTGACAACAACTACCAAATCCGCATTCTGTACAAAAGTTAAAATAGCGTTAAATTAAAATATGGCCTATTGAATTTGGCAATGCAAATGTCCATGCATTTTAAGAAAAATCAGATTTCGTTCAATGATCACAGATTCGGTGGAATCTGTCAAAACTCACTTTCTTCGTTGGACAAAATTGCTATGGGTTGTGGGACATTCTAGTTTAAGATTTCAGCGCCTTTCACATCGTCCAACTTACAGTACTGCAGGGGGTAGAACATGTTGCAAATTGTTCTTGTTAAAAGAATATTTAATACAGTGTAATGATCACGTAGAAAAGTAAGATCTATTGAAGGACAGAACATGTCACGTCCCAGTAGTAGAAGCCACCTGGACACTTGGGCCTGATCTCAGTGGTATAGTCGCATAGTCACGTGAAGTAGGCACCAAAAATTGTTCCCTTTTCTGGGGAGTTCTGCTGTCCTCTTTAGTGAAACATAACCTGAAACTAGGGGCTGTGCCCTGGATATCAATTGGCTAAGTCAGGGACTAGCCGTTCATAAATAAGTACTAACAATGTAAGAGATGTACCAGTTAAACGACCGGGTTAGATGAGATGTTCTGAGGCACGAGATGTTGCCAATTGGGGCATATTATCAGAAGGCATCATGTTTGGACAAAGAAGTATTCCGGGACTGAGTAGGTTTCATAACGAGCAGAGGCGTTTTGGAACAGTAGCATAACGGCAACTAGGAGCAGTTGGCTGTAACATCTGACAGAAGTCATGAGAAGGGGACCGGTTAGGGCTCTCATGATGATGTATATTAGGAAGGCGTTATCTTTGGGAAAGGGTATCGAGAACGTGAGGTTCTTGGGATCAGTATATTGTTATTTCTATCGTCGTTGATCTTGGTGGTCAACAGTTATTACTTTTAGGCCAGTAGAGCCAGTTATTATTATTATCATTTTACCTTTATACATTTATCTGTACCCTGTAGACGAAGATCCATTTCTAGGATGTACGAGTTTAGGGGGGTTGATTTTTTTTTTAAAATCATTTTTGCGTATGCAGCCTGAGGCTATGACGCGAATGATTACGGAAGATATGTGTAACGGCCGGCAGTCCGAATAAACCCTGTGGCTCACGTTATGCAACGCGAGCCTCTTCGGGTGACTCAAGGGGGATCCACGCAGGACTAGTGAAAGTCGGAGCTTCTAACTTCCAACCGAAACCTGCAGAAGACGGTCAACACCATGCAGATGATAGAGCGCATGCTATGCCGAATAATCGCTTCTCGACATGTATTAGGCGGCAGGGGAGCGATGACGTTTGAGAGGTGGAAAATGACGCAATAGCACGTTCGGACGGGTATTAGAGGGGAACGTCTGGGAACATAACTAGACACGATTGTTACATGGTTAACCTTCAGTAGAATTCGAAATTAAATCTGCAATATCTTTAACATTAAGCTCCAGCTGACATTATTGATTCGTGACAATATGTAAATTTCGCAAAATAACTCAGTTTGACGTTTGGAACACTCATACTCAGATTTCATTTGCAGATACCACTACGAGACTAACGCCTTACGACATGTACTCTCTTCCGTGAATACCCAACATGAGGAAAAGCGAGAAAAACCAGTGGTTATCTGAGTATGCTTTCGTCATCCTACGAATACAATATCACCGCGAGAGAAGTAGTGTGCGGGTTTTGCTGGATTCGAACCAACTTTCTCCTGTCTCAAGTGGGGCATGTGTTCAAGCTACCCGGACTCTACTTGGGAGAACCGCCCGGACGGTGTACCACTGCACCATCCGACCCTTGGGGGGGGGTTGATTGGTACGCGTCTGTTTAGCTGTACTGCTCTTGGTATATACGCCTGACTTCCCTCCTCCGTAGATAGTTACAGGAGAAATAAACGGTATTCCGTGACATGTGTTCATCGTGTTTTATTACGATCGCTTATAGTCCATCAAACCTGAATCCATCAGCCTCATTACTTCCCATCCTTACTTTTCTACGTGATCATTACACAGTATTAAATATTCTTTTAACAAGAACAATTTGCAACATGTTCTACCCCCTGCAGTACTGTAAGTTGGACGATGTGAAAGGCGCTGAAATCTTAAACTAGAATGTCCCACAACCCATAGCAATTTTGTCCAACGAAGAAAGTGAGTTTTGACAGATTCCACCGAATCTGTGATCATTGAACGAAATCTGATTTTTCTTAAAATGCATGGACATTTGCATTGCCAAATTCAATAGGCCATATTTTAATTTAACGCTATTTTAACTTTTGTACAGAATGCGGATTTGGTAGTTGTTGTCAGACAGATTAAAAATTAAATATAATATAACTTATCTGGCGGTAACATAACAATATCTCTGATGGTCTAACGGTCATGATTTCCGCTTGTCATGGTGCAAACCGCGGGAGACCGGGGTTCGACTCCCCGTCAGAGAGAGTTGATGTTTTACTTTTGATTCTTGTGCAGACGTCTCACAAGAAAAGTAATAAATTAGCATACTACAGTTTATGCTTCTTTAAACGTTGAATGAGACAAACTATTTTAGAAATGTTTCTATTATCAACAACTAAAGCTATTAATACAAGGAACACATTTTTAATTATAGTCTACTGCCTATAAATCATTTGGTACGTCCTACCTTATCGGGCTACCTTCGAAATGGGGAACTCTTTCCTCTAGTCATTCTTGTGTATGCGGCCTTAACGCTATGTCATAAATGACGATGTTACGGTTCATGCAGCGTTCATTTAACTTGACACGGGGAGCGCTCACACCCGAATATCATTTGAAGTCAAAATTCGAAAGCGCCCAACAGCCATTCCTACCCTCAACCGTGTACGTCTGCCACAGGAACGCATCCTATCCCCCTACGGCTATCCAGTGTGCC
Source organism: Podosphaera xanthii (assembly GCA_028751805.1). Taxonomy (NCBI): domain Eukaryota; kingdom Fungi; phylum Ascomycota; class Leotiomycetes; order Helotiales; family Erysiphaceae; genus Podosphaera; species Podosphaera xanthii. The sequence goes on from JAPWIX010000014.1 coordinate 2,856,729, forward strand.
TTTATCGTCGTCACAAACATGACTAGGCGAGGAATGCAATATGAAGGTCTTGATGGATTTGAGCCAGCTTCCTTCTGTTTCGAGTGGGGCATGTGTCCAAGATACCCAGACCCTACTTGGGAGCACCGCCTGGACGGTGTACCACTGCACCATCCGACCCCCCGAATTGGTTAAACTTGAGCAAATCTACAAATTCTTGACTAATGTCGAACCCTTTTTATAACGATGTGATCCGTTCCAAAAAAAAGGGGTTGGCTAAATTTATATGACTCTTTTGCTGAATCTAGATGAGTACGTTGTATCCTTGGCGCTTTGTATTTTCAGTCTATGAAATCACCTCAAACCGTCTTCAAAAAGCTTCCCGTACTGTCAAAGATTACTGAGTCATCTAGCGTATCTGGGCACGCACAGCTATTACAGTTATGAGTGAGGAAATGGTGCAATGAAATTGACTTGCGAGTTGTTACATATGATTCCTCGAGGTGAAGATAGAACAGTAATGAATAAGTAAGAATGTGTAGGGTATAAGATCTTTTTTGCTCGACTACTCTTCCATGCAGGTAATACACTCTCATAAACACAAGTCGTATTTACCCCATTGCCCGGATCCTATACCTTTTTTTTTAATCAGTTTTGCGTATGCAGCCTGAAGCTATGACGCGAATGATTACGGAAGACATGTATATTTCGCAGAATAACTCTGTTTGACGTTTGGAACATTCATACTCAGATTTCATTTGCAGATACCACTACGAGACTAACGCCTTACGACATGTACTCTCTTCCGTGAATACCCAACATGAGGAAAAGCGAAAAAAACACATAGTTATCTTAGAATGCTTTCGTCATGCTACGAACACAATATCACCGCGAGAGATGTGGTTTGAGGGTCTCGCTGGATTCGATCCAGCTTTCTCCTGTTTCAAATGGGGCATATGTTCAAGCTACCCAGACTCTACTTGGGAGAACCACCCGGACAGTGTACCAGTGCACCATTCGACCCGGATCCCATACTTGCGCCTAGTATCTACTAACAACTGAGTCGAGTCTACTAATATCTATTTACTGAGTTGAAGACTAGTTCCCGTATTTCTTCCATATAGGGTCTCCTTTTGTCTTACGACTCACATCGACTGACTCGACCCATCTGACTCGGTATCCTCGGCACATACGACACGGGTATCCGTATATGCAAGTGCTTATCCTTGTTGCTTTATACAGTAGAACCTCTCATAGCTAATAGTGGGTCCCGGTATAAGTGTTGAAAATATTTATTGTAACTTGGAATTTTATATTTGCAACACTTACCCTTAGAGGTAAATTTGCGCGCAGGGGTAAGTATTGCAAATGTAAATGGTTGAATTTCGACGAATATTTTCAACACTTATACCGGGACCCACTATCGAGTTAGAGCGGGACGACTGTAAACAAATCTCAAGAGTGCCCACACAACATTAAATTCGCTCGATGACAAACTAGGATCCACATTCGATTAACACCGCTATTTACAATTATGTCCGCCGATACTTAGAACTCAACTTATAGTAGTAGTAGTTTTGTTTATTCGTGCTATGTAGAGTCCAAGACTAATATAACACTACGGCTCCTTTCTGACCCAGGCCACACCTTCTACAGTGCTCCTATCCCCTTTTACCTCGAACCTAAGATCATTGATATAGTGACCCATGACGGGTAGCCATTTAGCTCAGTAATTACCCGTAGAATTTAACCACCTTTTCTACGGAACCTTCTGCTCAGAAAAAATTGAAAAAGAACAGCCATGGAAACCGGTACGCGGGAAAAAGTCTCAAAAAACCTGCAACCCCAGCCAGGCAAGGCCTAGACACCAGAGCCACACGAGGTGCGTATACCCATCTGTATCTCCCTAATATCCCATAGTCCAGATATCCTCCTTATACCGACACCACCAGCGCTCAGGTAGCGGTGCTCTTTCCTCGGGAGACAGTATAATGCCAGAATATCTGTAAACAGCGAGAATTCATCTTGGTAAAAAGGGCCAACTTAGTCTGATCCATCACCACCATAACGAGAGCTGGGTACGCCCCGGAAACTCGTTGGGATGACTTTTCCTCCGTGACCAAGTAATGCGTGTTTCTGTTGGCTCTGAAGATAAACTCTAGGTTCAAAGGGGACACCACGTACAGGTAGAAACGCCGTCTTCGTCCCCCTTAACCGTTAAGTATTAGCTACAGAAATTTCAATCTATGACTATAACTGTAGATTTTTCGTAGCGATGATATAAAAATATCTTGTACTTGTTCTTAAATTAATTATCGATGATATTGAATTGTAGTGATGAGGCTTTATAGGTGGTAAAATTTGTTTATTTACATATATGAACACGAACACGTACGGCGCCATGGATCGGTTGCTGCTCGATATCATTCTGATAAGTCATCTGTAAATACATTACGTTTGACATTTCCGTTGAAGCAATATCTGCAAATGACATCTGATTATGTTGAAAGAACAGACCATATTCTGTGATGCTGTCACGCAGATGGAAGCGGACTGAGCTATTTAGGTCACGTGTAGTTTGTTTACATAGTTCAGATCAACAGACGTAGAATTTATCATGACTAACGTAAATATACAACCTGAACTCTTGCCTTATTGCTTCCTTGTCTAATTCTCCTACGTGATAAATACACCTCAGGAGACATAAATTTAACAGGTTATGAGAACCGGTGGCCAGGCTCATCAGGTTAATATTCAGTTGATTCTCCGGTCTCCCGTGTAGACGAGAATTCTAAGTCTCTCTAACTGTCCCGTGAACAGAAGAGAAAGAGAAAAGCCTGCTGATCTGTACTCAGCTGCAAACCGCAAAACCGAAAATCCCTTCAGAGCCTACCGATTGGCAGGCGCGCAACATCAGCCTGCTTATAGTACGCGCGCCAAAAAGAAATAGAACTGCATCACTGTAATAATGAACGACTACATGAAAAACGAGAGGTCTAGCTTCCCTAACCTCAATCGATTAAACCATGAGAAATGGTTTCGATATATGACAATAAAGCTGATGGGTAAAGATATTTCCTTCGTCACTGAATCCAGCCTCCACGAATTTGCCTGGATTTCCGAAAGCAACCCTTCCCCCGCTGAAACAAAATTTGCCCCTCAGAAAACGGAAGATGGTAGTGGTCCACAGAAAGATACCTCGAAAGATGGCATTCAGGGAATAATTGAAGGGATTCAAAGACTAGGTGGGTCTTGGAATGTTGAGAAACAGCGGAACTACGCCAGAGCAGAAGCTCAAGCTTTCACAGTAATGTTTAAGTGCTTAGATGACGATGACCAGGCCCTTTACGACGAGCACAGAAATGCTTTTGGGTTTTGGAACGCCCTAAAAGCGAAGTACAACAAGCCCCAAACTGTTGTCTCTTCTTTTTATACAAATAAGATCGCTACATTTACTTACAGAGAAGATGCTGGACTTGGCGTAAATTGGGCTAGGCTCCTCAGGTACCGTCGCAAAGTTATCAGCGCAAACCCACGGATGAATCATGCCTACCCCGACGATGTCTTATTTGACATTCTTACCGACAATCTCCCGGACTTTTACAAGTCAACAGTATTTTCCTTGCGTACCCAGTTGATGTATACTGTTGACCAAAAGATGCAATTTTTGTACCAGGTCGAGAGTAAGACTAGCACTTTGCACGGTATCCATAGTGAGGAAGAAGAATCTGCCAGAATTGCTAAAGATCGCAACCGAGGACGTTGGAATAGAGCAAACTCTCATCCAGCTCGAGACCACTCAGAATCTGATCAGTCCATGCGGGACTCTAGGCATAGAAAGTGCTATTTGTGCAAAATGAAGCACTTCGTTCGAGATTGCCCAGATCTCGAGCTCGCCGCTCGTGCCGTTGAGAAGCACCATGAAAATCGGCGGCGTGACGCGAAGGCTAAAAGGTCTAGCGGAACAAAATCTCATCCAACCTCGAGCAAAGCACCCCTAAAAATGAGTAAGCAATCTAAGAAATCTCGTGCGTATGCCGCCCATCAATCTGAATCTTCATCTGAAGAGTTATGCGAAGAGGACGATATTGAATCAGTCGCTCTAACAGCATCTGAAATTAGTAAGGCACACCCATCTTCTTGGCCTGCAGACACAGGTGCATCCTCACATATGTCTGACCAACTTTCACTCTTTAGGCAACTAAAACCCATATCGCCCAAGATAGTAAAGGTCGGAGGGGGAGAGCTAAGGAGTGAATTTAAGGGTGTTGTTAAATTAAAGTGTCTAGATGGTTCATCTATGCTGTTATCCGATGTTCTCTATGTACCTAATCTTGGAATAAATCTACTTTCAGTTCGTCGTTTATGTCAAGCTGGACTAAAATTTACTGGCGACAAGGATACGCTACTCTTGCTAGATGGAAAACGGAAAGTAGTGACAGCCAAAATGAATAATGGCCTTTATGTCGTATCTCATATCTCCAAAGGTTACGAAGAAACCGCTTTTCCCAGTATGGAAATTGACAGCGCACCTTCATATCAGGTGGAACATGTAACAAACCACATTGAGGACAAGGGTTCAGCTCCGTCTGATGATTCAAAAACCATAACTTGTGATCAAAATTATGGAATACTAAATGATACTGATGATACTGAGATTCAGGACTTGAATGATGAGACAGATAAGGCTGGAGAAGTAGAGAGATACCTACTTTGGCACCGACGATTTGCTCATCTTGGGCCTGACAAAATACGCAATCTTCATAACGTCACTACTTTGAAGAAGCAGATCAAAATCCCGAGAAACCTTGATGTATGCGAAGTTTGCGCCTTGACCAAGATGCGCAATCGAATTCCAAAGCAACTACGATCCTGGACATTAGAACTCTTGGGACGTGTTCAGTTTGATGTCGCAGGTCCCCTCCCAACCACCATCCGTGGAAATAGATACTTCCTTCTCATTAAAGAGATTAGCACCAGGCGAGACTGGGTCTATCCTCTGGCAAATAAAGCGGAAGCTTACAACTCTGTTAATAAGTGGAAAAAAATGGTTGAACTCCAGTTAAACAAGAAAGTTAAGGCAGCTGGATGCGATAACGCCCCCGAATTAATCAAAGCGATCAGAGAATGGAACGCAAAAGATGGCGTCACTATGGAACTAACAACTATCGCCGCGTCTCATCAAAACGGGCCCGCTGAACGAACAATTCAGACCGTCAACGCCGACTCAAGGGCCATGATTAAGGACGCTGAACTCCCGCTTGAGTTCTGGGATGAAGCAGCTGAAGCTGACTGTTATATGAGAAATAGGACTGCTAGTGGTCCACGTATTAATGGTAAAAGAATTAGTCCTTTGGAGGCATTCACTGGAAAGATCCCCGAGATTGACCATATCCGTAGATGGGGGAGTAAATGCTATTACTTTGTAGACAGAAAGTCTATTCCAGCTAAGGAAAGAAAAGACAAACTTGTAAATCCTGCAAGGGTTGGCGTGTTCATGGGATATTCAGAGACCACAACAAGCCACTTCAAAGTCTATTCCCCAGAACGTGGCTGTACGATTGAAGTCAGCATTCTTAAGGTTGATGAGAAGATAAATGGGGGAACAATTGATTTAAAAATCCGATCATCTGGTGTAGGACCTCAAGGCACTAAGAATGAGATGAATGATCGCAACCCTAGAGGACGTCCAAAGAATACTACATTTAGTCCCACCGAAAAATCAACACTTTCCAGTGATCATCTAAGAAAGCCCATGCAAGAGTCTTCACACGAATCCGAGACAGGCCCTAAGGTAGCCAATTCTGAAACTACCCGAAATCAGAATTTAGATATTTTACCAGATCGAGATGATCAAGAATCTCGTAAAGATTCTGAAGTTACTATTTCCGGCCCGCCATCAATTAAGCCAGACGCAAAAATCAATCCGGAATTACTTAATAATAAATCCAATACAATCCCCTCATTACTCACCCCCGAGTCTGTGCCCCCAGCAGAAAATCCGTCCTCAGAAGATACAGACTCGGTTAAAAGTGTCATTCCTGATGAGCCTCAACCGGTAGATACAATTTATACTGGAAATAAAAAGACATTCAATAATACTGTATCCACAGAACAATGCACTCCGGAACAAATAATTAGACAAATAATTAGCAGTGAAAATACAACAGATAAAAGAAAGCTATCTTTAGAAGCTAAAAAAGGGGTGAAATCTGCCGCACCCGGTACACCACAGCCCACCGTAAAAGAGAAAGACACCAAGGAGAAGGGCAGCCCCATTCTATCAAAAGTACAAACCTGCACAAAACTTTCCAACGAGGGTTCAAATGGTAAACCAAACAATAAAATAACTGTGGCACCAGAAAGCCAGGCTTCAAAGATTCAGATGTTTGAGCAGCCCAATCAAGTAACAGTCGATCAATCTTTCCCTACTCATCGGTATTTTACCAGGGGGAGTAGAAAAAGAAGCAATTCCGAGACTCGTGGTCAAAATCCCAAGAGATTGCGTGCGTTTCTCGCAAAAACTTTAGATAATGAGGGTGACGTGAACATTGACGTACTTAAGAGTATGCTTGGAGAAGGCTTCGAAAGTGCATTTCCTGCTGACGTCAAATGCGGAATTACAATTCCTCGAACATACACAGAAGCTGTAAATGACCCTAGATATTCTAAACAGTGGAAAGCAGCCATGGCAGAAGAAATGCTTGCCTTACATTCCAACAACACTTTTCGCGAAGTCCTTCTTCCTCAAGGTGCAAACCTTGTCACTTGTAAGTGGGTATACGCAATAAAAACCAAGGATAATGGTTCCCTCGAAAGATTTAAAGCAAGACTTGTTGCAAGAGGATTTAGCCAGATATTTGGGGAGGATTATAACGAGACGTTTGCTCCAACCGTCCGTATGGATACACTGCGCCTCTTTCTAGCCACAGTTGCAGCTGAAGACCTTGAGTGTCACCAATTTGATATTAAAAACGCGTTCACAGAGTCCCATCTAAAAGAAACAATCTACTTGTCTCCCCCAAAAGGTTTAGATGTTAAGAAAGGCTACGTATGGCAAGCACTGCGTAGTCTCTATGGTCTAAAACAAGCAGCTCGAGACTGGAATAAACCTTTTAAAAAGGAGCTCAAGTCTAAGGGATTCATCCAGAGTCTTGCAGATCCATGCTTGTTCACGCATCCTGATAAGAGCTTGAAACTTTTAGTATATGTTGACGATATTGTTGCTTCTGCGAGAAAAATTAAAGAAATTGATTGGTTCAGCCAAATTTTACACGATAGGTTCAAGACCAAGCCTCTGGGGGAGATTAAAAAGATACTTGGTGCTAGAATCACTCGAGACCGACAAAATCGCACAATTTACCTGGATCAAGAAGAATATATTACAAGCATACTTGATAAGTTTGGAATTACCCATTCGAAGCACCGAGCCAAAAGGATTCCAGCTTCTGACTACGAGCACCTACGGCCTGCAAACTCAGAGGACAAACGGATCGATATCACAGAGTACCAGCAGGCTATAGGAAGTATTATGTATGCTATGATATTCACAAGACCTGATATAGCATTTGTTCTCGGAAAACTTAGCCAATTCATGAGCGACCCCGCTGAGCACCACGGCCAAGCATTAAAGAACTTGTTTCGTTACCTCAAATCGACAGCTGATCAAAAGATTCGTTACGGTCCAGGTGGAACTCACAAGCAGTTCGTAGTTTATTCGGATGCAGACTGGGCTGGCGATAAGGTTGATAGGAAAAGTATTTCCGGGAGTATTGCAATGTTCTACGGCGGTCCAATTTCATGGTCGAGTAAGAAGCAAAGATCAGTAGCAACTTCAAGTTGCGAGTCTGAATATATCGCTTTAGCTTCCTGTGCAAAGCAAGGACAGTGGATCGCTCAAGTATTCAGAGACATGGACTTTTCAAAATATGTTGGTACTAACCCAGATCAAGTCCAGTTGATGGGAGACAATCAAGGGGCCATTGCACTCACCAAGAACCCCCATCTTAATGACAGGTCAAAGCACATTGATGTGTGCTATCATTTTATTCGAGATCTTATCGAGCAAGGTCTCTGTCGAGTCGATTATGTTTCAACACTCGACATGATCGCAGATGGAATGACGAAGCCTTTGGGAAGAATCAAATTTGAAGAGTTCAAAGCTCAAATGGGCCTTTTGTGAGGTTTATGAAAATAGTACTCCAGCTAGACTCACGAGATTACATTTCCATAACTTATTGATTGACCAATATGGTCTGAGGGGGAGTGTTGAAAGAACAGACCATATTCTGTGATGCTGTCACGCAGATGGAAGCGGACTGAGCTATTTAGGTCACGTGTAGTTTGTTTACATAGTTCAGATCAACAGACGTAGAATTTATCATGACTAACGTAAATATACAACCTGAACTCTTGCCTTATTGCTTCCTTGTCTAATTCTCCTACGTGATAAATACACCTCAGGAGACATAAATTTAACAGATTATGAATATTCCAAACGTCAAACACTGAGACTTCCTAAAGATAGGTACGTTTCTTCCAAAGATGCCTGTATGAGCTCATTAGGCGGGTCGGATGGTGCAGTGGTACACTATCCGGGCCGTTCTTCTAAGTAGAGTCTGGGTAGCTTGGACACATGCCCCACTTGAGACAGGAGAAAGCTGGTTCGAATCCAGCAAGACCCTCACACCACTTCTCTCGCGGTGATACTGTATTCGTAGAATGACGAAAGTATGCTCAGATAGCCACAGGTTTTTCCCACTTTTCCCTGTGGTGGGTATTCACGGAAGAGGGTACATGTCGTAAGGCGTTGTTCTCGTAGTGGTATTTGCAAATGAAATCTGAGTATGAGTGTTCCAAACGTCAAACAGAGTTATTCTGCGTCACATACATATCTTCCGTAATCATTCGCGTCATAGCCTCAGGCTGCATACGCAAAAATGATTTAAAAAAAAAAAAAAGAGCTCATTAGACCCCTTATCGGGGTAGAAGAAAAGAATAAATAAATAACTGTTGGAAATATGCCAGATATGATTAGTCATCTGTCCACGTTATTGGTCTGAACGTGATCCGAGTTTCTGTACTTACAGGGGATCAAGGGTAAGTGAGGTTTTCGCTTAATCGACAGGGCTTGGTGTGCAGGGGTTTTATCAGCCTTAAACAGCAGGCAGTGAAGTCCCTAAAACAGGGCATCCCAGTACTATTACATAATTTTCTGTGCTATGTTTCTTTTCTTCCAAAGTATGTTTTACCATTCGTACTTACCAGACTCGATTCAGTTCATAATCTCTAACCTCAATTTTTTCACTGAACATGTGGAACAATATTTTCCTTCATTACACAAACTTTACCAAATCTTTAGCGCGATAGAAAATACAATAAGTATCTTGCGTTCAATACCAATATGTTATTTCCTATCAAACAGATAAATGTACCTCATTGCTAACAAAGACCTTCGCAGAAGGAAGACTCAAATCACTCCACCTGTTAGCAGACGTGCGCTCTATCTTACTCGAGATCAAAGATTGCAAGTGATTACAAGAACTCAGCTACAAGAAAACTTTCCCTACAAATTAACTACGTTTAGATACCCACACTCCACAGAGTCGGACTCTCTAACAAAGAAATAGCAGATCAACTCGAAGTCACAATCCTTCATGTTCGGAATACGGTCAGATCTCGTCGTGCCTTTCCCCAACCTCGGATAGGACGTCCACAGCTCTTAAGGTCAACCCAAGTTGATGAGCTGAAAGCATTTGTTTGTTATTCGCGGGAAACTAGGCAAACGTCGCTTCTTGAACTGGCTCTCCACTTTCGTCGTTGGAGTGCCGGTGAATATGCTATTCAGAACGCGCTCACAAAACGAGGTTACGAGCGGCGAATTCCACGTAGTTCTCCCCCGCTTTTTGTAAATCATCGTGCGGTTCGAATCTGGTGGAGCGAACAGCATCTGCATTGGCGTCAAGAGTGGTCACGAGTTCTTTGGAATGACGAGACATGGACAAACGATAGCCAAATATTGTTTGGACATGCTAGCAGAAAGGTTAGTCTAATCATATTCATTTTCAAAAATATCTCGAACTCTGATATCATCAAAAGAGGGGCCAAGACTTTGATGAAACTTGTGTTATCGATCGTTACTAGAAGAACAACTCTTGGATTTTCTGGGGAAGCTTCTCGGGAATTGAATGAGGTCCTTGTGTCTTTGGGAGCGGGAGTTGGGAAGTATGATCTCTGAAGTACACAGTGAACACATCCTCCCAAGGATAGATAATTGGATCAGAGAAAAGAGAGAAGAGATGGGCCACGATTATATCTTTATGCACGATAACGCCTCTGTTCATAAAGGACGTCCGGCTAGGGAGTTTCTCGATACCAATGGAGTTGAATCTATGCCTTGGCCTGCTAACTCTCCTGACTTTAATCCGATCGAGAATGTATTGAGTATGATGAAATACTACATACAAGAACGTTACCCAGAGTTTGAGCAGACGAGACAACTAAACAGGGCGGAGATTCGACCCATTGTGCTAGAGGCATGGTATCCCAGTTCAACAGAGGAAAAGCTCACACAACCGATTGGGAGTGTTACTGGAAGATATGAGGAAGTATTGAATGCAAATGGGGGTCCTATTTCATATTAGGCTTAAAAATCTGTATCAACAGCAAACCTAAATTGCAAGTTTTAATATGATGTATGAATTCGATTTTTTAGGCTTAGTGCGAAACAAAGTGGGGAGAGACAGGCGACTTCACTTCTGTCAACCTCAATTTCTCTCACCTTATTTTTGAACAGAGTTTTAAGCTTTACCACATTCGGCCTCGCTTAATCGTAATCATCACGGTAGATTACTATGTTTGGGTAAATATTGGCAAAAAACCCCTGTAAATGACATGCGGCTTCACTTAACCTTGACCCCCTATATATGGATTCGAGCATTAACGATGCCAGGGATCAATTGATACCCCTCCCAGGTAAGAACCGTTCCTGCTCGATGTGGGTATGATTAGTCATCTAAGTACCTTACGTTTAAAATTTCCGCAATACGAAGACAATCCTTACGGCCTGTGAACTGTTCCGTGAAAACCCAACACTGAGATTGTGTGTGTGGAAAACCCAAGGTTATCTAAGTGTGCTTTCATAATCATACTGATACGTTGCCACGGCGATAAAATGGTGTGAGGTTCTTGCTAGCATCATACATTTTTTCTCATATGTGAGGCAAGGATGTGCTCAAGCTGTTCCGATATTACTTGGACGAACGATCCGAACAATACAGGTCAACGCTATTTCATCTCACCACTGCATTATGGAGTAATTGTTGTGCGTTTGCGGAACTGCCGACCGTATATCTGCACAAGTGGGCGTGGTAATACACAACATTTGAGTGGTTACGGAGGGATGGGAAATTTAAAAAAAACTTTTACACGTTAATAGATTGACCAGGGGTGCAATTGCATAGTTACGGGAAATTGAAACCTCAACACATGAACTATTGTCATACTCAGTAATCTGCTCGACCAACAAAGCAAAGTCAAACACCCACCGTACTTGCTACCTGAGCTTACTTTGTGGCGATAAACAACATTCAAGCTCCCAGTCGCTGAGCCTTCCGACGCAATGGCGAATACTAACTCTGAGGCAAGTGACGCTGTGAAAGAATTCACCTACTCAGATGTTTCGAAGCATAGTAGTAAGGAAGATCTTTACATGGTGATTAATGATAAGGTATACGATGTCTCAAAGTTCCTTGATGAACATCCGTAAGTGCCCACAAACATCTAAATTCCAGTTGCAATGAGTTGTAGCTTGAAGAGCGTCTAGATCATGCTTGCACGATACACAGTTTAGTCTTGAACTCGCTCAAACAATTACTAAGATCTTGTCAGGGGTGGTGAAGAGGTTTTACTTGATTCAGCTGGACAAGATGCTACTGAGGCTTTTGAGGATGTCGGACATAGTGATGAAGCCCGAGAAATACTTGATCGAATGACTGTCGGGTCACTGAAACGTCTAGTAAGAAATGCCTACGGTGAGGCCCAAAACGATACTAACCGTCAATCTTTGTCTAGGAGTCAGACCCTGAACCCAAAGTTTCCTACTTAAAACTAGATCCAAGCTCTACATCTTCCAGCTCAGAAATGGGCCTCGGTCTTTACATTGTTGTCATACTGGGAGGTATCGCTGCTTTCGGTGCTTATAAGTATCTACAGAGTCAAGAAGGGCAGGCCTAGAAAAGCCCCAATATTTTATTATCGCTGGAAAGTGTTACCTTTATTTGGCAGCCTCACCACAGAAGCTGGAGACAGATTTTCTTTTAATATATTCCAAGTACGGCGTCATCATAGATTCCAACGATTCCTGCAATTGGGGAAATGCCTGGTACAGTAAGAATTAAAAATTTGTTCTTACATTACTTAATTGAACTAGGGTTAGAGTAATTATGGTACTTGGGCTGTGAAAATATAGCTAAGGTCCGTCTGACTACACATAGAGTACTAGAATTTCAGAGTAACAGCTGAAATATGCTTGGCCCGCCGCAAATTTGCCACTTCACGTGGGTCAGTTCTGTACTTCATGCAAACATTTCATCGTAATCTTCATCCTCTTCTGGTTCCGCAATTATCATTCTCTCTAGTCTCATCTTTCTTTCGCCCTCAAGATCTTTCCGATCAACAGGACAAGTACCCTGAAGTCTTAGCCATGGACCGATACACTCTAAATCAAATCGATGTAGCGGATGACAAGGTAGCTGAACGACTAGACAAAACTCATCTGCCAAAAACTCATCCCCACAAATCTTACACTCTTCTCCTTTCTTTAGGGCTTTGCGTGAAACGCGTTCTAATTGGTCAAGGTAACTTTGCGACACGCCCGGAACTACCGTGGGTGGCTGATCGATATCGACATCCAGAGATGCAATCAAGCTCTGCAAGAAAGCCTGGTGGGTGGGCGAAGATGCCGTGGTATAGAAGACATTAAGCTGATCTTGGAGTAGGCGCTCTGCTGCTGCCATGTCAACGGGTGTTGGCGTCGCATGCGGGTTGTGAGCCGTCGGCGATACCTCGACCTGGGCTAAATGCGAAAAGAAGCTCGTCATCGAGGGCCGCCGGCGTGTGCGCGATCCCGGGGTGTCGGGCTTAATGTTGTGGTCAACTGCGCGCGGGTGAGGGGGGAAGAATAGAGATGGGAGTGAAATACTTACTCTCATAGGGATTTGACATGTTGGGATATCGAGATTGCAGTGGTCATTGTGCTTGCGTGTCGTCTGGCCATGACTGGTGGCTCAGCCTCTGGGACTATTCCTGATTTGAATATGGGGTGCTGAGTCTTCCTACCCTACTACCACGGTAAGAAGTTTGTAGTGGGGCGAAATAGGGAGCATGCTCGTTTCAAGGTATTTTCCCTGCTAGTTCCAACGCTAGCAAGAGTCCAATTTTATAGCCTGGATAACAAGGCCGTATATCTTTACGTAACATGATTTATCCGACGATAAGATACAGAAGCTTACAAAAGTGGGCGAGTAAATCACTAAATCTAATACAAATGACCATAACTTTACAACATGATCTTGAAATTAAAATATTATAGTATTATATGAAAATTTAATTACTTTACTATCACTGGGACAATTTTGAAGCAAAAAAAAGAGAATTGTTTATTCTACAGTGGTCTTGGCGTTCTCAATTACTCGAACAGTTTTGGAAGCATCATTTTAATACTTTGTATGACCCCCTCTGGCCTTTATTACAGCTGCAACACGCGACGGCATACTCTCAACTAGAGTCTGACATAAAATTGGATCTAAGTTTTGCCAAATTTCCCTAAGTCTTTCCCACAATTCATGTATACCTCTCGGTGGCTCTGGATACTCACCGAGTCGACACTTGAGCCGACCCCAAAGATGCTCAATCGGGTTCATATCCGGCGATTGAGAGGGCAAATTCATTGTCTTGAGATTTATAGAAGCTATCCAGCTTTTTGTGTTTTTGGATGTGTGCTCTGGGTCGTTATCTTGCTGGAAGATTAGCTCAGTTGCAGGTACCGAGTCGGGCTCTCTGGCAATTCTATCCATAGTAGGTACTAGAAAATTATCCAACATTTCCAAATACTGTTTAGAATCCATTCGTCCAACTATACGGCCCATTCCGCCTATCCCATACCAGGACATACACCACCATGACATACACCACCATGACATACACCCCCATATCATTAGATTGCCCCCACCAAACTTCAGGGTCTCTTCGATCGCTTCTGGCTGCAAATTCTTTGGGCCTTTAACCCAAGAAGTTTTAATCCCATCGCTATTTAGCCTGTTTATTTTGGTTTCGTCTGGTCAAATCACCCTTTTCCAGTCTTCTTTCGTCCAATTTTGGTGGCATAAAGCCCAGTTCACGCGAGCTCTCTGATGAGCTTTTGATAGCTTTGGTTTCTTCTTTTTTATCGCCTTCAGACCTTGCTCCCTTAAAGCCCGCCGGACAGTCTGAGCGGAAACTTGATCTTCTCTTTCTGAATTTACTAGTTTGGACGCTTGTTAGGTTCCTGGGGATATTTTGGATCGGCGCTGGGAGTTGTTTGTTTGTTGGAAAATAGTAATCCCGGTTGGAAGTCTATTTTGGGAGTTTTAAAGTTTTTCATTGTATATATAACACGACAAGCCTCCGTACGAGGCTCACCACGTCAAGTCTTTTGTCGTAATTCAAACTTACATTTTTTCTTCTTCGATAACTCTCACCTCCCACCGCCACCATCACCATCACTATTACCATTACTACTACCATATACCGTAATCGTCATTATTACCGTAACCACCACCCTTACCGTAACCCTCACCATTATCCCATACCGTAAACATCATCATAATCTTTACCTTAACTATCGCTACCACCAACATCATAATCACCGTCGAATCCGAACTTACCGTAATTACTACTACGAAGCCCATAGTCATCGTGACAACGCTCCTACTGCCGTCTTAGCGCTCCTATTTACCATTCAACGGGCGATTTCTCGCTTGTCTCTTGCTGATAGTTTTTGTGGCCGTCCATTCTTTAATTTCGGTGCTTCCTTCACTATCATCTTTTGGTATTTTACAACAGTGGCATGACTGAGTCCTAATATTGCTGAAATTTCATTCATTGATTACCCTTCATGGACTGATTTTGCAATGGATGTATTTTGGTCGGGAGATATCTTTTTCATATTTTTTAAAGAAAAGATTACTTTGATAAAAAACCCAAATAAACTCGTTCAGGGTAGAAGTATTTTCAAAATATAAGTATGAATCAATTGATTACATAATTTTGATACTGGAGGCTGAATGATTCCTGTAAATACAACTAATCTGACTTTTATGTTTCCTTTTTACATGATGGTTGGAGTTCTTTAATATTATAAACTGATAGATTGTAGGGCAATGGAATAATATTGATACTTCGTGAACTATATACTTATTATTATTTACATACAAGATGTCAACATAATATATACATTTGTGCCAAGACGCCGAGGCTATATCCACGTGATATCATTACTTATAACATTTAACGCCTTAGTTCAAACTCTATCTTTCCCAATCGATTGAATTCCACTGAGATTCAAATTACGCTACAGATGCACTTATCACCTCACCGATCGATTCGATTGTATTTCAAATAAAGCTACTTCTGTAGCTTTTACCTAATTGACAGGTCGTATCTTCACCATTCATCTATGTATTAGCTCAGAAATCGGTTGGTTCATTTTCCACGGTTGTTTAGAGGTACAGATAATAAGAAATTACAGAATGCAAGAGAAAATATCTTGTGGATTTGGATGGCTGGTTGGGAAAAGATCTTTGAGTTCTTGTATCAAAATGATGCTTCCAAAACTGGTCGAGTATTTGAAAACGCCAAGACCACAATAGAATAATCAATTCTCTTTCTTTTGCTTCAAAATTGTCGCAGCGATAGTTAAGTAATTAAATTTTCATCTAATGCTGAAATATTTTAATTTCAAGATCATGTTGTAAAGTTGTGCTCAAATGTATTAGATTTGGTGATTTATTCGTGTTGTGTTTCAGTCGGTGTACAAGGGTACCCCGGTATATCATGACTCAGGTCTGTGCTTCACAATAATTATGTTGTGAATATGAAAGAACGTCATAGAACCAGATAGAACTGGAAGTCATAGAATACAGTGGAATGGTGTAGATACGTCGCTACCTCTAAAGCAGCAGCAGAGGAGTTGTATATATAGAGAGGTGGTGTCTTGTAGTTAGATGTCAAGCATACGCACTTTCACACACACATATACAATAGAAGTTCTCATTACACTCATACCTCAACCTCTCAATCATTCAAAGGTAGAAGCTATGCCCTCAATAAGCTCATAACCATAATAATTCGACCACTTTTGTAAGCTACTGTATGCATTCACCTTCCACCCACAAAAGCAAATTTTCACCCTTATCACAATCTCTATAAAGATTCCCAATAACAATTATTAAAAACCTGATAATTAAAAAACTTTTTTTTTTAAATTTTGCACTTGAGTAAATTCAAATAGACTATCCTATTTTTTTTTAATTAATTTTTGCGTATGCAGCCTGAGGGTATGACGCGAATGATTACGGAAGATTTGTATAAATCGCAGAATAACTCAGTTTGACGCCTGGAACACTCATACTCAGATTTCATTTGCAGATAGCACTACGAGAATAATGCCTCACGACATGTACCCTCTTCTGTGATTACTCACCACAGGGAAAAGCGGGAAAAACCTGTGGTTATCTGAGTATGCTTTCGTCATCCTACGAATACAATATCACCGCGAGAGAAGTAGTGTGCGGGTTTTGCTGGATTCGAACCAACTTTCTCCTGTCTCAAGTGGGGCATGTGTTCAAGCTACCCGGACTCTACTTGGGAGAACCGCCCGGACGGTGTACCACTGCACCATCCGACCCTACCCTGCATTAGCAAAGTAAGCATTCAGCAACATAGTGAGTGACTCCACTCGATCTGGGTTTTATATTCAGATGAATTCACTTCCCACTTAAGTTCGAATATCAAGACTCGAACAACTATCTAGAGATCAAAATATACCAGTTGTTTTTGGTTTTATTTGTGTCTATTCGTGCTTTGTAGAGTCCAAGATTATTATAATAGTGGGGCTCCTTTCTGACCCAGGTCACACCTTCTACAGTGCTCCTATCCCCTTTTACCTCGAACCTAAGATCATTGATACAGTGACCCATGACGGTTTGCCATTTCGCTCATCAATTACCCGCAGAATTCAAGCACCTTTTCTACGGAACCTTCTGCTTAAATAAAAGTAGAAAAAGAGCAGCCATGGAAACCGGTACGCGGGAAGAAGTCTCAAAAAACCTGCAACCCCAGCCAGGCGAGACCTAGACACCAAAGTCACACGAGGTGCGTATCCCTATTTATATCTCCCTAATATCCCATTGTCCACATGTCCTCCTTATACCGACACCATCAGCGCCCAGGCAGCGGTGCTCTTTCCTCGGGAGACAGTCTAATGCCAGAATATCTTTAAACAGTGAGAATTCATCTCGGTAAAAAGGGCCAACTTAGTCTAATCCATCACTACCACAACGGGAGCTGGGTACGCCCCGGAAACTCTTTTGGGTGACTTTTCCTCCGTGACCAAGTACTGTGTGTCTTTGTTGGCTCTGAAGATAAACTCCAGGTTCATAGGGGACACCACGTACAGGTAAAAACTCCGTCTTCGTCTCCTTCTGCGTTCACTAAATCTCGAGCCATTGTATTGAAGGATTCTCACTAACATGCTGGCTCCCCTTTGTTGTAACTCGGTTATGAGCAGATATAGAATTGTGAATAAGCTAGGGATAACAGAGAAGTGCAGAAGATGATACTCAGAGACTGAGGATAAGAATAACTTAATTAGTGTGATCAATGATACTCCTAAGGTAGACAGGACTAATACATATACATATTACATTTTCAGGATAGTCCATCATATAACCAGAATGTCCGATAGCCTAACATCCTATCCTGTCCCATTATGCTACCGTCTCCCGTTATGCTACCATCTCCCATAATGCTACTATGTCCCATAATGCTACCATCTCTCATTATGCTACCATGTCCTATAATGCTACCATGTTGTACTAGTAGCACTAGGCTCTTAGTGATGATCGTAATAGCGGCTGTACAGGGCTATGTAATCCCTGTACGCTGTTCTAGGACTAGTACATGAATATACCATATCCCTGTAGATAGACAAGGGTATGCGCATAGCGGGTCTGACATTCATATCACAACACCCTTACCCGAAAACTTCATTGATTGGTGGTTCTTCGGATCAGGATCTTTTTTTTTTTTCGTCGTTGAATTTGGGGGTTAACAGCGGTCCTTTTTAGGCCAGTGCAGCCAATTATTTTTATTTTTATTATTTTTATTTTTATTTGTTTATTATATATTATCTGATTTGATTTGAATTCAAATGACCTAGTGTGGCGGCTAAAGTGGCCCATGTAGGTGTCTACCGTACTCTTAATTTACACAGGAGGAAACCCTTTCGGTAAAAAACCCCCTAAACCTACCTGGTAACGTTCTATTGTATTTTAAATGTTTACCTTTAGGAAGTGCACTCACACTGCCCCGCGCAGTGTGGATTCCTTTACTCCAAGCATCTCTCCTCTTCCCTCTCCGACACCCGCCTCTCCACTTCCCCGGCCAAACAATACTGCTCTAAAAACCCCTGGTCGAGAATCCACTGCGTTATTCTATTGAGATCTTGGTTATTAATCATCGCTTCGAATGACCGGGTTTTCGTTTTCCTCCACACTTCTCCCATTCCTTTGACCCTTCGTGGGCAGGACATCACCACGTGCTTGGCGTTTTCCGAAGGATATCCACACTGACAGCTTGGATTGTTAACTCCAGGCGCTTTTCTTCGATACAGATAAGATTTGAACCCGATGTGTTCGCTTCTTATCTGTATGGTAATGCTGCTTTGCGACCTTTGTAGGTGTCGATGTAAGTGGGATGGCGTTCCCGAGAAGTTCAACTTTTTTCTACCCGTTTTCTTGTCGGTATAAATGTTGGCGGCATTCCATACTTCGGGGTCGGCTGTTGTTCTGTTTCTCCGGGTTCCATTCCGGTGTTGATGCGGCCAAGAGTTCGCCCATTCTTGGAACGCGGCCGTTTTTCCCATTTCTTTCTGTCCCTTGATGGACTCTTCCCCATTGCAGATTCTCGCCCACTCATCTCTATCTCTTTCTTTAGTTAAAGATCCGCAGTTGTTGCCTCCTCTTGCTTGTTGCCTGATCATCTGACAAGTCTTTTCAATGGTCCTTTGGACCGGTGAGTTACGAGTGAGCCCGGCGAGCTGCACCCTTCTATTCTCTAGATAGATCTCCATCGGTAGGATGGAGGTCTTATGTTCCAGCACTCTCGTGCTGGTAGACTTGTATGCTCCTGTGATACTGGGTAAGCATTTTCTTTGTATCACCTTTAGCGGTTTGACTATCCTTTCGAGGATGTTCCCCGTTGTCACGGGCTCGGCCCAAACTGGGGACCCATAGGTGAGGGCCGGTCTAACTACAGTGGAACCTCTCACAGCTAATAGTGGGTCCCGGTATAATTACTGAAGAGATTCATAGATATTTTACCGTTTATTTTTGCAATACTTACCCCTGCACGCAAAAAGACCTGTAAGGGTAAGTATTGCAAATATAAAAGTCCAAGTTATAATGAATCTTTTCAACATTTATACCGGGGCCCACTCTTAGCTATGAGAGGTTCCACTGTATAATATCTTTGATTTGTGAAAAGTGGCTCCCCACATAGATTGTGTAAGCTTGCATTTGAGTGTCTGCTTTAGCTTGAACACTCTTCACATGAGCTCCCCAATTTAACTTTGGGTCCAACTGAATTTTATTTGATTTGATTTCAATTAACCCGTTCAGTTACACGATGGGCCCATGCAGGTGTCTAACTTTTTATTTACACAGGAGGAAACCTTTCGGTGAAAACCCCTTAAACCTGCCTGGTAAGAATCTGCTGGTTTTTGAAGTTATCCTTCAGGAAGTGCGATGTACTGTTCTGTCCAGTACGGATATCCTCACGTCAAACTCCTACCCCTCGCCTTGTTCTTTTCTCCTCTCGCTCCTTCGCCTCTCTTTCCACTTCCCCAGCCAATCGAAACTGCTCTAACCATCCTTGGTCTAAGATCCACTGCGTTATTCTTCCAATATCTTCCGGGTTGTTCATCATTTCTTCGAATGATCGACTCTTGGAATTTCTCCACACCTCTGCTCTTCCTTTGGCCCATTGGGGGCAATCATGATCGCATGTTTGAAGTTTTGCGAATGATATCCGCACGGACAGTTTGGACTGTCAACACCAGGGACTTTTCTTCGGTACAGATAAGATTTGAGCCAGATGTGCTCGCTTCTTACCTGCATGGCTATGCTGCTCTGGGCCCTCTTCAGGTTTTTGTGGATTTGGAAAGGGGTTCCCCTAAGGCTCAATTTCTCCCTGCCTGACTTGTCTGTATAAATCTTCGCTGCATTCCAGACTCCGGGATCGGCTGTGTGTCTTTGTCTTAGGTTCACATTTTGATTTTGGTGTGGCCAGGAGTTTTTCCACTCTCGGAATGCCGCGATCTTTCCCAGCTCTTTCTGTCTCTCAATAGACACTTCTCCGCAGCAGATCCTAGACCACTCCTCTCTATCCCTTTCCTTGGATAGAGATCCTCGACTGCTTTTTCCGCCCGCCTGTTGCCTGATCATCCGGCAGGTCTTTTCTCTGGACACTCAGACCGGTGAGTTTCGAGTGAGCCCGGCGTGCTGCACCCAACTGAATTTTATTATTATATATTATATTTATCATTTTATCGTTATAAATTTATCTGTACTCCCCTCGCTCTCATCATATTCATCGTCTTTCCCAACCTCGTTTTTTCATTTCTTTAACCTGATTTCCCACTTGATTACAGTAATACAGTAAAACTTCTCTAACACGATAGTGGGTCCCGGCATAAGTTTTGAAAATATTCATTGAAATTCAACCATTTATATTTGCAATACTTGCCCCTGCACGCAAAATGACCTGTAAGGGTAAGTGTTGCAAATATAAAAGTGCAAGTTACAATGAATATTTTCAACACTTATGCCGGGACCCACTATCGTGTTAGAGAAGTTCTACTGTACTTCTATAACGTGATCTTCCGTAAGCCGATAACCTCCTTTACGCGATAAAATTTCCTTCAACTCGTGTTTTTGGCTGACAACCTCTGACTTCCCAATATCGACTGCCTTATGGTCGATTATCGTGTTATAGAGACATCCAAAGTCACCAAATAACGTGGCATTTCTGTCTCTCAGAGGCAGTGCCTTCGCCGACATGCCCAGCAGCACCCACACCTCCGTCAACAGGCCCTGAGAGAGTGGTTTAGAACCGAATTCCAGCGAGATATCAACCAGTCTACGGTGTCAGAGAGTCTATCAGCCAAATTCAGCCATCTAGACAGCGATCAAGGCCGACTTCAGGCTACCCAGCAACGTGAGAAGGCTGTCAGATGGCCTGAACTTGACAAAGCTCTAAGTAGATGGGTTGAAGAGAGTCAAGCGGACCTTCCACTGACAGGAGAGTTACTGAGGCGTAAGGCAGCACGCTTCTGGCAGATACTGGACTGCTATCAAGGCATGGAGGTTCCTCAATTTACGAATGGATGGCTTGACAAATTCAAGAAGAGGCATGGAATCAAAGCAAGAGGTCGTCATGGAGAGGATGCTAGCATTCAAGAGGAGGTGATTCAACAACAAATTGGTCAGGTTCAGGCTCTTGTAAGGATGTATCCTCCACAAGATGTCTATAACTGTGATGAATCAGGCATATACTGGAAGATGGTGCCTGATAGGGGGCTGTCAACTCAACCTCTTCCTGGAGTAAAGAAGGAGAAGTCACGGATAACAGCACACTTCTGCTGTAATACTGATGGCAGTGATAGACTGCCTATCTGGTTTATTGGCAAGGCTCGCCATCCACGATGTTTTGGCTCTGCGAACATCAAAATCAACAGCCTGAACTGTATATGGAGACACAATGGCAAGGCTTGGATGACTACAGAGATTATGGTTGAGTGGTTCTACTGGTTTGGCCAACATGTTGCTGATAGGAGAGTCCTCCTCCTAATGGATAACTTCAGTGCTCATACTGCAGCCCTTGCAAAGGTCCAAGAACAAGGCGGATTACAGCATATAACAGTATGCTGGCTTCCACCAAATTCAACATCAAGAACCCAGCCACTTGATCAAGGAATTATCAGAACATTCAAGGCTTACTATCGAAGGAAATGGGCTGAATATATGCTGGATGAGTACGACAAACATAGTAATCCACTGCGAACAATGAACGTGCTGAAGGCAGTTCGCTGGTCAATTCAAGCATGGAACTCTGTCAAAGTTGACACAATTCAGAACTGTTGGAGACGATCAAACCTGACATTATCCAACGGTGAAGTGCCTGCTGAGTCAAACCAAGAGGAACTTAGGTTACAGGCTGCATTGGATCGACTACAGTTACAAGGCAGAATCCAGCAGACTATGTCACTGGACAACTTGCTGAATCATGCAGATGAAGTCGTTCAAGACGTAGCAAGTGATGAGGAGCTGGAACTGCAGATTGCAGGCCTAATCAATCCACAGCCTGAGTACGAGAGTGATGAGGAAGAGGAGGTTATTCCTCCTATATCAATGTCAGCAGCTGTCTCTGCACTTCAGACACTCCGTCTATATGAAGAACAGCAAGCAGACTGTAACAACACGTTCCTTCAACAGCTTGATAAGCAAGAACAGGTGCTGGATAGCAGGAAACAGCAGAGATTGAGACAGCAGTCTATCACAACTTGGTTTATGTAATCAGTATCTTGGCAATTCTACAACACGATAACCTCTATAACACGATCAATCCAAGCTCAAGACGTTGTATCGCGTTATGGAAGTATAACTGTAGCCCACGCAGGGATCTTCAGAAGGGACGTACTGTGTGTAGAATGACTCATTTATTGACGTGTGAAACATCCACATCTAGATTTCATTTGCAAATACCACTAAGAAGTTAGTCTATACGGCATTTAAAACCTTCGTGATTAACCTACACAGGGAAAAGCGAGGAAAACCTATGGTTAGCTGAGTATACTTTCTCCATCCTGCGAATACGTTATCACTACGTGAGAAGTGGTATGAGGGTCATGCTGGATTTGAGTCGGCTTTCTCTTGTCTCAAGTGGGGCATGTAACCAAGTTACTTGGACTCTGGTGGGGAGAACGGTCCGGACAATGTACCATTGCACCATCCAATTTCTCCCAATCTACGTTATCAGATAAAAGAAAGCCCTAACCCTTGTTCCACACATGACTTTCATAGCTCTATATAATAGGGGTGACGGATGATTGCAAGAAATAATTGATTTCGGGTTTAAAGTATCACCTTTTCACAGACCTTTTTCAAGCTGCCCAATTGGCTCACAGAAATGAGCTCGCAATATTATGTATAAATTGTACATGGTATATATCAAATCTTCGACCATCTGAACCCACTACAGTTATTCTGCCTTTATCCATACCCATCGCTTGTTACAATTGCTAGCTCATATACTTGATCGATCAATGTAACTTACAGATTAAAACTCCATGTGCGATGAACGTGGCATTATATTTTGAGGCTGTTTCCTCTACTTGTCATGATTCCTATTACTGAATATATCTTCCAATCTACGATTACCATTTATGGTATGTGAATCCGCTTTATACATAGCCTATTTCACGGTTAACTTCGCTCTCAAATATTGAGCACGATAAGTTTTTATAATGCTACTTTTCAGCGACATCTGGCGACAAATCTACCACGTCATTTACTGATTCATCAGGCTCATTTTCCATATAGTTTTCGGTCTTTATATCACTCAATCCTAGGTCATTTTCTTCTTCAGTTGTTCTCATATAATCTTCCGTCTCAATCTGGGGGTCAACATCAGGTAGACATAAATTTTGCACATAACTTCCGGCCAAAGGGTCTCTCATTACTACTGTAAATTTTAGATTGCCAGTGATAGCTTCTTCAAGTTTTTGAAAGAACGACTTCCAGCTCTGAGCTTTGGAAGTGGGTAATGAATCACCGCCATTATTGGTATCGTCAAATATATCAAAAACCTGACTACGTAGATCATCTCGAACTTGAGTTAGTAGCCCCTCAACTGTAGTAAATCGACCCCCAAGAGTCCCTGGATTGACTGAGAGTGCTAGTTCTGGACATTCCAAGGCACAAGATTCGGATTTCAAAATATCTCGAGCCAGATCTACTGGGCTGTCAACTTTGAGAGTTATTATTTTACCTTTCTCCGGCACCTCCCCGCCAGTTTTGACATCATTAGAGCGATAGCCACATTTTTCACAGACCGTACTCATGATGATGACTTGCTTAAAATGTGGAATATCAACCATCTTCATGTGAGTAGTACAATTGTAGGTGCATCCAGGACAGGTCGCAGGAAACGAGTATACCTCATCTGGGGTGATCTCATCGTTTTTAGACTCTGATAGATTTGGAACATTTGGGACGGCGGTAGGTGGCGTACTTTCATCAGGTCCGAGACCTAGAGACTCATTTTGTTCTGGTGTTCGAGCGTATTCAATTTTAGACAATTTACCAACACTATCATTTTGATAAGGTTCAATCCATGAATTGCCAGCGGGATCGTCGATTTCTACCCGAAAAGGAAAACTCTCGCCGGCAATCATTTGGCGGCCTCTTTCAATAATTGCCTGAATCTTAGCCCAGATATCTGGAGTATGTTCTTGCCTTTCCGGTTGCTGCAAATCAAGGTCTTCTAGTATAGTGCTCAGTAGTCCTTCAACGTTGGTTAGTTGTCCGCGGCCGGCTGGAACTTCAATGTCGAGTTCGATGAATTTGATGGTACATGTGTCCGATTTTACCACTTGCCTTGCGAAATCTGATTGGTCCGTGAGACGCAACTGAAATTTAGAGCCTCTCTGCTGAATCCCTCCGGCAGATCGAATCTCCGAGTTTTTGAAAGAACAGTGCGGACAAAAAAAAGACATGAGGATAATTTCACGGAAAAAAGGTATCTTCGTGAGGAGAAGACGTGTGACTCCCTACAGTCAATGTCAAAATAAGGCCCGTGGATAACAGGTCGGAGGAACATACATTCTCATGACAGTTCATGCATAGACTTTCTATCTCGTCCACAACTTTATGGTCGTCTTCATCTGTGGGTAGGTTCATTTCCCGACTTACGACATTGGTATCATCCGTTGTAACCACTGAAATTTCTTCCTCGTTTGATGTGATCTGATCAGCTTTTTTCCGTAAAGTTTCAAAGATCAAATCTGGCGTTGATCCATCTAATTTGGGCTTGTCCTCGACAGAGTTGACCATATTTGAAGGTTGCGACTTGTGCTTTTTTGACGTTCGAGAATCCACAACTTAAGTTGGAGAGCTGCTAAAAATTAGGAGTAATTTTACTTAAAAATATTTGGATCATGAATCGTGGTAGCTGAAGGTCCAATATTTATGTAGGTTAACCCCGCTGTAGAGCAGCTCGTTTTGGAAAATATCGCACTTATGTGAGATTTTCTTCCAGCTTCACTTTTTCATAGCAGAGTGAAAATTTGCGCAATTGATAGAATACCTCAAATCATGTGTTACAAATTTTTGAGCTAAAAACTCAATGTCAGTAAGGCCCATTGAGATTGAAATGTATGATTCGGAACTCGAACAGTTCCATGCGGTCGGCAAAATTCGCAACAGAGCTGCCACATCTACTCCGAAGGGTTCCTACACTATATGTTCATCAATTAATTACGGAGGAGTTGTTACTATTGTCGAAGTTGCCGAATGATTTAAACTTTCGCAACATATTATAGTCACCCACGACCCTTAATTCTGAAGTTTTCAGATTGAAATTCGCATTCATGTGACGTGCTTTACTACAATGTCTCAGAGCTAAAGATTGTTAGTGGCTGATATTGATTTTGTGTGTCTATACCTTGCAGATGCTTATCTTAACATACAAAACTAACATCAGCCACTAACAATCTTTAGGGCTGAGTCACTGTTCAGTCGAAGCTCTCAAAACTGATAGTAGGTCCCGGTATAAATGTTGAAAATATTTATCGAAATTTAACTATTCCTATTTGTAATGCCTACCCTTGCATCAAAAATGACACACAAGGATATGTATTGCAAATGTACAGGGTATCAGGGGTAATTAGTTTTACTTGCATATAGTATTGCAGCCCTAAATATTGTTACTAAATAGACAAAATTAGCGTTGCTTAGTGGAAATATTTGGGGCTGCAATACTATATGCAAGTAAAGCTAATTGCCCCTAATACTCTGTTAAAGTAAATGAATGCTTACAGTAGAACCGGTCATAACCCATACTCCTCGGTGGATAAAATAGCTATGGGTTATGACAGGTTATGGGTTATGGGAGTATTCTAATTTTAGATTTAAGCGT
Organism: Podosphaera xanthii; assembly: GCA_028751805.1. NCBI lineage: Eukaryota > Fungi > Ascomycota > Leotiomycetes > Helotiales > Erysiphaceae > Podosphaera > Podosphaera xanthii. The sequence goes on from JAPWIX010000014.1 coordinate 2,883,222, forward strand.
CGTTTGGCTTCGCTTATATTTACGTGTCACGTGTTACAAATACAGCGAATGGCACTAGCTACATTCAGTTACAAGTAAATATATAATATACGTGCATGTACAAAAACGAATGCCTGTAATTGTAATTAAATTATCTGCAAGGCTTGAAGTTCGTTTGGTTGTTCTAAATTAAATACATTTGCATTTTTACCTGCTACTTGGAGGGTATAAACTACTGAAATGGCAATTGTCGAGGGATGTGGAGACATGATGTTGAATAGCACGAGAAAACTAACTTTTTGTTGTGACGACAAAGAATCGACGCTAAAATCAAAATGGAATGAGTAGCTGAATCCGAATAGTTGGCATACCAAGGATAATATGGGAAACTAGTAGATCTTTGTACGTACTAGTACTAGTACATGTATACAGGGGGACAAGGGTAAATTAACGATCGTTAGAGAATAAGTTATGTGCACTATATTTATATGTTTATACTATCGGAATAAACAGAATTCACTGCCTAGCCTTCGTTAACTTACCCTTGTCCCCCCATACTTACCCCGGGATGGGTTTTGTCATCAGTCCCATATAATTTAGTGTGGAATTGGGGACAAATCGTATTTCAGTCTCGGGGTACATATTAACTTCGATAGGTTGGCAATCAAATAATCATTGGTTGCCATAGCAACGGTACTGGCATTACGTAAAAGTCACGGAAAAAAACCCATAATTCCCAAAAAAGATATGGGTTATGGGGGATGACAGGTTCTACCGTAGTTGTATTTGTACATCTTTGTTGAAAAGCACCTTGAAATTTCACAGCCTATTATTTACTTAATGGTTTACGGACAATATGTGAACTGATTTTCATCTGGATGTAATTAAATCAGATACTCTATCAACTTGGTAAATCTACAGCAGATATGAGTCTTTAGTATCAATTGAATATATTTCCTGGTCAAAGTTTGATCCAATTTCACAAAATAATTTCGCTCCGTAGCATCGTTATAATTTAATGTGAGGAACATCCCAAGGTAATAGGACAATAACTACGATTATGGCCAGTTGCCCTAAATCTTTGATATCTTGTTTTATTGTATCCGAGCTCAACACAAGCTATGCATTGTCATAAGACTTTTGGCATGGTCTCGTGTTGAGGAAACGACCAGTTTGCACGACCAGATGCCTATGATGCGTCTTAATGTGTGTGTAGTTGTGTTTATTCGTGCTATCTTGAGTCTAAGACTATTATAACACTAGTGCTCCTCGCTGGCCTTATATCCGAAGGAACAATTGATCTTTTGCGTTAGTATGCGTCGTTTCCTGCATGTCTCGTCCAATTCGCTGTGAAACATTATACTTTTCTTACGAGCTAGGAGTTTCATTCTTCATTCTTCGCCCTTTTCTCTTTTTTCTGAGTTGCTGGTGATGGCATATCCAGCAAACCTAGCGTGATTTTGGACCATCTCATACAATTCTTTATAGAACCGTAAGATACGACTAGAGGAGCGAAAAGAGCTATGTTCCGGGTGGATTCCATTTCGACGAAGGAATTCTGCCAATGTTAATTTTAGAGCTGGACGTCAGTTACGCTCAAATTGATAGCAACGAACATGGAAACAGTTAGAAGATGAATTAGTTAGGAAGGGTTACTAGATAGAACCTTTCAAAATGAGAGACTGTGAAGTATATGGCGTGGAGTACATGTGTTTTGTGAGTTTCTTATATTTCTTATTTCTTGAATCATCTTGCAGTCAGCCTGTAAGTTACGACAAGTGTTTTAAGAGTTGAAAGTAGCTGGAAATGTTTCGCTAGTTTTGTTGTGTGTGATTATCTATTACGAGTTGCACATAATATTACTAGACGTGATTACATTTGTTGCTTCAGCGACGCGGATATTAAAGTCAACTTAATTAGTAATTTAATTTGGGTTCACCGCTCGACGGATTCAGCTTCAAAAAACCGTTGCAACAAAATCTCAAGTGGGGGGGGACTGTATCACGACTCCAAATAAACCTGCACGACCCCAGCCCCCTCACCCGCACCGTTTACCTCACGTTTAAAGAGAGACATCAATTCCTGCTCCATGTCCACGCTATCCAACTACTGGCTACAAAACACCCCTGAGAGATACAAGTCACTTGGAATCAAGGAAAACTCCGGCATCTCAGCTGAACTCAAGGGCCTCGATCGGCGTACACTTGCCCTACTTCTTGCCGTCCGGTCAGGACACGGCGACCTTGCCGATTACCACAATCGTTTCCAACAACCAGACGCACTTCTATCCTGCTCTTGCGGGCAAGAGAAGTCTCCCGATCATTTTTTCTTCTGACGACTCGGTCGGAACAATTCAAGACTCCGTGGAGGACCTCGCCATCCTAATCCAGGGATTCCTTGGGCTCTAGGCTCGCCTAAAGGAGCTATCGCTTTTAGAAACTAGTTTCGGGACACCAAGTTCTTTGAGTAAATCCAGTGTCGCTAACCCACACCCTCACTTCCCAGCATCGTGTTGGGCTTGGCCCGCTATGAGGCTACGGTCCTATTGGAGCCTGGGGAAAATATGCTATCTTCCCACTAGTGAATACTTTACTTTAGGGGGACTAAGACGGCGTTTCTACCTGTACGTGGTGTCTCCTACGAATCTGGAGTTTATCTTCAGAGCCAACAGAAACACGCATTACTTGGTCACGGAGGAAAAGTCATCCAAACGAGTTTCCGGGGCGTACCCAGCTCCCGTCATGGTGGTGATGGATCAGACTAAGTTGGCCCTTTTTACCAAGATGAATTCTCACTGTTTACAGATATTCTGGCATTATACTGTCTCCCGAGGAAAGAGCACCGCTACCTGAGCGCTGGTGGTGTCAGTGTAAGGAGGATATCTGGACTATGGGATATTAGGGAGATACAGATGGGGATACGCACCTCGTGTGGCTCTGGTGTCTAGGCCTTGCCTGGCTGGGGCTGCAGGTTTTTTGAGACTTTTTCCCGCGTACCGGTTTCCATGGCTGTTCTTTTTCAATTTTTTTTGAGCAGAAGGTTCCGTAGAAAAGGTGGTTGAATTCTACGGGTAATTACTGAGCTAAATGGCTACCCGTCATGGGTCAATGTATCAATGATCTTAGGTTCGAGGTAAAAGGGGATAGGAGCACTGTAGAAGGTGTGGCCTGGGTCAGTGAGGAGCCCTAGTGTTATAATAGTCTTGGACTCTACATAGCACGAATAAACAAAACTACTACTACTACTACTACAACTACTACAACTACTACTACTACTACTACTACTACTACTACTACTACTACTACTACTACTACTACTACTACTACTACTACTACTACTACTACTACTACTACTACTACTACTACTACTACTACTACTACTACTACTACTACTACTACTACTACTACTACTAATAATACTTTACTTTAATTGTCATATTCTTCTACTCTACAGATACAGTCGAACCCCTGTTATAACGATATACGTTATACCTATATACTCGTTATAGAGATGGTTTTTCTGACACGAATTAATTTTACATACATTTTACGATATTCGCGATATCGTCTCCCAATCACCGGATATCGGTATAACGGGGGTTGGATAAGCGAGATCTTCGGTGGTTCAGCCGCTGGTATAGTGGTTTCTCGCTATAAAAATGAGGGACACTAATCACTTGTGTAGAACAAGAAAATATCTTATCAGATCATTCAAAGGGGTTTTTTTTTGAAACCATGTTGTATTCAGCCTGATAGCTATGACAAAAGATTTAAATATATTTTTCTTGAAACCCAATATTTCAGCATCTTAAACTCCGATGAACTAATACCCCTTGAGCACTGATATTGACTCATAACTTAATGATTTACGGGGTTTAGAATTTGGAGTGTAGAATATAAGGAGGAATAGAACTAAGGACGCTTAATAATCGGATGACGTAATTAATCGCTCATGCAATCGGACGTGCTAAACGGACAGTCCCAAATGCTAGCTGGACGTCCCTGCAAGTAGATTGCGCTTCCACGCTAACCAAATCTGCATTGATCAGCGATCTCGTCGAATATTTTTTGCGCTACTCCAAATTTGGTCACTATCGTTACAAGTATAGTAGTTACCACGACAACTTAGAGCCCGTGTTTAACAAACATAACATAAAGATACCATTTAGAAATATTAGTCCTGGAATTGCCTTAACAACTTTTCCAAATCGTCCAATTCTATATTCCAATTTCATATTCCTCACCTGCAACTTCGCCTCACTTATTGAACTACCAAATTACAATGGCTGAATTGAACTTTAATGCGCTATCAGCATCAATCAACATATCTCAAGATACTAATGAAAGAGGTATTTTTCCCTTTCTTTCTAATAAAATACATATTGGCTGATTTCTCCAGGAATAGTTACCGGAAGTGCTCTTTTAGAGGCCCATGATGGGCATCAAAGTATACCAAATAATGAGGATACCCGTATGCCAAGCTCCCTAAAACTAATTCATTTATGGCAAAATTTCCACTAATACGCAATTTCTTCAGTCGAGACCCAGTGCGGAGGTATGGAAGAAATAATTGGTGTCCGGATCGACCAAATGGAGGACTGTAAGAGAGCTGTCGAGCACCTAGCTAACAAAAATGGATTTGCGACAGTCCTCCATTTGGTCGATCCGGACACCAATTATTTTTTCCATACTTCCGCACTGGGTCTCGACTGAAGAAATTGCGTATTAGTGGAAATTTTGCCATAAATGAATTAGTTTTAGGGAGCTTGGCATACGGGTATCCTCATTATTTGGTATACTTTGATGCCCATCATGGGCCTCTAAAAGAGCACTTCCGGTAACTATTCCTGGAGAAATCAGCCAATATGTATTTTATTAGAAAGAAAGGGAAAAATACCTCTTTCATTAGTATCTTGAGATATGTTGATTGATGCTGATAGCGCATTAAAGTTCAATTCAGCCATTGTAATTTGGTAGTTCAATAAGTGAGGCGAAGTTGCAGGTGAGGAATATGAAATTGGAATATAGAATTGGACGATTTGGAAAAGTTGTTAAGGCAATTCCAGGACTAATATTTCTAAATGGTATCTTTATGTTATGTTTGTTAAACACGGGCTCTAAGTTGTCGTGGTAACTACTATACTTGTAACGATAGTGACCAAATTTGGAGTAGCGCAAAAAATATTCGACGAGATCGCTGATCAATGCAGATTTGGTTAGCGTGGAAGCGCAATCTACTTGCAGGGACGTCCAGCTAGCATTTGGGACTGTCCGTTTAGCACGTCCGCATGCAATGAAATGATTATGTAATCCGATTTGTTCAACTGAAGAAAATGTCCTGCGAAGACGTAATAGGTATCTCAAGATGTTGTCAAGTGTTGATGTTTATTATTTACTCTAACTACGTGACCTGGACGCGACATTATACGCCTAGAAGCGCGTGATAAATAAGCGTCCTCTTCTACTCCCCATCAAGTATAAGCGCTCTCCGGAGCGCGAACTAAAACACCGCAAAAAAATAGAGGTTAATTTACAACATAAAAGCCCTTTCAAAGTACTAGACCAGGATACAAATATGAAGGTGAAATAATAGGAGCACATGCTATTCTCCTACTTTACCGGCTCCTTTTGTGCCTAAGACTACGCGTCTGGACCGAGTAAAAAGGATCGTAATATTGTATTTTCACCCGTTATCCTTTCTCATCGTCGTAATACAGACCAAAATAATCCAGTAAATGAAGGGGAGAAGGCTCTATATGCCTCGACATGTTACAGCGCTCCTAGCCTCGAGAAGGAGTGTAATTGCATTTTAGATTGAAAAATTGAAGAAGGGGTAACAGGACGCTAGGTTGACTGTATTTGCGGTACAGTGCGCGCCTGGAGCAAACTCAACGACCGCGGGAAGTCTGTGTCGGCTTCTACCAAGTCGAATATTCTGGTAGACTTTGATGCCGAGCTCTTCACCGGTGACTAGATATCCTTCTCGAAGACGGAAGGGCCTTAACTGATCCCCATGAAAGGTGTTCCGGATAGGTTCACCGTTTACCTGACGCAGAGTATAACTCTTGCCGTAATCACCTGCCAGGCCTGAAATAACAAAAGGACCTCGGTATGCAGGACAAAGCTTTCGTTTGGCCGCGCTATGGTCGTAAAGCATGACCAAATCCCCAGGGCTGTAGGAAATCTTTTGAGAGACCCCCAGATCATGACGGCTTTTTTGAAGCTGCCGACGTAGAGAATCCTTATGTCTAACCTTATCTCTTTCAACGTCTAAGTTTGCCATGTGAGCTAAGACTACCGAAGCATGCTCTTCTTTATCCAATGCGGAGAGATTAATACTTTGCAGGAGAAAATGGAGTTGAGAGCGGCGCAGAATTGGTATCTTGATTTCGAGAGAAGAAGGGGGTTGATAGCCGAACATAATTTCATACGGTGAGAACCCTAATGATCTCACTTCTCTGCGGTTCAACTAGTACGCTGACCTTTGGACTCGAAGTGGCCAATCTTCTCGGTGAGGAATCTTTTTCAATATTCTTTCCAAGAGATCGTTAGCCTTTTCAACCATTCCCGTTGATCTCTTTGAGCCTGATGGTGCAGGTATCCAGAGGACGTCGTGGTTAGCTAAGAACTGTTGGATTTTTGACCCAGAGAAATGGGTTCCAATGTCGGAATATATCGCCACTGGTGCCCCCCAAATCTCAAAAATCCAAATAAGGCAACGAATGGCTTCAGTTTGGTTCGCTGCTGAAACTGGAAAGGCCCAGACAAATCTGCTAAAATAGTCTATGACAAGGAAGATGTGTGTGAACTGGGAGCTTGTGAATCCACTTTCGGGAGGATCAGAGTCTACTGTGAAGTCCGAAAACTGAGGGAAACAGCGTTGAATCGACTCCTCAACAGAGAGCTTAGCTTGAGGCAAGGGGCCTCTAAAGTCCATCCCCAGAAGAGCCATCTTTTCCGATACTGATGGAGATGACTGTGATTGACTTCTCCTCGCAGTCCCATGCTTCGCGCAATATAAGCAGCCTAAGATGTAGTCATTAGTGTCCTTAGCCAGCTTCGGCCAATAATAGTCTCTTAGCTTTCTCGTGGTTAGCCTCGCAGCGTGATGGCCAGCTTCGTCGTGTGCAGCAAAGAGTACGGCACTAACTTCTGATTCCGGAAAACATCTTTTCCAGTTGCCATTGATGTCTACAAAAAGGTTGGTGTCAATGAGGCGGTAGCGTCGAACTTGAGCAAGGAACGATTTTTTCTTCAGCCGATCTAAGCCTGGTGGAAATACATTAGTGCGATGAAAATTGTAAATCTGACCAAACCAAGCTGAGGACTGCAGGTTTTTGTTAGTGGGGGTCAGGTCAACCGCATTAGAAGAGACTCGACACAAGTGTTGCTCTACAGGATCCAAATACTGGGGGATGCCCGAAATTTCCACGGCGCTTGACTCAACAACCGTTGGCAGAAAATCCAACGAGGTAGTACCCACCAAGTTGGTGGTATCCGTAGCTATGGCTTGGCGTGCCGCGTGATGTCGCTCAATTAGTTCCAAATAACCTCCCTTCCCATCCTTCCATATCCACTCCGGCTCCCTATCTCCATTTTTAAACACTAGCCTATACTCCTCCAACACCTCATCCCTCTCCTTAGTAGGGTCTAGGAACAACGTTCTAGACAAAGCATCCGCAATCCCATTCCTCTTTCCCGAAATCCAAACAATCTCAACATTGAGTTCGCATAACAAATGGTTCCACCGGGCGTATATGCCATCCAATCGAGCCGAGTCTAGAAAAAAGGACAACGGCTTATGATCTGTGAAAATTGTGCTTGTCTCGTGAGCCCTAAATAAATAGTCGTACTTTCTTGCGAATGTAACTATGGCTAGGAGCTCTCGCTTGTAAGTGCCATAGTTACGTTGTGATGCAATAAGGTTAATAGAGTCGTACAGAATTGGCACTTCCGACTTTCTCTTAATTTCTCCTTGCTCCTGAACCTGGGTAATGACACACCCCATACACCAATTACTTGCATCAGAGTACATCTGGCAAGGGACGTTGGGTAGTGGACCATGTTTTTCCACCTCAGAAGAACATTTGTCTTTCAAGAGAGAGAAGCTAGCTTGCTGGACAGGCCCCCATATAAAGGGTACATTGCCTGTTAAATAGTTCAAGGGCGCAGCCATCTCCGCAAAGTTCTTAATCCATGACTTTGTGATATTAATTGAAGCCATGAAACTTCTTGCATCTGAATTATCTTTCGGAGTTGGCCAGTTTCTAATTTTCTCGCCCCGAGCGTGTTTAATCCGCGAAATACCTCCTCCCCGGTGCTCAACTCCGAGAGCGATTATCGAAGAGCAAAACAAATGTAGCTTTTTAAACGAAAGTTTGAACATACCCCAAGCGATCCGAGGAAGAAAATGATTAAGCAGGAATTGAAAGCCCTCATCAAATGTGCGGAATCGATTGAAAATATCGTCCATGTAAAAATGATTGTTAGCTAAGTCCTCTATGCGAGCTCCTGTGAGAAGGGAAGGAAAACTGCCATCCGTGCCATCGGGTAGCAACTCCCCATCAGGTAAAGGAGGTATTTCTCCCAACATTATCTTCATGCATTCTGTAAGGCCAAAAGTGGCGCTCTGTGAGCCTTGAGGAACTCTAGTAGGTTGTAGCTGAGGCATGTGAGTCAATGTGAAGGCGAAATAAGGTCGACTTTCAGGGTGAAGCGGGATCGACCAGTAGCTATGCTTACAATCCCATTGACAAAAGAATTGAAAGGCTGGGTGGCTCAAGAAATCGTGACAGTCCGACATGAGGGGCATGTAGCTCCCAGGAAGATTTTCGTAGACGTAATGATAATTAAACGTCACACGCGGCTCGTCTCCCCATTGGACGTCGTCACTTTTCGGGACTAACTTGGCCTGTGCATTCCATTCGGAGAGTTAGCCATTTGCAATCACTGTTGGCTCATACATTCCACTTTTCCAGCTTTCCGTCACAATCTTATTTAACCACCATTCTTGGTCTTTTGGCCACCTCTTTTGTTTTGGCATATTCCAAGGCTTGGTTTCCGGCTTCAGGTGGATCTTATGTACGTAAAGGTCAGTAGCTGGGAGATTGACAACAGCTCCAGCATCAAGATCTCTGTAAGTGTAGAGCAGCCGTTTTACCTGCTGCTGCGAGTACTCATCTGAGCAGACATCACCAATTGTGGCTTGACAAGAATTAAACCAGGTGTTGATTTTGTCGATTGGGTCGTCTGATAGGGGTCTAAAAGTAGGTCGACGCAAGGTAGGAAATGAAAGGGATTTAGTTAGTAAAAGATCTGTTTGAAGGGAATTAAAGTCGGAAGGTCGATTTGATGAGCATCGCGAATTATTAAATATTGTTGTAAGATATTCTTCCTCAGGTATTGTTTGTAAAAAATGGTCGAAAGTAGGCAATAAAGAAAAATTTTGGTAAGGAAATCTAACGTCATTATTCATTAAATCATTATTTGTTGTGTCATTATTTTTGTTGGTGAGATCAAGACTTGAATTCGTCAGAATTAACGCTTTACCGTCACGTTGATGACGTTCTAGTTTTCCGAAAAGCTCTCCTCCACAGATGATTCGGATTCTTCGCTTTAACTAGATGACTCGAGGGGTGGTTTACTTTTCGTTGGCAAGCTGCGTAGAAGATCGTGATTTTCGGAGACCAGAGGAACCAGAGATAATTTGTGATGAGTGGCCATTTTAAACTCGCTGGTTTGAATGGTCCTCCGTTTCTCGCCTTTCGATCTATCACCTATTTTCAGCTGAAATTTCCTTATTCTGATATTTGCATCCACATCATATAGCCACGGAAGGCCAAGAATTAAAGACGGGCGGTCATTTGCAGTAGGTGGTCGGACAAAGACTCGTATGGTCCTCCATATGTCCTCAACACCAATCTTAATCTCAGCGTATTGATGTAATTGAGTGCTCTCGCCATTTGCTGTACCCATTGTTAAAACTATGTGTGGACCTAGCTTTATGGGCTTGATTCTGAGGTCCGTTGCGAGTTTATCCGAAATGATATTGATGTCAGATCCCTGGTCAGCCTGAGTTGTACCTGGCTTAAGCTTGACCTGGAATAAGGTCCCCAATTTGTAAGCATTCACCAAGACTGGAATTCTAAATGGGCGGTCGGCAAGAGGGTTAGCGTGGGGTGAAGCCTTAGATTCGGTTCCTAAAGGAGGCTGATTACGCGGTCTTCTAGCAACGTGCGTAATTACTTTATTCGCTTCTGCTCGTCGTACTAAAAAAGAGTATAATTCTTCCAGTAAGTTATCCTCGACTTCGACCGAGTTTCCTTCTATTCCAGCGTTTTTCTTTTTCCTTGAATTTTCTCTTGTCATCAATCTCTTCCAATTAAGGGCCGCCTCTGGTGATATCTGAGCTATTTCTAGAACTGATAGAGGAACCTTCACTCGAGAGAGTAATTCGATGTAAAAGTTAGGGTCAAGAGGTGGTTGACCCGAAAAGGCGTGGATATTCGAAAGTTTCTTTCGGCGGATTTTCTTTGGCACCGGCATACCACTGATCGGATCCGAGGGTTTCGGGTGGTCCTGTCTATCATGGGCAGGCCGAGACCTCGAGGTGTGCGTAATGTCGTCTTCTGAGTCCTCCTCCAGAATATCCCTTCCATCTCCCATATCCATCCTCTGTCTTTTTCTTGCCTCAGCCAGGTTGGCTTCTATCAGATTCGCCTCGTGCTGTGATTCTGGTAGGTTAAGATGTCTATCCGATCCTAGGTGTAGATGAGTCCCTACTGAACTCGGGAGGACGTCTAGAGGCACATCCGGGACCTGGACTTCCACCGTATTTGTCTGGAAACTTACATGACGCTCATCATCAAAATCCTGGTCTATGAATTCATCAATATCACAAACTTGAGGGTTCTGATAGTGATGAATATTGAGGTTAGATCCCAGTGGCGGGGTCGGTGGTCTAAATTCATTCAATTCGGAGGCAGGATTAGGAGGCCGCTGCAAGTTTCGTCCTGGCTTAGACTTCCAACCCAATGGGACCGGCCATCTAGGAACTCTTGCTGTCTGAAACTCCTCAGGACTCAAGCCCGCAAAAAAATTATCGCAGGACCTGTTATACTCTAGGTCGTGTATAGTCTGTGTTGATAAGGAAGCCGCATTGGATTCGAAGGGAAACGCCAGTTGTTTTAAGACATCCTGCTCCCAAGCTTGTAAGGCAGTATTTTTGCATGACCTTGAGTAATGGCCAAGCTGACCACATCTGGTGCACTCAGTGGTGAAGTCCTTGGAGCCATTTACAACTGGGTTTGTCGACGAACTGCGGTTGGGTGTTATTTGCTGAAGTGATCGCGGTTCCGCACGACTCTGAGGTTGACCTCGATTTCCCGGCCTATAATCATTACCGCGAGGTTGCGGAGGGCCTTGGTAACCATTAGGGTTGGTTGGTGCAGGATTTGGGTGGTAATTCAAGCGATTGGGTAGTTGCTCTTGGTGTCGCACCACATTGGGGAAATTATTGGCATAGGGACGGTGACCTGATGCCTGAGAGAAGCGGTTTTGAACATTGTAGCTGTGTGGAGGTTGGTCTGAAAACCTAGCAACTACAGAATTTGCCAACTGGGGAGCCCGATAGATCTCATCGAAGGCCTCTGCCTTCTGCTGCGTGGTGAACTGGACCAACTGCTTCTGGATTTCGTCGATTGACTGACGATATTCTCTGACGATTTCGTATGATCTCGCCAAGGATTCCGTAGTGGTTGCTCCGTGAGCAATAGCACTCATCCGAAGCTCCTCATCGACCAAGCCAGAGATGAACTTGTTAATTAACATCCTCAGAATCATCCTGTCCGTTTCAGAAGGGTTGAAGGTCGCGTCATCAGTACACCTGTCCGATAAATTGACAAGGCTCAAGAAGGAGAGGGCCCGTCCGTAGTATTCGCTTAGAGGCTCCGATCTTATTTGAGAGAACTCCGAAAGCATTTGGTCCGGCGACTTTAAGGACTCAGTGTATGTTACCAGAGGAAATTTGTTCTTGAGAGCCTGCTCAAGGAGTATAGCGTCATTTGCAGTGGCCTGCTCATAGTTCATCACGATTCGTCTTATGTGAGGCGTACTGTCCATCCACTTGGCCGCTTCATTGTCTGTTTCTCTGTAGATCGCCTCAACCCAAAGATTTGGTTGGACAGGTATTCTCAGGCCGCGGTCTCTAAACTCTGCTTTTAGATCCATCAACCAACGTGATGCATCTTGAGTACCAGTGCCATGGAATTTTTCAATTCCGAACTTGGGGAGATAGTCCAAGTAGGCGACTGTCGACTCGTCTATATTTTGTGCACTCATTGCTGCTATTTTTGAGGAGTTCGAAGGGGAGGAGCTGAGCAAGGCTTCCGCTGCGCGATCAATCCAATCTGAGGAAGAAGTTGAGCTTTTTGAAGACGATTTGGTACTCTGGAATTCCCGAAACTGAGGAAGATCCGGGGCTGATACGTAACCAAATTGTTGATTTAATGAGCAGCCTGGCGGTGACTGCGAAGAGGGATCCAGAGTGATCACTGTCAAGTTCCTATGTAGAGCCGCTTTTGTTCGGACGGAAAGAGGTGACAGAACTGGTACGCGAGACTATTCTCACTAGAGAGGAGGTCCTGTTTGATATGAACCTGCTTGTACGTTGACAGGTGAAGTTTTCTTGATCCAATTCCCAAAACGCACTTGAGGTCAACGTCAGTCAAATCTTGATTCAACACCGAAATTGTGTTTGAAATTTGACGTTAATTGGCCAGTTAACGTTGAGCAGGTGGAATGGGCTCACAAAAACGAGAGAGCTGATAGTGCAAGTCGAGAAAAGGCCTGACCTTGTACGTGAGGTTGCCGACGAAAGGTTATGATCCTTCTGTTGTGATTGGCAAGGCGTACTTAAGGGAAAACCTAAACAAGATTGTAGCTTGATAGGGGCGCGACTGTAGATTGAAATTCCCTGCGTAGGTCACCAGAAAATGTCCTGCGAAGACGTAATAGGTATCTCAAGATGTTGTCAAGTGTTGATGTTTATTATCTACTCTAACTACGTGACCTGGACGCGACATTATACGCCTAGAAGCGCGTGATAAATAAGCGTCCTCTTCTACTGATATACTAGAAATATCGTTAATATTTTTTGGAACGGGAAACATCGTTATAACAAGGGCTCGACTGTAATATCTTTGTGATTACGATTAAAAAAGGAGGCCCAGAGGAAGGGTACTCCTGATGTATATTAAGTTTGGAGCGCTTGGCAGATAGGCCCTAGCTCAATTAGTACATATCAGGCATGTACGAGCCCCAGCACAATACCTCAAGAAACGTGTTGTGTACTTGCGCGACAGTAACCAATACACAAACAAACATCGAAGAAAATTCCCCAAATGCCCGTTGTTTCCCTTTATCTCCTCATAAGTCATCAATATGCTTTCTATTTTCTCGTTGTAAACCACTGTCTGCCTTCTTAAGATGGACGCTGTGACAGATCGACTAATCGAAGCAACGGGCATTCAGAAAGAAGATTGTAAATTTATAATTCAACTATGGAGGAAAATGGGTCGGATGGTGCAGTGGTACACTATCCGAGCCGTTCTCCCAAGTAGAGTCTGGGTAGCTTGGACACATGCCCCACTTGAGACAGGAGAAAGCTGGTTCAAATCCAGCAAGACCCTTACACCACCTCTCTCGCGGTGATATTGTATTCGTAGGATGACGAAAGCATACTCAGATAACCACAGGTTTTTTCGCTTTTCCCTAAGGTGGGTATTCACGGAAGAGGGGTACATGTCGTAAGGCGTTAGCCTCGTAGTGGTATCTGCAAATGAAATCTGAGTATGAGTGTTCCTAACGTCAAACTGAGTCTTACTACGAAATATACAAATCTTCCGTAATCATTCGCGTCATACCCTCAGGCTGCATACGCAAAAATGATTTAAAAAAAAAAAATAAGGAGGAAAATATTAAACGTACATTAGAAAATTACTTATACAATCTAGGAGCCTGAGTGTTGCCTCATTGCTTATCATAAGGTAACCCGTAGGTTATTCTGGAATATTCCATCTTGGACTACAGTACAATCTCGCTATAACAATGTAGGGAAGAACTTAAACAAGGGTTCTTATTGGCCAATTCAATTGAATTCTCCAATCGGGAGCCTTGGTTAAGTTTTGCCCCACATTGTTATAGCGAGATTGTACTGTATTGATGTCTTCTTTATTCCGCGGCACAGACAGTCGTCCCTCTCTAACTCGATAGTGGGTCCCGGTACAGGTGTTGAAAATATTCATTGAAATTCAACCATTTACATTTGCAATACTTACCCCTGCATGCAAAATGACCTGTAGGGTAGGTGTTGCAAATATAAAAGTTCAAGTTACAATGAATATTTTCAACACTATTACCGGGACCCACTATCGAGTTAGAGAGGGACGATTGTATTCCGCAGACTATATTTCATGGGGCTCTTCTAGTTCTATGGTACTTTCTAGAAGCTTCCATTAGATTCTTCTAGTGTGGCGCAAGAGACTAGTAGAAAGAGCGTATGCAGCACGTGTCAGTGCCTACGTTGGCCAACGTAGGCTATAGGCAATATTCGGCTGCAAAGCCGTTACAGGCGCGGTGAGGAAAAAGCGTCAACCGACGCCGACTGCCAGTGGCAAAGAATAGACACAACTGTGCCCAACAAAATCAGGCCTCACGCAAAAGGTAAAAAGCGTAACTGCGTTAGAGACCTGTCCCCCGAGAAATCGACAAATCTGGTCTCCGAGACCACGGAAATCGCCGAGCAGGTTCCAGAGGCCTCCAGCTCGAAGAAAGGAAAGGAAGTCGCCTGAGAGGAGCCGGCTCATAACGCAGAACTGTCTGCGAGAAAGATCGCTGTGCCAGTTTTCAAACGCACAGTCGCCCTAAAGACCACCAACTACCCCCACGAGCTTCAAGCTGTGGTCGAAGCCGAAAAACGCCGAGCCGACAAAGTCTCTGTTCACCTCGGTATCTGCTCCACTGCCAAAGACAGTGTTGAAGTAGCTCTCTCACTACTCTCGGCTGGTGAGAATAAATCCTTTGTAGATAGCATCAAAGTCTACCTACGGCCTGCAATCGCGAAGTACGTACACACCGGTCCTGGCTCGACACCTTCACTCCTGCCCCCACGACCGATGAACTTAGCACCGAAGGTCTTTGACAACAGAGCACCTATCACAACGACTTCTCAGGCTCAGATTCCAACAAACACCTGGGCAATGGTAGCTCGGAAAGGCCTGCGCGACGCTGCAGCATTTACCCCACAGAAAGCAGCATCCCCTGTTAAATGCACGAAAAAGTCGAATTCAAAGACGAAAGCCGATAGGCGACTTTTTCTTCCACTGGACGAAAGTAATGACCTGCACAAGCTCTCACTGGCTGGTGTCAAGGAAATGCCAACACTGAAGTTGGGCCTTTCTGAAGAGAAAATTAGCTCATTTCAAAGAGTGAAAACTGGATATGCCCTGGCCGCCAAAGATGAGACAGCACGGCAATCAATCCTAGAAACCTCCTCAGCAGCATCAGGAGGGATCTATAAACTGGAAGAGGCGTCTAACCCAATCGCCATCAGTATCGCCACCGTCCCAGTGACGTTAAACACATCTTTTACCCGCAAACAAACAATGGCAAAAATGGTCACCGACGAGATTACTCGGGTCACCAATACAATACCAATTCAGATCCGACTACACGGAACCTGCAAAGAGGGGTTACCATACCGAAATTGGATGGCACTCTTCCCACGTGAATCCGCGCCTCGGCCCGGATTGAGGTTATTTCACGAATCCGGAATGGTAACGCCATTTCGACCCCGACGACAAGTTGAGCAGTGCAAACGCTGTCTTGACTTCCACATCACACGTGGGTGCTCCCGTGCTCCAGCATGCTGGAATTGTGGATCAACAATGTATTCCGCCACGGAGTGCAAGGCCCCCACAAAGTGTCGAAACTGTGGAGGACCCCACCGGTCGGATTGATGGAGCTGTCTGGCTCGACCTACGAGGACCTGTTATGGCAAACGTAATTTTCTCATTAGGCAATATTATGAACAGGGGTATGCAGGATTAAATGAAGCATTGATGGCACAATGCATAAATGACTGCAATTACCCTTTTATACCTTTACCCTCCAGCTTTGATTAGGCACAAGGTTTTGGATGATTGTTGTCACTCCTATATAGTCGCCAAATGAGATTGTGACGGATGAATAGCACCTAACAAGGGAGATTAGCTAGGAATTGCTGAAGTACTTAGTGGGCTACCTTGGGCAAGATGAAGAACTTCAGCTTTGCAATTTGTATCATACTTTAACTTCTTACATACCTGCATCGTGTTACTAGGGTCATATCTCATCAATTCTGTACTTCTTTCCATCTTTGGTCTTCCTGCCTCACTCGAAGACGGCGATTCGAACCTTTCGTTACCTCGCCGTAACAGTACCGATTCGGTGAACAACAAACAGCTCGTTACCATCTACCAATACGGTCAACGCGAATACGCAGCAGCAGCCAGAGCGAAGGTTACTGTCAGAAAGTGTCACGGGGCGAACATATGATCAGAGAAGTAACTTTTGTTGTACCATAAGGCGAAAACTGCGGAAGGAGAAGTATCATATACACAAGAGATGCCTGAGGCAATATACAGAGTCTATGCCCGGGTTAGTACTGAGACAGAAAGGCAGAAGATGCGGCCAAGGCTGCGTCGGTTGATGTTCCGATGAAAGAAGGAACGGACTTTGGGTTACTGAACTTCGAAGAAGAGGTATGAGAGATAGCGACTCAAGACGAAGTACTACGTGGCTTCAGGGAAAGGGGGAAGGAAACCGGCAATAGATTAAGGTTCTTCTAAAAGCTCATCTCTAGCTCTCAGCGGAGAATGAGGAAAATTAGTCACTTGGAAGATGTGGCAGGAAAAGAGACGTGCGCGGAGCGCGGATACTGAACCAGATTTAATCATCTTCTTTTGTTACTTGTTTAGGATGGAGTTTTGGGATTTCTTGTTTGATATTTGTATTTAAATAGCTACCACTTTTGTGGCAGTTTAAGCGGTTCGAAGGAGTTGGGCAGGTCTTAGACTTAATCCTAACTAGCTCTACCGGTCACAGATATATAGGATACATCGGGCTTGGCCCGGGACCTAACAATATAAAAAACAAAAAACAAAAAAAACCACTAAAAAAACTGGCACACTCTTTTTTAAGTTCTGTAATTTCCATGCCATGCCTTATGAATTAATCTATATTTATTTTGGGAGTGTGCGTGCTTTCAAATTCTTTTTAGTTACGTTCAACCCAACCATTTGGGATGACGTTGACTGTATTGGACTTCATCATATTGCTTGGTGCATTATTACACTATTCTTTCGTCATAGAATCTAGTGGATTTATTTTGCCACTTATGCAGATTATTTCAGCAATCTCTCTTCTTTCATATGCTTGACGAATACATAGGTCAATTATTAGCCTCTTTTCAGAGGTGGTCCTTAGCTTGACTAGACATCCATAAAACGAGAATGAGTCAATGCGCATGACTAATGGAGTCTGCCTTTTAAAGATGTCGTTCACGGTGTGTGTGATTGTGCATCTCTAATTAAAACCGTGTGCTATAGCGTATGACTCTAATGCCATCACACTTCAGGTTGCCCGTTTATATTCGTCGCTAGACCAGTGTATGATGTTACATCTATTGTTTAAATCAGCACTAACGATCACGAAGCCAATTTGAGATGTATAGTTTTTGTTATTCGCAAAAGAGGAATCAGTAAAGACTAGAATTTTTAAAGTCTCGTTATCGAGCTGAACGAAGCTTAGGCCAGGGTAATTATTATCTTATGGCCATTGCAAATACTTGTTGAGCTGATTCACATCTAGTTTTGATGGGTTTGTCATTTGAGTGGCGAATGAAAGAGAGAAATTTGCTTGGGGTTGACAAACTGCCGCAACTGTCAGGAATAGGCCATGATTCATTGCGGCACTGATATTAGGTAATATCAGGTGATATCATGTGTCAGGATTAGCGCATACTTAATGCTGTCACGTGAATAATAATCAATTCACGTGTTGTCGCTGATCGAGGTCTAGCCTTCTAGAGTCTTCTGTACTTCCGTCTGAACACTAGGGATTTTGGGTTAGGGCTCTATAGGTTTCCATACTATTCTCTCTCATGTAATGGTTGATGGACTTCTACAGCATTCTTTAATATTCTATGTATTTCTAAGATGGCCTGGTTGTCGGCCAGATGGCCCTTGTAGAGATGGAGTTAGGCTTGTGTATAAATAGTGGCTTTCCCTCTGTCTCTAGAGGTTCTTCAAACCAGAGTCTTGTTATCTACCGTTGTTCAATATAATCTTGTCTTGATTCACAGTCATTGTCATTGTCTAGATTCATAGTTATTGTTATTGTCTTGTCCACCGAGTTCATAGTCCTCGCCCGTAGTCCACAGCCACAGTCTACGCCAACAGTCCATAGCTTACAGTTCATGTCCAAGGGTTCTTTGATCACACCTAGCCACGCCTCTTACAGCAACGTATGCGGCTCTGGCCCTCTGTGCAATATAACCTTGTTGAACTGATGTCGATTTATTGTTATCCATCAGCCAAATATTCCCAACATATGTGGCTTGTATGAGCATAGTTTTAGAATCATGAGACAAAGAGAATATACGTCCATTAAGATTGATACGATGGCTTTCTGAAAGACTTTTGCTTGGCTTTGCAGGAAATTTAGTCTTTTGTGGTTCAACAAACTCTTTGGCCTTGAATTTTTCGCTACACGCAATAAGTGAATCATCTTTCTGAAGCCCGAAAAAGGCTTTTTCATTATCTTCGGTGAATAATAAACATGTACCATACGGTGATGGTTTCATTTTAAGCTTTTCAATATGATGTGTAGGGCATCACGGATCAAGAGCGCAAGCATCAAGAAACGGCTGTCGATTGTATTTCTAAAATGAAGTTGTTAAACTAAAAGGTAGGTCTTGTCACGGTCCCTATCAGCACCGTGTAATTTCCTTTTGTTCATAAGTTATGTTTTGTTTTGTTAAATTAATATTTTTATTATAATATATTATTCGAGTCCATCCAATGCTAGCTCCGACATTCTCGCCAACCCCATCTCCTCTTCAATAGCTATTCGTAAATTCTTTCATGGCATCTGTATTATGTAATTCGCTTCGAGGTTCCCAAGTTGGCGCATGGTAACCTTTCCATTTCACTAGCACCCGACGAATAAAACCTCTACCACAGCGATGTTTTTCAGCTCTTAATATCTTTTCAGTTTCCCAGTGTGGATCTTGATCTTCAGTTGCGGGGATAAGGGGTGGTGGTTGGGGATCGTCTCGGATCTGGGATGTTAATGGATCATCGTGAGCCCTCTGTAATAGGTCCAGATGAAACTTTGGAAATATCCCTGTAGGCACGTCTAGAGTGACAACATTTGCACCGTGGGTAGCAATCACTTGATATTTTCCATGAATCCATGACAATTTTTGGACATTTGTGGAGTTTCAATATTCTTGAGGTTAAGCCAGACGTGATCCCCAACTCCAAATGCCTCTACAGGTCTCCTTCAACGATTGGCATACTCTTCCATTCGTTGTTGAGCTGATGCCATACCTGCCTGTGCAAACTCAGTTCCTTCACGCAGCCTTTGTATAAATTCTTTTGCTCGTCCCTCTAGTGTTTTGGTTGATTTGCGTTTGTCGATTTTTGGGACCGGATCAACATAATAACCGTGAGTTAAAACGAAGGGGCTTATTCCCAGGCTTGTGTCTCTATTGTTGATTGCCAACATTGCTCCAGGGAGTAACTCAACCCAGTCAAACTGTGCGTACGTTACGTAAGCGCGTAGATACGCAAGAACTTCTTGATTCATGCGTTCTGTTGCACCATCTGTTTGCGGATGATGTGATGTAGATAGGCGCTGCTCTATTTTAAGGAGTTTACAAAGCTGTGTCCAGAATTTACTGACCCAGTTCGAGCCCCTATCCGATGTAAGCGCTGAAGGAAATCCGTGGAATCGAAAGTGACATTGGATGAATCTCTCCGCACATGCTTCTGCATTCATTGAAGTCATAGCTTCCAAAGTAACACTTTTCGCCAGACGATCTACAATCACCATCATGAATCTGGGATCCTTTTCCCTTTTGGCAGGCAAGTCTGTCATAAAATCAATAGATAGCTCGCTGTGGTAGCGTTCTGAAATTGGAAGTGGCTGGAGAAGTCCTTGCTTTCGAGAGCACCAGACGTGGGCTCTTCCACATACATCACAATTTCGGCAAAACCTCCGAACCATCTTTGACATTTGTGGCCAATGGCAGCTTCGAGAGAGGATTGCAAGCGTACTGTCACGACCAGGATGGCCCGTGATGTGAGAGTCATGGGTTCTTTGTATAAGTCTTGTTTGAAGTGGCTCGTATTGAGGAATCCAAATTCTTTTCCTGAAAAGAAGAGCGCCTCGATGGTCTATTTCACATTCTGCGATAGAAACCTTTGCAGTCACTTCATGGGGAAATACCCGTGTGCCCTGTTGAGTGGACTTCCAAGCTTCTTGAAAAGCGAGGTCTTTTTCTACTGCCATATCCCATAATTTCTGAAATTCTTCTTCAGTGAAAAGTGTTTTTCCCCTCAGTAGATGTCGGTTGACTACGCCGGATTGGTGTCAACCAAATTGGAAGGTAGGCTAGTCTAGATAACCACTGTTATAGAGTAACTGTATGAACAGTGGGTGCAAAGGATCGGTTGCTTGAACTTCGTATGGTGGCGATTGGACATGTACTGAACCTGATGCTGCGAAGCGTGATCAAAGAGTATTTATGGTCGAAGTTCTCAATGGCTTAGGCTCAGCGGTGAGTTATCAAGATAATTCAAGTGCACGACACGCGTTATCGACGGTGGTATGCAAAGATGTAGAATTCTAACTGATTGTTGTCCTCTCTTCTACAAGTTTTCTCCCCCAACTCCAAATATACTAATACAGTCTGTGCCATGCGATCCGATTGCCTAATCATATAATCATATTCCCAGTTTCCTGCCCTTAAACTCCAAATACTCCATCTGATTACCACTAACATTCCGACAGTAGAGCAAATGACTTTGTTGCGAGAGGATTAAGCCCAACAGTTTGAGGCTGATTTTGTATAGATTTTGGCTGTGGGAGCCATTCATTTTTGATCAATTGCTGCACTCGATTTTTCAGTCTTTCATCGTCCTCTCCCTGTGGCATGTCTTGAGCTCGACGAGATAAGGCATCGGTGTTTGAAATTGTATGTGAATTCTATGAGGAAAGATCTCGAAGAACTATGGGAACAATTCAATATATATGACTGACGGTAGTTTGTGTTGGGAATCGATTTCTCTTCTCAATATAAAATAAATAAATGTATATAAAGTAGATATACAGATAATACATGCCAAAGAGAACCTATCCTTATATTGATATTTCTATGGTCCTGGTGATCTGGTACTTCCAGTGATCTAGTATCAACCAGCCTCTTGATATCTGACTCATAACAATCCCCAGCCTCTAAATTTTGGGCGCGGCTAAATGTATTATTACGTGACCACAATAGAGACATCATCGATTAGACCAATCATGATCTTGACGGTCATATTCAGAAATTAGAATCTTTAGACATACTGGACCTTAATTTCTAACAATCGGGACGTTGAGACTTAGACTCGGCTCGGAATTTCAAAAGAAATCGAAAGCGGGATAAGGTTTCTGCCCAGCGAACTTGGCGTTCCGAGAGTTTTTTTGATGTCATAAAATATTGCAGATTCTTATGGTCTGACAATATAGTGAAGGGATCTTTAGTACTGATAAGTTCTCCTCTCCATTCTTCAAGTGCGCGGATAATTGGTAGTAACTCTTTATCGTGGATTTCGTAGTTGCTTTCGGCTGGGGACAATTTCTTTGAAAAGTAAGCGTTGGGCCGGAGAATTCCATTTTTGTCTACTTGTGAGAGAAAAGCACTGATAACATATCCTGAGCAGTCAGCTTCTAAGACTGTTGGTGCATCTGGGTCCCAATGGGCGAGTGTGGGAGCAGTAATAAAGAGCGTTTTAAGGCTTTCAAATGCTTGCTGTTCTATAGATGACCAATGAAATGGGGCGTCTTTCTTGGTAAGTTTAATGAGTGGGCCTGCTGTCTCACTGAAATTGGGAATAAATTCCCTGTAGAAATTGGCAAATCCGATGAAGCTCCGCACTCCTTTGACATCTGTAGGCGGATTCCAATTTTTAATTGCTTCGACCTTAGCCGGATCAACTTTTATGCCTTTTCCAACAACTAGGATAAATCCCAAGTATTTAAATTCCTGAACTGCAAATTCGCATTTTTCTACGTCAAGACGGAAACCAGCGGCGGCAAGTCGATTTAGGATCATATTGACCTTCTTCATGTGATCTTGGTAGGTCCCATCTGAGTATATCAAAACATCATCCATATATGCTGAACAGAATTTATCTAAGTAGTCGCTTAGGGTGCCATCAATGTATCGTTCAAAAGATGCCGGGGCTCCGCATAACCCACACGGTGTAACTAGCCATTCAAATAATCCAAACCGAGTTCTGAACGCTGTCTTCCACTCATCACCTTCTTTTACGCGCAGGCGATGGGAAGCTGCTCGTACATCTACCTTGGTATACCATTTTGCGTTTGCCATAGATCGCAAGGTTTCCCGGATAAGAGGAAAAGGGTAACGATCCTGTTTGGTGATGGAGTTTAGTGCTCTGTAATCTACACAGAATCGTAATCCACCGTTTGGCTTCCTCACAAAGAGAACTGGAGCTCCTCCTGGAGAATTGCTGGCACGAATCCAATTCCTATCCATCAATTCAGTTATTGTTTTACGTAGGACTAATAACTCTTCACGAGACATGCCGTACAGGGGGCCCCAAGGGACATCTTTTTCTTTGCCATTGAGGTCTTTTTCTAAATTTATCTTGTGGTCATAAGGCCTGTGGGGAGGCAGTGAAGATCCTTCATCATCTTTGAAAAGTTTGTCATAGTGATGTTGTATTTCAAGAGGGAGAAGCTTCATCACATCACTTCGGGACATTTCCTTTTTTGGTTTGAGAGCCTTTTCAATGTCGGCGGTTGAGATTGCAAAGATCCGAGTTTCTCTAGCTTGACTTGAGGGGTTATAACTGACGTTCTCACTGTTTCTCTGAGCACGTTGGACTAAATGTTACAGGTCTGAAGCCTGAGGTGTAGTAAGGCTGATGCCTGAGGTATCATAAGGTTAGGTAGGGGGCATATTAGCCAGGTGCTGGGTTCATAGTGAAGTAATGCCTGAGGCATTTTTTTTTTTTTTTTTTCTATTATCCTATTTCGGCGCCTGAAGGCCCACGTAGGTATTTTTCGGAAGATACGTATTCTTTGTTATAGAACGACTCATTTTGACGTTTGGAACACTCATACTCAGATTTCATTTGCAGATACCACTACGAGAATAACGCCTTACGACATGTACCCTCTTCCGTGAATACCCACCACAGGGAAAAGCGAGAAAAACCTGTGGCTATCTGAGCATGCTTTCGTCATTCTACGAATACAGTATCACCGCGAGAGAAGTGGTGTGAGGGTCTTGCTGGATTCGAACCAGCTTTCTCCTGTCTCAAGTGGGGCATGTGTCCAAGCTACCCAGACTCTATTTGGGAGAACGGCCTGGACGGTGTACCACTGCACCATCCGACCCGCCTGAGGCATTATAAAGTTTAGAAGAAGACTTAGAGGCTTGGCGCCGATTCTCATTTACGCTAGTGTTGCAAGGATAGGACTTCTGGAGGAGTAACTCTTGAACAGCATGAGAAATGTCATTTGAATTATATTAAGGTTGATTAGGCGTTCGGATGTAAGGGGATTTAATATTAGATGGAAACATGTACATAAAGGATAGGGTAGATGTCCTTTGGTCTTTAGATTTATTATATTCTTTGATTTGATGCTCATTTTTATCTACTTCTAAGATACTTCAGCCTCGACTATTACACTAAAGCAGCAAATACAGTACCTATGACAAGCTTGGCACTCTGTGCATGCATAACTTTAGATTTTATTTCGGGCTTGCTATCCATCCAGCCTTTTTCTCGTACAAGAAATCCACTCTTGCTTCTGCCGAATCGAATTGCCCGTCTCCGAGCTAAATATAAAACGTCGTTATGCTCCATCCAGGGCTTCCCTAAGATTATCGGGTAGGCCAAATCGGGTATAACGTAGCCCCAAACACGCTCTTTGCGCCCATCTAAGTCCACGTCTGCGTATGTGGCCTCTGTGTCACAGTCTAGACAAGAGCGCTTGCGCTGCTAAATAGGTAGAGGTAATTAATATTCAAATCTATAAGTATGTGAACTATTTCGTTCCTCAACACATATATATACAGTTTCTCTCCAATCTAATAACTCGCCTTGGCCCTAACATGACTGAGGGTCTCTGGGAAATCCTCGTGTATCAGAAAGTCCTCGTAATAGAAAACCCAGGTGTATCAAGGAGTCTCCACGCCTCAGCTTGCCTCCGAGTCTCAGCTAGTCTCTGTATTCCAGGAAGTTTCACAATAGCGAGAACCCCCCCTGCCGTACAGTACTCTGCCCTTTGCCACATGCCCCATGCGCCATACCTTTATCCCTACAGAGTTTGGGCCTGCCTATGCGCCACATAGGCTACAGGATTAATTCAGCTTATCAGCTGTCACACTCTGAGATGGAGTATTCTTGGTCATCTTCTTTAGCTAGCTTAAGTCCTCGTTTTTCTATATGTATGCGTGGTAGTTTCAGAGATTGAACAGTATCTTCGCGGAAAGCGGTATAGCACAAACATCCAGAGTCAACAAATGATTCTACGTATTTTATTTTGTTAACAAGTGTATCCATTATGAAAGGTGAGCTATCCATTCCATCCAGAGCTTCTACAAGTTCTAACTTTGTATACCTATGCTCCTGTGCACGACTTTGCCCAGGAGCTATTCTTTTTCCGACTCAATACCTTTGGAGTCATCACTTTCATATTGCAGACCAACACTATTTACTGTCTTGATTTTGGACTTGGGGTGTATTGCTGGACCAAAGCTGGGACAGTCCCTCCAAGCATGTCCGGATCTACAACATCGGACGCATTTTCCACTCAGTCTTAGTTTCTCAAATTCTTCTTTACTTAGCCAAGCAGCTGCTGGGAGATTACCCTTCCTACGTTCTTTGTTTGTTTGCCCAAGAGAGGCTATTAGGGCCTGAATTTTATTGATCCCCAACATTACAGTATCCCCTTCCGCATCGACGCGTGGTCTGGCTTCTTTTATTTGGCTACCGGCATCAAATTTTTGCATTCGATTATCGTCCAAAAAAAAGAACATTTATCTGCAGCTTTGGCGTTGCGCGGACACCAGTCTGTCATTGCCTCGTAACGGTTGGCGATACGAGTGACTTCAACCACCCAGGCGTCATAGTTTTCAGGGAGCGCCAAGGGTACCACACAAGATTTTAGCTTTGAATCTAGGCTTTCTTCAAGGGCATCAACTGTAAGATAATCTGGCCAATCCATTCCTTCGGCCTTTCCCAGCAAGACCTCAAAATCTTGAAAGTAATTGGAAAAACTTTGATACTTACCCTGCCGCAATCTCGAGAGGCGTTGAGATGACTTTTTTCTGGATTCTTTGTCCTCAAATCTTAATTTAATATGATCCAGAAAAGCAGAGGGATTCCATAATCCATCAGGACCCCCACAACTGTGCCACTGAAGAACACGGGCCCGTTTTGAATCCGGTATAGTTGCCACAATTTCGGCACAAATTCCTTCATTGTCCGGAAGGGAGCAAACATCGTTCCTGAGCTTTGAACGATTGTGCTGTATCCAGGATGCAAAGTTCTCCGGATTGCCGTTCCATTCGGCCCATCTCATTGTCGACCGCTGCGTTGGCCTGGATAACTGGGGAGGCGGCTGGGCAAGATTAATTTGCGGAGTCGTCTGCATTTGTGCTCTGAGGTCATGTAAGGCTTTACGAAATTCTTTAGAGTCTCTCTCCGCCTTTGCTGCGCGAGCCTCGGCTTGTTGGATATGGTGTACTGCATTGTTGAGCTCTTTTACAGCATTTTGCAGCTCATCCGCAGCCTGAGAATTATTTATACCACTACTAATGTCATTTGGTTGGATATCCATAGGATCCAACGGCTGCTCGCCCGAGATTTGCTCCATTTCTGAGATGTCGAAATATTCAATTGGACTCGAGCTAAAGTTTAGGCTAGTCAATTCTGGTATGATGCTTTGATTTTCGGATTCTTGCAGGCAAGAGTGAGTAGTTCTGCCCGAGTCTGAAGAGAGGTGGGTTGGCGCAAAGTAGGTTGGCATAAAAGATGTAGGAGTATGGGTGATTTTGGTTTGTTTGTCTGCAATCTTTGCGTGACGAAGCAAATATTACTAAAATGATATAGAATATATGTGAACGGCTCACTAAGGCTTTTACAGCAGGAATAGGGCCAAATACGGTTTATATTCTATATACTAAGAATGAGAGAAATGATTGCGAATGTAAACAAATATGATAGTACGCGCCCGCGTAAATATGCGGCCGCATATCCGATCGGTATCGGTGACCTTTGCTCCCGATCCAATCCTTGGCAAAGCCTGTGACATGAAGATGAAGTTCTTGACACATCAATCTTCTCGAGGAGGTTAGAACCAACATGTGCATAACAATGGTGGAGCAATTCTGTCGTTGATTTCTGTTTACCTTGAGATATCAGAGCATCAGCATGGTTTGAAGAAGCGTTTCGAAGGACAAGAGGTGAGGTATTGAAGCAAAATAGTCCCCTATTTGGTCTAGCAGTGGCGATAGTCTTGCCTGAAGCTGACAATACGCTGAGTCTGTTGATTTAAGAACAAAGTTTAAACCCCTTGGAAAAAAGTTGCATTCCAGACACAAGATTCATGGTGCAAGACGGAACATATCAGACATTCTACATTTCGGTGATCTTGCTCGCCCTTTCTCCATCAAAATTACGCACATTGAATCTGACGCAACCTATGCCAGAGACTGGGATTGCAAGGCCGGATGCCGTGCGAGCAGACTTTGAAATTGGTGACAAGGAATAAATCAGTGAATGATTGTGGAAGATGTGATTAGTTACTCCGGTGTCAAGTATTATATCACTATCTTTCGTTGGACCGTTGGAAAATAATGCGTGCTCTTCTATCATCCAGGCACCTTTGTGAGATTCCTCTAAGTCCTCATTAGACTTCGTTGGATTATCCTTCTTTTTTCCCTTTCGCCGTCTAGATTTTTCTTTCATCATTCTGACTTTCCTAGCTTTTTCTGGATTCTTTGATGCCCACTTTGATCCGTCTGGAGTATCCAACCATATAAAGCACTCCTCGCGTAAATGGCCTAGGCGCCCACAATGAGTACATGTCTTTTTCTTCAAAGATGCGTTAGAACGTGAATTATTTTCTCGTTTTTCGTTTACCAAGGCAATCATCGGTGCTGGATGTAATTCCCGAAATGTTGCCTGCGATGCTCGAATAGAGGCGACAGCTGACTGAAATGTGATCGCCGGGTCCTTCAGGGTGATCACTGTCAACATATAAAACCCCCACAACATTTAATAAAATGACTTAAGATCCGCTTCTTCATACTTGAGTCTGATGGCCCAGAATTTTGGCTAAGCAGAACTATTCAACCTCGTTTTTCCGCCAACTTCTGTACAAACTCGTCAACATCAGCGTCGTCCTCAACTGTAAGTGCCCAGAATGCCTGAGTTAAGTCGTCTATGTCCTCATCCGAATTAGGGCAGTAGAACTGCTTGAGGTTGTCCTAACATTGTTTGGCAGTATATGATGGCCCGACCAAGTGGAATGCGATATCAGGAACTAGTTGAGACATTGCAACACGGATATTCCTGTCTTGTTTCACAAAGGCGAAAGCTTCAATGGATTTTGAACTTCCAACCGCCGCTTTGCTATCTTCCGGTCCAGCCTTAGATTTGGATTCGACTAATTGGTCTTTGTCCTCCAAGATATAATCTTCAACTTCGAATAGTGACAAAGTATCTAGAAAATGAGTACTCCATCTGTTATAAGTCGATTTCTCTAGTTTCGGTGCACACTTCATAGATTTGAGTATATTGGCAGCCAATATGGTTGAATCGAGATGTGAAAATTTCTAAAAATCAAGTAGCAGATTCAAGGTTTAATTGTTTGTGGAAGCGTATACACTTACTGTGAGAATAATTTTTTATGTTTAGCAGTGTATATGTGACCAAGAAATACTTTAGATGAGTGTATTTGTGTATTGGGTAAGATTTATAATTTGAGGAATATATGTTATGCAGTTATGTCATTTCCTTGAAGGAAAACTTCCTCTATTTATACATGAAGCCATTAGCTAGTCCCAAAATAACTTAGTTTCTAATCCCTCTAAAATGTTCTAAGATATTTTGGCTAAGAGAGAAACTCTTTGACATAGGTGTTGCTATGACTGATGATCTTATTATCCAAGGGTTGTTGTGTCTGTGCACATCTGAGTTAAGTCTTAAAGATGTTGCAATGGTCTGTGCTGTATTTATTTAGAACCCATGCACAGACTAGTGCTAGTACTTCTTGTACTATTAATTTTAATATTATTGATCTGCATCATACGTTTGCCGATCTTAGCCTTGTTAGCCCTTGTAATAATAATTTATTTATTTATACCCAATCTACTCTCATGATAGGGTATTGTTCGTTGATCCGCTTCTTATAGGGTACAGGGGTTAAAGCGGGGATAAAGTGGAGATAAAGTGGTGATATTCCAGGTTACCTCACGATAGATCCACAGTATCCCTGTTAGCTTCAAATTTTAAAATCTTATGGCCTAAGGCATAAGAGATATGCATCTGTATATGAAGTCCAACGCCCACCTTCATGCCTGCACCTTTCTTCACTCGCGCACACCTAAGGTCGTTTCGTTTAAATCATTGTCAGCTATTTACTATTATTTTGCTCAACGGCATACTTTTATTTCATTCATCTATCTAATTTTTACTTCATGTGAGTGCATCTGAACCTTAAGTCAACTACTTTAGAAGATTTTAATTTACTGTACTAGATTGCCGCAAAGATGGATTCACCTCAACAACCTTCTCCATCATCAGCATCTCCTACTTATGCAAAACGCCTAACACAAACTCAACGTATTCAAGTAAGTCTGAAATCTACAAATTGATAAGGTTAAGAGAGTAACATGTGCAGGTTAGAACCTTGGCCAGTGAGGGACACAGTTACGTCAAAATCTCTCAACGCCTTGGGATTACATGGCGACAGGTACAATACACCATGAGCGTTGAAAATACCGAGCCTCAGTACTCCAGTGGTAGGCCACCTATTCTAAGTAGTTCCCAGGTCGATGAAATAGAATTTTTCGTCTGTTTATCATCGGAAAATCGTCGGATGTCATTTTTCCAACTTGCACATTTTATATTTCGGCACTTTGGTGTGAGCGAGAATGTGATCCGACGTGAACTGGCAAAGAGGGGATATGCACGCAGGATTGCACGATTAAAACCTCCTATCTCTTCAGTCAACAAACTGAAGAGATATGAGTTTGCCAGAATACATCTCCACTGGCGGAAGGAACATTGGATGAGAGTCCTCTGGTCCGACGAGACTTGGGCTATGAATGGTCGGCAAAGTGATCGTTGGGTCACAAGAAAGGTCAGTAGTCCCTTAAAGGCTCCTAAGATTTAGAGTTCCCTTGAGCTAAGTTTAAGTCAAAGATTGGGGAAGAGTACGAAGATACCTGTGTCCTAGCCAAGACGCGGAGGAGAGTTGGGTGGATGTTCTGGGGATCTTTCTTTGGACGACAGAAGGGGCCTTGCCTGATTTGGGAGAAGGAGTGGGGCCATATCACTGCGGCCAGTTACTGCGAGAGGATAGTGCCTCTCATAGAGAGTGCGGTCTTTCGGGAACCAGGACTAGATGTGATGCAGGACAACGCCCCTCCTCACAAGTCGAGGCAAACTATGCGTGAGTTTGAAAGGAGGAATATTTCTCTAATGGAGTGGCCGCCATATTCTCCTGATTTAAATCCGATAGAAACTTTGTGGAGTTATATGAAAGCGTACATGGAGCGTCTTTATCCAGCGTTGGATCAAGGGGGCAGCGGAGTCAAGGGCATCTTCGTCAAATAGTGAACGAGGCGTGGGATCTGGGGTTTAATGGGGATGACTTGGAGAAACTGATAGATTCGATGCCCCGAAGAATCAGAGCCGTTTACGAAGCTGAAGGCGGATATGTAAATTATTAGCTAGATAGAAGTATAATTTATTTATGAAATGTATTAATGAATTAAAAAGTGAATAGAGGGCTATAATGGACCAAAAAAGCAAAACCAACGAATATTTCGTTGTGAAATTTTTGCCATACAAATTTAAAGTTTAGGTGGGGAGATCTACTTATCGTCATGCTAATTCAAGTTAGTAAAAGCCTATATACCCTGTAAAAGTCGAATTTTAGCGCCTATACACGATTAATACCGTAGTATCAGAGTACATGCAGGGTATCAGGTGCAATTGGTTTTATTTGCATGTAGTATTATAGCCCTGAATATTGTTACTAAATAGACAGGATTAGCATAATTTAGTAACAATATTTAGGCCTACAATACTACATGCGAGTAAAACTGATTGCCCCGATAGCCCGTAGAGTCTGGGTAGCTTGTGTTAGTAATAGAAGATGGAAAAGTAACCTGTTAGGGTTTCTATCACTTGTATCACTGAAGACGTCGAGGGAGAGAGAAGAGTCTGTAATCGTGAAATGGGAAGTTGTTTACTACTTCCCACCAGGCACAGAGTGTACTGTATAGACTAATTATACAAACAGGGATAAGCAGAAAAGTTTTCACGTTTATCATGGTCCAAGCGTCACCTTGTTCCAACAGACCAGACTCATACTTATCACGTGTATCCATGGATCTCTGCCGGATACTGTAAACTAGGAACACTCATTCCAACAGCTTGGACACATTCCCCACTTGAGGCAGGATAAAGTCGGGTCGAATCCAGCAAGACCCTCTCACCACTTCTCTCGCAGTAATATTGTATTCGTAGCATGACGAAAACATACTCAGATAACCATGGGTCTTTCTCGCTTTTCCCTATGGTGGGTATTCACGGAAGAGGGTACATGTCGTAAGGCGTTATTCTCGTAGCGGTATCTGCGCATGAAATCTGAGTATGAACGTCCCTAACATCAAAATGAGTCGTTCTACGAAAAGAATACGGAAATGCCTACGTGGGCCTCAAGGCGCCGAATTAAGATACCTGAATTTTTTAATTCAACTTAAACCCCAACTAAGCACAAAACCTATAACCCTGCTCGAGCGGAGAAGGTGACACTGATGAATGGTGATATCAGGGTAATCAAGAAGTCACAATCAATCAAAAGTGTCTCTTAGTAAGCGTATCTCTCACTGAAGGCTCTCTTCGTCGCGGGCATCGCACATTTTATGAATCCTCCTGCTCAACCTCCAATTACTTCACATAATCACGTTTCTTTTAATTTCTCATGATGTGACTCGAAAACGAGATTGTTCTGTGATGAAGGAATTTTCTTTTCTTTTATAGACATACCTATTATTAAGGGGTGTAATAAGGGGGAGCACATGATTTTTAGGTACGATACGAGTTGGCCAAATGCTTCTTTACAAGGATGAGAGACTAATCTAGGAAACTTTTCTGTAAGTTCCCTGTGTGCGTGGAAGGGAGCATGGGAGATAATTGAAGAGTAGAAGCTTCAACGATTTGAGAGTATGCTGAGAGATACTGATATAGCACGAATACCTGAGCAACAGCCTGACTTAGCGAATTTTAAGTAATCATAAGATCGAGAGATCATCAAGAGCTTTTTTGAGGTTCCAAAAACTAGGCTCGGCCACCTTTCTGTGGATATGACAAACCAACTTTTGGTACTACTGGATAAACGATAAAGATTTGTGTCGAGGAAACAAGAATTTGTGTCAATGGTAGAAGAGTAGGCGGATATAGAAGAGCGGAACGTCATGGTAAACTGATAAGAGATAAGTGTCGCAGCACAGGAGAATTCTGACAGGGAAAATCAGCTGAAGTAACGTTGAGCCGGAAGGCTTTTGATGTTAATTATGATAACGATGAAAAATAAGAGCTTTCATTCCAGAGAGCTGACAGACTTGGATAGTCAGCCGTTGATAGTGGCTTCATGAGGATGATATAGACAAAATTAAGGCTCTTTGTACTATCTCCTTATAGCATTAGATAAATACTACATCCATTTGTAATATGTCAAACCTACTGACTGTGAACGATATGTTAGAAAATGTTTATCTAGTAGAACGTGATTTAGGAGCATGAGATTCTGAAGAAGCCATCATCTGGCTTGAGACTGGCGGCAGATATGCGAAATATTCGATATCAAATGTTTCAGCGACCCGGTACAGTGCGAGAGCTCGTGAAGCCGAACCCACTATTTAGAATTATCATGCAAACAAGGTTGTAGGAGGTATTACCGAACACCTACTATTATTTTCATAATTTTTTTTGATAACTACGACCATTGGGCCTACCTCTTCCTCGATTTGGTTTTCGATATGGCTTATCATGATCATTTCTAAGATTCTTAAATACTGGAGCAGGGCCATTCTTAAATCTTTCAATTTTTTCTTCCTTTGTGGCAAAAAATGCGTTTGGTATACCAATTAAATCACAAAATTGCTGCATTTGGGGATTATTATGTTCTCGGGGGCCCTCGCTGACAATTTCAGGCGTTCCAGCTCGATAGGGCGGTGCTGTAACCACGAAATTTTCAGGTATTCTGAGCTTTCCTTGCTTGACAATGTTATCTTCTATCCACTCCCTCTCTTTTTTAATAAGAGGTTGATAGTAATTACTTCCTTGATCTGGTGGCGTTTGAGAATTCCGATCTCCAAGTATAATTGAAGGAGCGAAGACTCGGGTGATAGCTAACCATTCTGGATCATATTCGAAAATTGGCTTTGAATGATTTTCGCTCATTTTTACGCTCTCGAGATTTTGAGGAACAATGTTGAGTAGCTGTAGGAATTTACGCCCGGGTAAACACTTGTCCAGGGCTAGGAAACGAACAGTTTTATTGGTAATCGGAAACGAAGTGACAGTATTAGGTTGTTTTTGTGTTGAGATAAGGATTGCGGTTGACTTCGCAGAAGCTGCCGGGGTATGAGAACTGACTGGAAAATCATCAGATATTTTCACACCTTCATCATTTTTAGGTGCTGGATTTTGATCAAGATCGACTTTGCCCAAGCTAGTTGGGATAGGTGTATCTTCATTGTCAGAGTTTAGATCGATTTCATCTGAATTACAGACTTTTTTTGGTCTTTGGGAAATGCTGGAATTTGAACTCTTTTCATATTCCTTTATCGCAGCAAATTTACAATGTAAGTGGGCTGAAAACCAGTAAGGTGGCCGTAGTCGATCCATAACAGACTTGGCAGCTGGATTTCCTAGTGTTCCATCCTTCGATTCTTGCCTAAAATCTGGTTTTTTCTTGAAGAGCTTTTTGGAGTCCCCATGCCGCTCGATGGCTTTAGGCCAATCATGACTTATGCCAATATCTACTTGAGTCTGTAGCTGTAGTAATTTTCTGATATCAATTTCTCGCACATGATAAATAGACGTGATATCGTCTTTATTGTACGGAAGCCGCTCATAATGTGGCTTTCTGAAGTCGTATCCTTTCCAAATTCCAGACATCCCCATGATACGAACTCCACCTAGCCTGAGTACATTAGCAGCTCCCATGTAGTAAATGTTAGGAGCTACCCATCCGCCATAGTAAAGCTCCCAGAGATGGTTACTTGCTTCGTGATTTCCACCGACAAAGAGGGTGAGATATGGCGCTTTAGAAGCACCGCTATAATAAGATTGAAAGTCTCCAATCTTGCGATATTTGACCGGACATGACATCACAGTCAGGTCAGACGCATTACGGACTGCCTGAGCCTGTCAGGATTATCTTAGAGGCGTGTAATCATCTTACCTGAAAGTCACCGCCTATGATCAGTAAGTCTACACCATCCCAGCCCCTAGCTTGACACGACCTTTTGACTGAGGCATAAATTGCGTTCAATGTTCCATGGCCCTTTTAGATAGTGTTAATTGTCGGGCTTCATAATAACTTCAGTGATTACCTACACAACCTTCGAATGCAACTCGCAAGCCTTGCATCTTGAGTTTGCTTGTGGTTAGTGCTCGCAAACAGCCGTCGAAGTTTTACAGGCTCACGTCGACTAATATTAAATTCGTATATCAATGCGTCGCGAGGTTCTCATGACAAACCTTGCCTCCACAACTCTCAAGCCCTAAGTCATTCAAATACGTCATGGCATCTCACGAGCTCAAAGCACGTCTCAAATTTCTCAGTCATTCAAGCCATCTCCTTGTAGCTACTGCCCCAGGAATATCTAGGTTTTTGATCTCCAGATGCAACGAATTAGTTGCGGACAACAATGTTGATCAAGAGGATTTGAAGATGCCACAAACCTGTAATGCATGTGGTACATTAGTGATACTAGGATGGGAATGTAGTTTACAAATAGAGTCTCTAGGATCACGACGATACTCTGGGAAGCGCTCTAATAACATACTTAATCGGCACCGAACTGCAGTTTACTCATGTAAAACTTGTGGAGCAGAAACTCGACAAGCCCTTGATATTATTCCAATATCCAGACATAAAGTATCGGCGATGGGACTCAAAGCTTCTGCAACTAGCAAAAATCAGATCCTGTACCAAGCTACAGTCTCTCAGAATATTGCGACAGAGAAACCCTCATCTTCGAAAAAACGAAAGAGAAATAAGAATAGTAATTTGGAAGCCTTACTGAACAAGAGTAGAGCCACAAAACAATTATCGTCTCAACTGGACTTGATGGATTTTATGGACAAGGTTTGATTTAAATTTGTGAGAAACAATCATTCTAACTTGAAATTGAGACTTTGTCTAACCAGTATCTGACTACTTTAGATCTATCCAATTCTGGCCTCTACAGAGAAGTATCGCGGTTACGGACCTACATATGTCAAATACAGCAAGTATTTGTTCAGCGGTATTCTACCACAGGCTTCAATTATATTCAGCCTATGCTTTCTAAAATCCAAGATTTTAGTGACTCACGAAAAAGCTATAGCTAAAAAAATGCATTGAGAAATAAATAGTCAAGGGCCATGTAACTCTCTTCGATGCCATGCAAGACGTTAATAGGGCTTTCTAGCACGGCAATCTTAGATAAAGCTTAGATCTGGAATTTTCGAAAATAAATAAGAGATGGAACTCTAACCAATGCCCAATTTATGCTCCTTAACCTTAATCATGGGGATCAATACTCATCCGAATCATCTTGCCACTACATGGTCTAATCGCGGTCAACACTCTTCAACGTGGAGTTATTGCGGCAAATTTATGATAAGGCTGTCCTCATGTTGGAAAAATATATCATGTTAGAACATAACTCAAAGCTATATTATTTTCAGTTACGCTTCCATCGTGCACAAAATTTTCAAACTATCGAGCAGCCAAGCAGTATTTGGATTGATATTGAATGAGTGAGCGTTTCTCATTCTCTAGATAACTTCAATCTTTATGATATTTCTAGGAAGGTCAATCTAAAATTCGGGCTGCTACCAGAATATTGAAATACCTGTAGCAAGGAAGACGTCGAAATGGCAGCTCGAGCAGTAGCCTAGCCACTCTCTAAAAATTATTTTGAAGCCGAGTACTTCTTACTAAGTCTCAATGCATCAATTTCAACAAA
Organism: Podosphaera xanthii; assembly: GCA_028751805.1. Classification (NCBI taxonomy): domain Eukaryota; kingdom Fungi; phylum Ascomycota; class Leotiomycetes; order Helotiales; family Erysiphaceae; genus Podosphaera; species Podosphaera xanthii. The sequence continues at coordinate 2,919,024 of JAPWIX010000014.1, forward strand.
TACCAGCAAATGAATATTGGCACGTGATTTTCAGTACAAATTTCTGTGCATGAATTACAGATCCATGGTCGCGAGTCTACAGGGCTAGCTTTGCTGTCTAAGCTCTTGCTCTAATTCAAAGCGGCAAGAATAGGGCACATAAAAATGGATAAAAATCCCGATCAATGAAAAATCAAAAGAAATATAGAAGAGTATAATTTGATTTTATTATCATTGATGTGATTTTAGCAGGGAATATTCAAGTTTTTTACCATCACTCTGCCTGAAATTTGTCATCATAAATTACAAATCCACAGCCATCTCTTCTGAAAGTATATTAATCAACTGTTTTTTATGATGCCATTATTATTATCAACTCAGATTTTTATCACAGCAGTAGAAGCATTGATAACGGAATGGCTTTACTGCATGTCTAGTGGGAACAGAAAAGATATAGAATCAGAGCGATCATCTCTGGATTATTCTCGTGACGCGTTGTGCTGACTCGGTTATGAATCAAGGATATCTGAGGTCTGAAGCTTATGGATATTTTTCCAAGTGACAGAGTTGCTGAAACCTGTCGTAAATATCCAGTCCCGCATTACAAATAATGCACATGCGTGCGCTTTCACATGATATTAGTCGTACACTAATTTTAATGTCTGTATTGTATTCTTGGCACATATCTAGTGTTTTAACTAGTTTCATATCACATGCATGTCCTGTTCTTACATTTAGTTGTTTGGAAGATTAACTAAATGTCAAGGCAAATCAACACCTTGATGTAGCTGCTAATTTGGGACACGGGCGGTTATCTTGGTTTCTACTATGTTCGTCCCTTAAGGACTTTACTGTATATACATTTAGAGCTCTCACCCTTCGAAGATTCTCAGTTCATTGCGTTTACTGAATATCTCTGAAGGCTATATTCGTACCTACTTCATGTCGACCTACTAAGCTTTAAATCTAAGGCTCTATTCACCTGCTTCTTTGTTCGACTGTCATCCTTCTTAACTCCCATGTCGCTCCAGCATTCCCTTATACGATCCACGTCCTACAATAAAACTGACGAGTCATGTATAACATCTTGTTTATACAATAATAGAACTCCAATTTTGATTTCGCATTTGGCTTCAAGTATTGATATTTGAAGAAAGATGTACATAGATACTGCCATGATCTGAGCAGCAAAAACAATAGCCTCCATCGTAATCATCGAGGCGATATTCCATCGACTGCACGCATTCAGTGCCACCATCACATCCATCATCTCTCACAACGTTGACTCCCTTATTTCTATCCCGCTATTCCCTCTATTCGATCCCCACAATTCGATGCCATATAAAGTGCATTTTAGCTTGATTATTGCGCTCGTGATGGCCAAATCAAAATAACCACCTCTTTTAGCGCAGCGGATTACTGAAGAGCTCGAGCTTGCCCAGCGCGTGGCAAGGGGTCGAGCTACTTGGGTTCGATCTTTTCACACCAAGTTTAGGCCAGCCGTTGAAGAGACTGATCCTCTCATCCAGTTATTTGTGCGCAAGCAAATGGGCGCGTTTCTCTAAGCAGTTGCTTCCGGGCACCCTATGGGACTCAACGGCCAAAAACTACCTAAATCGTCGGGCTCCTTACTCAAGCCCAGCCAAAACATCCCACCACGATCCCCCGCGCCTACATCGAAGCAACCTGAAAATTGGGTAGCGACGGTCGCAGCTCCTCCCGCCTTTCCTCCCCTGATTTTGGCTCGACCCAAAATCACCCATTATCCCTCTGGCACGGCTGCCCTGGAACAAACATCAACCCTAAGGGCCCAAAGGCTGTTTTTCGCATTTATGAAGAAGCTCCCCTCCTGAGAGCAGAGGCTACGTCTGTTTAAGCTGCTGTCAAGGAAAATTTTCCCGGCTTCAAAGATAGCCTTGACTCCGTCTCCTGCGGCTCAAGCGGCTTCAGCATCGCCTTTTTGTCTGACGCATCGCTGAAGTTTGCGATGGATAATGCCGAATCCCTGAAGGCATCTCTCTCGGGATCTTTACACCAAGTTGAAGGCCGTTTCGGATACGTTGTCAAATGTATCCCACGCACCATCTGGAAACCGGTATATAACCTAGTGCACACTACATTCGATAATGTCAAAAGAATCGCTCAGGATCAGACAGGCGCCGCTTCCTCTAACGCTCGCTGGTCGCAGCATGAAGATAACTTCGATACTTTTCACACGGCAGTCATATTTTTTCCAAAAGAAGAGCGGAATTTTTGGATTGTTGGCAGCACCCCTTCTCGACGATATATCCTCAACCTGAAGGTATTTCGGTGCGACGCTTGTTTTGGGTTTCATTAATCCTCCCGCTGCCGTACTCAAGCTTTGTGCGCCCCATGTGGAACTCTCTGTCACTATGGAGAATGCCACCACCTTCGCTGATGTATCAACTATTTGGGGCCTCATCCTACATATGATCTTAACTACCCTCTCCGCCCTCGCCCTTTCACAGGCAAACTTGTTAACCCCTCCGAAAGATTGATTAGTGAGACTGGCTCACGTAATTAAAACAATCTCCGAAAGGCACGTCGTGCAGAAGCTGCTACTGCTGCCGCTGTCGCTGCCTCTAATTCTAACTCTCTCGGTAGTTCCGGTGCGCCGTCACTCTTCACTGGAGCCTCCACCATCTCCTCCCAAAATCCGTCTTCTGCCGGCCAAATTAGGTTCACCTCACTCGCATCGGCCTCGAATAGATCTATGGAAGTAGACTCAGACGAGTCAGTCACTTACGGCATTTCTAATCCTACTATCCATGAATAATAGGGCTTATTTTAGGAATACCCCCCGCCTCACCTTCGTTTCCTACACGCAAACGTTGGGCGTAGGGGATCTTCTCACTTCATCCTTTTGCAAGCTGCATTTTGTGTCAAATATGATGCGATCTGTGTCCAAGAGCCCTGAACAAGAACAATAAACTTTAAAAATGTGACTAAGTCTCACCCAGCTTGCGTCACTTTCACCCCTCCCAACCGAGACCAACAAAATTCGCGCCCTGTTGGAAACTCTGCGAGACGGGTTTCAGATATTGCAACATCGAGATCAATTAGACGTTTGAGCCTAGTTGGGAAGATTTGGTACAAAGGATGATTGTTCATGCTGTCTTGGACACCGTATGTTTTATCATTAACTGATGGGGGTGTATAAACTTCACTAGCGCCTACAGCTCTCACAGTATTTTTGTATATACTTTATGGTTACTTTGACTTCTATACTCGAATAAGGAAAAACTGATTATATTCATTTTACACACGAAGTTTAGAGATACTGTGATATACATCCTCAGAGAGATTTTTGCCTCAGAGAATCGTGATACAGTAATCATCTTAACAGATTATGAGACCAAGTTTGTTCATATACTACTTGAGTTATTCTGAATAAAGCTTCCTTCATTCAATTACCATCTTATCTATTTTCATTAAGTTCAATTACCTTAAATTTTGTAAGAATATAGAATAATATTAGCCGAAAATCATTATAATTAGAGCTACAATAAGAATAACACTCAAGTACACAAACAATACATAAATTATGAATATACACAAACAATACACAAATTATGAATATACACAAACAATACACAAATTATGAATATACACAAATAATACATAAATTATGAATATACACAAACAATACACAAATTATGAATATACACAAATAATACATAAATTATGAATATACACAAACAATACACAAATTATGAATATACACAAACAATACACAAATTATGAATATACACAAATAATACATAAATTATGAATATACACAAACAATACACAAATTATGAATATACACAAATAATACATAAATTATGAATATACACAAACAATACACAAATTATGAATATACACAAATAACACAAATATAGATTATATACATAAAATATACATAAATATACAAATTATACAGTTGAATACTCTGATACTACGGTATTAATCGTGTATAGGCGCTAAAATTCGACTTTTACAGGGTATATAGGCTTTTACTAACTTGAATTAGCATGACGATAAGTAGATCTCCCCACCTAAACTTTAAATTTGTATGGCAAAAATTTCACAACGAAATATTCGTTGGTTTTGCTTTTTTGGTCCATTATAGCCCTCTATTCACTTTTTAATTCATTAATACATTTCATAAATAAATTATACTTCTATCTAGCTAATAATTTACATATCCGCCTTCAGCTTCGTAAACGGCTCTGATTCTTCGGGGCATCGAATCTATCAGTTTCTCCAAGTCATCCCCATTAAACCCCAGATCCCACGCCTCGTTCACTATTTGACGAAGATGCCCTTGACTCCGCTGCCCCCCTTGATCCAACGCTGGATAAAGACGCTCCATGTACGCTTTCATATAACTCCACAAAGTTTCTATCGGATTTAAATCAGGAGAATATGGCGGCCACTCCATTAGAGAAATATTCCTCCTTTCAAACTCACGCATAGTTTGCCTCGACTTGTGAGGAGGGGCGTTGTCCTGCATCACATCTAGTCCTGGTTCCCGAAAGACCGCACTCTCTATGAGAGGCACTATCCTCTCGCAGTAACTGGCCGCAGTGATATGGCCCCACTACTTCTCCCAAATCAGGCAAGGCCCCTTCTGTCGTCCAAAGAAAGATCCCCAGAACATCCACCCAACTCTCCTCCGCGTCTTGGCTAGGACACAGGTATCTTCGTACTCTTCCCCAATCTTTGACTTAAACTTAGCTCAAGGGAACTCTAAATCTTAGGAGCCTTTAAGGGACTACTGACCTTTCTTGTGACCCAACGATCACTTTGCCGACCATTCATAGCCCAAGTCTCGTCGGACCAGAGGACTCTCATCCAATGTTCCTTCCGCCAGTGGAGATGTATTCTGGCTAACTCATATCTCTTCAGTTTGTTGACTGAAGAGATAGGAGGTTTTAATCGTGCAATCCTGCGTGCATATCCCCTCTTTGCCAGTTCACGTCGGATCACATTCTCGCTCACACCAAAGTGCCGAAATATAAAATGTGCAAGTTGGAAAAATGACATCCGACGATTTTCCGATGATAAACAGACGAAAAATTCTATTTCATCGACCTGGGAACTACTTAGAATAGGTGGCCTACCACTGGAGTACTGAGGCTCGGTATTTTCAACGCTCATGGTGTATTGTACCTGTCGCCATGTAATCCCAAGGCGTTGAGAGATTTTGACGTAACTGTGTCCCTCACTGGCCAAGGTTCTAACCTGCACATGTTACTCTCTTAACCTTATCAATTTGTAGATTTCAGACTTACTTGAATACGTTGAGTTTGTGTTAGGCGTTTTGCATAAGTAGGAGATGCTGATGATGGAGAAGGTTGTTGAGGTGAATCCATCTTTGCGGCAATCTAGTACAGTAAATTAAAATCTTCTAAAGTAGTTGACTTAAGGTTCAGATGCACTCACATGAAGTAAAAATTAGATAGATGAATGAAATAAAAGTATGCCGTTGAGCAAAATAATAGTAAATAGCTGACAATGATTTAAACGAAACGACCTTAGGTGTGCGCGAGTGAAGAAAGGTGCAGGCATGAAGGTGGGCGTTGGACTTCATATACAGATGCATATCTCTTATGCCTTAGGCCATAAGATTTTAAAATTTGAAGCTAACAGGGATACTGTGGATCTATCGTGAGGTAACCTGGAATATCACCACTTTATCTCCACTTTATCCCCGCTTTAACCCCTGTACCCTATAAGAAGCGGATCAACGAACAATACCCTATCATGAGAGTACTTGCAATCATTCAGTGGCAAGAAGTTGAAATAATTTAGTACATCAAACCTTGGTGAGCTACATACATCCTCGCATGATATTCATTTACACCCGTATTGTTTTGCAGGGGCTAAACTGTAGATCTTTATACATAAGAAGAAGTTCTCTATGATAGTCACATGGAGGGATCCTGCAGCTCTGATGAATTCGGCCATGATATACGTTGAGAGTACTACAGGGGGTCAAGGGTAAGTGAAATCTTCACTTAATCGACAGGGGTTGGCGTGCAGGGGTAATGTTAGCCTTAAACAGCAGGCGGTGAAGGCACGGTGAAGTCCCTTAAGCAGGGCATCCCAGTACTATTACATAATTTTCTGTGCCAAGTTTCATTTCATCTAAAGTACCGGACGTGCTAAACGGACAGTCCCAAATGCTGGCTGGACGTCCCTGCAAGTAGATTGCGCTTCCACGCTAACCAAATCTGCATTGATCAGCGATCTCGTCGAATTTTTTTGCGCTACTCCAAATTTGGTCACTATCGTTACAAGTATAGTAGTTACCATGACAACTTAGAGCCCGTGTTTAACAAACATAACATAAAGATACCATTTAGAAATATTGGTCCTGGAATTGCCTTGATAACTTTTCCAAATCGTCCAATTCTATATTCCAATTTCATATTCCTCACCTCCAACTTCGCCTCACTTATTGAACTACCAAATTACAATGGCTGAATTGAACTTTAATGCGCTATCAGCATCAATCAACATATCTCAAGATACTAATGAAAGAGGTATTTTTCCCTTTCTTTCTAATAAAATACATATTGGCTGATTTCTCCAGGAATGGTTACCGGAAGTGCTCTTTTAGAGGCCCATGATGGGCATCAAAGTATACCAAATAATGAGGATACCCGTATGCTAAGCTCCTTAAAACTAATTCATTTACGGCAAAATTTCCACTAATACGCAATTTCTTCAGTCGAGACCCAGTGCGGAAGTATGGAAGAAATAATTGGTATCCGGATCGACCAAATGGAGGACTGTAAGAGAGCTGTCGAGCACCTAGCTAACGAAAATGGATTTGCGACAGTCATCCGGAGATCTACCAAAAAAGATCCTCAAACTGGTATTTACTTAAAGATTGAGCTGGTCTGTACTAGGAGCCGTCAACCTGAGCTGAAAGGATCCGGGAAACGAAGAACTCTAAGAGGCCGAGTCGGATGCCAATGGAAGGGATACATAGCCTTCTACAAAAGAGAGAACATCTGGAAATTTAATGTCCAGAGAGACTTCCATAATCACTATCGGGTAAATGCAGAGCGTATTCCCGTTATTAGTCGCCATAAACGCAACGGTAACGTTGAAGTTTTAAATCAGATTCGTGCGCTTAACAATAATCGACGTCTAACTGCCCAAGACATTGCTGAAGAAGTTGGTCGAAAATATTCTCTGGAGGTTACGGCCAAAGATGTTCAGAACATTCGAGATGAAGACCAACGAGCACTGCTCGGAGGAAGGACCCCAACGCAATAATTCTTGTATAACCTACAAACCGATAGCTCTGCTTTAGTAGTAGATTTCCAAACCGACGCCCAGAATCGTGTTGAATATGTGCTATGGACATATCAGTGGTCAATCGAAACCTGGAAAAACCATAACGAAGTCATTTCACTTAATGATACCTACAAAACTAATCGATTCAATCTTCCACTGATGCAGATCACTGGAATAACAGGCATGAATTCCACCTTTAACGTCGCCTGGGCTTTGATCAAGGATGAGCGGCAAACATCCTATCAATGGGTTTTAACTCGGCTGCAAAGGATAATGGATGAGCATCAAATACCTTTGCCTATGGTCATAATCACCGATTATGATACGGCGCTAAGAAATACCCTCGAAACTGTATTCCCTCGAGTCCCAACCCAGCTCTGTTTGTGGCATGTTATGAAGAATGTTGTATATAATATTGGCAAGAAATAGAAAGGTACTTTAGAAGGTACTCTTCTCGGAGAAAGGCTTGGCGGGGTTGGGACTGGAATAAGAAGAGAGGGCAACCATCTTGAGCACGAAGATGCTAATGCTAATGCCCACGCTGAATCTGTCGCAACACACTTGATGGAAGGGCCAGAAAGAGCTGTTTTCGGCGGGAACGCCCGGCCAAGAATAAATATTAATTCAGTGCAGCAACCTGGGCCGGGTCGGTCCTTCGAAGACAGTGCGGATGGAATTTTGAGTGCTTGGAGGGTTTGCGTTTATGCCGAAACCGAAGAGATGTTCACCAACAACTGGCGAATACTTGAAAGAGAGTTTTCTGATCAGCGAGGTAAGCAATCTCTAAACGGTTTAATCATAGAAAAAACAGCCAAATAAGATATCCATAGATATTATAAGCTATTTGTCAACAACATATCTCCCTGTTGTTGATCAGTTTGCCTTGTTCTCAACCAAACTTCACCGAAATTATGGAGTCAAAGCAACTTCGAGAACTGAGGGGTCTCACTCTTCTCTCAAAAAGCACCTCAAAAACCGAAATGGTGACCTCATCGCTCTCAACAATGCCATAACCACAATGAGAGAAAAACAAGAGAGAAACTACCGAAACGAGATGGAGAAGCAAATGCATAAAGTGCTTCCTCAACATAGATCACAGTTATTTATCTTGGTCAGATATAGAGTCAGCTTTGCAGCACTACGTATGCTCGAGGATCAGGCAAATCAAGCACACAATAACTCGAGGATGCCTCAGACCGTCAACTGGACTTGTAGTGGAGTTTTCACGGCGCAATTCGGTCTCCCATGCTGGCATCGATTAGTCGACGTTTTGAATACCAACGGTACGATTGAGATGCGCTCTATCGATCCGCACTGGTATCTCACAAAAATACCTCTACCTCAAAGAGAGGAAGACTTACGCCGCATTCTCGATCCTGCAGTTATCCCTCGTGGGCGTCAACGTACAAGGCAAGACGCAAGCGTACGAAGAGATCGTTCTCATGACGAGCTTCTACCTGTAAGACGTATTCAAGCGTCCGTTACTGCACCTCCCGAGCTTCAATCTTCAGCGGAGTCTCAATTGCCACCCCAGCAGGGTTTAATAGAGCGACGCCAGCCTACTCCATCAAAGTGCAGTATTTGCGGTCAGTCTGGACATCGCTTTAATAGCGCACACTGTCCTCTTAGTGTTCGGAATTAGGCAAGTTTTCTTGATTTGTTCTTGTATGCCGCTCAAAATACGTACATGTAATTAGTTCTTATACACAGTCTTCCCTTTTCAGTAGAATAGTAAATACTTAGATATAAATTTATTTCAAATGAAGAAAGTGTACCACACGTATGCATATGAGCCCATCGATTGAACATCATTGATAGGAAAAATGTTGAAGATAATTACGCGTAACTAATTGTTATTGTACGGTTTGATGTCAGTAATATGTAACACGATGTGGAGTAGCGCAAAAAATATTCGACGAGATCGCTGATCAATGCAGATTTGGTTAGCGTGGAAGCGCAATCTACTTGCAGGGACGTCCAGCGAGCATTTGGGACTGTCCGTTTAGCACGTCCGTAAAGTACAGTAGAACTCCTCTTAGCTAATAGTAGGTCCCGGTATAAGTGTTGAAAAGATTCATTGTAACTTGGACTTTTATATTTGCAACACTTACCCTTGCAGGTCATTATGCGTGCAGGGATAAGTATTGCAAATATAAACGGTAAAATTTATATGAATCTCTTCATTAATTATACCGGGACCCAGTATTAGCTAAAAAGGGTCCTACTGTATCCTTTTAACTCGATTCTACCAGATTCTGATCAGTTAATATGCGCTAACCCCAATTTTCACTAAACACCTGGAACAATATTTTACTTCATTACACAAACTTTACCAAATCTTTAGCGCGATAGAAAATACAATGAGTTTCATGAGTCCAATAAAAATTTGTAATTTCCAATCAAACAGATAAATGTACCTCATTGCTAACAAAAACCTTTGCAGAATGAATACTCAAATTGCTCCACTTGTTAGCAGACGTGCGCTTTATCTTACTCGAGATCAGAGATTGCAGTTGATTACAGGAATTCAGTTACAAGAAAACTTTCCCCATAAATTAACTACATCTAGATACTTACACTCCACAGAGCCGGACTCTCTAACAAAGAAATAACAGATCAACTTGAAGTCACAATCCTTCATGTTCGGAATACGGTCAGATCTCGTCGTGCCTTTCCCCAACCTCAGACAGGACGTTCACAGCTCTTAAGGTCAACCCAAGTTGATGAGTTGGAAGCATTTGTTTGTTCTTCGCGGGAAACTAGGCAAATGTCGTTTCTTGAACTGGCTCTCTACTTTCGTCGTTGGAGTGCAGGTGAATACGCTATTCAGAACGCGCTCAGAAAACGAGGTTACGAGCGGCGAATTCCACGTAGCTTCCCCGCTTTCTGAAAATCATCGTGCGGTTCGAATCTGGTGGAGCGAACAGCATCTACGTTGGCGTCAAGAGTGGTCACGAGCTCTTTGGAATGACGAGACATGGATAAACGATAGCTGTCAGGCGCCGTTCTCGGGAGCGCGGGGCGAAGTCTAACAGTAACGACTCGGGATGAGAAAATGCAAGGAGGAACGCGATGCGCGTTTGGGTCTGGGGGCGATTAGGGAATATAGAGGAGCACGAGGGGCACTCGAGGAGACTGAAACCAAGAGGTGACGGAAGGTCACTAAAGAGGCAGGAGGACGAAGGTCAGGTTTGTCAAGATTACAACTAATCCTAAAGACAGAAAACAAAACGTGAAGCTTGCAGGGCTTAGGGAGCAAATTACTTAAATACATATAAGCAAAACCCGAAGCGAAATGAGGTGATACTAACACCAACGGCTGAGCCTGAGGCATCCAGTCTGGAGAATCCTGACAATAGCCGAATAATGATTGGATATGTTACCAGAAAGGTTAGTCAAATCTTATTCATTTCCAAAAATTTCTCGGACTCTAATATCGTCAAAAGAGAGGCCAAGACTTTGATGACACTTGTGTTATCGATCGTTACTAGAAGAACAACTCTTGGATGTTCTGGGGAAGCCTTGCGGGAATTGAACGAGGTCCTTGTGTCTTTTGGGAGCGGGAGTGGGGAAGTATGACCTCTAAAGTACATAGTGAACACATCCTCCCAAGGATAGATAATTGGATCAGAGAAAAGAGAGAAGAGACGAGCCATGATTATATCTTTATGCACGATAACGCCTCTGTTCATAAAGGACGTCCGGCTAGGGAGTTTCTCGATACCAATGGAGTTGAATCTATGCCTTGGCCTGCTAACTCTCCTGACTTTAATCCGATCGAGAATGTATGGAGTATGATGAAATACTACATACAAGAACGTTACCCAGAGTTTGAGCAGACGAGACAACTAAACAGGGCGGAGATTCGACCCATTGTGCTAGAGGCATGGTATCCCAGTTCAACAGAGGAAAAGCTCACACAACCGATTGGGAGTATGACTGGAAGGTGTGAGGAAGCATTGAATGCAAACGGGGTACCATTTCATATTAGCCTTAAAAATCTGTATCAACAGCTGTGAGAGTTATAACCCTTGTTGGATCTCGGGCCCTGGCCCTTGTATAATTATGCCACTGTCCGTGCAGTGCTAGTTTGTGTACATGTACATATACAGGGGGACAAGGGTAAGTTAACGAATGTTAGAGAATAAGTTATGTGCTCTATATTTATGTGTTTATACTATCGGAATAAACAGAATTAACTGTCTAGTATTCGTTAACTTACCCTTGTCCCCATGTACTAGTTAAATCGGACGCATAGGAAACAGGGATGCAGTCAATAAACTAATGAACCTTCGCTAAAGCGTTGCTGACGATTATCAAAATACATATACCAAGCGAGATGATGATAGACGTTTGTAAAGATGTTTTAATGGCGTTTAGGCGTTGATGATAATTCATATAGCTTCGATCTAATTCTGAAGTTTGTACAATCGGTTTTGATGATCTTGGGTTGGTTAGACTCAAGAAGAATATGGAATTGGAAGAAAGGTATATAGGGCTACTTGATTGTATGTTAAGCTTCACGCACTTCTTAATTTATTAAATTTAACCTCTACTTGGAGTTATTCGAGGACGGGCCTCTCACAACAGCAAACCTGAGGGGGATGAAGACGGCGTTTCTACCTGTACGTGGTGTCCCCTATGAACCTGGAGTTTGTCTTCAGAGCCAACAGAAACACGCATTACTTGGTCACGGAGGAAAAGTCATCCAAACCAGTTTCCGGGGCGTACCCAGCTCCCATTATGGTGGTGATGGATCAGACTAAGTTGGCCCTTTTTACTAAGATGAATTCTCACTGTTTACAGACATCCTGGCATTACACTGTCTCCCGAGGAAAGAGCACCACTACCTGAGCGCTGGTGGTGTCGGTGTAAGGAGGATATCTGGACGATGGGATATTAAGGAGATACAGATGGGGATACGCACCTCGTGTGGCTCTGGTGTCTAGGCCTTGCCTGGCTAGAGTTGCAGGTTTTTTGAGACTTTTTCCCGCGTACCGGTTTCCATGGCTGCTCTTTTTCAATTTTTCTTGAGCAGAAGGTTCCGTAAAAAAGGTGGTTGAATTCTACGGCTAATTACTGAGCTAAATGGCTACCCGTCATGGGTCAATGTATCAATGATCTTATTTATTTATTTATTTATACTATTTAAGGTCCTAGGCATACGCCCTAATGTCCACTTTGGGTCCAGGACCGGCGGAGCCGGCAAGGATCATGGCCTCAGGCATGCCCTACTCGTTCACGCCCGTTATTTAAAAAAAAAGAGAATGAAAGAAATAACAGTAAAGAAAGATAAGGAAAGACATAAATATCAGGGCTAGTCCAGCATTTCTCACACCAAGTTTTCGCCCGCCACTTTAGATTCTGGCATTCTATTGTATACTCTCCTCGCGTCCAGCAGAGGATGAGTTAGATGATTGGTCATCAAAGCAACCTGTAGTCCGTACAAATTCGGTGAACTTCTTCAAGCAATTATGTCCGAGAAGTTGGCGTCTAAAGGTATCCATGCTCGTACCGTTTCTAAGTTTCCGCATTTTATTTGCGTGTCTCCTACAGCGAATAAAGTGGATGGGAGATGTCTCCTGTCTACAGACACATTCAAGATTAGCATCTATGTGGTTTAAGCGACGATGATATGCCGCGAAGTCTCCATGTCCAGTTCTGGCAGCAAGTAATTTATGTAATAGCTTCCTTGGTAGCGCTAGCTCAGGCGGCTTTTTCCGACGCATTTTAAGGTCCAAGTCATGGTACCGAGCAGGACAAACCTCGGACCACCATTTATCCACTAGTTCTTGGCGTCGCTATTGCATAAGTCGACGTAAATAGGATAAAGATATAAAATGAGGTCGAGTATTTCTCTCAGGGAGATCTCGCAAAGCAATGCGGGCTTCTGAATCCGCTCCTTCATTTCCTCCAATATTTGAGTGACCTGGCACCCATCTAAACTCTGCGTTTGTTGACTTTGCTAGATTATGAAATAAATAAGTTAGCCGGATATTGGATGATGAATTTCCAGTTTGTAAAGCCATCACTGCGGCCTGGTTATCGAGAAGTATAAATATCTTTTCGTTATTTTGTCTTTCTGACAAAGCAGCTCGAAGCGCCATAGTTGCACCAAAGATTTCTGCGTCATATACTTCTCCGCCATGTAGTATTCCATGTCCTCTTTTAAATGTATCTCCTCCACGCTGAAGAACATATCCCCAGGAGGAGCGTCCGAGACCCTCTGATGATCCGTCGGAATACGCACATATATCTGCTATGCTTATTGAGCATATCCAACGCCGATAACTCTGAATCATATCTGCCTTTGTTCCAAGCATTGGGGTATACACCGGGGCTGGTAATGGCTCCGCGGCTTCAGAATTAGGTAGCTGTCCGAGAGCTCGTTGGACTCGAGACATTTGACACTCGGGTCTTTTTGAAAGCCTTGGCTTTAATTTGTATTTTAAAGTGCCTACATTAGGACACATACTCGCTCTAATTCGAAGAGGGTGACGATCATCAAGAGAGTTTAGACGTGCGGAAAGACGCAGTCGATAACCTTCTAGAAGTATGCGAGCTGGGGGAGTTCCTGCCTCTCTGTGCAGTACTACATTCGGTGTAGTTCTCCATACAGGTAATGCAGCTCTTAAAGCCACATGTAGGACTTTATCTATAAGCCCACAGTGAAATGATGTAGGTGGTTTTATTGTGCCGTTTGCTTTTGGTCGAGACAACCCAGGCCACCAGACTTCAGCACCGTAAGTCGCTACCGGCACCACACAGGCGTCTACTGCCGTTATGAGAGCTTTTGGAGCAGCTCCTCTTTTCACAGAGTTTAGTTGCCGCATATGATGTGCTAAACTAAGTGCCTTTCCACACCAGGTTGATACATGGTGCTTGAATGAAAGATTAGGGTCGAGATATACACCTAGCCAACGAATATTCTCAGCGGGTAGACTTATCTTCCCATCTACCACAATACCAGCGGGTTCTTCTCTCTTTCTCCCAGGAAATTGAATTACCTCTGTCTTTTTAGGGTCGAATAGAACAGCATTTTCAGCTGCCCATTTCGTAATGCTGTCAACTTCTCGCTGTGCTGCAGCTGTAGCTTCTTTGACTGTACGTCCAATGCCTAGAATTCCGATATCATCCGCATAGCTAAAACGTGCGATTTTATTCCCACTTTTCATCGGTTCCGCCATGTAAAGTAGGAAAAGTAGGGGAGAGATAGGTGATCCTTGGGGAACACCACACACTAGCTCTTTGGCTTCAGTTACTCCTCCTTGAAAACGCACTTGTACTCTACGATTTTCAAGAAACGATTTAGTCCATTGAAGGATTGAGTTGGGCCATCCTTGTGCTTGCATGCGCCAAATGAGTCTGTTATGCAGCACTGCATCAAAAGCCCCCTCTACATCCAGCGTAACAAGTGTTGAGGCCCAGCCTTGTGTCTTGGCTTCCTCGATGTCATGTACTACGCAGGAAACTAGATCTGTTGCTGATCGTTTGGGTAGTGCTCCAAACTGCTGTCTACCTACAATCTCTGTAATTATGGCGAGGTGAGACATTCTCTTTGCCAGTAACCTCTCTAATCCTTTACCTAAGCAAGACAAAAGCGCAATGGGCCTCCATCCCTTCACTGATGCGGGGTCACGCCTTGCTTTTGGTATAAAAACTATTTCGGCAAGTTTAAAGCACCTTGGGTGACAGCCCAGTCGGAGACAAGCACGAAAGAGTTGAGTAACATGAAGTTTTATTTTTTCCCAACATGCTCCAAGAAGCTCGACGGAGATCCCATCGGCTCCTGGGCTAGTGTTACCACTTCCGATTGTACACTTCCGAACTTCGAGCTCTGATAGTTCGTCCGACCAAGGAATTCGTGCTTCTCCTGGTATTGTACAGGGAGGAAGGTCATCAGATGCTGAGAAACGTGATAGTAAGGAGTCCCTGAGGATAGATGCGCGTTCTGCCTGGTCTGTTATAAATCGCCCTTCATGTCGAAGGGGGGGAGTGATGCTGATAACTCGAGGAGCCGCCCACTGCATAAGTTTATACACATCTCGAGAGGATTTCATATCTTCCACCTTTTTCTTCCAGTGCTCTCTTTTTGCCGAGGCAACGGTGGTCCTAAGTTTCCACGCTTTTGTGCTGCGCTCAGATTCATCCACTGCTTCTCGGTAGTCCAAGTGGGCAAACTTGCATTCGGGAGTCCACCATGGTGCACTTCTTCCACTTTTTTTTGTTAGATCTCTTTCCAACTGCTTTCAGGGCGTTAGTAAGAGCCCAACATATTCCCTGAGCAAATTCCTCTAACTCCTCTACCGTGTTCAAATCAGTGATTGGAGGTAGCCATTGTGAGACTACTCGAGTAAATTGGGGTAAATTTTCTTTGGAAACTTTGAGTTTGCCATTATATGTTGGTGAGTTCGCAGTTGATAGTTTGTGATTGGGGACAAAACCACAAATCGGAAGATGGTCGCTGGTCATGCACTCTTCAGTGCCGACCCAAGCCATAGTTTCACTTATATTTGTGAAAGCTAAATCTAACGTATTTCCGGCACGATGTGTCGGTTCATCTACTATAAGACAATTTAGATGATGTTTCTCCGCCCATTTTTCTATTTCCTCGCCTTGTCCGTAGTAACTACTGGCGCTAGGTTTCCAGGCCCAATAGACGGAGTTAAAGTCTCCAATTGCTATAGTTCTAGGAGTCGGTGTCCAGTTAAGAAGAGGTTGCACAGCACTGGGGTCGTGTAGCGCTTTGTAGACATTTAAAAACATGATATCATTAACTTCCACCCAGCAATAATCACCAGTAGGCGATTGTGAGTACCTCTGCTCTGAGGTTAATCTTTTAGGGTCTTTCCTGATGTACGTGGCTGCCCTAGGTCGTATATTATCTCCTCCAAATGGAAGATATAAATCATAGAATGGATGTGTCTTCGTGCGATCAAACCACCAAGGTTCTTGTATTAACAAGACATCAATTTTTAATTCGCAGCCACGAGCTAGCGCGATGTCTTGTGTAGTTCCCCCCCTTCCTACGTTAATTGACATAAAATTTAGAACGTCCTGGAGGGGATAGCAACCCTGTGGGTTGCCCTTCATAACCGTCTTGCGTCGACCGTCGAATCTTCGACAGGAGAAGCTTGTGTGTTGTCAGTATTATTCTCAGCTTCTGGCAGCGGACTATTTGTGAGATCAATATTCATGCTTTCCACAGTGGCAGCAGTCTCCTCTGCAGCTCTTGCTCGAAGCACTGCTTGATACTCTCTATCCCCGGCCTGTCGATAAATTTTCATTTGCTCTTTAGTGGGAGCTCCGGAGCGAGTAGGACGCGCTAGACACCTACGACTATCTGAGCGATGTGGTCCACCACAATTGCGACACTTAGTTGCTGCCTTGCAAGCGTCTGTAGCATGATTGGTAGAGCCACAGTTACTGCAAGACGGGGCTCTAGAACAGTTCTTGTCCGGATGATGACCGTTGCAGCGTTTACAAAATTGTAGTGGATGTTGCTTTTTGAAGGATCTAGCGATTCCAGATTCGTCGAAAACCCTAAAACCGATACGTGGTGCCTTTAAAAAGAATGCCATCCATGTTCTGTGTGGAGCTTCTGGTTTGTTTCGACCGTAAAGTTTCACATAAACAGGTCGCATAGAGCAGACCCGCTCAATCTCATCAGAAAGCATAGAACTACTTATTTCTACCTCTCCGTGCTCCTTGCGAATCGACGATGGTACAGTAGGGATCAGAACTGATGCCCAGTTGGTAGCAGGTTCCAACTTGGCTCCTGACAAAAACAGTCCGTTTCCTGCATTCAAAATGGCTTCACGAGCTTCTGTACTGCAAGGACTCAATGCGAATCCAGAACGGACAGGCTTGATTTTCCCAATCAGTGCAGGTGAGATAGAAAGTTTTCTGACAATTGATTCCCGAATTCCAGCAGGAGATAGCTTACGCCACTCGTGTTCTTGTGGCAGCCGAACAAAGAGTCTTCTATCCGAGGTGTCTACCCTTGATGAAGCACTGGATGTGGGCTTGTCTTTGTTAGTTACACTTTGGGCTGGTTTCCTCACCGAAGCTACTTGTATTTCCGTGTTCAAGGTTACCCGAGCTTTCTTCATACCCTTACGAGCCACTGTTGCCCACGTGTTTTCTACCGCTTTAGGTGTCTAGATAGACTAAACGTCTCTTGTACTTTCTTTGCACTTGATTCCGTGCTCAGGATATTTCTGGGGACTGCTACAGCAATTTTGTTTCCTGCAGTTTTATCTTTTCCCATTCCATATCTAATATCTTTTTTTGGTCGAGAGTGTAGCGGAATTTTTGGAGGATTGGGTGAGGTATCGACCGCTGCAAAATTGGCAATGGCCAATTGTAGGTATGCCTTAAAGGCTACAACTTCTTCTTTTTCAATATCGTCTGTGAAATTTGCTAAGGTGCTTTCTATGCTACTAAAAGCAGTGGTACAAATCATTAGGCGTGCGTGCCAGGCACGTTCACGGCGTTGTCTGATCGCAACAATTTCGACTGGTTCCTTTGGTAGGAACGCGTTCTCCATGTTTGTATTGTCGCTACTGTATTTAGTAGGTCTTTCTGTAACAGGGCGCTTAGATGGAGCAATCAGCTTGTGGATATGTCTGGTGTCTGTTGTCTTAGGTGGTTCTAAGTTTGGCGGTGGTGGAGGTGGCGCGATATGGGGAGAGGGGTTGGGAATTGGAGGAACTGGGGGAAGGGGGTGTGGTTGGTGGCTCGATTCCGTCGTAGGAGCTTGTGATTCTTGTGATATTTCCATTGAATCAGTCATTTTTGTAAATCCTCGTGTTTGGACTTGCGATGTTGCAAAATTATCAATGATCTTAGGTTTGAGGAAAAAGGGGATAGGAGCACTGTAATAGGTGTGGCTTGGGTCAGAGAGGAGCCCTAGTATAGTATTATAATAGTCTTTGACTCTACATAGCACGAATAAACACCACTACAAACAAAAAACAGCAAACCTGAATTGCAAGTTTTACGTTGACGTATGAAATCGATTTTTTAGGCTTAGCGCGAAACAAAGTGGGGAGAGACAGGCGACTTCACTTTTGTCGACCTCAATTTCTCTCACCTTATTTTTGAACAGAGTTTTAAGCTTTACCATATTCGGCCTCGCTTGATTGTAATCATCGAGGTAAATTACTATGTCAGGGTAAATATCGGCAAAAAAACCCCCTGTAAATGACAGACGACTTTACTTAACCTTGATCCCCTATAGGATGTCTTGTAAGGGGAAATGCTGAATGGACGTGTTAGCTAATGAGATTTTTCCGTAAAACATTTACACCCATGCAACTTTCACCAAAAAACAATCTAAATTCAAATTAATTTTGAGGATATTATTTTTCATTTCTATTCAAAGTTCCTATAAAAATAACTGTAAATATCACAGCTAATGGTCTATTGATCCGCCTTGCGCTCGAATAACTGCCAAGCACCTGTCTTGCATATCACTGATATTATTTGCGAGAGTTTCAGGCTTTATGCATTCCTGCCAGGCTTCTTCCACAAGGGCTTGAATTTCAGCCCTCCTACGCTGCTGTCCCAGATCGGAGTCTCCATATCGATCCTTTATATATGACTTCATCAATCTCAATAAATTTTCGGTTGGATTCAAATCAGAGGAGTAAGGCGGCCAGACCATAGGTACTATCCCATGTTCTCCAAGGTACTCCTTCACGACAACTGCGGTGTGAACGGGAGCGTTGTCTTGCATAAACTGCATAACATCCATTCTTGCAAAGCTTGACCTTAGAAATCCAGCAACCTCTGGGATTATACTTTGACGATAACCTTCCCCGGTTATTCTCTTCCAGCTTGTTTGCCAGAACACTAAGGGACCTGCTTGGGTGCAGGCAGAGTATCCCCATAACATCGAAGAATTATTTTTCGTATGGCGATCGATGATGCATGCTCTTTGGTACTCTTCGTGCTCATGTAAAAATCTTTAATGTTTCGCATCTCTCTTTAACTAATGAAACGTAAACTGACCATCCTGGTGATATGCACTTTTTTGACTGGACCATCGTTTATCCACGTCTCGTCAAACCAGATTATCCGACACCAGTCATTTAGACTTAAAGACTGATGTGATTCAGCCCACTCATGCCTTAGTCTTCCATGTTCGTTAGAGAGAGGAGGCTTATCTCTGGCAATGCGCCTGCTGTAGCCTCTTCTCTTGAGAGCATTTTGAGTTGCATCTTCGCCAAATTCTGTTGTAGAAAATTAACTGCTAGCTCCAGGTACGTAATCTGCCGAGTCTCTTTTGAGCTTCAGATAAATATTTCTTACTCGTCTTGTTATCCGGGATTTATTCTTGGTTTTCGACCAGTGCTTTTTCCTGGCTCAACACATCCCATATGAATCGTATATTTAATTTGATGAATAGTATCTCCAAGTTTATAAGAGATCTCCTTATCGGTTTTTGCAGCTTCATGAAGTGTTAAAACCTGATTTGAAGTAGCTTATACTCGTAAATAGAATATTTCCAATATTGTAAACTCACTTGAAGCCTCTGATCTCGATATAGCTTACTTGACTGTCTGCGAGCATTTGTGGAGATATTTTGGGAGTTCATTCTGTGAGAACATGAACCAACAAAAAAGTGCAACTTCCGCAAGACTTACCTGTGAAACTCTGAAATATTTGTAAATATTCGTCCTGTTACTTTTTTTCTATACTGTTATATCATAGGAAATTTTAGGAAATTGCTTTGCAGAATTTATCGGATGAAAGAGACGATAGAGATTGGGAAAACTAGAATTTGACGAGATGGAGCAGGTAAAGAGGGGTCGAGTAGGGCAAGTAGACAAGAGTGGATGAAATGACATCAACACTTCAGCTTGATGGTTATGTAATATAATTTATTGGGAGCATCCTGTAACTAATTTGTATATTCCCCGTAAAAACCTGGGATATATCCCTACATTTCTATGTCGATCACTGAGTAAAAGATGCCCTTGAGGCCCTGTTTGTACAGGCTACCAGGGGCAATTTGTTTTACTTGTATGTAGTATTGCAGAGCTAAATATTGTTACTAATCAGACAAATGTAGCGCTGTTAGTAACAGTATTTAGGGCTGCAATACTACATGCAAGTAAAACTAATTGACCCTGATACTATGTAGATGTAATTAGTGTGTTTCATGGTAAGATAACATGGTCACACGCCCATATCATTAATAATAATCTTCCATTACCCTACCGGGATTACTACATGGTCGCGTTCAACAATTGGACTTGAGACATCAGCAGAATGAACCCGTGTCATCCTGCAAAACTAATGAATGAAGCGTACCCGAATACCAAATTCTGCAATGTAAATATCTCTGCAATATATGCTCTTGATCATACCATGTCTGCGTCTATTAAATAAATTCCTTCAAAAATGGCGGATCAAGATACGTCGCACATTTTTTGGGGGGTATTTCTATTTCATCACCAACGATAAATTGAAATACAGAACTTGAAGTTCGAATACACCTCTAGCAAATCAAGATGAAGTTTGGATGCAAGTAAGTATACGAAGGTAAACTTTTGCCATATTCTAAACATGAAGCGAACAGCCTCCCACGTAATCAAGTCCCGGAATGGTCTTCCAGTTACATCAACTACAAAGGACTAAAAAAATTAATACATTCTGCTGTAACGGCTCAACAAACTTACGAGGAGTCTGACCTAGCCAGTAGGTACTATGAGCTCCCTTACTATCTAAAAGAAGATATCTAAAATCAACATATCAGAGCTATTTTTCTATCTAGATAGAAATCTGGAGGATGTAGATGATTTTTACAATAGAAAATATTCCGACGCCTCTCGAAGACTGAAGTTGCTACAAAAACAGTATGGCTTTTCTAAGCAGATCGCGGAATCTATGGACCAAGTTGAAGTAGATGACGTTATTAAAGCTCTCCTAGAGTACCGGGGACAGCTAAGAAAGCTTCAGTGGTTTGGTGAGATCAATCGAAGAGGATTCGTGAAGATTACAAAAAAGATCGATAAAAGATTTCCCAATTACCACACCCAGCAACGATATGTTGCTTCCCGGCTAAACCAGAGACACTTCTCTACGGATGTCGATCTTCTAGCAATGATTGCTGATATAAATGAATGGCTTTCAGTCCTCGGAGAGATTAAAATTGGCGAAAATGCACAGTGTGTTCAGGTATCACATCGTCCTAGGACAAGAGCATTATCAAACAAATTAGTCCAATTCCCAGATCAACTTCTTGAGATTGTGGATCAGGCTATTAAAATTGATGATGCTGATACCTTGGAAAAATCCTTGGCAAAAGTGATGATCAATGTCGACAGCCCCGAAGTACAAAAATTTTTACTTGATCTTCTGCAGAGGGCAATCTCATTCAAGTCGCAGATTTCAATCAAATATCTTCTTGATGGTATAAAAACGCTAGATGAGCCAGATGATATTTATGAGCGTAACTGTTTGCACCGATTGATTATCTCAACTGCTCGTGCAAACTCTACACAAGGAGAAAACTTGAAAGCAGCTCCGTTATCCACCTTAGAATCGACTGAAGACATGTACTACCTGACACCGGCATCAGTTCCGCAATTTAGCTCTATCAACACCGGAATATCAGATTGTGAGCAGCTCAACCTCGATAACGAAAATGCTAAATTACTCAACTTCGTGTTGACAAGCATTAAATCTGATCAACGTATGGCCCTCAAGTCAAAAGATGTTCATGGACGTATACCATTACATTATGCAGCCCAATCTGGTCTAGTTATCGTTTGTGAATTGATCATGAAATACATGCAAGAATGGAACATATATGACTATGAGCAAAGTATAGACACTTCCGAGTGGCAAGATAGCCAAGGGCTGACACCACTTCATCTCAGTATTTTGCAGGGTCATTATTTGACGACTCAAGCCCTTCTAATGTACCCAAGCCACAAGAATAAGTCCAGTAATGGGATATCTTCAAAACATCAGATCCTTTCAGAATCTTCGGCAGTGCTTGCCCTAGCCACTAAAATAAACTCAGTCCCCATTTTAAAGCTGCTCTTAGATGCTGGAGCTTACATTGATCAACAAGATAAATATGGAGAAACTGCCTTGCACATTGCTGCCAGATTTGGCCACAGAGAATGCGCAGAAGTATTGCTCGATCACAAAGCCAATTTTGAACTTGCCGAGAAGAAATTTTCTTGGACGCCTTTGCATGTTGCTTCCGTTGATGGTCATTTGCCAGTTGTCGAGCTTCTGATCAAAGTAGGTGCAGACCTTAAAAAACCGGATGCCTCGGGTTGGACCGCTAAGGAGCATGCAGCATTACGGGGCAATATGATTATTGCTAGGGAATTAGCAGCCGCTTTATCAAAATTTGAAGATAAGGTACCTATCTCCCAATTTTCTTCTGGCGCAGCAATGACAACTCCCAACTTATTATCAGTGGATGCTTCAAGCTCTTCAAGCCATAACATGGACTCGGTAGAACCTGTCAAGACATTTGGCCATCGATTCCTGATTGATGATAGCATGGTCCTTGTTAGCCTAGGATCTATGGACATGAGAAAAAAAATTCATGCTGTTGAGTTAGAAAAAATTCCCATTTGCCAAGCGCATTCAACCTTGCTAGATACTGAACTTTCCATAATTATCAGTTCTGAGGGTGCACAGGGTGAACCAGTAATAGTTGATCTTCCAGTACACGACAGAATTTCCACTGAACCGATAGTCTTCACGACCTCTGAGGCGGCAAAAGTTAAGCTCTTCTTTGATATTGTCCCCAAATACTCCGGTAGCAAGGATGATAAAGTAGGTCGCGGCGTCGCATTACTATCAACTATAAAGCAATCTGTGGTTTCCAAACGTATGAATCTCAGAGGAGACCTGAGTGTCCCTATATTAGGCACAAATCTGGAGGTCATTGGGACTGTGAATTTTAATTTTTTAATCATCACCCCCTTCTCTCATCCAAACATGAGCATCAATACGAAACAAACATACTGGAAAGAAATGACGACAACAATGCTGATTGGTCATCGTGGGCTTGGGAAAAATGTCAACACCAAAAAATCCCTTCAGTTAGGGGAAAATACTTTGCAATCTTTTATAGCAGCTGCTAGTCTTGGAGCAAATTACGTGGAGTTCGATGTTCAACTGACAAAAGATCATGTCCCTGTAATCTATCACGACTTCCTTGTTAGCGAGACCGGTATCGATGCCCCAGTGCACACTTTGACTTTGGAACAATTCCTTCACGTTAATGATAAGATGCCTCGGTCGTCTGATCTATCTACCTCAGTTAGAGACTACTCTTCTGCTAATTCAGAAGTCACTAGAGGCACAGATCGTCAAAGGTCTCGATCATTTACCCATTCAGTTCCAGAGTCAGATATGCCAGAAAGGATGAAGCACACTCGTGACTTTAAGCAGAAAGGTTATAAAGCTAATTCGCGTGGAAATTTTATTCAAGCACCTTTCACCACGCTTGAGGAAATGTTTTTAAAGCTTCCAGAGGATGTTGGATTTAACATTGAAATGAAGTATCCAATGCTGCACGAGTCTGAAGACCTTGATATGGATGCATATGTGATAGAACTTAACAATTTTGTGGACACTGTGCTCACTAAAGTATATGATTTGGGTAAGAATCGCAAAATTATCTTTAGCAGTTTCAATCCAGACATATGCCTACTTCTCAGCTTTAAACAACCGAGCATACCGATTCTCTTTCTGACTGATGCTGGAACTAATCCCGTGAGTGATATCCGCGCAAGTAGTTTACACGAAGCTATACGTTTTGCCAGTCGGTGGAACCTATTGGGAATTGTCAGTGCAGCTGAGCCATTATGTAATAGTCCTAGTCTA
Source organism: Podosphaera xanthii (assembly GCA_028751805.1). Taxonomy (NCBI): domain Eukaryota; kingdom Fungi; phylum Ascomycota; class Leotiomycetes; order Helotiales; family Erysiphaceae; genus Podosphaera; species Podosphaera xanthii. The sequence goes on from JAPWIX010000014.1 coordinate 2,943,183, forward strand.
GTCAGGGTTGTCAAGGAATATGGATTGGTCTGTGTTAGTTATGGGACACTAAATAATGACCCCGCCAAGGTCCAGGTGAGTTAATTCAAAAAAATTCTCTGACGCTAATTAACATAAAAATCAGCAACAGGTAAACCAAGGCATAGATGCCGTCATCGTGGATAGCGTGCTGAAAATTCGAAATGGGCTCACCAAAAATGCACAAAACACCATAAATGGCGTGCCAGCTCTGATCGAAGGTCAGCGCGAAAACAACGGCAGTTGAGCAGGCCGTGAAGCACATCATCTGCCTAGAAGGATTAATTTCGAATCTCGTATTGCTAAATACAGATCTGAATCAGAGTCATAATGAAAAACATATTCTTGTTTAAAGGCCAGATTCATAAAAATTCCTCTTGATCACGAGAATTTGCTCACAATTCGTATGCCGTTTGAATATGTAACAAATTTCTAGGATCTTCAAAGTTCCTTGTGAACATTATTTTGAAGCATTCAGGTCGCAACAAAACAAACGGGATGGACCTAATCCGACCCCTACATAGGCCGAACCAATGTTCAAGAAGCTTTGACGCATATTTGATGTCGGCTAGCTGACTAAAATTTTTCTCCTTATACCAAAGATCACCAGCTTAATTTGACTAGAATAGCAGGATCTAGTTAATGTATTATTTGACTATCGAATAGAAAAAGCCTTCGAAAAATCGGCATAAAACATTAGATATGCAACAATTTATATGATATCCTCCCAACACAATGGCTTTTTTCGGGGACAAGAATTTGTGATGGAAAAACTCGAGGAGCTCGAAGATAAAGTTGTGAATTTTCATAGGCCTACTTCTACATGCACTAAGAGCAAAATTTTTGTTGTGTATACACTTACTTACCCTGTATCGTTCATCACATTACTTAAAATGCCACACATCAAAAATCCGAAACTGAGACGAACAGCCTCTTTCCCTAAACTCGCGCAAAATCAAAATTTTGGGCAGATTTTGGAGGTGACTATTTTCTACGGAAGAATCTCATATCTCTCTGTTGCAGATATTCCCTGTTGTGTAAGATAAATAAATGTCAGACCTGCAAACAATCCATCCATACATGTTAGATTGTGATGACTTCACATGGGCATGTTGATTACTTGTGTGAGAAGCATACAGTAGAACCTGTCAAAACGCATACTCACTAGTGGATAAATTAGGTATCATAATACATAGATTCCGCCAGGGAGTTTGAGTTTCGACAGGTTCTACATTGTAAAGCTCTGAGGTCAAAACATTTGCATGTAATGGAGATCAAGTAACGGACAACATCGTCTATTTGACTACAACTGTACCGAATGAAAAGATTAGTATTTTCAAAATCTTAAGTTTCTCTGACTTTATACTTTTATATTTTACATCCTTCCAAATCTCAAGCCTGTGACGCTAATAAACTAAAACTAATAGAGCTTTATGTGAAGGACACGAATAATCAATCACAAATTCCACCTGTTGACATCATCGCTCTAGAACATAAATCTTATCACCCGTTTATCTGAGCGTTATTCCGAGCGGAGTCTGTATCTGCTTATATCTCTCTCATTACATCTCCGAGCATCACGAATGATTAATCGACCTAACCATGGTACAAAATAATTGAAATGTTCAATGACGATTAAAGAGTGACATGCCGTTTAAGAGAGAGAAATAGGTTTTTGTCAGGCGCTGGGATAGTGGGGGCGCAGAAGGGAGTGGAGAGCGGAGGGTCGGAGAGCTGGGTACTGGGTACTGGAGGGCGGGCTGGTCTCAAACGAGAGGTCGAAGTGTCGGGAAAAGGTTTGGGTGGAAGAGGTGACAGTGGTCACAGACACGCTAGGGGTGGAAAAGGGACAGGAGGTGACCGCGGTCACAGAGGGGCACCAAGTTGAGAAGAGAGGATTGTAAGATCTACTCAAATCTATCTAACAATGAGGTGAAGACGGAAGACAACGCGTGTAGAGCCCAAACTATCCAAGGCGACATCTTATACATGTATACATCAAAAGGAAATATTAAGCAAGACCAAAACATAACATAAACCTCAGGCACCAATACCTAGACAACGACTTCAGGATACCTTACAGTTTTAATGATTAAAGATAATTGTTGATTCATTCCATATCATTCTTGTTATTGTTTTATTGTTCTATCTATAACAGGATCTATTTCATATACACACGAGAAATGGAAGGATTCTGCAATGTACTGCTAGACTACTCGATCCTAGATTTTTCTCTGTGTAGTATGGCTATGAGCGATTGAAGGAACAACTGGTTGGAAGATTGACTGAGATTGGCTACTACACAAGTGGATGCAAGGTGTATGGAATGCTTAGATGAGTAAAGAATGTGTAGAATGTGAAGCTCAAAGTCTTGTCATGTTCAACTATACTCTTTCAATAGAGCTGGTCTACGTGTCAGGAAATGAAATTATAGACCGGTACGAACGCAGATGAAAGGTGTTCATAAAGCTGGGGAGATGAGCCCACTCCACAAATATATTTACAGTCGTCCCTCTGAACTCGATCGTGGGTCCCGGTATAAGTGTTGAAAAGATTCATTGGAACTTAGATTTTGAAATTGGCAACACTGACCCTTCCGCGTCATTTGGCGCGCGGGGCTAAGTATGGCAAATGTAAATGGGTGAATTTCAATGAATCTTTCCATCACTTCTACCGGGACCCACGATCGAGTTCAGAGGGACGACTGTAGAGGGGTGTTTCTCTCCGCGACAAACGAAATCTGTGTTGCTACAGATCGGAACGCCGATGCCCCGTGGGTATCAATCCCACGTTCACCGCTCCAACATCGCTCCATGCCTTAAGACTTGACACTATGTTGTAGTCATGCAGTGCATAGGAAACAGGACGTGGGTGCTGGTTGCCATGTGCGATCCCGCTTCTCTCGTGCGCTTGCCATGAACTACTACCAGTAGGGCATACTCCGGCTCAACCATGAACTGTATATCCATGTCTTATAGGTCGGGATCTTTGATAATCTTGATACAGACGGGGTAATTTGTGGCGCACCTTAGCCTCAAATCGATTGTTTCTCGGACGTATTGGGTAATGAATCTCACTGGTGCCCTTTCAATACAGTAGAGCCCCTCTTTGATAATAGTGGGTCTCGGTATAAATGTTGAAAAGATTCATAGTAACTTGGACTTTTATATTTGCAACACTTACCCTTACAGGTCATTTTGCGTGCAGGGGTAAGTATTGCAAATATAAACTGTAAAATTTCTACAAATCTCTTCAGTAATTATACCGGGACCAACTATTAGCTAAGAGGGGTTCAACTGTACTTGGGGTTTTGGTGAGGGAAAGCCTTGGCTTCCGAGCTTTGATACCCTTGCAATTTCTTCTGATATTACTGTACTAGTACTGAATAGGAAATTTCTGATGGTTTGAAGGCAATTAAAGTTCTAATCAATCTTTGTTTTTTTACGAATACGAATACAAGCTTTTGTTATAGAATCACAAATTCAAAGACGAATAACCTGTTGGACCACCTCCGGCGTCTTTGACTGCCTGAAGTCTCGCTGGCATGCTCGCGATCAGGGTTCGAAGCCGATCCAGCGTTATAGACTCCCAAGCCTCCTCAACAATCTCACGGACCCGTAACGGACTACGCTGTCTCCCTTGACCAAGCTCAGGATATGGGGCCTGTATATGTGATTTCATCATACTCTATGCAGTTTCTATCGTATTTAGATCCGGAGAGAAAGCCGGTCAAGAGATCAGTCCAATTTCGTTAGATCCGAGGTATGCTATTGAGAGGGTGGCTTTGTGTGGTGGTGCGTTATCTTGCATGCATCTGATAGGGAGGCTGTCAGAAACAAGATTTCTCCTAACCCAGTGCATAACTCGGAGGAGTGTGTGCTCAATGTAGCTCTCGTCTGATAACTTTCCCCATTGTCTTTCCCAGAATAGATGGTCCCCTTTTAGCGATCCAGAAAAGGAGTCCCAAAACATCCACAAATTGTTTGGCCTTTGCTTTTCTGTCACATATGTATTGTCATATTCTTCACCTATCTTAGATATTGTCAGTCTTTATGTATAAAACAGTAAATTTAATAGGCTGCCCTTCCGAATGATTTGTTGGGATAAAATCTTCGCATCATTGATCTAAGTTTCATTGCTCCAAAGGCTGAGCGACCAGTCTTCTTGAGTTAAAAGAAGATGAGCCTAAGCCCACGCCATACGGATACGCCTGTTTTCCTCCAATATTGGGGGATTGTTCCTGGAAAGGTAGCTTGAATATACCCTCTTGGTAAGAAGGTTCTTGACACATTTTTCGCCCACATTCCAGTCGGTCAAGTTCGAAGCGAGTTCGAGGAGTGACAGATGTCCCGTCTGACGAGAAGAACAAACAAAATCTTCAAACCTATCTGCTTGCGCATAATTAAATTATGGACAAGCGCCTATGCTCTTTTTAGGAGAGACGTGGCCGCTACGTATGGTATATTTGACTTGTGCGAACGCAATCCCGAGAAACTCTGCGATATATTTTGAAATATTACCGGCTTGTTAAAGTGTAGGAATCAGAAACCATTGGAATTATTTTCCTCCCTCAGGTTTGATCGATACTGACTTGTAGCTTCTGAACTTGCGTGATATTATGGGATCTTTGAGGCGTTGATAGGGCATTTATGGTTTGATGATTCATACTGTGAAGATGATCAGTAAAGGGGAAGAAGTTAAGATCGCAACCTGCTTGGGTAAATTTAATAAAACTATCATCTATTGGCTGTGCGTATACGACAAAAATGTGATTGCGTTAACTGAAACGGGGTGGAATTGTGATAATGAAGAACAAGTGGTAATCTCACGAACAACGTTAAACCTGATAGTTCAGCCGAGGTCCAGGCTCGGAGCACTAAATCACTTGACCAGCCTGAAATATTTTGTCAGCGTAATTTATTCCAAAAACCGACAGGGGTAAGCTATAAGATCAGCGTTTACAAGGATACACTTTTAGTCCCTGAGCCGGAGTATGTCACTGGTCATCCCAGGCGCGTTTGTATAAAAAATCAAGTAGCAGATTCAAGATTTAATTAGATATGGTGGAAGCGTATACATTTACTGGGAGAAATAACTTTTGTTTAAAAGTGCATAATTTTCTAACCAAGAAATATTGTGGTTGAATAATTTTGTAGATTGGGTAAGATACATATTAGGGCTGTTTTTCGTTGTTATTTTTGTCAGATGGAAAACTTCCTCTATTTATACATGAAGCCATTAACTAGTCCCAAAATAACTTAGTTTCTAATCCCTCTAAAATGTTCTAAGATATTTTGACTAAGAGAGAAACTCTTTGACATAGATGTTGAGATGGTCTGTGCTGTATAAATTTAGAGCCCATGCACAGACTAGTGCTAGTACTTCTTGTACTATTAATTTTAATATTATTGATCTGCATTATAAGTTTGCCGATCTTAGTCTTGTTAACCCTTGTGGTAGTAATTTATTTATTTATACCTAATTGTAAGCAGACTTATGCTTGCATAATATTATTCCAGTCCTTAAGCGAAAGTACGATCTACGTGCACAGATATTTGGCTAATTACAGTACTCAAGGGTACGAGTAGGGGGAAAGGACGAGGTGCTATAATACTATGACGGCCACCTAGATGTAGAAACTAAGTTGATTCATCCTTGTATTCGTTCTCACGTTCCTGACGATTCACGTGACATTTGTGCAAAACCCTATCTAAGTTTTATACTAATTTATTTAATTGTATAATTTGTATATTTATGTAGAATTTATGTACAGATTCTATATTTGTGTTATTTGTATATATTCATAATTTATGTATTATTTGTGTATATGTATACTTTATAGTATAACAGTGATTATTGTATTTTATGTTGATTTATATTCTTGAGTGTTATTTGATTTGATTTGATTTCATTACCCTGGTTCGGCACCCTTAAAGGCCCACGCAGGTATATCTAACTTTTTATTTACACAGGAGGAAACCCTTCGGTGAAAACCCCCTAGACCTACCTGGTAAGATTCTACTGATTTTGAAGATAACCTACAGGAAGTGCGATGTACTGTTCTGTCCAGTACGGATATCCTCACGTCTAACTCCTACCCCTCGCCTCATTCTTTTCTCCTCCCGCTCCTTCACCTGTCTTTCCACTTCCCCAACCAATCGAAACTGCTCTAACCATCCCTGGTCTAAGATCCACTGCGTTATTCTTCCTAAATCTTCCGGGTTGTTCATCATTTCTTCGAATGATCGGCTCTTGGACTTTCTCCATACCTCCGCCCTTCCTTTGGCCCATTGAGGGCAGGCCATGATCGCATGTTTGACGTTTTGCGAATGATATCCGCACGGGCAGTTTGGGCTATCAACTCCAGGGACTTTTCTTCGGTGCAGATAAGATTTGAGCCCGATGTGCTCGCTTCTTATCTGCATGGCAATGCTGCTCTGGGCCCTCTTCAGGCTTTGGTGAATGTGAAATGGGGTTCCCTTGAGGCTTAGTTTTTCCTTTCCTGATTTATCTGTGTAAATTCTGGCTGCATTCCAGACTTCGGGATCGGCTGTGGGTCTTTGCCTTAAGGCCTCATTGCGACTTTGGTGTGGCCAGGAGTTTTCCCACTTTCGGAAAGCCGCGATCTTTCCAAGCTCTTTCTGTGCCTTGATGGACACTTCTCCACAGCAGATCCTAGACCACTCTTCTATATCCTTTTTCTTGGATGATCTCCTGTGGTTGTCCTTTCCTTTACCTCGTTGCCTGATCATCTGGCAGGTCTTTTCTATGGTCTTTTGGACCGTCTTGAGTGTTATTCTTATTGTAGCTCCGTTTATAATTATTTTCGGCTAATATTATTTTATATTCTTACAGTTTGGCTGTGTTCTAGAGTCACCATTGCCTCACTAAGAGTCTCTAGTGCTCTAACCCTTATACGCCATCGGCACTGGTGTTGGGACTAGTGGCTTTACTAATATCTACATTACTTTACCACAATACATCATTATCATAACGTTGTGTCTGAAGAGTTCTTCAGCTATCTAGCGTAATGCTAGAACATACAGAAAATCCAATTGATGAAACAACGGAAATATATATATATATATATATATATATATGTATGTATATCAGAAGATAGAATACAACTCCATTGAGATAGAAAATGTATATGAAGTTATCTCATAGATCTTACTCCCCTCGATCAAAGTGAGTTTTACAAAATACAAACAAATGCTGACCTGACGACCACTAAATCCACACTCTCATTTTCTCATACAAGTATATGATTAGTCATACCTATATGTGATAATGCTCGGTACATTATGCATTATGAGTGGAGATGCTATTGTCAGGGATAGTAGCATAGCAGGGATCATGTTACCAGATGCAGCCATGTTTCTGCTTGAGTTATAACAAACATAACAGAAAAGCTCTTGAATCAATTTATTGAAAGATAAGATGGTTGTTTTCTAAGAACGCGTCGAGGAGCCAAGCTATGATCCTCCCTGAGCTAATGACTAAGCTTAACTTTACGTAATAATAACACGGCGACTTCTACTCACTAAGGCCATCTTTTAGTCCCAAGATACTCCCAGTTTCTTGTGAGCCCAATAACCCAGCTAAAGTCCTTAGATTGTAAGAAAATAGAAAATACACAAAAGTTACCCAATCCACGACTCGCGTTAGTGATTCCAAGTTAAAACAAAATAAAACTTCTAAAGTTCTAAGCAAAATTTGTACCATCCGGTAGTCTATTTCAGATAGGAAGAATATGAAATTCTGAGCCCCCTAAAATGATAAGAGCAGATATGTTTCAGAGAATTTGCAAAATCAAAGAAGCGCAAGTAATAAAGCCGAGTTGATGATGTCGAATAAGAGATGGGATTAGTTGCGCAGTGACAGCTGATTGGCCTTAATGATTTGAGCCAATTATGGCTTCCAACGTAATAGTTTATATCGTTCAATGGCCTTTAGGTCAACACCTCAGCTAAATGCTGAGTTGGGTGAAACTAATAAAGTCTGAATATGGATTTTTTTTCCGGTTTAGTTTGCTTTTCGAGTCCAGGCGCCTTCGAAGTAATATGTCGGTTTTGGAATTTTGTGTGAAGCTTTCCCTGATCTTAAATTTTGGTAAGCTGGGATCTTCTGCTCATTTACAGAAATTAAATATCCTTCTCGAAGCCTGAAAAGTTTCAGTTGATCCCCATGATATGAGTATTTTATTCTCTGTCCATTAATTTGCCTCAGCAAATAGCTTTTCCCATGATAACCTGCAAATCCTGTGACCACAAATGGGCCTCGGTATGAAGCATGAAGTTTTAATTTTGCTTTCGCATGGTCATAAAGCATTACTAACGTTCCTGGAGCGAAGCTGGTCCTTTGACTCACTCCTAAATCGTGTCTTTCTTTTTGGACTCTTCGACGCCAATCATCTAACGTCAAGGCATCGCACCGTCTAGTTTCCATTTTTGCTAAATGGTGGATAACTGCATCTTCATGTGCTTTACCTGCGCTAACCTTATAGAGTTGGTTCCAATCAAATTCAGCCATTTCTGCTGTGTATTGAGCTCGGTTAAGAGAAGGAAATGATCGTTCTAGACTCGACGGTGGCTGGAAACCAAACAAAATCTCGTAAGCTGAGAAGCCAAAGTGCCTGATGACCCTTCGATTTAGTTCATATGCCGCACGGTTCACAAATAAAGGCCAGTTTGGCTTGTGTGATTGTTTCTTTAGGATCATCTCAAGCAGATCATTCAATTTCTCGACCATTCCAGTGGCCCTTTTGGCACCTGAAGGAGCTGGGATAAACACGACATTTTGCTCCTGTAAGTAGTTCGCCATCGAACGTCCTACAAAGTGAGACCCAATGTCTGCATAGATTGATATAGGGCTGCCAAAAATAGAAAAGAGCCATGACAGACAGCGAATTGCTTCGGCCTGATCTGGAGTTGAACAAGAAAATGCCCATACAAAGCGGGAGAAGTAATCTACTACCATAAAAATATGTGAAAATTTTGATTTTCCTGAATAGCCCCAGTTAAGTGGTTGCTCATTTGAGTCAAACTGAACGTCAAATTTATTCAGTTGAGGGTAGCAAGCTTTTATTGTATCCTCAAGGTTGAGGTTAGCCTCAGGTAGGGGTCCAATAAAATCCATACCAAACATCACAAATGGGGCATCAACTCTTGCAGGGGACTGTGTTTGTGAGCGTCGAGCAGTACCATGTTTTGCACATGACATGCATCCAAGGATGTAATCAACGGTATCTTTTGACATATTCGGCCAATAATAATCTTTCAACCTTTTCATGGTCATAGATGCCGCATAGTGTCCACCATTATCATGTGCCTGCTCTAACACACAGCTCACTTCCACTTCAGGAACACATCTTTTCCAAATACCTCTATTCATGATGAACAAATCTCCTTCAAAAATTTGATATTTCCTGGCTTGATCAATGAATCTTCTTTTCTCAAGTGGCGAAAGATTTTGAGGACTCGTATTTGTTCTCTGATAATTGTAAATGTCCTTAAACCAATTCGAGTCAGTGTACTTTTTGTTTTCATCTACAAAGTCTTCGACCGTCATCGCGATCAAATGGTCCTCTACTGAATCAGCCGAAGGAGCAGCCATTAGTTCCGAGACATTGGAAATAACTGTGGCTGCTCTTTGGCACACCTCCATGGCACGATGTTTCTTTATTAGGCCCTGGTATCCACCTCTTCCATCTTTCCAGATCCATGTCTCTCCTAAATTTTCCCTTTTAATAATACTTCCATATTCTAGTAATGTTTCATCATCTGTTGCCGAAGGATTTTCGAATACCGTTCTTGAGAGGGCATCGGCAATTTCATTACGACTGCCCGGAATCCATTTAATTTCAACGTTAAGCTGACAAAGTAGATTATTCCATCTGGCATAGATTCCTTCTAGTAAAGAAGAGTCCATGAAGTAAGAAAGCGGCTTATGATCTGTATAAATGACGTTTTTTTCATTTCCCATGAGTAGATAGTCATATTTCTTTGCAAAGGTGACAATTCCCAGCAATTCTCGTTTATAGGTCCCATAATTTTTTTCTGCTTTGGTTAAAATGTTTGAATCATATAAAATTGGGACTTCTGCGCCTTCTTGAAATTGAGTAATAACGCATCCGATAGCATATTTGCTTGCATCTGTGTACAAAGCAATCGGTACATTCGCTATTATTCCATGTCTAACCAATTCCGTGGCGCACTCCATTTTGAGGGTATCAAAGGCAGCTTGTTGAACCACACCCCATGCCCAAGTTGTATTATGGCGCATTAAATGATTCAACGGGTTACAAATTTCACAAAAATTTTTAACCCAAGGCTTCGTGATCATGACAGACGCAACAAAGCTCTTGACATCAGTGACGTCTTTAGGAATAGGCCATTGTTTAATTTTAGCGGCTCGATCATATTTTACTACTGAAGTACCTCCAGTTTTGTGGATGACTCCCAGGGCATCAATTTCATCCATAAAAAGCCTTAATTTCTTAAATGAGAGTCTAAATTTGGCCCATGCTATTCGTGGCAAAAGGCGAAACTGTAAGTGGCTAAATCCAGCTTGAAAACTTGGGTAAGCACCGAATATATCATCCATATAGAATTTAAGATCTTCGTTATCTATTTCTTTGTGATGAAGAAGAGAAGACTCGCTACCATCCGAGCCATCGTCAGCTTTAAGATTATTTGGTAGCTTAGGTAAAGCCCCTAGAGCAATATTCATACACTGAGTTAGGCCAAACGTTGCACTCTTAGAGCCTTGCGGGAGTCGGGTTGGTTGAAGCTGTGGCTTATTGTTTAGAGTGAATGCCAAGTAGCCGCGGCTATCTGGGTGAAGAGGAATAGACCAGTATGAATGTTTGAGATCCAGTTGCACAAAGCATTGATGTTTGGGATTACTTAGAAAGTCGTGTATCTCAGACATAAGAGGCATTGCGTAACCGGGAAGTTCTTCGTGCACATTATGGTAATTGAATGTAATTCGTGGCTCATCACCCCACTTGTCATCATCTCCTCGCGGAACTAGTTTTGCTGCAGCGTTCCATGGAGACAATCTATCACCACGAGCTGATGTTGGTTCGTACATACCGCAATCAAGGCCATCTTGGACCATCTTATTTAGCCACCATTCTTTATCACGGGGCCACCGCTTTTGTCTTTTCGCACTATAGGGTACTGTATCTTTCTTTAGAGTTATTTTGTGAATATAGAGATCCGTTGCTGGCATCTCAGATAGCTCTGTTGCGTTTAAATCTTTGTAGGTATAAAACAGTCTAGCAACTTGGAATTTGTCTTCTTCCGAAGGGCACATAGGTCCCAGTTTAGCTCCGCATTGAAGGAACCAGTCTTCCACTACTTTTCGATTTTCATTGCTTAGAGATCTGATTACTGGTCGTCTTAGTGTAGGGAAAGCTGCATCTGAAAGATCAGGGTATTTTTGACTGTCGACATATTCTTGGCGCTCTGGAGTATTCTGCTCTAAGCTTGCCTCAGCTGCTAGTAAGTTGAATTTAAGGTCAATTTTATTATTCTTGACTAAGTTGTGATTTTTGATTGTAGAGTGATTTATATTAGGAGAAAGGTGGTATGTCTCTTGTTTTTCTGATTGTTCTTTAAGTTGAGAATTATTTAATACTTTTGGCCAGGCACCTTTTTGGGGTGTTGTCTGATTGAAAGACGCTTTTCCGTCACGTCGATGACGGTGTCTTTTCCCGAGATGTTTTTGTTAATTAGGTTGCCCTCTAATTCTCTGTTTGAAAGATCGCTGTCATTATCTGAGCTGGAGCTGTCACTTTCTTCTGAGCTCGAATCATCACTTGAGGACTCAAATTTTGCTTTCAATCTTTGAGTGGATTCCTGACCTAACTCTTGATCGATCTTGGCTTTGACCTGGGCTCTGGCCAATTCCAATAATCTCTGGTCTTCAAGCACAAGGCGTACCCGGTTATTTTGCCCCAGTTTATATTTTGTTGTCTGTATTTCGATTCTCTTTTCTCCTAAGCTACTGTCCCCAATACGGAGGGTGAAGGTTGGAATATCAAGACGACCGCATACATCATATAGCCAGGGTAAACCTAAAATCAACGACGTTGGGTTTCCTGCAGTGGGTGGAAGAATTAATGCTTCAGTTTCTCTCCAAATTCCCGCAACGGCAATTTTCAATTTTACATACTGCGTGGCCTTAGTCATCCTACCCTCCGCAGTGCCGAATTGAATTGGTTTTGGTAATCCCATTCTTCTCAACTTTAACTTCCCAACAAGGGCGGATGAAATCAAATTGAGATCAGCCCCTTGGTCTACATGTGTATGATCAATGTGTAATAGGACGTGCTTGATTTTATTATCTTGCTCAATTTCGATCCTAGCTTCTACTCTAAACGATTTGTAGGTAAGTTTTGGCTCAAGTGTTATATTTTCATTTTTAGCGACATGTGTTGCCCTGGCATGATTTGCTGTAACTTCTAAGATTTCTTCAGGCTCCGGTTCAGGTCGAGGCACCGATTTCTTTTTCGACTTCTTATTATTGACACGAGAAATTCCATGCTTCCAATGCTTACGAGCAGCTGGCGACATCTGAGCTATGTCTTTCACACTCATCTCCACTTTGGCCTTTTCAAGAATTCCCATGCAATTGAACGGCCCCTCATTTATTCTAGCGTTAATGAGTGGTTCCACCTGCCTCTTTTTAATTCGAGACGTGGTTTTTTCGTAGTGGAACGCGTCTGAATTTGATGGCTTCCTGCTAATAGGATCAATATCTTCTTCATTTAGGATATCATCGTATAAGCGCGGTCGTTTGGCATTTCTTCTGTCTACTACATGAGCCGAGAGTAAAATTTCTGCTTCTGAGGGCTCATTTCTGAATTTCGTTTCTCCTTTTCTGGTTTTAGACGTCTGAATATTTCTATGGCCAGAAGTTAACTGTTCGTCGAGGAGGTACTCGTCAATATCACAATCAACTACATTAGTCTGATACAAACTGGCTTCGCTCTGAATTGACCCTTCTTCCATTTCAGAGAGTTCTTCGAATTTTATTTCCTCAATATTTGTCCGGCTCTGGTTTGCAAATCTAGTTTGTTTATATGGATCTGGAAGCTGAGCTTTTTGATATCTTTCTTCCCGCCTTCTCTCAATTTCGACGGCATTAGCCCTGGCAAATTGTTCTGGTTGTTGATTATTTGACATTTGTTCAAAGTAGCCTACTTTTTTTTAAAAAAAAAAAATCCTTTCTTTCTCCGTGCTTTCTCCGAAGAACCTCAGATTCCCATGGCTGAAGAACCGGATGATAACAATGTCCCGCTTCATGACGCTGAGCGTCCATATTTGGGCCATTTCCACATTTCCAACAGACATTTCTGTATGCCACCGTACCATTTACCATTGGGTGGCGTGAAGATAAAGGGTCCTGGGGTGGTGTATTTTGAGTGTCTCGAGCGCTCGTGCTTTGATTAACCCTAATTGAAGCTCCAGCATAATCTCCACCGCCGTAAAAGTCTCTAGGCCGCCATGAAGATTCCCCTCTCCATGGATTCTCACCCCGATACTCTGGACCTTGGTATCTAGGTTCCGGTTTAATATGATTTTGATTATTGGGAAGTATTTGATTGTTCAGAGAAACTGCAAGTGGCGCTGGAAGAGACTTTGAAGGAAGTAGTTGATGAGGCTTAGGTTCTTGAATTGGATTATCCTGGTTATATGGGCGATGCATTGAATTTGCTTGAGAAGGATTTCCAAAAGGTGATCGATATCGATTCGTGCGTTGTGTTCCATATCCCTGACTTACATACTCCTTGAGCACTTGATCCATATGATTAGGGGAAGCCATGATCCTCTCAAATCCTCTGGACTTCCAACTTTCCTGTTGAAGTAGATTTTGCCTTTTCTCATCAATCATTGATCTCCAACAATCTCTAATTACTTTAAAGCATCCTTCAAGATTATTTTCCGATGCTGCGCCACGTTCTGTAACTCGACTCCTAAGTTGATCATCATGGAGTCCTGATACAAATTGGCTTACCGTCATCTCGGTAACGACAGATGTCAAAGTAGTTACATCAGGAACTTGAGAGTTTTAACTATGGACTCCTAATAACTGTAAAACACCTCGTGCTTTTGTGTAGTACTCGGTCAATGTTTCTTTTGGTTCTTGGCAAAGCTCGTTCAAAATTTCTCGTGGTGAACGCAGGACTTCTGGCTCTTCAACCATCTTGAACTTTTCCTCAAATTCTTCGGTGAAGCGGTCGGCAATTTTTTTAGTTATTAGATGAGGAGTCGTTCTCAATGTGTCGACAATTTTCTTGATATGAGGTACTCCATCCATCCATTGTATTGCCTTTCCTTCAACACCCCCCCAAATCGCTCCAATCCACATATCAGGTGGAATTTCGCCGACTATCCCAGCTGCTCTAAAGGCTCTTTTCAAATTGAAGACCCACCTGGCAGCATCTTGATTAACACCTGAAAAGGAGCAAATTTTAAACACCGGCATGTTGTCGAAACTGTATGGCGTCTGACTATTTGCACTATGGGGTGAAGGAAACCGCATCTCTTTAGATCGATTGTGGCCTCTACTGCCCCGATACAGGTGAGGTGATTCGAAATCTTTTCCATAGTCGGTATCAGCCGGCAAGTTATCATACCCATAATCTGCCATATTTTGTACTTTTGATCAATGTTCTGATCCTAAGGGCTCGCTCACACTGTCTCTGTTTGGGCTAAATATGTGAACTTTTCTTAGCTTTTCTGCAATTGATTTTACTTCAGTATCTTCGAGATTGTTTAAATTTGTCAACGGAGAATATTCTGAGCTAGAAGTGTGGTGATGTGAAGTACTGCTGGTGTTCAGGATCAAACCAGTTTGAGTATTTACACGGTACTCTAGATCTATTTGAAAAGGTGACTGAGAACGGGTTTCTGAATCCAGCTTGATTAAGTCAAAGAGCTAAACTCTTGTGAATAAAGCAAGCTATTATTTTCTAGAAAATTCTGAAGTAACTAATTGAATCAACTATGATTAAATTCTTGCTACTATATGATTTGATGCAAAATACAGATATATAACCTGATTGAGATATTATAACGATTTCGGGAAAGTTATTGATAATCAGGCGAAACAACAATCGACCTTATGCTTCTTTCAAAATTGACGTCGGGCAATTGTTGCTAAGGAAACACCAAATTGTAGCTTGTTGAAAAAGATTAAATATGATGATTGTTTGTATACTGAAGTTGTTTTGTGATGGCTTTTCAAAATGATTGCTAAATGATTGTGTTGTTGTTGACGCGATCAGTTTCTTTGTTTACATTAAAGACAGCTAAACAAATCTTTCAAAGTTAATCGGTATCTTCAAATTTAGGGACGATTATATCTTCTCTAAATAACTTGAAATATCTCAAATTTGAAAGCAAGGGTCAAACCGCAAAAGATCAGTTCCCTGCGTAGGTCACCAGAAAAGCTCTTGAATCAATTTATTGAAAGATAAGATGGTTGTTTTCTAAGAACGCGTCGAGGAGCCAAGCTATGATCCTCCCTGAGCTAATGACTAAGCTTAACTTTACGTAATAATAACACGGCGACTTCTATAACCGAATCGTCTGCTCGAAAGCACAAGGATCGAGAAGGTTTCTATCATGTGGCGACATACCAAGTTATAGAGTGCGATGATCCTTTTCTGGCCTTTTGGCCGAGTGGTAATGCATCTATCTCGTATATTGTCTAAGATGGCGCCCTTAGCTCGACACCACACGCACCCATAGTCTCGCTGTCGATATGCTGCTTCTGACAACACCGAGCTAGGCCCACAAAACTACGACAACCCTCCCATCTAGGATGAGAATTCAGGATGGGAGATCTCATCATGACATACGCCTGTCGCTCTGCACGTTTTGTCCCTCGGTAGGCGCATATCCCACTGTAGCCACAACGCGACGCAGCAGTATCAGACTCCCATTCGCACACCGCTTACCAACTAACAGGGATATATGTGTGTGCATGTGTCTGTGTGCGGGCGGGCGAGCGTGTGGGAGAGAATATGTCGAGAGATGCCCGACGATATGTATCTTTCTAGCAGGTATTCCTCAGTCACAGATGGAATCGGTTTGAGATCAACGGTCATGAGAGATATGCAACGACCAATAACACGCCGAGAGAATCCCACGTACGTGTGTCGACAAGATGGCTGACGGCTCGGGTCCTGCGGAGAAAGGCAGGAAGGTTTGAATACTCTGGAGTCGGAAGTTGGAGAGGAGTCACGGCTGAATGAGTTCGTGAGTGCAGTCAGACATCTATCGACTACTAGGAGGGAGCCGCTTCGTCGTCAAAATCTCGGTCTTGGCTGTCACGGCTCTGGTTGAGGTGACCATAATTTGCAGAGGCAGGGAGCGGTTTGATCCAATTGATTACAGCTAAGAGAATCTTAAATTAAGACTGAAAGAGTGTTTAGGGTCCTGCTCCCAATACAATGGGGAATCCCGATTACCGCTATCCTTGATAGGGTTAGTATAAAGTTCGATACTAAATGTCACATGATAAAATGGTTCCCCCATGCTATTCCTAACATTAGCAACTTTTCTCAACCATCATCAAATTTCAAGGCCCTCCGGGGGGCCCCTATCTCAAGTTACGGCCTCTTACAAGAAAATTTGACAATGTACAGGTCTGACTGTACCAGTATGTGATGAGTCCATGCGGGATTTCTCAGAACGTTCATCAAGAGCGGAAACATTTTATAGATCACATTATCAAACAAAAACCGATTAAGTGATTCTCCGAGAAGTCTAGAAATTTGACATGTCTTGGGATACTTGACGAGCGGCCTGCTTGTTGTGCAAATTCATCTTCGTGAAAAGGTTGTTACCGACCTGATTCAAACCTTAAGACACCTGAATTTCCCCAGCTCCGTGACGTGATGCGGAATACATATGTAAACAAGCACTCGCGTCAAATCTCATGCGTTGGGGGATATCGGTGAATTCCCGTAGAGAATTAGCCAGTTTAATTTTGATTTGATTGCAATTATCCTGATTGTGTACTTGTTAGCCCATGCTGGAGACTTAGATTATTACATTCACATAAATTAACCTCTTTCTCGTCTAAGTTACAATCCAAAGTATCGTTGGATACACAGTCGCGAAAAACTCTGTGAGCCATCCTTCTACAGTGGCGTAATTGTCAGGGCTCAAGAGTGGGTGAGGGGCGCTACGTAGCATGACAATTTAGGAATGCCAAAATAGGACTACCTTCGATTCAGCATAATCTCTCATATTCCAAATCTTTTGACCATTGAGTTGTGCAATTTGGGAGGGAAGACTGTACACTATCGTATGGGAAATCGAAGGTCTCTGTAGTCCCCTTTTGTGAATATTTTTGTCCCTAATTCCATGAAAACTTATCTCATACTCGGGACGAAAATAATAACCAAAGGAACTACAGGGACTTCCTTTGATTTCTCATGCACAACACTCATGACTGTATGCGCATTATCTGACTGGGAAAACTTGAAAAAATAGGATGGAGAAAGAAGCAAGTCATGCGAAAATGTTTTGGTTGAGATGTAATCTGAAATAAAGGGTTCATGTCTCCAGCATCTAAAGCGAATTTGCATGGGCGTATCAGTATTGATCAGTCAGCTGGACCGCTCTTTTTAGATCATAAAAGTGGGTCAGAGTATCGTTAATAACGGAATGCCATAAAGATGAGTCAACTTTTATCCCCCTCTCCCAACCTAAATTTGCTCCGTTATGCTTACAGTAATGCAGACGTAGAACTTCATGTAAATTGATGTTAATTTTGGAGGTGATCCGCGTGAGTTATCACTGAGATAAAACCTCATTTGAGTTTAGAGGATGTTCTACTCCTGCTGTACTCGAGATGTAGATCAAACTCTAATCTGGAGAACACCCGGAATAATCCGAAAGTCTGATAAAATTATGGGCGGAAGCTGACGGGGCTCATGAAATCCTTCGTCTCAATGCATGTACATAGCGCGTTCGAAGCATGCGCTCAAAATTGAAGTTGAGTCGAAGGCAAAAAGAGATGAGCCGAAAATTGAAAAGATCAGTACTTCTAAAATTCTTGGCATGATGACAGGAAATCTCCAGATCGGCACATTTGGTGTTACTATTTTCGTTATTTTCACTCCCATAAAGCTGTCAATTACGTAGAAAAATGATAAGCAATACACATGTATATGCAGCTAGAACTATTATAATTATTAGGAGAGGATGGGTGTGCTCACAGTAGGTATGAAGGATGTATGCTCGTGCATTTGAGCTTGACTCAATGACGATTATGATATTCTATCAAGATAATCGCTATATACTTGATATACAATCGTTCAGCTGGAGGCTGATACCTCTTCATACATCTCAGTTCAATGAACGTGTACTCAGAAAATATTATGGAATGTTCTAGAAGGCTCAACATAGTTACCGTACATAAGCTTTCGCTTATGTCTATCGTAATTTGAGTGCCCGTGTGGCTGAGTAAACTTCAGTCTGTTATGACATCATAGACTTGATACCACAACAAAAACTCCCAATTTTGAGAATCTTTTTGATCAGCTATTGACGTTGACCCACCCTTCAAATCTACGTGTAGAAACGATCTTGAGCTTCAGGACCAAATCAATGGTGGTGCTCAAATTTAATACTAGAACAATTTGATATGACATTGTAAACATTCATATCAGAGCTCAATTTGCAGACTTAACACAAAGTCAGATATCGAGTAATATTTTCTTTCTTCCACAAGACGCATACGAACAGAAAGTTGAGAGTTTGTTATCGGTAGCCACGGAATGCGAGTCGGACGGTGCGGTAGTACACTGTTCAGGCTGTTCACCCAAGTTGAGTCTAGGTATCTTGGACACATGCTCCACTTGAAACAGGACAGAGCTGGAATGAATCCAGCAAGACCCTCATACAACTTTTCTGGCGGTGGTATCATATTCATAGGATGACGAAAGCATGCTCAGATAACTATTAGGTTTTGCACTTTTCCCTAAAGTGGCTGTTCACGGAAGAGGTAACATGCCGTAAAAGTTTACTTCGTGGTGGTATCTGAGGCTGAAACCTGAGTTGAGTGTTCCAAACTTCATCAAAACTGACTCATTCTACGATAGGTATTGATCTTCCGAAAGTGCCTGCTTCGGCCCTCAAAGCGCTAACTCGGGTTGACTGACAAAAACAAAGTAGTTTTTTTTAGTTTTTTTTCTTAATTCATTCTTGTGTATGCAGTCTTTAGGCTATGACACGAATGACACTGGTACGGTAGATGGAGCGATGACTCAACTTGATATGAGAGGCACTCACGCCCGAATATCATTTGAAGACATAACTCAAAGTCAGGCGCCTTACAGCCCTTTCAACCCTCAACCGTTTATGTCTGCTGCAGGAACGCATTTCAGCCACCTACGACGATCCTGCGTGTTTTCGTCATCGTCACATACATGACCACACAAGAGATGTGGAGAGGGTCTTGCCGGATTCGAACCAGCTTTCTCCTGTCTCAAGTGGGACATGTGCCTTGGCTACCCAGACTCTACTTGGGAGAACGGCCCGGACGGTGTACCACACCTCCATCCGACCCTAAAACCCAGTAATGCGTCTAGATGAGAAGGTGTAGGTGGTTCTTTTGTCTCTTGAGAGGCTTGGAAAAGGCCCAAATCCGACAGACTTCTATGCCCTGAGAGAATTAAAAAAGTAAAAGTTGATTCTGAACATGAGATTTTTTTGGATTATTTTCTGTTATTGGAAGTAAAATAGTATTTACCTGGAAATTTTTCTGCCACTGTAGAATAGAGAGCCAATAAAATCTCGCGTCTAATATACAATTTTGCCTTTTTTCTCTTGGTATATGATAGACGGCGCTACAGCCAACAATCTAGCAATAATTTAGCAAACCTGACTTCTAATTGTGCATAGGGAGATTCGGAGTTAGAGCAGCCGGGATTCTCCAGACAATTGAGAGGTACTAAAGATTAGAAATCCCTAAGAAAGCCCCGATTTCCGTAATCTGGCCGTATTATCGGCAACGAATCTCTACTTGCAAGACACCTAAAGTTTAGAATTTTCAGACTAAGCCACTATAGCTATGTTTTACCAGAGAAAATTGTACCGAGATTCCGACTTGGACTATTAATACTTTAATGAGCCAATGGATTTTTTCGTGTGTCTGACTTGTAGAGGAACCATTAGGAAAAGATAATAAGCAGAAACCAGAGCTGATGAGATCCACGAAAGCTGAACAATGTCGAACATCATGACCAAATTATCGACCTAATCTACGAGCTTTTGAGGTGATCCTGTTTTTCTTGTCTTGATGAACTTAAATGGGAAAGATGTACAAATTTAGTTTCGATCTGGTTTTTCAACCCCGATCGCGTGACAGAGGTATGAAGAGAAGTGCTGAGAACTTAATTTATCTCGCGATAGGTTTTTCTTGCTTAAGATATCTAGTCGGTTACTCTGATCATTTGTGGGGACGAATTTAATTTTAGATGTCTAGGTCGACTGCTTCCCAAGTTTTGGCTGGCTTCCAAACACTCTTGAAACGATCGTATATTTTTATTTAGCTTTCGTTGCTTGATTAGCAGCCTCTCTTCTTGTAGCTGTTCTAGTATTAGCTCCTGAGAAGATAAAATCGAGGGTTGGAGCTGTTATCAACCATCTTCCAATAATGCAGTGTCTACAGCTGCTCCGGGTAGGTGGACGTATCGCACAACACTTCCTCTAATGAACACATTTTTTACTGATGACTATTGTGAGATATGATTAATTAGGTCTTTCGTCAGTTCACGGGCTAATTACTGACAAGGTGAGGGTGTTTTAGGTCTTCGACTACCTGTATGTCATCAAGCTTGATATTCAGATACTGATCGACAGATTTTAGGGTTCCTTTGATTTGTAATTCATTCTTGAGCTCAACAGTGACCTCATGGTCCACCAAAGTCTTGAAGAAACTTCATTAGAGTATTAGAGCCAGGTTTGGGGATTGATCAACCTAGGTGCTGAACTGACCTGAAGAAAAGCATGTTACGTATGTAAAAACTATGGGGTTTGAAGAAAAGCTTTGATCAGTGCTCCACGCGTAGTTGATGGTAATTCCCGTGGTGGCTGTTTACCCTATCTATTGTATCTCCAAGCGTTTTATGACCGATGTTCAATCACTTTGCTATCACTAAGCAGGAAATTCTCAGCCACTAGTTCAGTTGCACATTCAAAATTTAACGATAATCGTCCAAGCAATTCTTAACTCTGGGAGCTTGTGTAGTTGGGTGCCCGGTATGATATTTAAATGCGTAAGAATTGACAGTTCCTCTTTTACACAGTTGAGAATCAGTAGCAATTTGTCGACATCGCGTCGTTTCAGCCAAACACGTTGCAATCCCGCGTCACTTCGTGTAAATATCCTCAGTATCAACTCTGGTCTATCATCGAATATTTCGATCAGCGATTAATGCTCCAATTTCAAGCCAGAGAGGTTACGATCTATCGAAACGGTTGAAGACTCATGGTCTCAGAAGCATAAATGTACCCTAGCTTACCTTCATGTGAAAAATTCAACCTTTGATGTCTCCAGACTCATTTCATCATACTTGTGTTTTTATCTTCACTCTATACCTTGTTATACTTCTTGAAAAATCTGGAAATTTTCTAATCCTCATTTTAATCTTACTATTGTACTTTTCTTAATTTACGTTTAAAATTTCTGATAAAATGTTGCCTGGGTCTTAGAGATGCACTTTGAAGTAAAAATATTTGTATCTTGGACTACGCTGCCTGCAATTACCTTGCAGATATGCTCGGTTTGAATGTTATTAAACTCTAACTACTAGTACCAAAGGGCTGCATTTTAAAACATCTGCATTTGTGGGCTCTGACATCTCGATTCCTCATTGTTATCGTTGATAGGGTATGTGGAGTATTCGGCGACTCGTCAAATGATATTATTGTCCTTCTATGGAAAAGTCAGTGGTGTAAATGGATGGTAAGTACGAAATGAAATGTTTATACTAAATGTGTAAATTCTATGGAATGTTGCCTTGATGTTCACGATGGAGACGATTAATGTTGCTGCTCTGACTGTAGCAGTATCTATATACATCTTTCCTCCAACATCAATACTCGATGCCAACTATGAAACTACAATGCGAGTTCTATTATTGTATAAAAGAAGATGTTCTACATGACTCACGAGTCCAGCAGCTCTGTCACTTGGTACAATATCCATAAACTTCAAACTCCTGATATCCTTGAATCATAACAGAGTCAGCACAAAACTAGTATAATTCGAGACAAGCTACATGTAGTACATAAAAGTTCAATTTCAAAGGTTGAGGAGGATACTTGGATTCGCTTCACTGATCAATACAGATCATCAGAATAAATATTGATGACTAGTTTCAGTCCAGCAGCTTCCAAGTCAGACAATTTGCTATGTAAATACTATCAAACCTTTCCTACATACATGTTTACTATTATATGTAGAGCAGGTTCGGTTTCTCCGTTTCCAGGAATTCCCGTTGTATTTTTACAAACAAA
Source organism: Podosphaera xanthii (assembly GCA_028751805.1). Lineage (NCBI taxonomy): Eukaryota > Fungi > Ascomycota > Leotiomycetes > Helotiales > Erysiphaceae > Podosphaera > Podosphaera xanthii. Next base: position 2,965,751 of record JAPWIX010000014.1, read on the forward strand.
TATTTCAGGTCAAATGGCGAAATCGTACACTATCCGGGCCGTTCTCCCGAGTAGAGTCTGGGTAGCTTGGATACATGACCCACTTGAGATGGTAGAAAGCTGATTCGAATCCTGCAAGACCCTTACACTCCTTCTCTCGCGGTGATACTGTATTCGCAGGATGATGAAAGCATGCTCAGATAACCACAGGTTTTTCTCGCTTTTCCCTGAGGTGGGTATTCACGGAAGAGGGTACATGTCGTAAGGCGTTATTCTCGTAGTAGTCTCTGCAAATGAAATCTGAGTATGAGTGTTCCAATCGTCAAACAGAGTCATTCTGCGAAATATACATATCTTCCGTAATCATGGGCGTCAGAGCCTCAGGCTGCATACGCAAAAATTATTTTAAAAAAAATAAAATCAAAAAAGAGTCAATTGTGCTATTGGGAGATCTCTATGTTGCGTGGACGTTCCCACTGGTGTGTCAGGGGAGTCGGAAGTCATATCTGTAGCACTTGTGACTTATTGACGACCTTTTTTTAGCAGATTGGCGTGCAATGGCCAGCGAATATAGTTAGCGCTGAATCTTTGAGGAAACGGCTATCTGTAACCCGCCACTTGGGCGCAGGTTTTGCGTCTATTATGTAACGATTTATTCAATCAATGAACACGAAATTAGTCATGTTTTTCCGAACATCATTTGTTCTAGGGAAACATCAGCAACTCAAGACGCCGCAAGCAAGTAGATTTCATGTCTAAGTGTGGATTGACGCCGAATTTCGAGCCGTTCATCAAATGATAATTTGTCGCAGCTTTTTTTTTCATGACGTTTATTCGGTCTACGGACAACGTGCAGCCACGCACCCTAAAGTTCCCTAATGGGACGCAAGACCTCGGAAAGCGTACGCTATCCTCAGTCGCTAGAACTAAGATAATAAATTCTTGACGCTGAACACTTATACTAAGGAGACCTTCGCGGCCACTACAGTGTTATTTGAATAATCAATCGACGATGGCTACAGCGTACTCAACGAGACCAGTTGATGTAATCTGCACGGGCCGTCGCATGGGGACAACGTCTCTGCTGAGTGAAGACTCGCTGAAGGTTCGCAGTCAAACTTAAAGAGTTCCTATCTGTACGAGTTTCCTGCGCACGTAAGAACCCACATTGTAACTTAAGGCAGGCATCGCACTGGGTGTGTATGAACACTTCCAGTCTTGTACGTGTATTCTCCATCGCCTTCTGGACCAGTAAGCCATGAAAACTGCTCACTCTAGCAATTTATTTGTTGATGATGTTCGTTTAAGTCATGGACACCTTTGTCGCATGAAACACTCTCTCTCTCACTCGCAAAGCTAGGGTTAGGCATAAGTCTCGTACTAAACTCCACAAAAGCTTTCATGCAGTATTCCAAAAAGGTAGTCCAACTGATAGTTCTTGCATCAGCCGTGAATCGAACACGGGGCCCATCGATCTCATTGCTGTTCGTGGCAACGATGGATTTTACCACTAAACCACTGATGCTTATGAATCTACAATTATATTAATATATATTCTGCAGCATATTTCATATAATAGAGTTGTGATATCAAGTTCATTTTTCGAGGTCCAAACGAACGACATCAATTTAACCTAAAATCTAGCAGAACAGAATATAAAATAAAGCAGTCTGTACTAATCTTCAATTGTCTTACTATATAAGCCTAGAAACAAAGAGAAGTCAACCGTGATTGAAAGTAGCCAATTCTATCAGTATCCTTCGTATTCATGCGAGGCCAGCCAGCCAGAGCTGAGAATAGCATCATGATTATTTGTCACTAGATGATGAGCAGGTTACACGATTTGTTAGTTGATTGTGGACCAGTCCCGGATACCATGCAGTGCAGGACGGTGCTGATCGGGCTGAAACTGTTGCTCGGGCATACGTATTTCTTTATTCTTCGCGGCTTGGTCTCCCATGTATACGGGGACATGTACATGTACATGCTACCATTTTTTTTTAAAAAAATTAACTCGTCCGCAAATCAAGAGATATAATGGCTGGCATTGACGAACTCTTCGTCTTCACGCGGTGCCGTCTGTTAACGCTTACTATGGTCGCTGCGTGGTTTTTTTTTTAAATCATTTTAGCGTATGTAGCCTGAGGCTATGACGCGAATGATTACGGAAGATATGTATGTGACGCAGTATGACTCAATATGATGTTTGGAACACCCATACTCAGATTTCATTTGCAGAGACCACTACGAGAATAACGCCTTACGACATGTACCCTCTTCCGTGAATACCCACCTCAGGGAAAAGCGAGAAAAACCTGTGGTTATCTGAGCATGCTTTCATCATCCTGCGAATACAGTATCACCGCGAGAGAAGGAGTGTAAGGGTCTTGCAGGATTCGAATCAGCTTTCTACCATCTCAAGTGGGTCATGTATCCAAGCTACCCAGACTCTACTTGGGAGAACGGCCCGGACAGTGTACCACGGCACCATCCGGCCCGCACAATTGACGCGCGCCGCGTGCTTTCGTCAGGATGATGGCCACGCCCCTCAACTCCAAATCCCAACGCAGCTAATTTTTAAAGTTGTGGCAGCACATCACCGAACTCCAATCCCCGTCACCCACAATACTCTCAGTGCTGAATTTCCGCACAACAAGTCGATGATCCCCTTTCCGAAATCACCTCGTCCCTTTTCATGGCCAAACCTGCTGTCACTCCTTTCTCGTGACTTCCTACTGATATCTGGCCGTCCAATGCCATGATAACCCTTCTCAACCATGTGCCCTCGAGTTTTATTCCTCTTTCGAGCATTGGTAGCATCCTAGGTCTGTGGTTGGAGGCTAGTCGAAGAAAGGCAGAAGATTGTGACAGTTCGGGCTATGAATTTATCGATTGGATTTATAATGCGGTACTACCAAAGGCGGAAGACGACGGATTGGAAAAGGGTGCCTTTGCGGGTTGGGTGTACTGATGCGTTGGTGGACATGGACTACTGGAAGTGAAGCGTGCCCGTCAGTTACGGTCCAATTGCGATCATTTTGGCTCCCTTAAATCTACAGCGAACATATTGACCGTTTACAATCGGTTCCACGGGAAAGTGAAGTGTTTGACGTTGCTAGTTCGTTGCAGAATAAAGATAATATTATTTAGCGTCTACTAGTCAACACTGGTCTAAAGGCTCATGTTTCTTGATTCCTGAGAAGGGCAAAGGATGCCAGAGCCGGTGCACTAGATGCTATGCGGCTTAGAAAAATCTAGCTTTGCTGTATTTTGTGAATTGCGCGTAAAATAAAAGATTTGATTTTCACAATAGAATGTATAACACCTCCGCTTGCTCGGGTTTGGTGACCAAGCAGTCCTCGCCCACTTCTCTCAACACTGCTAGGAGCCCCAGGTCGAAAAAAAAGGAAGAAGAACAGAAGAGAAACACTACATTAAATGACGAGTTGGTGACTTGTCAAATATCGATATCCTCTAAAAATCAAGAGTTTTCCGACCATTTACACACAGAGATTGCTCCTTCAGGCGTGCCGAGTAAGACTGGGAGAAGCTGGTTGATGAGCCCTCCAGGTCGGTCTCCACCGCGGCAGCGGACGATACGGCAGAAGAGAAAGAAAGTTGGATTCTTACAACACCCACATCTGCAGTTAAATCTAGCCTCAGCGTATTTACAACGAGTGTTGAAAATAAGGGCTCTACAATGTAATGATCACTGATAGAGTAGCGTTGTGTAGCAGAAGCTAGTAGGTAAAGATGATAGGAATTATAAGGACTAATTCTCCCACTACACGGGAGAACGAGTGACTTATACTACAGCCCCTATTTCTTAACCAGTTCGGGATGCCGCCAACCCTGTAGATGGAAAATATTCAAACTACGCGAGTAACTCGTTTAGCAGTACGCACTGACGTTTTCACAACAGCGAGCGTGATAAGCCGCGAAATCTCCATGTCCAGTTCTGGCTGCTAACATGATACCCAGAACTTTCCGACTTGGTAGCAGCTGTTCCAGAAATAAGGGAGCGTTCTTGGTATCAAGCTGGGCGTATAATGAAGGGATTTGATTACGCCGCGACTCGTCCCTGATCGTTTTCATAAGTATGATATGCTACTTTTTTAGGGATAACGTAGAGTGCTTAGGGGCGTCGAGATACGGCAACGCTGCTCCCTTCTTGGCCTTCAAATCAGCCAATTCCTCGCTCTCAATTCCAGGGTGTCCTGAGCCCAGGGTACCTTGATATTTTCTCCTACTGCATGTGGGAGGCGAGGATAAGATTTTTACGACTTGTCTGCTTCAAATTTTCCAGGAATACGTATTGTGATCTTAAGGTTACAATAGGGCTTACTAATAGCTTCCTGCACACATCTAGATTGTCAGTAAAGACTCATCATTTGTTGGTGAAGCTAGCTGTGAGGAGTAAAATAGCTGTTCTAATTACATTGAGAACTGCACGGGCTTCAGCACTGTATGGCTCTTTGTGACTTCCTAGGGAGAAAGAACCTGAAACTAATTGGCGATCTAGCTGAAATGTCTCGAAGCTGCCTCCCGAATTTCCATCAGGTTGCTTGAACCCATCGGTGTAAACTAGTATATCCCTTTTCGAAATAGTGCACAGCGATTCGGAAAACCTATCTACCCTTGATTCGCCTGCTTCAGTTGGAGCGCCGATACGTTAATTATTGCTCTGCATATCTCCTTCAACTTTCCATGGCGGGGTTATAAGGGGATCATGTAGCTCAGGAGGGGGGATCCTACTACATGAGCGAGTGAGCCCGGTCAGAGGATGAGAAGAAAATGATTTGAGCGCACGCAGGGGCAGAGAGTAGTGGGGATTGCGTCTATGAGTACGCAGGGCAGCTCGCCTGACTATGTCGTCATGTGAGATTTCAGCTGAAGAGATCCCGGTCTCCTTAGGAAGACAACAGATGAGGTCGTTGAGAATACAGGAAGGATAGTCCTAGTGGCAGCGGTATGGACCCTCTCGAGTGTAGTTGTATAAGAGGCTATCTTGTGAGAAATCACCTTTCTTCCTTTCGTTCTATTTTTTCCAGGCCACCAGGCATCGCCACCGAAGTGCGCAATGGGCAGAACACATGCAACAATGGCTTGTTTGGAGAGATGGGGCGATAATCCACGGGTTGTGTTTCCAATGCAGCGAAGGGGGCGTGTTGCTTTTATGGCCTTGGCTACTTGTATTTGTATCTGTTGTTTGAAAGTGAGCCGCTTATCAAAATGCACTCCTAACCATTTGTGGCATCGTCTTCGTGGGGTTTCTGAGATATAGTGGTTGCTTGTGTGAACGTGAGGTCTCACTCCTTTGGCCCCGAGTTTTTTTACGGTAGACGTTAACAATTGAGGATGGAAGGGGCTGTAAAGCACCTGACTTCGAGTTATGTCTTCAAATGATATTCGGGTGTGAGTGCTCGTCATAACAGATTGGGTCATCGCTCCATGTACTGAACAGCGTCATTTGTATCATAGGCCAGAGTCAGTAGATCCGAGAATGATTGGTGTAAGTAGACGGAGATTCTTGTAAACAGAGCTCTCAAACGAAATGACCGAACGGACCCTAACAAGCACAAGATGAAGTATTGTTGTGCTGACTCGGTTATGACTCAAGGATATCTGGAGTTTGAAGCTTATGGATAACGTGCCAAGTGACAGAGTTGCTAAAACTAATGAGTCATGTATAACATCTTCTTTTATACAATAATAGAACTCGCATTGTAGTTTCATAGTAGGGATCGGATATTTGATATTGGAGGAAAGATGTATATAGATACTGCCATAGTCAGAGCAGCAAGAGTAATAGTCTCCATCGTGACCATCAAGGCGATATTCCATCCACTATACGCATTCAGTATAACCATTTATGTCGTACTTACCATTCATTCACACCATTGACAATTCCATCGAAGGACAGCACCATCACTAGACAAGTCGCAACCACTCCACATCCCCATTTAACCTTATAACAAGTATTCCAGTAACTTCGGCGCCTGTGGCATGTGACATCTCACAGCTACCATAGCGCTAGAAAGGATCTAAATGTATGATCTATGCAGTTCTGAATGGAATACGATAGGTACTGGCCACGGGCGTACCGAGTCACGTTTGGAAGCAGCTATTGGGTCGAGATATATTTCCCAACGGCCCACTTTCCAACGAAGACGCATGCTACATCACGGTCAACTCTTACTCTTTTATCGCAGACTGGCATTTAGCTGAATACCGTACTTTCTGTCCAATTTATAAACCCTCTCTAACGTCATGAAGCTTAAAAATCTTTTTCCGAGAATTTTGGCGGACTTATCGCCATACTCTCTCACATACCCTCTCATTACTAAAGTATTCTAACTACAAAAAAATATCCATAGACTTTTGAAGCAGAGATGTCGCACTTTCTCCTGTCAACTTGCTGGTATGACGCCGTTGTGTTCGGTCTATGCGATCTGATGGACTCCGCTCAACGTGCGTCTGAAGATACTAAATCATAATCTAATGATTGGCCTCGATAACTATCTCAGCCCAATTTTCGTATGGGAAAGACTGCGAGAAAAATTAGCCATTACCATGTGTCTGTATTAGAATTATATATTTTCAACGGGTACTTTGAACTGAGATCCAAGTTCAAGTTGTAACGTTTGGACTCTCAGTAAAATAGATTACTCGTGATTGATTTTAATCGTCGTAGAGATATTAAGAGAAGCTAAAGATGTATTCATGGGGAACAATATCAGAAGCGACTTCAGTATTGTTTGCCTGGATCTGTGAGTAGTACTTGTGTTTCTCTCCTACAAAGACTAGGCGCAACAGGTCCGACATTAATACTGTGGAGGGAAACGGAATCTGAGTACGTTTTTTCCTGTATTTAGCAGCAACATTTGCGCCAGCTCATCACTTCATTTATTTTCTAAAACAAAAAAAAATAAAAAGCACGATGATCAACAGAGGAAAAAATTGGCATGACTAGCGTCAGTCTCAGTACATGTTGTTACAATTAAACTACGACAACTCCTTGGCAATTCTTTCAGACACCAGCTCCGTTTTCGATCTTTGTCTATTTGCACTCAATCTATCGCTGGTGATATTGAAGCCTCACTTATCTCTAGCTGATGTCAACCTTTAATTTGATATGTAGAATAGTGAAGTCCCATGAATAAAGGATTCTTGTCGATTAGTATTTGTGACGGGCAGAGATCAATGTGGTGACAGTGTGATGCAAAGGCAATGAAAAGATTTAATACAAATTCGTGACATACTATTGATCAAGACAGACCTATTCAACGAGGGCACCTGAAGTCCCGAATGAACTTGAATTTTATTTTATGTTCGTAAATCCTACCACAGTTTCGATATCAAACTTGGAAGCAGATTGTTCGGTTCCCTGGGAGGCTGAGAAACACCGCCTGGAGTTTGATTTTGTAACAATTGCCAGCTTCACTTCGAAGTTTACTTTGGGGGGGTTTAATTTGTCACTACGATAAAATTCGTCTCCCTGTCAATTAAAAGTGGATCTTCTACAGAGTATCAGGGTCACTTAGTTTTTTTTGCATGTAGTATTGCAGTCCTAGATATTGTTGCTAAGTAGCGCTAATTGCGTCTGATTAGTAACAATACTCAGGGCTGCAATACTACATGCAAGTAAAACTAACTGACCCTGATACAGTAGAGCCCCTCTTAGCTAATAGTGGGTCCCAGTATAATTACTGAAGAGATTCATAGAAATTTTACCGTTTATATTTGCAATACCTACCCCTGCACGCAAAATGACCTGTAAGGATAAGTGTTGCAAATATAAAAGTCCAAGTTACAATGAATCTTTTCAACATTTATACCGGGACCTACTATTAGCTAAGAGGGGCTCTACCGTTCTCTGTAGAAGATCCACTATTAATTGACAGGGGGACGAATTTTATCGTAGTGACAAAGAGGTTTTGTCGTATAAAAGGCGATAGGTCTCCCAAAGTGTCTCCTCAAATCAAGTCTTTTGTCGTAAATTGCGTCAACTTATTTTCTCTGATCAAGATTACCACTTCTACCAACCTCGCCGTTATCCTAGTCTGTACGATCCTCACCCTCACGGAGAAATGATCGAAATATTGAAGGTTGGGAATGTCTATGATTTACACACTTGGGGGCTCCAATCAAATGAGAACTGTTTTCTCCAAGGGGTATGAAGAATACTTGGGTTTTGGAGACGCTTGGGTAGTATTAGCTGAAGCGACGCGAAAGTTATCTCAAGTATCCGTTGACCTATTGTTTCCTTCTGTATGCAGACATGAATGTATATACACATGAACCACCGAATCTGGAAGCTTCGTGACTATCTCATAACTAGTACAATCTAACCAGTTACTTCTAGGAGATTCCATGTGATACTATTCCCATCTTATTTTAGTCCTTTCTAGTAACTTCCATCGGCGGTATGAAAACCCAGCACAAACCGATCCTAACCGAGTTCAGTGTGATCAGCGCTTTTTTACAACACGAGGCACTCGAAAACGATAGGTATTGCTCAAGAGAGAGGATAAAGCAGGGAGCGCGATAAGTGTCACAAGCTATCCTTGGACCAATAAGGTATGATAGGCGATAAACATATTTAAAGGGGGATACAGTAACCACCAAGTTCGATAGGCTGTTAACCCTGGAGAAACAACGAACTCTCACTGTTGACAAATCTTCTCGATATCCTTTGACGTTTCGAAGAGGATGAGGTTTGTGGAATGGGGATATCAGAGTGGAGATTAAGGGAGGTGATTGTTAGGAACGATGTTCAGATGTGATCCAAGATATAACATTTCACCAGCAGCGGCCTGGAATACTTGGAGGGATTAACAGTGAGACGACAATTAAATGAGGGTAGTCAGGACTAAACAGAAGATATGAAAAGAGGAGGCCAGACCTTGAGTGGGCAGGGAGAACGAGGCGTTCTACGAGATAGTGTTACATGTATCTTTGAATCAGATTAGTGAGATCACTTTGTTTATTTGAGAGCTCGGAGTAGCCGTTGTTAATTTGTGGCGGTGGGTAACAGTAAATCTAGTTAATATTGGCTAAGTTGTAATTCAACAAGATACGCGTTAGTTATTCTGATCTAGACCAGCGATCAGAATCAGATAATCTTTTGTTATTAGATGGTACTTGACTTAGACCTAGGATAGGGAACTCAGGATATAAATCACTTTGAGATGTACCTCTTTCGCTATCAATAATTGAATCCCACAACTGAGAACCCACAACTTGTCTTAATTTATTCTACGTGATTGATAAAGCCTTACAAGCTCACTTGCTCTGCTACAATCTGTGTACAAAGTTCCACTGATATATATAAATATACGCTATATATATTTTAACAGCTGTAACCCATTTAAAAATTTTACGTTCACATATTAATCTCCCAACTTCTCAACCGCGATCACCACCCTTTCCTAACCATCACCATTACCGTCATCGTTTCCCTTACCGTGACCACCACCATAACCATGGTGGTCTTTGCCACCTTCCCAAAGTCTGCCGTCATCCTGAAACAGATCAATTTTCTAAATTTCGATACTGAGAAAGGCGCAACTCAATAAAAATTGTTCAAAATAGATAGATCAGACACTCTGTTCAGAAGACCGACAGTTATAAAATGGTCAATATAGAAATTGAGAACAAAAACTGGAGCCGGAATGTCAGATCAATGACGTCGCTTCTATCATCGAGGTGAGCGACGGCCTGATACGTCAATGGAAGATGTGAGTCACCCAGTCTCCCATCCTGATGAGCATGAGAATTTTAGTGAAACTTTGGATGAACCATTGACCAAAGCAAATTTCAGCGATCTATATCTACACCGATCTACTGTGACCGCTGTAATGAAGGACTTGTAATTAAGCTTGCATTAAACGTAATAACAAGATAAGGTTAAGTTATTAATATCTAATTACTTATTGCAGCTTACAAGTTTTATTGCATCTGGTCGATGATATACCACTTTTGGCCTGTTCTGGTAGACTCCCATCATTTATGATTGAGTACTGATAAAGTTAGTTGAAATAGCTCAAAACACTTTGAGACCGTATCTGGAGAGCTTCTCTCTCTCGTCCATCTGTGTGTAATCATTAGTGAGGGGATAACACAAGTAATCTTTGGGCTATGAGGATCTTTTGTTAAATATGCTTAAGATAACTGAATGACATAAGATTTATTTTATAGCTGAGAGAATTTCGTAGGGCAAGTATTTTTTTCATACCAAGTGCAGTGGTGTCTATGGTTTGGTGTTGAGGTACCATGTCGGGTATCCCCTTAATGGTTTAAATCCTCATACCTTTTTTGTTAGCTGTGCTCTATATCAACAAGAAAAAGTCAGGAAGGGAAGTTAACTCCATCTGAAGCCAGGTTCTGACGTGCAATTCAATTAATAAAATTATCGATTAAATTAACTTCTCTTTCAAAAGAGCAATTCCCGTTTTCAACAATCTGATGTGAAGATGGAATAAAGTGGTAATGCTCACAGGTTCTTGTTTCTCATACTGCCTGATTTGGACATTGGATTGGCGCGTTAATGCTCGTGTATTAAACCAAAACACTTTAATATTTCATTCATATCTCCTGTATATCTCTTTTAACGCCATACTTGATATGACCTATATAGCGATATGAGCTAGACCAAACTAGACTTTGACAATAATTTATTCATTCAAAGTATTCTCAAATAGTCCACTTTGGTGCGATTTTGAATCCGACATTCAAATTTCAGTATCTCAGTCAAAGAGCTAATCTTTCGAAAAACCACAATGGAGGGTCGTATTTGATGTCAGCGGATATCCAGGTAAAAGTTTTTGACCGATCCGTATGATACTCAGGCCTGCTATTCAAGACAAATCACTCCCGTCAGATCCAATAACTCTGGTATTTCATGCAGTGGAGAATCCCAAAAATCACCTGATACTGCTTCAGTTTTTATTTCTCTTGGTGAGCGAGACAACCTGAACTGAAATTACCTCCATTTTTCGACTTTTCGATAATTATTTTTCTGGGTTGTAATATAATTAAGGATGACAGTTTTTTTTGGCTTTCTGTCTATAGATCTTGAAAATAATTAACGCTCGGCACAAGTCCTTTTCAGGTCGTAGCTTTATTGATCAATTTTGCTAAAGTCTATCGAAGAGAACTTCCCAGCAGGCTTCGAGGATCTCAATACTCATGGCTTCAAATCGTACCCCTCTTTCGGGAATATTCGCCATCAATCGAGAGAATTGTTCTGCTGACATTTTTGGTGTATCGGTGCCGACCAATTTAGTTACTAAGACTTTGTTCAATCTTTTCAAAGACAGTCGTTTCATGTTTGCTGAAAGTGATTTCAAATTTAATCAAATCAACTTTGTCGGACTTTTGAAGATATTTGAAGGTAGAAAATTTTGCCATCTTCTCCTTGGCATGATGACATATCCTGTGCAATAAATCACGTCAATTCAACATTTACGTTGAACTTTTGTTGTTTGACAATAGCTTGCGTAAATGATAATGCAAAGATTGACAAATCGAGGATCGACGAGACTAATTCAATATTAGCGTGATTATCCTTGTTTCTCCATAATATAAGTACTCCAGTAGAACCTGTCAAAGTCGAAAGCGGGTCATAGTTAAATTATTAAGACTAATTGAATTGTTGGTACTTACTTTTGCAACTATTATCCCTGCGCGCCTTTTTGCGTGTATGGGCAAGTAATTCAAATATAAACTGTAGACAGGTTCTACTCTATGTATTCGATCTGGGATATCAAAGAGCTAAGAAACTTTGATCTTCCGGCTAGTAGGGTAGGTCTAAGGTCTAATGGTGCAGTGGTACACTGCCTGAGCCGTTCTCCCTAGTACGGTCTGGATAGCTTGGACACCTGCCCCACTTGAGACATGAGAAAGCTGGTTCGAGTCTACCGAGACCTTCACACCACTTCTCTCGCGGTGATATCTTACTAGGAGGGTAACGAAAGCATACTGAGATAATTACGGGGGTTTTCATGCTTATCTCTACGGTAAATATTCACGGAAGAAGCCGCATGCCATAGGGGTTAACTTCGTAGTAGAATCTGTAAATGAAATCTGAGATGAGTGTTCAAACGTCAAACTGAGCCGTCCTAAAAGAAACAAGAGTATCTTCCAAAGATGCTTGTATGGACCTCAGGGTGCCAAATTAAGTCAGCTGAAAAAAGAGGTCTTGTCAAAATTCGTGCTTGAGCTAATTTTCACGTCGTTAGAGTTGGCTAGACGGAGATCACCGAGTGATAGACAATTCTCTCTCTCTAACCTGTAATCCTTGTCTCGTATATATTTTAAAGATTGTGGTGAACCTTGCTTATTGCTTTGCTGAGCTAGCGATATTCTACAAAGTTGAGCTGAATCTGTAGCATCTGGTGTTAAAACATGGCGGTAACGAGAGAAGACTTTTATGAATCATAGGTTATTTCCATGAGGAAATCTTATGGTGTAATCAAGGATATCAAGTGCAAGAATCTATACAATTAAGTTAATAATTGACTTTCGGGCAATTAAAAGTTAACCTCATGCCAAGAGAACTAGCCTAGATAACACCATTTGTCTTGGTGAGGGAGTTGCAAAGTGTCAAGAGAATTCTATTTAGAACTATCCTGGTAGATATACTCCAAGTTAGTATCATTACAGCGCCTAGATTGGTGAGTGATACTCGAATTGGATTCAACTGTCCTGATTTAGTTCCTCATAGGTTCACATAATCATCTAACAAACTCTATTACTTACGTTAATAAAAACTTTGGCCGGCAGTCTCAGGCTCTTCACCTCTTCGTGGTGCCGGATGTAAACACTCACTGTGTTAGAATATTTGGGATAGTCAAGAAGAGAAGCGCACTCTAGTCGTGGTCACAATTAAATATCGCTGCTGGTCAAGATGATCCTGTCACCTCGCCGATTTCTTCCACTTGACAACAGAACCTTCCGACCGATGCACCTGTCCGTCATTCTTTTCGATGATCACAACCTTCCCTGATAATGGCGATATCTTTATTGCAACCAATTGGGCTCACGCGCTCTAATTGTAAGCTCACATTTTTAAGGATACCCGACGGAATATTTTGGACTTGGAGCACGAAGTTGAACGGATGTTGAAGATTTTCGGGGAGTATCTTCTCGGGATGGCACACTTGTGAAGGGAGTATACGGGAAGTGAGAGGAGAGGTGTGCTGGAGGGAGAAGACGCTGAGCTGGTGTGGTATCTTCCTCTTTCGAGGTTGAGCGGGCCTAAACTTGGCCGAGCGAAGGAGAAAATGGTGATTCAATATCCGGATCATCTTCCTACGGCGAGGCCTATAGTTTGAGCACATTAAGCGACATGAAGTAGTGATATTTTGAGACCACTTTTTGCGCAGTCCATGCAATTTGGCGACGATGTATCCTGGGGTAGCCAAGAATTTTAGCATGTATGTTTCCTTAGGTGGGTATTCACGGTTGGCAGAAGAGGGGCAAGTCTTCAATATGTGAGCTCCTGTAGTGGTACCAGCGAATGCACCCACGATAAGAGGGTTCTTTGTCAAATTTGTGTCATCTAATTGTGACGACTAAGAGAAGTCTACTTCTGGGCGGCTTTCAAACTAATGTATGATTTAAGGGCCGTATCCAGTACGTAAATCGTTGGACGTAATAAATATCATCGACATCATCGGAGGGAATGTTTTAACACACACACACATTATTTTCCTAAAATAGCACTGCAGAGTTAGAGGTGTAACAACAGAAAGCAAACTCAAGCTGTCAAGCATAACGCTGATTTCCTCTGGTCTGCAAATACTAGTATGATTATGTCCCCCCTCTTCCTCATACCACAACTTTCTTATCGACTCTATCTTAATCATTTTTAGTGCCAGTTTCAAACTTTGATAGTTCTTAAATTTTTGGGAGATTCAGGATTGCTTTACGTGACAGATACTTGGCTTTTTCCAGTACCTTTACGCCACCTTGTCCTGGAAATTAACGGTCCACGATCGCATGCTTGATGTCGGCATCTACGTCGTCATTACGCGTATGAAGGGGTTGGTACGGAATTGGTAAGCGACACAAGTTCTGACGCGGCTCGGATGGTGCAGTGGTACACTGTCCGGGCCGTTCTCCCAAGTAGAGTTTGGGTAGCTTGAACACACAACCCACTTGAGATGGTAGAAAGCTGGTTCGAATCCAGCAAGACCCCTACACTACTTCTCTCGCGGTGATACTGTATTCGCAGGATGATGAAAGCATGCTCAGATAACCACAGGGTTTTCTCGCTTTTCCCTGTGGTGGGTATTCACGGAAGAGGGTACATGTCGTGAGGCATTATTCTCGTAGTGCTATCTGCAAATAAAATCTGAGTATGAGCGTTCCAATCGTCAAACAGAGTCATTCTGCGAAATATACATATCTTCCGTAATCATGCGCGTCATAGCCTCAGGCAGCATGCGCAGGAATGATTTAAAAAAAAAATTCTAACGCATCGCTTCCACACGCGTAGCTACATGTATAGATGTATATACAGTAGAACCTGTTATAACCCATACTCCTTGGTGGACAAATTTGATACGGGTTATGATAATTTTTGGGTTATGATAGATTTTGGGTTGTGGGAGTATTCTATTTTTAAATTTAAGCGTCGTTTGGCTTCGCTAAAATTTACGTTTCACGCGTTCCCATTACGGCAAATGGCACAAGCTATATTTAGTCACACGTAAATATATATACCTGCATGTACAAATACGAATGCCTGTAATTGTAATTAAATTATCTGCGAGGCTTGAAGTTCATTTGGTTATTCTAAATTAAATACATTTGTATTTTTACCTGCTACTTGGAGGGAATAACTCCTGAAATGGCAATCGTCGAGAGATATGGAGATCTGATGTTGAATAGCATGAGAGGAAAAACTTTTTGTTGTGACGACAAATAATCGACGCTTGAATCAAAATGGATTGAGTAGCTGAATCCGAATGGTTGGCATACAAAGGATAATATGGGAAACTAGTAGATCTTTGTAAATACTAGTACTAGTACCGGTACATGTATACAGTCGTCCCTCTCTAACTCGATAGTGAGTCCCAGTACAAGTGTTGAAAATATTCATTATAACTTGGACTTTTTTATTTGCAACACCTACCCTTACAGGTCATTATGGGTGCAGGGGTAAGTCTTGCAAATATAAATGGTTGAATTTCAATGAATATTTTCAACACTTATACCGGGACCTACTATCGAGTTAGAGAGGGACGACTGTATGTACTTACACCAGGATTGGTTTTGTCACCAGTCCCATATAATTTAGTTTGGGACTAGGGACAAAACGTAATTCAGTCTCGGGGTACATATTAAACCTAACTTCGATGGGATGGTAATAAAATAGACATTGGTTGCCATAGCAATGGTACTGGCATTACGTAGAAGTCACGGGAAATAACCCATGATTCCAAAAAAGTTATGGGTGAAAGGGGTTGACAGGTTATGGCTTTTTTTGGTAGGAACCACTAGGGCGGACCAATAAAGCTTTGGGTTATGATAGGTTCTACTGTAGATATATTTCTTTGGATGTATAGATATAGATTGATTTGAATTCATTTAACCCGATCAGGCACCCTGTTGGGCCCATGCGGGTGACTATAACTCTCTTATTTACATAGGAGGAAACCTTTCGGTGAAAACCCCCTAACCTACCCGGTAAATTTCTGCCGTTTTCATGCTTACCTTCAGGAAGTGCGATGTACTGTTCTGTCCAGTACGGATATCCTCACGTCAAACTCCTACCCCTCGCCTCATTCTTTTCTCCTCTCGCTCCTTCATCTGTCTTTCCACTTCCCCAACCAATCGAAATTGCTCTAACCATCCCTGGTCTAAGATCCACTGCGTTATTCTTCCTAAGTCTTCCGGGTTGTTCATCATTTCTTCGAATGATCGGCTCTTGGACTTTCTCCATACCTCCGCCCTTCCTTTGGCCCATAGGGGGCAGGCCATGATCGCATGTTTGACATTTTGCGACAGATATCCGCACGGGCAGTTTGGGCTATCAACTCCAGGGACTTTTCTTCGGTGCAGATAAGAATTGAGCCCGATGTGCTCGCTTCTTATCTGCATGGCAATGCTGCTCTGGGCCCTCTTCAGGCTTTATAGATTATTATATGAATTTGAATTTAATTTCATATAACTCGTTTAGGTACCCTATGGGCCCATGCAGGTGACAATAACTTTATTATTTACATGAGGGGAAACCTTACCGGTAAAAACCCCTCGCTTCTGGTTTGTTTGTTTGTTTGTAATCAATTTGAGTTCCAATCCTTAATGGATATGCCACACTAATCTACAGATTCCTCCCTTATAATAAACTCTACAATTACCGCCCAATTTACGATTTCTATAACTAAGTCTATTCTGTGCCTAACACATCCTTATATTCCTCGCCCATCATTTCCACAAATGAGAGGGGCATTTGGGTTTCAGTATTGAAGGCTATTGCCTAGCACCATACCCTCATCACTTCCGGCCTCAATTTTTCATTACTTCTAACTAGCATGGCTCAAATATGAATGTAAAAAACAAAAAAAAAAAAAAAGGAAAAGAAACTAGTACTACACGGTATCATATACAGATAAAAGGAAAGTCATCGCATACAGGAGGAGAAAAAAAAAAAAACAAAAAGGAAATATAATCTTTTCGGGACCGCTGAGCTTACCTTTACTTACTCATTCTCACTTTCTCCTAGCTCCTCATCGGCGTCGAGATCTTCTATGCCTAGGGTTTCCCGCCACTCTTCCGCTGTTGAATTCATATTCCTTTTCCCAACTGTCGTATTTTTCAGGAATTGTAGGATTGCTGCTGTGGCCTGTTCGTCTCCGAAGAGATTCTTTATTTTAGTTCTCCTAGGGCGGATTTGGCTTCCGCTTATTTCAATCTGCTTCCACATCTCATCTCTTTCGCGGCGCCATCTCCGACAATCCAACATCAAGTGGCGGACTGTTTGGGGTGGTGCCTCGGAGCATTCAGTACATTTATTGGTTTCCCTATTCTTGATTCGTCCCAAAAAGGATCCTGTCCACGCGTGTCCAGACTTTAGCTGAAAGTATCGAGCGGCTAATATTTTCCAGGAGTGGGAAGCCACTTTGTTTATACCACGCTTGCCAATTTGCATATTATATGTGTCCTTGACGGCTTGACTCCGACTTCTATGTTTCAGCTGAAACCATATCTGGCATTCTTTCCATTTTCTCTCTGTGACTAGTCTGGTTATATGTGATAATGATGCGAAGCGTTCCTGACATTGTCTACCACGAAGCGCTGCTTGCTTAGCCGCTATATCCGCTCGTTCATTACCTTCTACTCCTGAGTGGCCAGGAACCCAATTAATCTGGACCCCAATTCCTTGCTCTCTTAATTCTCTAACCCTTTGATGAATTCTGCGTACCAGCCATTGGCCAGGGCTTGGTTCTACATGCCGTATTCGTGATATAGCAGCTTGTGAATCCAACCAAATAAATACAGTCTGGAGCTTGCTGAGACTTTGAATCGTCGATTGGGATGATGTTCTCGCTAATGGTCTTCCAGCTTTTTGGGCAATTTCTAATGCCTGGTCTACTCCGTACAACTCTGCATCAAATACCTCTTTATTTGTCCCTAAGTAAATCTTGCGTGTATTCCACTTTCCGTTTTCTGATTGCCAGGCAACCCCTGATCCAACGCGCTGATTTTCTAATTTTGATCCATCTGTCCAGAAAGATAGTTCTCCTAAACTATCTTGGTGTTCGTTCGCCATTTTCAAAGCTTCTTCACTTCTTGCTAGAACCGAAATCTTTCCAGGAAATTGACATTCATTGATTATCTCTGTACATTCTATCCCAAATGTGCTATCAAAATCTGTGCCCTTCACTAGTGAGTTAGCTAGTCGATGGCTTAATTGCTTTGCTTTGCAGTTAGAGAGCCAGTCCCATCCAGTTGCATCTTGTTCACCCGGTTGAGCATGAGCGTCACCATCTCGTAGCGTTTCTGGGAGAATTTTTCGAGTATCGTTACTTATAGGTAATCCTAATAAACGCTGCGTATATCTCCTTTGTCTATTATTAAGTAGTGAGATAGCTGGTCTGAGTCCTGCTTCCTTAACTGTTATGCCTATTGGAGTTGATTTAAATACCCCCGTTATAGCTCGTGCTTGTCTATTTATGAGTTTTTGGTGCTCTTGCTCCCATGTCTTTTGGTCTCTCCACCATAATTCGGCTCCATATAACGCTACAGATTGTACTACCGCTATTTGAATCTTTCGAACCAGGCCTGGAGGTAGCCCCTTACTAAATGTAATAGATCGCAATCGACCTTCTGCTTTACACGCTTTTTGGAGATATACATTCTTGTGGGCCTGAAAGCTTAGCGTCGTGTCCAACCATATTCCTAGCCATCGCGTAGCTTCCTTATTGAATTTAAAGGAGTGATTCTTGACTTTGATGGTGGCGTTAAAGAGTTCGGTTTTCCCCTTGCGTCTTCTAGTGAATGCCACCGCCTCTGTCTTACTTTGGTCAAACTGTAAGAAATTTTCGGAGCCCCAATCACTGGCCTTTTCCCCCGCTAACTGAATTTTACCAATTAGATCTGGCACTGTTGCTGCCTCCACGACAAAGCCACAATCGTCGGCGAAAGAAGTTGCTGTACATCCATCTACTCCCTGTTCAACACTATCGAACACGCCGCACAGATATATAGTGAATAGTATTGGTGAGACGGGTGATCCTTGTGGAACTCCTGTTCTTATCTGGACCTCCTTCCTGCATTTACCGTCAATCACAAATTGCATTCTTCGATCTGTTAAGAACGACTCTACCCATCTTATCATTTGGCCATCAGCACCCATCTTGTGCATTCGTCGTAGTAAGCTATTGCAGCTTACATGATCGAATGCCCCCTTGACATCCATGAGTAATAGAGCTGCTATATTTCCTCTGTTCCAGGCTTCTTCCACTCCTGCTACAACTCTGGCAACAGCATCGATGCAGCTTCGCTGTTTCCGACACCCCATTTGTCCCTGGTGAAGAACGTCTCTTTTCTCACACCAGGTTGCGATAATATCCGCTGCCACTTTCTCGGCTACTTTTCCTAGACAATTTAATAAGCTAATGATTCTATATGACTTGACTTGCGAATAATCTGCTTTGTTTGGTTTTCGAAGGAGAATTCCTTTGGCTATTCGCCAAACGTGCGGATGATGTCCCTGCCGTATGCACTGTCTTATTAATGCAGTGATTCGTTCTGAGTCCCAGTCCCATAATAAGCGTATAGCTCTGAAGTTAAGTCTATCTGGCCCTGGTGCTTTCCGTACTGATTGGTCCAGTATCGCTCTATGTACTACCTCCATTGTGACACCCAAATGTGAATTTCCCGCACTGTCAATTAGTACTTCCTGATAATCTTCAGGCGGACAAGGAAATAGAGTTTCAAGTATCATTTTTCTTTCTCTTCAATTGTGGATGCTACTTGGCCATTTTCACTCTTTAAAGAAGGAGTAAGTTGTGTGGTCCACTCTTTTGTGTACCGTAGGGCCGTCCAACATCTCTCATTCTCCTCTTCTCGCCTCTTTCGGAAGGTTTGCGAAGACTCTGGACTTGAATCAGCCGGAAGGGGTTCATATATTTCTTCTCCACCTTGAATCCAATCCTCAAAGCACTTGTCTCGGGCTTTTCTGATTTTTCGATAATATGCGTTCCTTAATTTTTTGTATTCTTCTAGAGAAGTCTGTCCACGCTGAAATCTACGTCTAGCTGCCTTGAACTCAGATCTAGATTCGGAGATATCATTGGACCACCATCTTTTTGATCTGGCACATACTCTTAGTTGCTTGAAATGTTGATCGAATATCTTTGTGAGTGTATCTGTTATCCACTGGGCCTCCGCATCCAGATCTGTAGTACTGCTGTTATCGTCTACTATAGGCCTATTTTCTGTTCTAATACCCCACTCTCTCTTAGCTTCTTTTTCTTGTTCAGTCGTGATTTCTTTTAATGCCCATCCAGTGATTTCTGAATACGTTTGAGTTTGCTTTGCGTGATTATTCAGATTTTCTATGTCAAAAGTTATCAGTTCGTGGTCGGAGGGGGTGGCGTATTCCGGATCAATTGTCCACGCTGGTAAATATCCTATATCGGGCGTTGACATTGTTAGATCGATGATAGAGCATCCCGATGTCTGCTTTGGTCTAGTGGGTGTAGTCATTTCATTGTTAACTAGCAGTTTATGCCGGTCAATTATACTTTCTAACTGGTCTGCCCGGATTCGTCTTCGGCATAGTGAGTTCCAATATGGACTATGTGCGTTGAAGTCGCCTACCAGTATAGTGCGTTTTTCAATTACCTTGTCCCAAGAAATGTCCTCAATTGCTCGTCTCTTCTCATCCTTGTCTCCCTTCCATTGATATCCATCTCCAACCCAGTTATCATATACGTTTATAATCCTTGTCTTCCTACTTTTATTGCCACACAAGTCCAATTCCCATATATCTATTATCTGGATGTAGGGGTGGTCAACTAGGTCTGATCGTGTCTCCACTATCGCATTTGCTCTTATGTCTTTTTTAATGCCAAAAGCGACTCTCTGTTGTCGTGTCTCGCCAGCATTACCCATGACGAAATCATAGGCTGGGTGAGACATACCCCTTATTCCTACGTATGGTTCTTGTAAACATATAAAATCGGCTTCTATTTCGACTCCCACTTGGAAAGTGGCTTGACACACGGCGTAGTTGTGTTGACAATTTAGTTGTATCAATCGCATGAGTTGAGGCTGCTAGTTTGTTCCTGATCATCTTGACTTGATTCGAATGGATCAACATTTCTTTCAGTTTCCAAATCTTTCTGTGTTTGTCCCTGAGTTACTTCTTCAATATCCATCTCACTGTTCTCACTATATTCACTGATGTTATCTTCTTCCTTTTCTAATTTAGATCTTCGTATGTCATGTTCCTTTTCTCTCTCTCTCCATTCTTCCCTACCCGAACGCGCTATAGCAATTGCTTGTCTTTGATCTGGACAACTAGGAGAGCGTGCCGTGTGACTCCCTCCACAGTTGGCGCATTTGTATGTGCCGTGTTTTGAGCAGAATTTACCAGTTCCTGTCTTACACATTGATATTGGGCACTTATGGTGCTCTGTCAAGTGCGCCTCCGCACAAATTGCGCAGCGAACTTTATCTGGCGTGGGGCAGCTATAAGTAGTGTGTCCCCAATGACAGCATGTGGAGCATATAGTATCTGGTCCAATAGGTATAAATCTTTCTACTTTGTGAAAACGTCCTCCAAAGTGCAATCCTTGTTT
The DNA here is from genome assembly GCA_028751805.1 of Podosphaera xanthii. NCBI lineage: Eukaryota > Fungi > Ascomycota > Leotiomycetes > Helotiales > Erysiphaceae > Podosphaera > Podosphaera xanthii. Next base: position 2,987,050 of record JAPWIX010000014.1, read on the forward strand.
CATAACTCGATCCGCCTCAGCTAATGTTCGGACTGTGAATCTAATAGTAGAGTGTCTTTTCACACCATTTCTAGCCATTTCAGTCAATCGTTCAGGTGAACTAACCCACCTTGGTGTAAAAGGTAGCTCAAGTGCTGATGGACCGGCAGCCACTTCTTCTTTAATTTGATTTAGTCCTCCAGCTGGATAATAGCGTCCTAGCTCTACTCCATGAGCCTTCAGACTAATCCATTGTTGATTAGCTGCCACGTCCTGGATGTGTGGGTCAAACCTCAGTGCTGTTTGTGTTAGCTCTTCTCTAAAGAGTGTTACCATAGCTTCAGCCGTTGTTTGGCTGGATGTGAGTCCCGTTAGATTTCCCCTTTCATTATACCTTAGTTTTGTGAGACGAAGGTGCGAAGGTGCTTTCATTCCTAATAATTTCATGTTGATTGCATGTAAGATGTCTTGGCATACAGTTGCAGGATTGCTAGAGATACCTTTTTGTCTGGTAAATATAATCCGTCGTTTTGGCTCTTCTACACTCTTGATTGGGCTCGGAAACGATTTATGTGCGCCATGATTCCTATATTGTTTCCGGGAGACATTCGTCCATTCTTCAGGCTTCGATGCATTTAGTACCTTTGATGCTGCGACCTGAGCCATCGTGGGAATTTTATTCGGCACCGCAGGCTGCGTCAATTTAGGGACATCCTTTACAGTTCTAGACGCTGGTGGGCGCGTTGGTAGGTCATAACAAATTTCCGCTTCTTTCGTTTGCTGCGATGTAACTGGTGGATTTTTTTTAGGATCCTGTGTGGAATTGCCATTCTGTCTCAAGTTCATATTCTGGGCCATGAATGTACTACGTACTTCCCTGCGTAAATCTTCTAGTTCTTTCTTGACACTTGTATTTTCAGCCTTAAGCGCTGAGAACATTGCAGACATTTCCATTACGAATTTCTCCGTGAGTGCCTTGTACATTCCTTGAAGTAATTCGTGAATTCCGTTCATTGATACATCGTTTTGAAAAGCTAATTGCTGGGTTTGATTGCTATGCGTTGTGAATCCAGGTGTTGTAAACGGGTTGGTAGCGCCCGTGGTTCCATGATTACCGTTCTCGTTAGCACGATGTTCCTCTACGTAGTTGTTTCCAGATGCGCGAGTTTGTCCAGGCGTAAAGTTCATTCCGTTAGCATGAGCCTCAATCATTGTCTTTTCTCTTGTTACTTGCGGTGGGTGGGTGTGATGGGGAGGGGGTTCTGTCATGGTGCTAGTCGCTGCCTTGGCTACGACAAAAGGGAATATAAAGAGTTATTATAAACAAGAACGATTTTAAATAATAAAAGAGCTACTGTCTATTGTGGTTCAATAAGTTTTAGTAGTATCAGCTTTTGCGGTGTTCTTTATAACAGGTGTGAGCTGGGTCAAAAGGAGTCCTAGTGTTGTAACTGACTTGGACTCAACATCTTTCGGGCATGTTGCTCGCTTCTGGTTGGTTATAAGTCTGTCTTTCTAAGTATAACCTTTAGGAAGTGCGATTCACTGTTTAAATCTTATCCCTTTCCTTCATCCAAAATCTTCGACAATATCTCATACCTCCTCCTTGTGAAGACCTTTACCGGATTTTTTTGCGGTCTTTCAGGCTTTCTATCGTTAAACCTCGGCTGGTTTATATTAAGACAGTATACTGTAGTTCAGTGATCCTGTATTAACGTCAAAGGTTATCTTGTAATTGTTGCTATTGTAGTTGTTGTCTACATTTCTAATGCTAATGCTTGTTTAGATACACTTCTCAATCACGTGAATAAATTCCCATAAACCCAACGTCATAACTCTAATGAAATAATGCATAACTCGAAATATGTTACACATAGTTGGTATCTAGATATTGCTAGTATAGTAATATATCGACATTTCCTTGGTCCAATGCTCTGAGCGCCGGTGCTGGGTATACTTGCTGCAGCTGGGTTCGACTTCGATTTCGAGCTTCCTACTAGCTGCCATTCATTTTCTTGTATCCTTTGCTGGTCTTGCTGTTGTGCTGGCTCGGCTGAGATTATGAGGATCATCAGATGAGTGAAGGATACTGTAGCATTTGGCAATGATGGAACACTGGAGAACTTGGTAGAAGCTTTGAACCTAAGGATACAAGTTGATACTAGAAGACTCTACAATCTACTTATGGAAACAAGGGACCAGTGTGCTAAGACACACCTCTTGTATATAAGATATCCCTTCCTCTTGTTATATCTCTAGATAGATTATCCATAAATATAATACGCATTCAGTATTCATTCTATATCTATTCTCACCATCAGTATACACCATCCTCTGTGTATACTACCGTCATCAGTATACACCATCCTCTGTATATACTGCAACAGATCTAGTATCCAACATCCCGTCCTCCGCAAGCTCATAACCATAACACTTGCTCCAGATACCTTCCAGGGTCTTGGGTTCAATTGTTAGCTGATTTTGATCTAGCTTCTATCCGAAGTGGGCAACTGAGGTCCCAAGCTCTATATCTCCTACTGCAGTTGCAACATCTAACTTCTTTCTTTCCCCTAAATTCTCGGGTGTTGTGGCTCTCTGCACAGCTCCCACACTTGGCAGTCACTGTGCAATTTCTAGCAATATGCCCATAGTTTTGACAATTAAAGCACTGCATCAGGCAGAATCCGGACCTGTATATTTCTGTGGACTTCAATTCATATTTCTAAATTATTCCCTTATGGATGGCCATATCGACTTTGTCGGCCCTATCGCACCATACTATAAGGGAACCCGATTTCTTTCCTACTGTATTCCCTTTTTTGAGCCAAGAAGCCTTCTGGATCGCTAGACCTCGTAAATACTGCAGATTTCTATTTTCAAGATTCTTGATTTACTCTCTCTTCTGGGAGTCGAAAGATATCGGCATGTCGTGAATGAGGACTTGGTAGGTTGGCCTTGCTACATGCGCTGTTGACGACAGTTTAGCAGCCCAATCCTGCTGTTTCGCCATTCTTTGCTCTGATTCTTCTTCAGAAAAGTAAACTTTCACTTGGCCATTCCTCATCTGTCGTGCGCCAATCACTTCTTTCATTCCGATCCTCTTCACAAGCTCTTCATTCGATAGTTCTGCAACTTCTTGTTTTTCCATGTCGTCGTCGATTCTGATGACCGTTCCTTTCGTTTCCGTTCTTGCTGCGACCTTAGCCCAGGTTGGAGTCTGCAGCTTAGATTGAACCTGCATTCGAGCTATTGACGATTTGATAGTCTTTATTTCCTGTAAAATCTGTAGAAGGGCAGATGGTTCCTCTGGGCTGGGCTCGGAGTGTTTGACATCTTCGATTTGTTTCTGCAGACCTTTGATTGTATCAAACGCTTCCTTGAACATATCATTGTATTCTTCAATAGGCCAACGAGTGGAGGACTCGCTGTAAAACTTCAATATCGATAATGTCTCTTCGACGGCTGTGAAAACTTTTTCCGTTCCATCGCCACTCTCACTAGAGTCGCAAACGTCCATATCTTTGCGACTGCAGCTCTGCACTGCTTTTCCTTTCGGATCCTGGACTGTATCTATCGTCTGAATCCACCAATACTAATATTGTTATCAAAACAATAGGGTGGATTTTCGACTTCTTTTGTTGTTTTCTATAGATTATTGTTGATTGTTGAATTACCGTTACCTATTCTTTACCTAAAGTACATTCCGTTACCAACACGGATCAGTGATTGCTTTAAAAACAATCTCAGATTAGAAAGGTTTGAATAAAGAGATAGATCCAATGTTTAATACGTAGAGTCGGTTTCGTCATTGTTTCTGTGCTAAAGGAAGTTCAATAGGACGGGATACAGCTTTTTCTGTTACAGTTATGAGGGAGCAGTGCGATGTGCTAACTTGCGAGTTTGAATAATGACCCTTGAAGGTTAGGATAGAACAAGAATGGATGGAGAAGAATGTATCAGGTATGATATATTAATCTCACTTATCAATTCTATCTTGATGGTGCACTCTCTTTATATACATAAGTAATAGTTGGCACCCCAGATTTCAGATTCTCTCAGAGAGTTGGAGACTCTATCTCGAGTCCTCTACGCATAAGTTACGCTTCTTGCATATCACATGACTTGGCATTCTCGGCATATATGACTCGGTCTATATGACTTGGTACATATGATTCGGCGTACACGACTCGGTCTGTGTGTCTCGGTATATTTGAATCGACATTCCCGACTGTTCAGCCTGCTCGTCAATGCATACAGGGTACAAGGTGTGTATGAGGTCATGCCCTTGTTACCTTGTGTCTGCACTAAACAAAAACTAATACAGTAGAGCCCCTCTTAGCTAATAGTGGGTCCCGGTATAATTACTGAAGAGATTCGTAGAAATTTTACCGTTTATATTTGCAATACTTACCCTTGCAGATCATTTTGCTTGCAGGGGTAAGTATTGCAAATATAAACGGTAAAATTTCTACGAATCTCTTCAGCAATTATACCGGGACCCACTATTAGCTAAGAGGGGTTCTACTGTATCACGAACCACAACACTTTCGCGTGCGTTTCCTGTCACTAAAGACTTCTAAGGGTCTCGGGCTTTCTGGATATCGCCCGTATTCAGCATCCCAGATCAGTCAACAACCTGCGTCCACCACGCACAAGATTTGAAGGACTTGTTATCGCTTTCTCGCAGCATTCCGAAGGCTCCAAAACCCCGACAACAGCTAGGCTGTGTGTGAACATGGCTCCTAATAGGACTGAGTCAACTCCTCGTCAAACACCTCTCAAAGATTGCCTTGCGTTCAACAAAAAGGGTAAAGGTAGAGGATTCAATATTAGAGATCCCTAGAGCTTTGCTGAAGATATTATTACCGCGTATGTCCTGGAGGCAGCCACAACATAAATGTCACAGTCTGAGCATAAGCACTTGAATAACTTAATAGTCAGAGATAGTCAATTTCTTATCTTTAGTGAAGTGAATACAAAGTGGACAAAGCCCTATTGTTGATCATGATTTCCTTTTGTTTAATTGGTTAAATGCTACTCCTTAAAAGTCTAAATATTTTATGCATATATGTACTATACTTAGCTCCTTTTCTAAGTGTCGGTTAAGCGGCTCTCGCGTAAGCTCGGTATCGGGCTCACCGAGCAGTTAGGAAAGGGGGTCGGAATAACCGAAGTTCGAGCAAGCATCGGGAATACCGAAGTTAGAGGCTTGACGTCACTGACTCTTGAGATGTAGTCGGCTTCACCGAAGTACTGATAGCAGAGTTGCTCTAGAACGAAGAAAAGGAGAAGGAAAAAGGATTGGCAAAGTTTAATGTCTACATAAAAGGCTAGATAGATCCAGAAAGAAAGGACCGCACTTCTGAAATAAAAAAAAACATTGACTGAAATCTTTCCGATTGACAGTTATCAGCACCATTTGCAGCAAAAGCACCAGCAAAAGCACCAGCACATCAGCTCACCCAATCCCTATTCCAACTCCTATTCTAATCCCCAACTCAACCTCATTTTTAGACTAAACATCACCCTCATCTTGATTTAACTCTTCATCACATTTATTTATTTCAACACGTATTATGCATCAAATTCATCAAAACTCCGAGGAAATCTCCTCCAAAAAGATATTGTAGGAATAAGTTGTCAGCCGATCACAGCAAATGGATAATCATGTGATCTACAATTTAGCGTGTGATCTACAATTTAGCGTGTGATCTACAATTTAGCGTGTGATCTACAATTTAGCGTGTGATCTACAATTTAGCGTGTGATCTACAATTTAGCGTGTGATCTACAATTTAGCGTGTGATCTACAATTTAGCGTGTGATCTACAATTTAGCGTGTGATCTACAATTTAGCGTGTGATCTACAATTTAGCGTGTGATCTACAATTTAGCGTGTGATCTACAATTTAGCGTGTGATCTACAATTTAGCGTGTGATCTACAATTTAGCGTGTGATCTACAATTTAGCGTGTGATCTACAATTTAGCGTGTGATCTACAATTTAGCGTGTGATCTACTATTTACCGACAGCGCACTGCACCCACAAATTGAAATCACCCCTCGACAATCTTCTCCTTTGTTTCATAGTTTTATCATGTATATATTTATCTACAGAAGGCTGGTCATTCTTAGTTCCATAAGTAGGAGGTACTTCCCCACACTTTAGAAAGGAGACGATATATATTTATTAAATTGCACTCACATTCATATCACGTGATTCCACCTTGAAGTTTAACCAACAGATATATTTGGTTGATCATTCAACCTGGCTGCCATGGATAAACATTATCAAGGCAAAAGCGTTGAGAGGATGCATCGAAGACGTTTGGCAATATATTGACCCGAATAAACCATCTCAGCCAGAACTTCCAGCAATACCTGATGAGCCGCAACCAGAAGATGTGAAGCCTGGCGCTAATACAATTATGGATCTTGACTCGAATCAGTTTGCAAGGCTTCAATATCTAGAGAAACGCCACTCCATTAAAGTCAATCAAAACAATCAAATCCTGAAATCCATTCGAGAAATAGACAGCTATATTATGGGAAGTATTCAGTTTGACAATGAGCTTTGGACCCGTAATGCCACCTCAACTTGGGCTCTGCTTAGAGCACTTCAAAAAAGACTTGCCCCAACTGATCATTCTACTGAACTGGAAGTTATCAGATCTTACAACGCTATCAAAGCATACGATAAAAATCAGACTGTGGAGAGATATTTATACGAATGGGAAAGGATTTATGGCATTGCCACGTCAATCAACCTTCCAGATGTGATGGAAGAGCGACCGCTATATGATTTCGCCCTTGCTGTAGAAAGTATCGATCAGTCCTACGCAACCAATCTCGAATTAAGAATAGATGAAAACGTTAAGCAGCGGACCATGAATAATTCAGTGAGACTTATCCAACTTGAGGATATCATTGAAGAATTCAGAAATTATTACAATAGGCATAAGCTATCCCGCCATAATCTAATCCCTGCATCATTTGCAACTTCTCATAATGAGCCAAAATCGGATTCAAGGACATGCGTTTGTGGAAACTATCACTTGTTTAAGGACTGCTATTACTTGAACCCTGATCTAAGGCCTTCAGGTTGGTACGGAAAAGAGTTAATATATCATAAAATCAATCAGGCGCTCGCAGATCCTCGCAGAGAAAAAATTAAAATTTTAATATCCAAAAGATTCAAATATGACGGTGAATTTAAAGGAACTGGCAGCACAGACTTAGGTCCTAAGCAAAAAAATGAGATATCAGCAAACGCTATTACTGAAATCCATGAGACAGAAGAACTTCAGAATATTTATAGAAATGATCATTTAAATTTTGCAACACTTGCTGCGACAGATTCTAAAAATCCCCTCAAGGACGCTTGGATTTTAGATGGAGGATCGGACATTCATGTTTGTAACGACGCCAATAAGTGGAAATTCGAATTATCAAAACCAGCGAGAAAGGGGGAGATGATAAGAGCCGGCAATTCTACAATTCCAATCGAAGCCTATGGAACAGTTCGAGTCGGAGTTGACACGCCCACCGGAAAAAAACACATCACGCTAAAGCATGTAGGTTTAGCTCATGGGTTTCTGACCAATATTGTTTCAATGCAGTTGTTGAACCAAGCTGGATTTCATTGGAATAGTAGAACCCCGACTAAACTAGAATGTGAAGATCAGTCCATTGCTTGTACGTTGTATCAAAACGGGGGACAAATACTTTTCAACAACCCGCGAAACGCAAATTGTCACGATATAGCCCTCATGGCCAAAGTGAATTATGATCCGGTCCTCCGTACGATAACTGAGGCCAATCTACATAAAATATTATCGCATGCGAATTCAGAAGTTTTGTCGCACATCAACGGACCAGATTATAAAATAAACATAGATAAATCTGACCCAACGCCAGAAAGCAAAAAATGTGTATCATGTTCTCTAGCCAAGTCAAAAAGACTAATTTCAAGAAGACCAGGCTCAGAAATTCCACGCACTGGAACTCCTTTTCATACACTTTGTTGGGACGCAATAATAATGGAAGAAGCCTACAACGGTGATAAATATATTAGTCATTTTTACTGTCCTGATAGTCACTTTAATTTTGTTTTTACTTGCAGGATGAAAACAGAATTCAAACTCACAATACGAACTGTCCTTCAAATCATCAAGACGCAATGGAAATACGAAGTACATTCATTCCGCTTAGACGGCGAGACCTCTCTCATTCAAGAATGCAAGAATCTCGTCACCGAGCACGGAATTATTTGTCAAATTTCAGCTGCCGATACCCCGGAACAGAATGATGCTGCCGAGCGCTCTGGAGGAGTGATAGTAGTCAAGGCTCGAGCGATAAGTTTAGAGGCCTCATTGCCAACGAGCCTCTGCCCGGAAACTGTGAGGTATGCAGGTTTCATTGCAAATCGGACCCCAATTCGACAACTTCAGTGGAAAACACCATTCGAAATGATACACAAGGTTAAACCGAGTTACGCACACTTGCATATCTTTGGTTGTCGAGCTTATGCCCTCGATAAACATATACCAAAGTCAAAGAAGTTAAGCACAAGAGCGCACATTGGGCATCTTGTAGGATATGACTCGACTAACATATATAAGATTTGGATTCCAAGCAAGAGCAAGACGATAAGGACTAGAGACGTCACGTTCGATGACACGAAATTCTATGATCCCAGGGAGCTTGATCTAGGGTCAGTAGTGTGGGAGTCCGCCGAAAACTTAATCAATGCAATTGAAATGCCAGAATGGAAAGACGTGAGCCTGGAAGTAGAATCAGAAAATAACAATATCATCGTGGATGTACCACTCAACCCCGGAGGAAGCGATAAATCAAAATCGATGAAAATAAAGTCAGACAATATTCCAGAGTTACTCCCAGTAACACGCCCCGACGATTATATGAAAACAGCTGAAAGCCCGAAAAACATCAATAGTGATATAAGCGAGAACAACATTATTCAAGGGAAAAGAAAGCGCAAGCAAGCAAATTTTACTGCGTTTCACAACGCGTTTGCAGCAGGAAAGAAAGTTGTTGAGTCAAATAAAATCCATCGAAATAACTTACCTCGGCCTCCAAAAAGTCATCAAGAAGTACTTATACATGAATACTCAGCTGGATTCAAGGCAGCGGAAATAAAAGAATTCAATACACTGTTTGAGAAAGAGCTGTGTAAAAAAGTCAGCCAAGAGGAAATAGGGATTATGGAAGCACGCGGAAGTTTAGAACTAGGCAAAAAGCCTTTGCCGTTAATGTGGGTATATACCTACAAATTTGACGCTGATGGCTATTTGCTATCGTTCAAAGCAAGACTTGTAGCCAGAGGAGACTTACAAAAGACGAATGAGGAAGCTTATGCAACAACCTTGGCTGCGCAAGTATTCAGAGCATCAATGGCAATTTCCGCTGTTTACGAGTACAAGATACGCCAGTACGATGTCGTTGCAGCATACACTAACGCTACACTCCCAAAACCATTAGTTGCTTACCTACCTGACGGTTTTCGAGCAAGTGGATTTTTCCTATTGATAAAAAAGGCATTATACGGTTTACCTGAGTCAGCGTTACTTTGGCAAAGCCATCTTCAGTCGACACTTATGAGTATAGGCCTTGCCCCAGTGCCTGGTGTCAACTGTCTATTTGTTGGTAAAAATCTCATCACATTATTCTATGTGGATGATATTATCGTCATCTATCACGAACGTGATATTGCAGATGTGAATTATTTCGAAGAACAGTTGATGAGAAAATATCAAACTAAGCCTCTAGGACAAATTAATCACTTCCTGGGTATTAGAGTGGTTAGAAATGAATCAACACGAAAGATATGGCTTGTTCAGGATGCTTACCTGGAAAATTTAGCAAAAGAATTCAACATAGACGAAAAAAGAGTGAAACCCCCGACAACGCCTCTACCGATATCTCCGTTATACCCTAACTCAGGACAAGCTACAGCCAGAGAAATACACAGTTTTCAACAGCGTGTTGGAAAGTTAAATTACGCAGCTGTTGTAACTAGGTCAGACATCGCCCATATAGTATCAAAACTCTCAGAATTCCTGCAAAATACATCGAGAGAACACATAGAAGCTGCAGACCATATGATTAGATATTTATGTGGAACTAAGTATAGGGGCATCGAATACGGCGGGAACGTAACTAACACTTCATGTCGAATCTTTGTCGCATCGAGCGATGCATCATTCGCAGATGATCCAGAAACTAGATACAGCTCCAACGGATTCTGCCTTCAATTATTTAATGGAATGATACATTGGAAGGCGACGAAGCAAAAATCCGTTACGACATCGAGCACAGAAGCTGAGCTGCTGGCGCTAACAATCACAGCGAAAGAGTACATTTGGTGGATACGTGTCACGAATCAATGATGTCAGCTGGAGCTTGATGTTAAAGATATTGTAGATTTAATTTCGAATTCTACTGAAAATTAAACTATGTTATAATTGTGTCTACTTATATTCCCATACGTTCTCCTCCAATACCCGTCCGCACGTGCTATTGCGTTATTTTCCACCTCGCAAACGTCATCGCTCCCCTGCCGCCTAATGCATGTCGAGAAGCGATTATTCTGCATAGCATGCACTCTCTCACCTGCATGGTGTTGACCGTCTTCTGCAGGTTTCGGTTGGAAGTTAGAGGCTCCGACTTTTACTAGTCCTGCGTGGATCCCCCTTGAGTCACCCGAAGAGGCTCGCGTTGCATAACGTGAGCTACAGGGTTTATTCGGACTACCGGCCGTTACAATACGTCTCTTTCAAAATCTGCATTTGGACATTCAATCACCGGTAATCTTCTGCGATAATCAACAAACGCTTAGATTACTGAAAAAAGAAACTCCGAAGCTAGCAACTCGCTTAAAGCATGTCGACATCCATCAATGCTGGCTCAGACAAGAGGTACAGGAAGGTAGAATAAACGTCGAATGGATCGAATCCAACAAAATGATTGCTTCTGGTTTTACGAAAATACTCCCAGCTCAGAAACACCAAATCTTTGTCAAACAAATGAATTTGGTTGATGTGGAAATTACTAAATATAATAAACACTGTGCGATAACGGACTCAGATTCGGGTGGCGAATAATTTCACACTTTTTTGGATAACATTATCTGAGTACAGTTCAGTTTTGTGTCTTTACCATCAAAACTGGGGGGGGGGGGTGTTGATCATGATTTCCTTTTGTTTAATTGATTAAATGCTACTCCTTAAAAGTCTAAATATTTTATGCATATATGTATTATATTTAGCTCCTTTTCTAAGTGTCGGTTAAGCGGCTTTCGCGTAAGCTCGGTATTGGGCTCACCGAGCAGTTAGGAAAGGGGGTCGGAATAACCGAAGTTCGAGCAAGCATTGGGAATACCGAGGTTAGAGGCTTGACGTCACTGACTCTTGAGATGTAGTTGGCCTCACCAAAGTACTGATAGCAGAGTTGCTCTAGAACAAAGAAAAGGAGAAGGAAAAAGGATTGGCAAAGTTTAATGTCTACATAAAAGGCTAGATAGATCCAGAAAGAAAGGACCGCACTTCTGAAATAAAAAACATTAAAAAAAAACATTGACTGAAATCTTTCCGATTGACACCTATACATACAAGAATATAGCTTGTTATCATCCCGTTGCCACAATATCTTCCATACGTCATGAACTCCATAGAATGACTAGAATAACATCTATTTAAGGGTCGAAGCAATTTGCACTCTATTACAGTTGGCGTCCTGCATCCGTGCCAGACTAACTCACTGACCTCGTGACATTATTCGTGTATGTGTCAACGTTAAGGTCTTCTGAGCGTTTGCCCCTATGTACGCTTGCAGGGGTACTACCGATGCCCACAGGCATAACTCGGCTTACTAGCCGTAACAATAAGAAGAGCTTGAATTTCACGATGAGGACCTTTGGTGTGACGGCTTGCTAGCCGATTGCTTCCAGTAGCCTGCGCTGACTAAGCGTAGGCTATGATTACAACCGTGATCTGGGACTTGAGCATAGAGAGAACCTTCCAGAAGGTACCGCTTGTCGACCTTTGAGCACAGACTGTCGATCGACATGGGGCAAGAGCTCGGTAGAACATTCTACACGGTTCAGCTGTTGAAGACAGTATTGGAAGTATAAGGAACCTTCTAGAGTTGGGTGGATAAGAATCTTATTCCTGATGGATAAGGCATTACTTGGGTGGGAAGCTTATATAAATATTAGTCTAGCCTACGTTTATGTTACTTCTCCATGATCAAGTTATAGAATACCGTCATTTACTTGAAAGCCCATTGCTTTATTACTTGATCTGTGACATTTGGGAGTATTTCGGGAAGATTTTCAAGGATGGACAATAGATACCTTTATTAAGGCAGACAAGAAGGCCACCTGGATCCTTAGGGACCATTGACACGAAGATGGCGTCTGGGTGCAGAAGAAACAGGCTTTCCCAATAGCCCGAGCCTCGACAGAAGTATTGCCGCAAGAAGAGCAACACAATTGGATAAAAGAATAGGCTGAAATTCTGTCTCAGGATCTGAAGCCTTTCAACTTTCGCTATAACATAAAGAAAACTTTACCTACCGGTAATTTAGCGAGCTCTGGGGATACATATCGCCTTAATCCTCCAGATACCTTCCCGGAGATGTTGGAACCGCTTCAACTTCGCCTAACCACCTGATAAAATCAATGTTGCAACCTGCCTTAGTTACTGTGTCAAACTTAATCAGACACCAACTGCAACTCAGATCGAAAACAAAGAGCCACGAAACCGCTAGAATTCAATCTGATTCTTTAATGTAGCCTACAGCGTCAGAGGTTGCCGAAGAATTTTATTAGAGCCCCGTCAAACCAATGAATAAAGCAAACAACCTACCTAATAAATTTAGCCTTATACGAGACCTAATTGGTAAAACATCTTTTCTATCAATTACTCCGAATAAATAGACTCAAATTCCCCC